>OU026131.1:12410833-13616250 GCA_907269095.1 Blastobasis adustella
ACCAATGGAAGAGTTTTGGAAACAGATAATTGGTTTTATAATATTAGTAAAATAATGTAGAAATTCCATACTTCGCGATCGTTTGCTATGGTTTGCCAGTACTCTCGTCGTATTGAAGAATAGGGGGGAGGCCTCTGCCCAGCAGTGGGATGATTCAGGCTAATATTATAATAATAATGTAGAAATTATAGTGAGGTCCTTAAATCCTATTCCCATAGTAGTGTTCCTCTAGAAACGCAAGGAGTTCTTTCTTTTCTATATATAAACACGAGTACCAATGGTATTAAGATTCAGCGGCTGTCCCTTTTCTAATTAAGGCGAGACGTGAGAGAGCAGATGACGGCTCTGCTAATGCTTTTACACCTGATGCGGTGATATTGTTCAAAGAGAGTGGAACTGTGGTGCAAGGGAAGGGCTGAACAGGTTTTTAAAGGTATGCTAACATTTTTTTTTTGTATCAAATTAGTAGCAATAACGTGTTTGTCTGTCTGTCTAATCATGTTCAAATCATTCAAATCTATAAGTGGAAACTTGTAATTGGCTTAAAGATGTTTAAAGTTACTAATTTACTTAATTTTTACAGCTGTAAGTATTCCCAAAAACAAATAAATAAATAAATCTTTAGCTATGTTTCGTAGTTTTTTTCTCTCTGAATTCGACTCTTGGAACTTTTATATGTTTCACGCGGTAATAGCTTGGGTACCTTTTTAATAATGGAACCATTTTTAGTTCGTTAGTTCTATCCATGGAACAGAAAAAAACAGGTTCCATCAAACAAGATTTTTTCTTTTCATAATCCCGTTTTAGTTTTAATAAGCGGACTTTGATGATAAATTAATTATGGTAATTAGTATAAGCTATTTGCTAAGTCATAGTTATTATTCAGCTTAACTAAAATTATTGAAAGGTCATCATGATCATCATCAACCCTACTGGTGACACCCGACTTCTGTCAGGCTGTACTTTCTTTCGGCTACTCTTCTTCGCTCGTTTAAAATAATAATAATTTAGTATTATTCTCTTTTTAAACCAGTCCGTTACTATTTGCGGTTTTTTTATTTAAAAGACTCAGTTCAGTAGTGGAGTTAATCAATAATTCATCCTAAAACACAAGAACTAAGGACGGCACGTATAAACTATCAGTTATTAATGTCCCGGTTGTGCTATCGCGCACGAGTGTCCAGGTTCCGCCTTGACCCATGATCCAGGATTTGGACCTTGTTAATCCCGACCAGCGCATGTAAACTAAGTAACTAAAACTATTAAAGACCAATAATTTATATTAAGTAAAACTACCTCTTTAACACACCGGAGTTTAAAAAGGGACTTCTCTGGAGGAATCATTCCGTCTGCCATAACACAAAGAAACATCTTTTGACTTGCGCCCAGGAGCGGAACATTAAAGTGTTCCGAGCGTCACTGTTATTCTTTTATTCAGGGCGTTTTTGTAGCGCCCCCACTTTGTTTCCCGGATTAATTAAAATTAGTTAAATAGAACGTGATGCCTCGGTTCTAAGGCAAGGGGCGCCATATTTTAAACTTAAATTATTAATGGCACGGCCGGCGGTGAGGTTCTTAAAACGAAGGGACACTTAATATTTAAGGGAGAGGAATTTGGAAAGAATGAAAGAGCTCAGACGGATTACCGGCTTGTAAACGAGAACCCCTCCAGGTAGTTTGGTATCGGAACGGTGGGTTCTGTGAAATGCAAAGTTATACGCGAATACAATGCTTACGATTACGTGAGCGACGGCAAATGGGAAAAACCTGTAAACAGCCAATTAAGGGCCGCATTTGACCCAGACCTAAATACACCTTTGCAAACCCTTTCATAAAATGACATTAGCGCCCCCGCTGACAATGTAAAGTGTCCCGGCTGGATGTTAGGAAGCTCGCGCGTACAAAGGTAAATCCGGACACATAGGGGGTAAATACCCCTAAAATTTCACATTTGTAAAGAGGTCTTTGTGCAAAAAGTCGTCTTTTTAGCGTTATTGGCGTGGCGGTACCTGTGTCACTGTCAGTGCGCGGGACGGCCTGGGCCGGAGTCAGGGTCATTTTTAAACTTGACTCGTGACTTTGAATTTATTATGACAAGTATTCTCATACGTCGCACGATGTGCGTCACTTAGTTAGTACAAATATGTAGAAGTCGTAGTTAGCAATTAATGCAGCCGTCTTATAGGTATGCCGCCGGTGAAAGATTCGTATCCCTCTCGGATTACACACTATACTCTATAGAGACAATAGCTTGTCGTACAGTTCACTGCTGGACTTGAGCCTCCTTCACACTAGTGGAGGGCATTGCCATATTTATAACGCTTGGCAGGCGGAACGGCGATCAGATTATTGGAAGTACTCAACAGAAAACACTGATGTCCATTTTCCGAAGTACGAAGGTTGAGGAATGGATGTTTTACCTTTGTCTACGTTTGTTCTACCTTTGTGGCTGTGGTTTCCTTTTACGATATACGGTGACCTGGTGACCTGTAGCACAGGTTTCCCTAGTTCAACCACCATTCCCCACAAATATGTGTACGTAACCAACATATTGTAATGTCTTAATAATGTACGTAGTTGCATACCAAATTATGTATACGTTATTGTGGAGAAATAAATGAATTATTTATTTATTTATACACGTCGACGGATGGTGTTCGCCTCTGCGGGTACCTCAACGGCCAATAACGGGCTAAAAACTGTCTGGCAAAATGCCATCGCGAGCGACATAACTCTAGCTCTTCGTTCGTCAAAAATATATATCTCGCGCGTCAAAGCCTGTCACGTGCCCTGTCACGTGGCGACCCCCCCAGCTGCGGCCCTGGCGCCCCGCACCCGTGTCAGGGCCGTTTTTGCGGGCACCTGCCGCTCCGCCCGCGAGATTTTTATTTCCACTCCGTCCCGTTTCACGCGAGCCCGGCGTTATCTTTTAATTTGCGGAATTGTTCCCAGTTCTTTTTTGTTGGCATCCGTGAGCCTGTATTAAACTATCATAGACAAGGAAGCGGAGAATCGGTAAAGCAACGGGAGAATTGTATGGCGCTGAAATGCTGGCGGTGCATTTCGGTGGATTGCGACTATCATGTTGAGAATCGTTGCTGTTTTTTTTTTCAATTTTTTATAGGTAAGCTTTTCTCCGACATCTCTGTCTGGGTCCAGGATAAATGACAATTTAGGTATTAAGTCTTTCGTAGTTATTCACTACACTTTTATCGAACATATTATCGGGTTATCACGTTTAGTACTTATTATTTTTTCGACGATATTTCGACGCATTTGCATGCGTCATGGTAACGAGTAGAACTAACCGTGAGAATAAACTCGATAACATGTGCGATTTAAGTGACAATTGTTGCATTTTATTTGCAAAACCAATTATTAGGTATGCTTTGAAGCTGAGATTGCATGGCCCAATAATTTTCTAAGCCTTTATCCTTCGACGTATCCAAATTGAACGGGTAACATTTGAATTTCCCAAAAAGGCCAGAATTTTTGCGAGAGCACGAAAATGAGGCCCATTTTCTCTGCTCATGCTTACATGACGTATTGACCATAAAACACAGCATATTTCATGCGATACACACCCCATATAGTTCTCGCGCGTGTTTGCTTACATCACGTCTCGCAAATATGGGTTGTTTGTCGTAAGTACATAATATCACACGGTATGTGTGGAGAGTGAAATAGAGATACACATTAAGGCCAAGTTGGAGGGAGATAGTGGGAGTTTTAGTACCTCCACGGAAACTTGGGCGACTTTTCACACGGTCTTTCGTTTGTACAATTTGAAAGTGTATTCAATTTGTTACAAGTCGCATTTGGCGAGTTACAAGTTGGGCCGGAATTCTTCAAGACGTTGCTGCAAAAACGACTGCTTTGTAGACTAAGGTGTACGTTTTAATAGGTATTATTCCTGGGCTATCTACAGAGCTGTAATGAGGAGCGTCGGTGGCCGAGTGGTTAAGGTATCCGACTCGTAAGCGAGAGGTACCGGGTTCGAATCCCGCTGCGGCCATGTACGGTGAGGGAAAACATCGTGAGGAAACCTGCACATTCTGGCGACTGAATGTGTAATCATGATCCAATCTGGTCAATTTTGCGATTCTAAAATCTATGTCAAGATGCCTATATCCTGTAGGTGATATATGTATGTTATGATTGATAATTTACTTTAAACGTACTCATAAGTATGTTCTAATTATAATATAAATAACTTTATTATTAATACAAAATTGGAGCAGAAATTGTAAAATTCATAATCTTCGTTTCGATTTTTGGAGTAGCAACGGCAGTAATTTCAAACTTAAAACTAGGTATCATTCTACAGGTGGAGACTTGTAATTGGCTTCCTGTTAACTGTATAAGATATCAATTGCAATGTTATAGCTGTAAGTATTCTAAAAAAAAAAAAAAAAAAAAAAAAATTCTCTATATAGACCTTAGTCACTGGTCGTTTTAGATTCTCACTAGTACGCAATCGTTGCTAACGTCAACCAATAGATACTTAGTCAACAACGGTACTGTAGTACCATATCGCTTAGTACACAAGCAAACTATAAACTAATATACCAACAAACAGACAAACCAATAAACTGTTCTGAAACAGATAATAACTAGGTAGATACTCGAAGTGAGTTGGGACTTCAAAACAAAGTCACTTTTGAAGGCTATTGATTGATCGATGACCGTTAGAGATGGGTAATGTCGATAGATGTTAAAAGCAGCACAACTTGGAAAGCAATTTCTTAATACGCATAATACTTAACTCAGATAAAAATTTATAACCTGGTAGTCATGAATTAAGTTGGAACGTACAATGCAAGAGAATAAGTGCATGACCACCATAAGAATCATATTCCTTTGCAGTACTTAAACGCAGTTGTTGAACGATTTTTTAATGTTTCATAATAAATGTTTATGGAATTGAATTTTGCAATATAAAGTTAATTATTATATTAAGTACTTAAATCTATTTGATATGCAATTAAAGAAAAATTTAGTAGAAAAATAAAAAGTTCACGTACCTAAGTATAGTGTAATGTACCATTATGGTATCATTGTTTTTGACGATCTCAATACAGACTTTTGTATTTTTAAGTTTAAGTTACAAATAAAGAATCGCCCTCTCTATAGAATTCATGAATTAAATTTTTATTTATTACCTATATAATAAATACCCTGGGGGTAATGGACGACTAGTATTGTACGTGACTATTATAAAGGCATCATTCAAAAATATCAACACGCCTTGACTAGAATAGATTAGATTTTTATTGATAACATTAGTTAGAAATCAGATCAGTATATATTTCATTGCATTACAATTGTATTTTATAATAATTCATTCCAATTACACAATTTTATCAATATTACAAAATATTGATTTTTTATTGTTATGGGCACAAAGTGTACAGGTACTAATTTTGCATTTCAAATAATTATTGCAAATTAGAATTGTTTGCAACCCTCAGTGAAAAAAAAAGGAAAATAGAAACTCATACTTAATTTAATATTAGGAGCTGACAGCTAGCTCGCGCGAAGAATAAGCATTGCTATTCAGAGAGGTAATGCTGCCAGCATCTTGGGTACGCTTCCACACGGCCCTTTTCCAAATATTTTAAGTTATTTAATTTCTTTTTCTTTTTATTGTACATGTTTAGTTTTTATGTTAGTTGATATCAAGGTCAACAGTAATTTCCGATTATTATAATTTTAATTTATTTTATTAACTTTCAATTATTTTGAAATAACAAAAAGTAGCTACCATATCCATCCACACCAAAAAGAGTATGCACCTTGAAAACCTCACACGCGAAAACTTTCTGAGGACTTTCCAGCCTACCAAAATTCGGTATCTCCGTCCTTTCCGAACTAATCAGGTCCTCACAGGAAGTAATGGCAGATCATTATGTAATTTGGCAAGTTCTGGAGAGCGGTACGACGACGTAGCTTTGCCGTCCACTCACTTAGTTTTGGGGTCGGGGCTCATCGGGTCATTAGGATTCATTTTGGAGTCCGTATGAATGAGGCCGTATGGGGTAAGTAAAGTTGAGTGATGGTGTGGCTCTGTTGGTCTGTGTCATTGGTTCATATTAGGAGGAGTTAATGGTTGCAGCTAAGTTGTTTTAGGACAGGGACGGGGATATTTTTAACTGGTATCATTTTGATGCAAGAAGAACGTCCGATACAATAAAAGTATATACCGAAAATTTTGTATACCTACGGAAAAGCAATCGTCAAAGAATTTAGGTTTTAGAAACTAGATTACTGCTTACGTAAAATAATAATTATAGGTGATTTGTAAATCGTTTTAAGTGGTTATTTTCGTACAAAACTGAAGCAAACTTAGTGACCCATGGTGTGAATTCACATTTGTTCTTTTATTTAGTAAATTTGAATTGGAAACAGTTATTCTCCAAATAAATAGGAAACTGAAATAATTCTTACTTTGTCGGATAGACGAGTACATTTTTCTGTGCGATTAGTTATCTGTTTACATCGATGGAAAATTGGTTTGAGATAAAGTTTACGATTTTTTATTGGTCTAGCCAGGCAATTGACCAATATAATGAACACTATGAAAATCGCGGATTTAAAAGTCCGATTTTACGGATTTTTTATTGGTCTAGCCAGGCAATTGACCAACATAATGAACACTTTGAAAATCGCGGATTTAAAAGTCTATTTAAAGAGGTATGGGTATTTATTTCAAACATAGCAATAACCGAACGTACGGTACCTAAATCAATATTTCCTTTACTTAGTTGTGTATATTTTGCTCAAGCACTTTGCGTGCCCGACTGGATGAACGTAAAGCCCTAACCACATATTGACATTTGTTTCCAGCTATACGCACGAGCCGCTTTGGTTCAACCTTTATAATACGGCTAAGGAATGGAACACGTTGCCTGCGAGTGTGTTCCCTGATCACTATAATCTAGACGCCTTCAACGCTAGTGTGAATAGGCTGTTCCTAGACTGGCATGCTCCATCTTCGGCCGCATCTTCACTTACCAAGTGAGATGGCGGTCAAATGCCTGGCTAGTCTAATTAAAGAAACATTCTTGTTATGTAGAACAAGCGACGCGCCATGGCTTAGCACGGCTTCTCTTTAATATCATTGCACCTCTTACCGCGGTGCTACAGAAACCTACTGCGTCAAGTGCTGGACAAGTAACAGTTGACAAGTTCATGCAATTTTTTTGTGCTATCTTAATGTTCATTTCTATATGAAGTAAGGTATTTGCATATACACGTATTTGAATGTAAACTATATTCAGGAGGTTTGTCTGCTTGTTTGTCACTGTGTAGAATAAAACTAAGATCATAGTTGAATATGGTTGCTTACCTTTAACGTACAGCGAGGTGGGTTTCGAGAATTCCGTGCCAATGGCGTTCTCAGCGACGCACTCGAATTTGCCCTGGTCTTCCTGCTCACTCTTCACTATTTGCAGAGTACCTGGAGAGAGACAGATATAAAAATCAGTATCTTTATTTAAAAATAGAAGTCATCGGTTCAAATGATTTAAGTGAGTAGAACAAAACCTAAAAATCCAGACTGCCGTAAAAAACTGAAAAGGTAAACATCATTTAAGTGACATAAGTTGTAGATATTTTTGAAAACACTTTTCGAAGATCTTTGTTTTGATAACCCGATAACACGATTGGTTTTAGAGAAAAAAGATTTTCGAAAGTCACAATGGCACCTAAAATCCGCCATTTAGAATTACAAAATTTTAATGACCCAGTGCCACTCGCGCGACTAAAACATATCTAACAAGACTTCATAGGTATGTCAAAATCCATTGAGTCGTAAGGGCTGTAGACCGTGCCAAGGAAATATACATACATACACACAAATGCTAGAAAACATAACCCTCCTGTCGCAGTCGTGTAAAAAGCCCGTTAATGTAAAGAAATGAGAAAGCTACCACATATGAAATCTGGCGCCGACTGTTGAAGTTCTAGTTCCAACCTTAATATTACTGCAGATTCCCAAATTACTACCCACACTGTACACGCGCCAAACTAAGATTCTCTAGGGCATTTTACTTCTGAAGTAAATATATAAAGATTTATAGGTTAATAACCCGCGTTTGTCGGGAGGCCATTACTGTGTCCAGGGGCCTCGGTCGCTCCACGGGGGCCTTTATAAGACCGCCATAAGGGATGTTTAAGGTTATTAAGCCGAACTTGAATGGCATACACCTTTAACCCACTTAGGGTATGTCCATTGTAGCTCGGACCTAATTTACACGGGGTTGGTGAATTTTGGAGAGAAATGGTTTATTAAATAGCATAGAGTAGAATCTACTTTACTCTACCATACTTTCAGTCCACCACCTATTCCCACCATATCACCACTCCCCCACCACTCTACCACCACCAAAAAACTATATCCACGCGGACGAAGTCGCGGGCAAAAGCTAGTATTCAACTCGAGAACCAAGATTTTACTGAATCCAAAACAAAATATAACGATATAAAGACATTCGGTCACATAATATTAGTTCGATGTAACTTAAGGCGACGTAATACAGTTTAAACCCCTCAGTTCATGTTTTACTCAAAATAAGCGACCAAGCTCGCCCGCCACATTAACCGACGAGAGTGAAGCGGTTTTTTAATGGACACCCAAATACTTTGGCTCCACAAAAAGTGCGGGTAGTTGCGAAAAACTGTCAGCAGGGTAAAGGAGAAAAGCGTGGCGGCCGTCACACAAAGAAAATGCAATTACGCCAAGCTCCGGCTCCAAGCCGTGTTTCTAAAACAACGACGACATAGTTGCATGCTAATCTAATACAAGAACGCTTTTCACATCAACAGGATTACAAATAGTCAACATAACACAAACGTGTTGTTTAATAAAGAACGACAAAGTGCACCGGCACTTTATAGCTAATATTTACGCCACATTTTAAAAGCGACTCCAATATCCTGGCGAGCAGAAGCAAAAATAGTCAAAAAGAAAATTCCAACGATTGCGCATAAATTTCGGATGAACTGCGTCTTTATAAAGCCAAAAATTCAGTTTTCCTCGGGAAAGGGACTAGTCTCGAGCCGCGTGAAACAATTTATGACTATCAATATCCCGACCGGTATGATAAATGGGAAAATAATGCGCAAATTATACGGAAATTCAACACTGACGGCACAAAAAACTACTTTGTTATTAATTGATGGATGTCCCGGGCTAATTGGAATCTATGTCGGGTTGCAAGTTAAAAATATAGAATCAGTTCAATTAATTGAACCACCAAACCCATCAATCACAATAGGTAAGTAACATTTTGAAATATTGCCTACCTTTTTGGGCGCCATTTTTAACAGCATGACTGGCCAAGATGGCGCCCAACATGGCTACCTCGCTAATACGATTCCCGCGCATCAGGCACGGCCCACTTCACAGTCCGACCTCCATTTTCCTGACAAAAATCATAACCGCGAATCCGTCAGCCGGGGTCGGTCCCATGGTGGGCGCCAAAATTGCCCCGATGATATCCCAGGAGTGGGTCGCGGTAATCAAATAAAACTAGCGGAGTAGAGGCCCCGCGGTGGCACGGGGCCCCTGACGGCCCCAATGATGGGTCAGGGCCTCGGTGACGAAGGTCCGCCTCTTTTTGAATTTAAGACAACGGTTAAGGTTTACGTTACGTCTTCCTTGGTCGCTACGTATTATATTTGTGAGATTGCGGGTAGGTATGGTTTAATATTGTTTGATAATTGTTGTTGTATTGCGCTTGTGTAAAACATTATAATTTATACATAATTAATGACATACATTCATAAAAGGAGTGTTGGCAGCCGAGCGGTTAGGGTATCCGACTCGTAAGCGACAGGTTCCGGATTGGAATCCCGCTGCGGCCATGTACCAATGACTGTTTTCTGAGTTATGTGCATTATTTAAATACTAACCGATGCTCTTACGGACAGGGAAAACATCGTGATGAAACCTGCACATTCAGGCGACTGGATGTGTAACCATGATCCAATCTGGTCAGGTTCCCCTGATAGCAGGGTCATGGAGGTCAGATGGCAGTCGTTCCACTGTAATTACCTGACCTGCCAAATCCTGGATCATGGTCAAGGCGGACCCCGGGCTCTCGTTCTCGAGAGCGCAACCGGGACATTAACGCCAAGATGATTATTTTTTATTTTTTATAATTATTAGTTTTTTATTTTAATGAAAAACATTCAAATAAAACGAACCTTTAAATAGATTCAGAAAGAATGCACGCGTGTCCTTCCGACTTTGCCCCCATTTAATGCATACGTGTCCTCTTAACTGCAACAATTTGGCGCTTTGGATATCGGCCGTATCTCCTCTTACAACTCACAAAGTTGCACCATTCCAACTGTAATAGAGACTCTTAGACGAGTTAAAGAGAGCGTTTAGTTCGTGTAGCATGATTACGCGTTACAGCGTTCAAAACTTTTCACGTCGCGATTCCTTTTTATAAGTCATTTGGGAAAAATTAAAATAGTAAGTATTATTTTTTCCCCACAATTGTAACAAAAAGAGCAAGCAGCCAATCTTAACGGAAAATGTAAAATTTCATGTGTATACCTATCCACATTATAGAAGCCACCGATACGTTCTCACTGAGGGGAAGCCTATGAAACCGGTGTATCGTCTGGCTGCCAGTGAAATAGTCAAGCCTGTAGTCCTGCCAGTGTAGAAGTCTTACACCAAATAGGTGTTAGACATGATTTTAATGCATTTTTTTCTTAAACAGAGACAGAGACGCATGCTACAAACTACCACCCAATAGGCAATGTTTTTAAATTTTAGCTTCAATATTTCGATATAAAACTCTAAAAAGGCATCGTATGCAGTACACCACACTACAGGAGCAACGTCCAGTCAAGAGAAGCTGGGTGCAATGAAATAAAAAATATCGCCCGCTCGACCGCTGTGATCTTTGGTCTTTCTGCTTCATACGGCTTGGGTGTGGGACAGTTTATTAGAGCTCAGCGATCAGCGGTAATACCAGCCTTCGAAGTATTGCTGCGAAGCAGTCTTTTGAATGAGGTGTAGGTTTGCTTTTATAAGGTGCGAGACATGTGAAATGGACTAAAATAATGTTTAGTCTTAATCTCTAAGCTTGACAGATACATTGCAGTCTTAATTTTGACCGACGATATAGCGGCGACTCTTTACGAGGTGTAAATTTTTGTAACTATATCATTTGGTATTAGATTTATATGAGCGAATTTGAAAACTCAAATAATGTATATTATGTTCATTTCGGCCCAGTCATCATCATCACCAGAACTCGGCCCAGTAGTTGTCGAGAAATACCGCTAGTAGAATATCCCAGGCCGATATGTTGTACTAGTATTTTTCATGTCTCCGAAGACTTGGGCCACTAGCCAATGTCTCCGGCCCAGCGGAGCGAGTGGCGTGATCGTTGTGAAGTCGTCGTGCATAGGCCTTTGATACGCCACGGCCCGGGCCGTCGGGCTACCCTTTCGTTTGGGGAACCGATATAGTCCTTTGTACGATCGTATTTCTACATACCTACCTATATGATTATTAAACGGGCTATCGTTAGTTTCTTTTTTGCTCGGATGGATTTGTTTCGTGGCTGTCGTGCACAGAAAACAAAGACAAGGTACAAAGAGGAGTCTAAATTCTGAGTAGAATGGTGCTTTATACAGGGTCCCGTGAATCAGCATCAAGTATGAAACACTATTCATTGTTTTAACGTATGTTCCGGGTTTCAAACCGCGTACCTTTGTTGACGAGTAGCCCGATATTTCGACACAGTTGCATGCATCATGATCACTGGACGACTGTCCCTGTGACGATGAGATACGCGGTAGGAAACCCGGAACATACCCTTAAAATGTATGATAGTAACCGTGATAGTTTAAAACATTGTATTGCAATATCATGCTTGTTTCTAACAGTTTTAAGGTTCGACGTCACACGTACGAGTACGAGTCAAGTGGTCTTTTTGGACTGAAACGAACTGGCACCGTCCGGTTTTTACCAGTTTAGTTCGGATAATTTACATGGAATTTTCCGTTTAAGGTTAAATATACAATATAGAGAGATCCAATTTATATACCTAGTAACATTAGAAGTTTGTGATACGATACTTACTATTGTCAATTTTATTTGCGAAACTGAAATTATTATAAATGTTTTGTGAGTGGCGAAAAAGGCGTGACGATATGTATGTATGTACGTAGATATTAAACTATAAATTTAATAACTGTAAATCGTAATTCAATGTATAATAAATATAGTTTCCACAGGAACACGTCATAACCGAATTTTACGCGGCCGAAGTCGCGGGCAAAAGCTAGTAAATATATTGATTCCAATACACGGATTGAGTTGTCCCATAAAAGTTTACGGAACACTGTAACCGTATCTGAATGTTGTTTAAAAACCGGCCAGGTGCGAGTCGGACTCGCACAGGAAGGGTTCCGTGCTATTCCGTATATTTATATACCTACATACTTACATACACTTACACTAGTATTGATTTAATTAGACTAGCCAGGCATTTGACCACCATCTCACGTTGGTAAGTGACGAGCGGCTGAAGATGGAACACGCCTGTCTAGGTGTTCCTAGAGAGGCGTGTTTCTATCCAGGCGTCTATTCGCTCTAGCCTTGAAGGCGTCCAGATTATAATAACTCGTAGGCAAACTAAATTCATTGCAAAGCAAAATCATTAACCATCATCATCTTCGTCATCCCAGCGCTTTTATAAGGGCCAGCAGATTGATTATAGAGTAAATTTGTAAGTTAGTTTGTTGGAGGTAATCTCCGAAACCTGGACCGATTTCGAAAGACCTTTCACTAATAGGTAGCTCATTATTCGCGAGTCTCATACGCTATTTTCTATCTCAAAAAAATAATAGAGTCCCGCGGGATAGTTGAAATCCGCGTGAAAACCCCGGGGGACCGTAAGCACGCAACAAAGAGTTCACATACATACGGCTCTAAGATTAAATTAAATTAAATTAAATATTCATTATTTACGGACTACAAAGAATCCATTTTGTGTTAGCCTTTAATTTGTAATATAGAGTTCGTGTGCTTTATTAAAACAGATATGTGAAGGCCTGCAAACCTATTTGCTATAGCCTTCAGGATGCTGTTGCTCCTATCCCGAACTAGGATTTAGCAGAGACGCGGAATTTTTACGCCAGAGGGCATCAAAACCTGAGCCTCAGCGAACATTGTCGAAGCGCTGCAGAACCGGGGAAGTGCATTATTTTACTGGATTCTTAAGCGCTGTAAGCCAAATGCGTATGGTTAAACCATAGAGCACCTGAATACAGCGAAGTACAGTAAGCACTTAAAAGTATTATCTCCTAATAACTGCGGACTGCGTCCGTAAATCTCGCATATCTGCGGGCTAGCATATCTGCACGGACTGAAAGATTAGTACTCTAACCTGTGACATACCTGAGGCATAGTAACAGGGTTTCGTTTTCATCCCTTGTGTACGGAACCCTAAAACGTTCCCATCCCAGTCCACGTGTCTGGGGAATCGCCGCTCCAAAGTTCTATTGTGCTCCGTCGGCTTTATTGTTTGAACCACCCGCGGGACGGTTCCAACTCCACGGTGGTACTGCCATTTGCATATTCTTTTTTTAAAACCTACGGTGTGGGTGTAGGTATCTACAAGTATCGCAGGGACTAGCTCGGTTATCGGGTTGTTTCATATTGTTCGGTTTGTTGCAAAATTCCGCCATTTTGAACGGTGAATTTAATCGGCACTGGTTTACGATGTATTTTTTACACAAATTGTTCCTTGGCGGTCACTAGTCTCTAGTTAAGTAGGCAGAAAGAATCACATGTTTTTACAGAAATTATAAACAACCCCTAAAAGTCCACAATCCGGACGATTTCGTCATTTTCTTAAACTTTTCCTTTTTTAAAGTTTTGCTATTATCTCTGAACTTGTTAATAATTAATTAATTTCTGTTACGGGCCTGGGTGTTATGTGTGTAAGTAGTTTATCAGCTATTTAGCACCAACACAAGCTTTGCTTACTTTGTGGGCTAGATGGCGCTGTGTGAATTGTCCTTGCATATTTTTTTTTAATTCGCGAATCACATCCCTAAAAAATCACAAGGCCATTTCCAGAACATTTCACAACTGGAAGCCCTCGCCTTGTACTCGAGACCACAAAACCAACCGAACACGCCCCCAGCAAATCCAGACATCGCTCACTGGTTTCATTAAGGCGGCATAAACGTCAAGGCATAAGTGTCCCAGCGATATAAGATCATCTCATATCACTTAATCAACTCTGTGGGCGTACAGTGCACCGCGTGGGGTGACCGCCGCCGTAACGGCCGCATTAGACGCGCCAGTGATAAAGCACCGCCGCCCGGTGTACGTTACGTCACGAGCCTTAATATAGGTGTTAAGGCGGAGTACTGAGCTTTATTACGTTGGTTGTTCTATTATTTTGCTCGGAGGAGGGAATGCTGTAAATTAATGATGGAGTAATAATAATAAAATTGGTATTCTCATTTTGCAGCGTAATCGAGGAACGTAAAGGTTTTAATGTTTTGTTTAGTGGTAGGTTGAAGTTGAAGGTTAGTACCGTAGCGTCGAAAATAGGTCACATGATGGGTTTCCAAGTCTAGGTTTTTTTTATGCTTCTCGGTGACAAACGAACAGACAGCCCACCTGATGTTGTGATTACTGTCGCTCATAACATCTACAATTTAATACATTTTGTTTGCAGGTAACAAAAATGCAGAACTGCAAGTGCGTTGTCACTGTGAGGACTAAGATGAAATGCTTCATGCCTGTAATTTCGCGCTAATGCGCGTAAACGGTGTTTGGCGCATATGCCGGGCGGGTGACGTCACTGAGACGTAAGAACCTATTCGTATCTTTTTGCCATTTCAATATTTTAGTGGTGCAATGTTACGAATGACAGTTACCTATCTTCGCGTCAGATACCTACAAATAATCAAATCAAATAGCAGACGCACTAGAATTAATGGACGACCATCAAACGAACATAGTAACAAAGATTTTATTTCAAAATATTTTTATTTAAATAATTAATTAATTAATAAAAACTTTTTGCACTATTACGTACAATTACGGACTAAAAGATTCATAGCTTTCTCTACCAGTCAACCAGAAAAATGAAAAATATTTTATGTAGAAAAAAATTATTTGTATATTCCTTTAAGCAACTGCTTAAATTTTAGGTTTAATACATTGCGGACTTGCCTAATGTGATGTAATTACCCCCAACTATCAGTTCTAGCGCACTCCCGACTGCACCTTAACGTAATAAGAAAAACAAAGCGGAGAGAGGGGGCGTTACGTAATAGAGCAGAGGAAGGCCCATTTCACTGGACGTTTATGAATGGAGCTTATTTTTCTTTTAATTACGGCAACCTGACGGCTGTGGTCGCGTTTTGTCGTCGACAGGGGGCTATCGTCCTTGGAGAGAAATGTGGAAAATGTAGATAAATAAAATTAAAAAAATGCTTGGACAATTCACACAGCGCCATCTAGCTCCAAAGTAAGCAAAGCTTGTGTTATGGGTGCTAGATAACTAATAAACTATTTATATACTAATAAATACATACTTATTTTATACTAGACCCGTAATATAAATTAGAATTCATCATTTTAATTGAACCACTTAGGTCGTCATAAATAAATAAATAATTAATTGTCTCTAAATAGGATGTGTCAAACTACCAACCGTAAGTCGTGGAAGATGGATAGGGAAGCCTTTGCCCTGCAGTGTGACAGAAATGGTTAAAATAATAATAATAAAACTTTTCTCAAAGGCAGGCAATGCGGTTGATCACGGACGGAGGTGATCACTTAACTTGCTAGTTTTCCTAGTTTCTAGGCTTTTACAACTAGCTTTTATAACTACGCAACCGGTTTTAATAAAGTTTTCAATTTCGATACAGCGGGGAATGAGAAATATTTCATTGTATACGTGTGTTTCTGTGAAGCTAAACAGGATTATATGACGAAAATAGTAAGTAACGATATCACCCCGAAACTAAAATCAGCCTTACCTAACCCAATAATCCAATATTTCAGTCTAGACACGAGGCTCGCATTACCCTACGTCAGATAGAAGCATTATATAGGATTAATAAATATCCATAAATGTACGTGACTATTACTCACCAAATAATGCAAGAACGTCTGAAAGCCGCAGCTTCCAATACCTTAGTCCAATCAGCTTTTCGTGGAATCACATTTTTTTGTAGATACTAAAGTACTGATTATTAGAAAAGGATTCGTGGAATGACTAATGGTACCTCTCAGTTACTTTGAAACGAGGTTACCTTTCACGGCTTAATGCTTTAGAGTTCTGCAGACAGCATATCCATTACGTATTTTCTACTGTTTGACGTTTGAACAGATATACGTACTTACGTTATTACGTATCTACTTAAAGAAGAAATGTGAGTTTGATTTTGTAGAAGACCGTTTAGAACTCAGGGTTTCATTGATCTATCGTCGGGCCCGATGATTGATACGAGACAGTCCGTTCATCACGTCGGAACCACGTTACAACTGGTGGTTTCCACTTTCCGCTCAATCAGTAATTGGATCTGCATGTGGCATGTCCATCGCCACTTCACCAGTAGCAATTTGCAGCCTAATGATAAGTAGTTTATCAGTTACTGGTAACCATAACCATGGAATTTATTTGTCCATGCCTAAACACAAGCTTTGCTTGCGTTGGGGCTAGATGGTGCTATGTGAATTGCCCAAGCATCTTTATTATATTGTTTTTAATAAAAACTTGCAGCAACTTCTAATTACGGATAGATGAGGATAAGAGGTGGGTTAGCAGGGTATCCCGTCCAATTTGGAGTCGCTCGACTGGTTAACTACCACTACCTTACAGAATACCACAGCCTATCAATACTATTTTAAATAGCATTGTGTTCCTGCCGGTGAGAAAGGTCTCCAGTGCTCCATGGAGTGGATTTGGGGAACCGTGGCTTTGGCAGTGGAGGGGCATTTGGTTGGTTGCTGCCAGAGCAACGTGTTATAGAAGTGGGCATTTGAGCAACGCATTGGCGGTACCCCTGGTGTTGCCTGTATATACGCGGCGGTGACAACTTTCCAACAGGTGGCCCGCTTGCCTGTTTGCCTACCGTACATACATGACATAAAAACTTTAATTGCAACATTTTTTTTTAATTTACAAAAATTTTATTGTTGAAAACCCCACAAATTTTGCCAAAAGGCAACTTCTTACAGCCCCCTAAAAAGACATCGAAGAACTCAAAACCCCCACATCACCGCTTGACTTTAAACCCCTTCGCCAGAACCCACCAAAGAAGTAGCAAAAATGGCCACGACTGGATGTGACACAGGGCGTGGTCTGTTCCCTTAATCAACCCGTGGGCCGCCCACCGCCGTTATTGTTGTACGAATTAAGGCCCGCTTTTTGCTAGAACAACAGCGGGCCATGTCCCATTCAAAGTTGGAAGGGCCCGGCATTTGTATGTAAATGAATTGTAATCTCGGCGGGTAGGCGCAATCACGGATACGTATCTGCTCCCCGGAGGACGGCCGTAGGGACGCTGGATGTGGCTGTGTAGGGAACGAAACATTTTGGAGTTATTTTTGACCCATGGGTTTTTTTAATGTAATACTGCTAACAAACCTGACGACCTGAGTGGTTCAGTGGTCAACATGCCGGTCTGCCACGCCAGAGGTCCCGGATTCGATTCCCGGCCGGGCAGAAATTGAAATAATGAATTTTAATTTCTGTTACGGGTCTGGCTGTTCTATGTATAATAAGTATGTATTTAAAAAAAAGTATTTAAGTAGTTTACCAGTAATCTAGCACCCATAGCACAAGCTTTGCTTAGTTTGGGGCTACATGGCGCTGTGTGAATTTGTCCACGAATATAATGAATATGAATATATAAGCAGGCCACGTACCGGTGTACTAATGATCTTTTCTGAGTTATGTGCACTAATTGAATACTAACCGATGCTCTTACGGTGAGGGAATACATCGTGATTTAACCTGCACATTTAGCCGACTGAATGTGTAACCGTGATCCAATCTGGTAACGTTCCCCTGGTAGCTGAGTCATGGAGGTCAGATGGCAGTCGCTCCACCGTAATTACCTGATCTGTCGAATCCTGGATCATGGTCAAGGCGGACCCCGCGCCTTCGTGCGCGAGAGCACAACCGGGCCATTAACGCCAAGGTGACGGCTGATGAACAGGCAAGCGGGCCACCTCATGGAGAGTAGTCACCGCCGCCTATGGACATCAACAACACCAGGGACGCTACCAATGCGTTACTTCCTTCTAAGGAGACCTCTAATATACTCTGGGTGGTATAAGTTTGTCTGCGTGTTTAGTTACGTGTTGTGTGTCTGTCTGTGTCATCGTAGCTCCAGGACGGATGACCCATTTTCGACGCGGTTGTCTTTATTTGAAAATCAGTTTCCTTAATCGCGATGGTTCTTGCTTTGTTTCATTAAAATTGGTTCAGTACTTTGGTAATTATATGTAGACTTTCTGAGATAGGTCTATGGTTTACAAGTAGTAAAGCAAAGTAGGAAGTTAATGTGGAGTTCTTTGCTAATATAATTTAGTCCGATATTCGTTACGAAATATGTAAGAAAATATTCCGAGAGCCATTTCCTTCCAAATAACAGATATTTCCGCCTGCCAGACTTTCCACGAATACATTTGCGAAAAAGGAAAAAAAACCGCTATCTTTATCTTTTCCAGAGCCTAAAGTTCTGTGACCAACATTATGTCTCTTGAGTAAGTTTAGTTGTAAACTTCGGGAGCGAAACCATCTTACACACTTTCAGGTTTAATTTCGCAGTTTAGAACCAATTTTTTTTTTCTGTTGTACGACTATCACATACGTCAGGTTTATCTAACAGGTATAATGATAATTGTCAAACAAATAGGCCGGCCCGGGGTCCGATTTTCTTGATTGTGTATCGACTAGCCGTTGTCAGCGGCTTTCACCCGCCTACATTTCGGATCTCTGTAAATAATCAACTTTCTCGTGGGAACCTTATGATTTCCTGGGATACCTATAAAGTAGCCTACGTCACTCGGGAATGATGTAGCGTCCTAAAGGATTTGTATTTTTGTTTGTAATGAATAAACTCAAAAACTACTGGACCAATTTTCAAAATTCTTAGTCTCATAGAACACTAAATCACTGAGTAACATAGGCTACTTTTTATCCCGTCAAAATAATAGGTTTCCGCTTGAAAGTTGATTATTTACTTACAGAGATCCGAACTGCGCGCGGGTGAAAGCCACTGCAGTAAGTATACGAGTAGGTAAGTATACTATAGTGAATTTGCTCCCGCGCTATTAACATGCCGTATTAGCTTGTATAATAACACTTAAGCTAATTACCTCATTATCAGTGGCTAGATTAGAGTAGACGTCCATTTTGATGCTACACATTGTAACGATTAACTGATTACAGCATCCATCATCACTACATATTATAAAACGCTAGTGGACCTGGCGCGACTTCGTTCGCGTATACCAACTTTACCCCTACCTACCCTTTTTTCCTTGCTTATAAACCTTTATAATCAAGAATCCGCCTCGTCCATGAACCAGAATTTGACAGATCAGGTAATTACAGTGAAGCGACTGCCATTTGACCTCCGTGACCCGGCTACCAGGGGAACCTGATCAGATTCAGTCGCCTGAAGTTGCAGGTTTCATAACGATATTTTTCCCCACTGTAAGAGCATCGGTTAGTGTTCAACTAATGTACATAACTCAGAAAACTCGGAAAAGAGTCATTGGCACATGGCGGCAGTGGGACTCGAACCCTACCACCACCACCACTAGGCCACCGACGCTCCATCGTATCACTACGATCCTGTCGTGAAAAGAACATCAAAAGCTTTCAAATACAACTTAAAATTTTCCACAACAATTTAAAATAAATCATCGCCAATACCTACTCGTATAATCCAAACAGATTACAGAACTTGGAATTAGTTGCGCAAGAGTGGATTATGTTCCTTTAACACGTACACTCGGAACTCCAAAGCAACACAAAGTGTCTCGGTCGCTTCAACAAAACCATTATTGACCTTACGCTGATCGGCGGTTCCATTTCAAACCACAACATGGTGTAGAGCTAGAAAGGGATAGACAGGGCGTGTATTTAAGTTGGGTAATCGATGTTTGAGAGAATTTGGTAGAAGGGATATTTTAGAGGTTTTCTTTTAGAGTTACAAAAGAAATGCCTATAGTTTTAATTTATGAAAGTTGGATAACTATTTTTACTTTGACAATATTTTGTCGAAATTAGAAATTGCATTGAATTTCATTGAGTTACTAAGAAAATACGCGTGTAATTTTTTCCATAATTCTGAAGTGTTTATTATTTCTATAAGAATGATTTTACAATAATTGTAACACCTGCAATAATTTATAGCAACTAGGGCGCTAAATATCGTAACGTAAACTTTTATACATGCACCCTTATGTTGTCTAAAACGCAGGGACATACCACACGAATTCGCACGATTTCTGACAACATAAACTTCAGGCCACGAATCAGCCGATCCGATCAACCTAACGTCGCGCCGCGACACCGCTCCCAGTCCCGAGTACCTGTTTAATTTCAAACCACAACAGTTTTAGGCGCACCACAGAGCTAAGAAACATCAGAGGCGGCCAACTGGAAATAATCCGTTGGAATAAATTAAAATTAATAAGATTAAAACCTTTCCGCGGCGACTTGCCCGCGGTCTTACTCTAACTGAATTTAAATTACTTTCTCACCTCTTATGAAGTGCATAATGGTATTAAATTATTAACATCGTGAAGTGGAGCGGGTGGGAGTCTCGCTTAATTTATGACAACACTGCGGGGATATTAAGAAAACGCCCGAAGAAGTTTCGGTGTTACTGGGTCGGGTGGAGAGGCTACAAGGAACGTGCATTTTATATGTTTTAGGTTATTTTTTTAGCAGCGATGAGGCAAAAATACTTAGTTTGATAGCAGACGTGTTAACTTAAGAAACGTTAGGGTTTCGCTATACCATGATCAGTAGCACCGGGGTGTATATTTGCAGCATAGAATTATTCATTGAAAATCATCATCATATTAGCCAAAAGACGCCTACTGCTGTACATAGGCCGCCCCCAGAGATCTTCACAATGGCCGGTTGTTCCTCCCACATCCAGCTAATACCTGAGATCTTTACCAGGTCGCCCGTTCACCTTGTAGACCTACCCACGCTGCGTCTTCCGGTACGTGGTCTTCCTTTTTTAGTCAGAAAGAAAACACACAAACAAAAATGATACGGTTTTTATCCGTCCCATCATATAAAATACCGCAGTTATTTCCTTTTTACGTCACATGTATAGATAGCAAGCAATTAAAGCCACCAGTCCCGGGACACATTCCGCCGCGGGCCCGCTCATCTGGTCGCGTTCCAAAACCGATATACTTAATTAACAGTTCGTCGCTCCAGCGACTTATTATACGCCGCTAAAGTTCGCTCGCTCGCCGAATTCCCATTAAAATGTGCAAATTAAATTCGCCCACGGAACAAGCGGTGCGCTATTTTTCGGCCCCTTAATTATTCTTACCTTTTCTTAATTAATTATGTGACGTAAATGTGATGGACGCGGGCGGCTGGGCGAATTAAGGCGTGGTCTTCAGGTGAAGGCTTCTGTTTTACTATAGGTATAGAATATTGTTTGGTTTTAAGCACGAGGCTGTGGGATTTAAATGTGAGGTTATTTTATTTTATCGTTTACAATTTTTAATTTAGCTGTTTGGTATCCGGCAGTATAGTATAATGCCGATCCCAAGATGACATATTAAAAACAAAATCATTTGGAAGTTATGGGACTTGTTCCCGGGCGTGATTTCATTTGTAGCTCTGTGGTTTTAAAGTAGCATAGTTATTCATACACTTCTTAATAGACGATGATGACGTAAGCCAGTATAGCATATAAATTTGTAAAAAAATGTGCAGTCGAGGAAACTGAGTATTTAGAAGTTTACTCGTCATAGTAAAACATCGAGAAACATCGCTCGGAACACACATCGGCAACTAGTAACGGCCGATTACGGCTTACGTCAACTTTCTAAACACTCACTTTCCTCGACCTGTCCAATAATCCAAATATATCCTCATTTTTCATTGCCACGACGTTTGTAGCTCTAAGCTCTAGGTTCGTTATCGATACTTCTTGGCCATCCACGTCAAGGCATTCACCGCCCAGTGCTAAGTCCAACCAGCGGCATGTTAGCAATAACACGTCGCCGCACGCTCTCTCACGCCGCTCGTGGAACGTGGAACAGCTAGCTAATAAATACGTTCGGAAACAGAACGTGGGTGGAACGGAAGGAAATAGCTTCCAGAAATAACTAGCTACTGTGCTTCGGAGATACCTAAATGAGCTGTTGGGTGTCTGGAGATGACTGAGTAAAAGTTGAAAGACAAATTTGTTATAGATTAAAACACTTTTATACACTATTTCCACTAAATATATATTTAGTACAACTTTCCTTGGTAAGTTTGATCAAAAATGCACAACAAAAAGTGTCAACTACAGGATTGAAATGAAATCCAATGATTTTGTGGTGAGTATTGAAAGTGTACATTTCTTATTATCTACATACAGAATTGTGAATAATTAAGTATGTGCTGCAATGAAAATGTGGTATATGTTTGGTATTTGTCAAATTGGTTCGACCCTTTGCCAGCATCGTTTTTCGTTACCAAAACCTAAATGTATCGGAAAATCGCGATGAATGAAAAGCTTCATCGTCGATCCGACCTAAATGACTGATGATCCTTCATAATTCATCAGGATTAAAAACAAAAAATGAGAACCGTATTGAAAAATAAACGAAATAAATAAACAGATATTGATTTGGTTTAAACTTTAACCAGACAAGGGTTTGTAATAATGGAAACAAATGCTGAAAATCATATCTGAAGCATATAGCTGGCTCAGATAGAATACGTGTTCATAAACTAGGACAGCGAGATGTTCACGTTCTAAATAATTATGATGTTGATAAGAATACAATACCTAATAGTATACCCACCCTCACAGGTACCAAATATGATGTTGATTTGTAGAATATTTATAATTTCTCCGTGTTGATGTGATCAGATGTTGTCAAAATTTTTGTAAGCTGTTGAGCGACAGATGTGCCGCCATTATCATAAAAATCATACCAAGAAATCTATCATACGTTAGTCTTATTTATCATAATAGAAATATTTTGATGACATGCCGCTAAAGAGAAACGCTTTGTTTCCTAACGCCTTGTTGTTTGTTGTCATCCGAACAGTAAAACCTGGATCCTTCGCTCAACAGCGACAGATGTGCCGCCATTATCATAAAAATCATACCAAGAAATCTATCATACGTTAGTCTTATTTATCATAATAGAAATATTTTGATGACATGCCGCTAAAGAGAAACGCTTTGTTTCCTAACGCCTTGTTGTTTGTTGTCATCCGAACAGTAAAACCTGGATCCTTATCAGAGTGAATAGCCTCTTTCTAGACAGGCATCCTCCATCTTTGGCAGCATCGTCACTTCCCATCAGGTACCTAGCGGTCAAGCCTGCATTACTAGGCTAGACTAGTAGTAAAAAGAAATGTAATAGTATTCATTTAGACCACGACGGTTAATAGCTTAAGGAAATCAAGGGCAGTTACGTTATTTCGACGCTCTGTAGAGTACGCCAAAAGCTCCAGCCTCAACCTCATGCCGAAATACACAAACATGCTGCATATCTTATAGTTCACGTAGCTCGGGGAAGTGTCTAACATTTAATAAAGTTGGCGCCTCGCTCGAGATAATGCCAATAACGCGGCGAATCCTTGCCGTTTATTAACTTCTATCTGTTTTGGTCCCATCGAGCAGGCGTTGCGTGAGAAATGGGCGCTAACGTGACTGCCGTGTGTACGTAAATATGGAGATATGGCGTGAGGTATAGGACAGGCAGTTTCCCGTTTCTCAATAGCGGGAAGGGGCCGGAGGATTGTTGTCGTAGAAGACCGACGAAGATCGTAGACGATGGACAGACGTGCATTCTTATGTCGATGCTCGAGGCTCTGCAGCTTAGCATCAGTCAATTGAGGTTCATAAAATTCCACTGAATCCAAAGCGGCCAGTTTGTATTTATCTGATCCATCCCAAAGGTGGCAGCAGTACTTCGATAGGATACCAAGTATCTTGGCTGCAGTCTTTGCTTTGGAAGTAGAGGAAGAAGTATAGGATATGAACACGTAAGTATAGAAGTGATATACATGTATAGTAGTAATATCCTCAAAAGGCAAAATCAATGTAAAATATCCTAACTGAACTGATAATAAAAAAACTAGTACAAAAACTAAGAACTCCGACTGCTATTAAGAACTGAAATGTGTAAAAAAAGCCGAATGGAGTGTGTAAATAGGGGTATAAAGTGCAAATGTTAGTTAAAATAGAAAGCAGGCGGGGACCCATTTAAAATTTCTATAAATATAAAGTTTCCATGTCCACCTACTTTTTAAAAATGTGTCCCTGTCTGCTTTCAAGTTTAAATTAAAGTAACGTTTACACTTTATACACATATTTACTTACACTATTCGGCTTGTTGTAACTTTTCAGTTTTTAATAGCAATCGGGATTTTTAGTTTTTGCACAACTTTTTATTTTCCGCTTTTTGTATTAATGATCGGTTTAAAAAGTGAGAATGGATGCTACTGAACGAATGGATGAACTTTAAATCGTTAAACTGTCCTTCTAAATAAAAAATGGTAAAAGAAACCTAATATTGAAATTTTTAATACCTATTCAACGATACCCCACATGACATAGTTTCTCGACTTTCATTTTTTTATTATTCACAAACGGCGGCTGTTAGTCACCATATTGAATTTTGATCTGTCTTTCGTTTCGTGTCTTTCGTGACACTCGCAAAATTGTGACAAATCGATTGACGTAAGAATCATCAAAACACGCGTTTGGTCTGAGTGCCACAAAGGAACAAACATACATACATATGCTGATAAACACATTATGCCTTTGCGCCACGCAGTCGGGTAAAAACGGGACGGTGTCAGTTCGTTTCAGTCCAAAAAGACCACGTGGTTCGCTCCCCTATATGTGTGACGTTAATCCTCCGAAAACGGTCAGATAGAAACTAGCGTGATATTGCAATACAATGAATAGTGTTTCATACTTATTGTACCTATTTTCTTTAGTTTATTTCGTCTGCAGTAACATCATTATCGACCAATTTCATCCCTGAAATTTCATCACTTTCATCATACAAACTTTCATTCCCTATTTCATACAACCCATACTAATGGTTAGGAGTTCCGACTCGTACCCCGAGGTACCGGGCTAGACCATGACTATTTTCTGAGTTACGTTGAACACTAACCGATGAGGGAAAACATCTTGATGAAACCAGAACAATTAGGTGCCTGATCCAATCTGGTCAGGTTCCCATAGGGTCATACAGGTCAGATAGCCGTCGCTCCATGCTTATTATCGTACGTTGTGGCACTAGATTGCCTACCCCCATTGAAAACGGGCGTAAGTGTGTATTTATGTACGTAATATACGTTGTTTGATGTATCATCGTGGCCGCAGGATGTTTACTTTTGAATTTAGGCCTCTACTGAGCCATTCACACCATAACACCAGCCATGGCATACCCTCAGTGTGACGTCTTTCCATGGCACGGGTCCCGATACATTATGGATATAATTTTATTATAATCTCACTGTTTCCTTTTTTAAATATGTGAATGTATCTATCGTGTTATTAGTTTACGTGTAATAAACGTAATTTTGTATTATGTTCGATTTATGTTCCTCCACGCTTTTAGTACACGTAATATCCCAGACGACTAATTAATACAAAACACTAGTCAAAGTGCAATAAGTTAATGCTGGATTGAACTATAGGTTATCTTACCGTAATACGTAGTAGGCGCCCATAATACCCCAGAAGATTAATTAGCTAAATATTCCAGTCATTAACCATTCTGGGTAGACCACTGCATAATCTAACCGACAAGTGTCGAAAAACCCCCCGACAAAGTCTAAAAACAAAGCTAAGAACCATCTCGATTAAACCGGTTTTCGAAGAAAGAAAACTGCATCGAATTCGGTCTATCTGTTCGGGTGCTACGATGCGACAGACAGGCGCAAATACATACACACCTCAAACTTATAAAACCCCCTCTTTTGTGTAGAAAGTTAATAACCTAACCTAACTTACCGAAGGAAAAAGTCGGCCAACCCCCGTTCAAGTTTACATATACTTAAATATTTTCGAAACTACTGAACCGATTTTAATAAAACAACATTATATACCATCTCGATTAAACAGGCTTTAAATAGCGAAAACCGCATAAAAATCGGTCTATCCGTTCGGGAGCTACGATGCCACAGACACAAAACGACAGATACGAAAGCCAAACTTACAACATCCCTCTTTTTTCGTCGGGGCTGAAAAGAATATAAATCAGTCGGCATCCGCTCCAAAGTTCTGGACATCTGTGTCGTAAAACAATGCTCATTTCCCAACAATAACTGTACAGACGAATATTCGATTAGCACAATCTCATAATGGAATCTACACATCTATCAACGTCGAGCGGCGGCCAACTCTAATCGTTGGCTCCGCGTTGCGAGTTCTTTTAACGACTTGCAGATGTAATTTATGAGGAATGACATCGGTCCATTTTGATGCTGTAGTCGGAGTGGATATATTGAAGGTTTTGTGGACTTAGTTCCTAGCAAATATATTGGATCTCGAGCATAGGTGGAGCCCTGACCTATAGAGAATCTGTCACTGTCACTCGGCCACAATTCTATACAAATTACTCAATGTCAAATAAAAATCTAGACCATACTGGTGACCAAGGCTACCAAATTTTACAATAGCAGTGACTGTGGAGGGGTGTTTGACAATTATAGCCGTCCCTTTTGGACACGTTATATGCATAATTAAAAAAGGAAATATAGATTGTGACTTCAGCTGTGAGTAGGCTGCTATGTCAAAATCCTTTGGTTACTAGAGTTGTGAATTTGTATTTCGATAATAAATATTATATTATATTCCCTAGATATTGTTTTTGATTTCTTTATGTCATACGGTAGGCAAACAGGCAAGCGGGCCTCTTAGTGGAAAGTGGATACCGCTGCCTATAAACATTAGCAACACCAGGGGTATCGCAAATTCGTTGCCCCCTCTAAAACACGATGCTCTGGCAGCGAATAGGCAAATACACCTCCACTGCGAAAGCCACTGTTGCCCAAAATTCCACCCCATGAAGCACAAGAAATCTTACTCACCGGCAGGAACATAACACTTTTTAAAACATAATTGTTTGGCTGTGGTATTCTGTAAGGTGGAGGTACTATTCGAACGGGATTTCCCGGTATCCCATACCTAGAGTTCTGTAGCCAGAGTTCACCTAAAGAATGCGCGCGTGCTACTACGTGTTACTAAGCTTCACTCACCGTGCATTTTGTCGTTCAGCAGCGCGTATCTCGGATTGGAGGCCACGTCGAGGGGCAGCGAGTTCCACAGCCACTTGACGCGCGGCGTGGGGCTTCCAGCAGCTTGGCAGGGCAGCGTCGCCGTGTGGCCGACCTCCACCACCATCGTGGAGGGGGGCGGCGCGATCGACGGGAACCCGGGGGGCACCTTGTCCGCTGTGGAAGAAATAAGACATTGTACACTCAGAAAGAAGAATTATTGTTAAAAATTATGTAGGTATATATATTGAAGAAAGTTATATTGGTTGTAGTCACGAACAACTAATGGGCGTGGACGCTCCATGGCTGGAAAGTTCTGTCATAATCTCTACACGTGGTTTTCTTAGCAGACAGGTTGAAGATCGGAGGGATAAACTAAACTAAAGAAAACTGTGTTTATCCTGGATAAACGCAGAAAAGACAAGCTATCGCTATTTTCTGACTTTGGGACAATATAATGTGCTATTAAAATAAAGTCGTAATAATACACGTCAGTTAATGGTTTACTTTAAAATTACTAAACAGCCAACAGCACCATAAAATACTGCAAAATGTCAATACCGACGCGCTGTCATGGCTACATGTGACGTCATCGCTCGACTACGAAAGTTAACTCTCCCGTTACATATATATGCCATGTATATGTACATATATACATTGTATAATTAGTTTGTGTAACATCAAAAAGATCCGCAACAGTGACGTCACAGGCCCCATTTGCAATCATCGTGTTGGCTTTTGCACACGGTAAATTGACCAGCCTTTTGAAATTAAAACACCGGTCAGGTTCCGCATCAGTCCGGATAATATTTTTTTGGGAGCCGTCGGTGTGCCAGATTTTTCCGGATAATATAAATACAAGATGATCAATGTAAGAATAGTGCGTAGAATTCGGTTATTTTTTGGTGATTAAGAGTAGTTCGTGTTTTTTTGTTTTCCAACTTTTGTTCAGCAGTTAAGCGTTACACAGCGTTACGTAACATTCACATTGGCATTTAAATTTTAGCTTGGATAGAGTTTACAAAAATATAATAGAGACAGACCAAAAATAGAATAACAGTTCCCGTGCTAGTGTCTATAATTCGGTTACACAGTGTCGTACATACAACCCCTGACAGTGATACTGTTTACATTATCTACAATAGATTAAAGGTGTTACCCACTGGATCGAATTTCCAAAACATAGCGTCATCGAGCACCCTACACTCGATCTTAAAGCGTCCGTAAAATCGTGCCATAGTAAAACGTTAATTCCCCAAATGAAATTCCAACTCCGCCTTTCGCGAGAGTGAGATTTGATTAAGTGAAGACTGACATTACGGTCCTGGGATTCGGAGTTTCACTAATTTCGTTTTCGGGTTTCCATTTCGGGATTTTGCGAAAGTTATCGGCTGGGCATAATTTGCTTGGATACCGTGTTGTCGGGTTATTCGGTTTTCGGTCATGAGCCTAATTGTTTGACCCGCGAAATGCGATAGGGTTTCAGTGATCGGATAGGATTGCGTGATGATGATGTTAATAATTAGCTGGTCGAACATCGCATCGTCATGCGCCTGTCATCGAAAAGGTTACGCGCAACACTCAATGAGAGTAATAGGATCTTACAGCGGAATGATGTTTAAGTTTCGACCAAGTTAAATTTGACAGTTTACTATAAACTGCACGGCTAGCACAAGTGTGCTTTTGTTTCCTTCTCTTAAAACTAAGTTTTACTTATGTTTGCAAAACAACGCTTAAAAAGTGTCTATCGCTTAAAACAGGGTTTCGTGGTAACACGGATAATGTTTAGAAATGTCATTCAATAAGGTACTAATAATGTTTTTCGTAGAAGAGAAGTCGTTGACCGTACTCGCGCCTTGCTTTGGCAAAGGCTAAGATGTCAAGTGTTGGCCTGGAGTGGTTACTCTCATGGTTCCCAACGTAAGACCTTGGGCAACCTCGCTTCACTAACAGTATTGCACCTAACGAGTCGCGAGCCCAGCCAAATGACTAAGACTAGGGCAAATGCTAGTGCAATACCTACTGTTGCACAAATACAACACGGAAATGAAGAAAGTTTATCAGAGCTCAGAGTTTCTGATCGCCTTCCAGTTCGTTCAGAACTTATAAGTAATTTTGTTTTTTCTTGGCTTTAACTTTAAGTTTAAATTTTTATTCGATTAA
Organism: Blastobasis adustella; assembly: GCA_907269095.1. Taxonomy (NCBI): domain Eukaryota; kingdom Metazoa; phylum Arthropoda; class Insecta; order Lepidoptera; family Blastobasidae; genus Blastobasis; species Blastobasis adustella. The sequence goes on from OU026131.1 coordinate 12,440,512, forward strand.
AATATCCTACCATTATAAGTAAATGTCAATCTCCAAACATCATGCACCGAATAAGGAAATTATTATTGATAATAATATGTTTAAATCCCTGACATATCCCATATCACCCACAGAAATAAAGAAAAATATGTACCTTTTACGTTACGCGCGACCGCTATGTTACAAATGACCACGCGCCCGCTTGAAGGTTAAAATAAACGTCATACATCAGTGAATAAACCCGGAATAATTGATAAGAATAAATGCAAATAACATTAGACTTATATAAGTATTAGAACTAGGTAATTCCAAATTGTAATAGCATAAATAACCTAAGCTCAACCGGCATATAAATAACATTAGGAGACTAACATTTACATTACTCCCGCTCAGTTCCAAGAGATCAGTCGTTTAAGTTCCAAGGAGTTTGAGATCGTCCGTTCGAAAAACAGAAACAAAAATGGCGCGCATTGCATCTCTCCTTGCTCTCTTCCTGGCGCTGTACTGGAGCAACACGGAAGCCGTCACGACGAAGACTGTTCTGAAGAGCCTCGTGTCGGATTGCCCACCGATGGAGATAGTATTCGTGGCTCCCGACCACTGCTCTCAATACAGTGCGTCTCCCTTTAACGGTTCTGGCGCGGGAGATGCTGACCTGGACGCAGCAGCGAGACAGTTGCCTACAGGAACAACAGGTAACATCTGCGAAATCACAGTCTGCGGTAATGGGGAACAGCTGGCAAGTAGTCGCGGCTACTGTGGTGTGGGCGATTGCAGTATACTTGGCAAGAACTGCATTCGAGGGTGCATCCAAGGCGACCGAACAGCAGCCATGAACGCCCTCAAGCGAAAACACCCTGATATTGTGAAGATCGCCTAAGTTGAAACGAAAAGTTTAGCTTAAGAGTATTTTGTATGTAAATTCAAAGATGTGTTTGGAATTGCTTAGTTCAGTAGTTGCTTAGTCAATAAAATAAAATTATTGATCACGATTTATCTTAGTTTTTGACATTTTCATAATACTTCAATGTACCCGAGCAATCCCTAACGTATTCCTTAGTCCCATTTCTCTATATTGTGCTTATAGTTACCATAGATAGTATAGGCTATAGACAAATGTATTATGAACAATGTATATTGAATATTAATTTATCTGAATATTCTTAAAACCATTAAAAGATTTTGAGACTTTATTCTTTGTTTAGAGTACACGATATTTTAAACAGATACAAAATATTAAAACAATGTCAGTACTATAAAAATACAGTCCACCAAAGCACTATTATTTAAGTACAATAGGTGCCTGAATCTGCCGGTATCAGGAAAGAGGCCCCGTGGACGACCCAAGAAGCGATGGATTGACATCGCTGAGTCGAATGCGAGAGCCAACGGCTTACGACGAGAGGATGCCGAAGACCGGGCGAAGTGGAAAAGATTGAGTAGGAAAGCGGACCCTGACAGAAGCCGGGATGAGCGCTAGGACGATGATGATTGTCCATATCGAGAAGGTACATGTTGACATGTATCGTCAATATTTACTTTCAAAATCTCTATAAAAATAACGTTGAATTACGAATACAATAAGCTTTTGCTATTCTAATTTCACCCATTAAGACAAGGAAAAAATTACTTGGATTTCAATATCTTAATTGGTTACCTATTGCAATATCTAAATATAACACAACACAAACATGGTCGATTAAGTATCGTTTCTAGTTGTTCAATTATTCACAACAGTTTGCGTACAACTACTTTACCCCTGTCTTCCCCTTTTTTTTCTTGCTTATAAACCTTCCTCCTCTTGAATCGTTTTATCTATTGTTTAATACCGCATTAAAATGCGTTGCGGAGTTTAAAAGATCTAAGCGTACATATATACATAGGGACAGACGGCGAAAAGCGACTTTATATTATACTATGTATAGAAATGGATTATTGGAGTATTTTTATGCTTCTAGAATCTTCAAAAACATTTTATCTATAGAAATTATTATGATAAAGGAAATGAAGACACAATATTATTATAAAAATATCGTCGGTCAACCTCTTTGTTAGGGTGGGAAAACAACGAACCCTTATAAGTCTGTCTGTAATACTGAACCTATTGGTAGGTACTAGAGAGTCGAAAATTAGTATCGTTATAGGTACATATTTGACGTTTGTAAAACGTCGACAATGTTGTAAAATAAAATATTTAAAAAGTATTTGGTAAAGTATAAAGTATCTCCATAAAAAAAATGGTTACATAAAATTATTATGAAAAACGTGCCCCCTTAAAGTGATAATTTGTGATCACAAACGTGGTCCCCCCCTACTCAACCAGCTAAACCGTAATATGTGGAATTTGCGGCACAATGGTCGTACAATAATATAGTGTACCCACAATTTAGGTACTAGGCATTGATTTCAGTACTTCGTCAAACCACACCATATTTGCTCAATCCACACACCCTAACTAACACTGCGGCGTAGGGACCTATATCAAACAGTATTGACCATGAATAGGATTCTATAAATCCAAATGTATTCTGTCAAACACTGATGTCGGCCATACCTCCCAATTGAGACTTCGGAAGAGAGTTCGAAACTTTACGCACAATTTTTTCCCCAATCTTTATTTCGTAAATCCTTTATCCTTGAGGAACTTGTCAACCTGTCGAACGTAATCTCCTAATAAGCCTAAACAGAAAAATATTGGAAGCAACCATAGAAATAAAATGATGTAAGTAGCAGCAGATGTAAGGATTGCCAGACTGAAGTGGCAGTGGGCAGGGCACATAGCTCGAAGAACAGATGGCCGATGGGGCAGTAAAGTTCTCGAGTGGCGACCACGTACCGGAAGACGCAGCGTGGGTAGGCCTCCCACAAGGTGGACCGACGACCTGGTAAGGATCGCAGGTACCAGCTGGATGCGGAAAGCACAGAACCGGCCTTTATGGAGATCTCTGGGGGAGGCCTATGCCCAGCGGTGGGCGTTTTCTGGCTGATATGATGAGCAGCAGATAGAGAATGTTTCCATAATTTCTACCCTCACCAAAATAAGTGTGTAATTTGTTGGTGCTGCTTCACGCACTATCTTTGTCAATACCAGACAAATATATTATTTTGTATAAAACATCGTTACTAACGCTACAAATCAATAGCATCTTTATAATAAGCCTGACCTTGAGTTTACCATCATGTTGTGTCACGTCACTGTGACACGTCACGTAAGTAGCAGTCTACGTCGAGTCAATTTAGAAAACCTTAGATCTGGCTTGGCCAGTCGGCCACGGCAACGGCATCAACAGTTTGGGATGGAGCTTCACAGTCGCATCGCTGCTGTGCCTGATCGATAAAGCCCTACTAAGCCAGAGAGTCTTTACAGTGGCCAACCTGCGTCCGTAAACGGTTAAGTGATTTCCAAGTTGACCACTGTAGCTGTAAGTAGTTATAAGTAGCAGTTTAATCCATTTGTAGTTCCTGAAGTCACAAACACACGAGGAACCAATCAGGAATCTAAAATCAAAACCAAATCAAGGCCACACGTGGCCTCTACATCTTAAATAAATAATAAATAGGCTTGGACAAATTCACACAGCGCCATCCAGCCTCAAAAAAAGAATTAGATAACTGATAAACAAATTTTTTTTTAATTACTTATAATTATGCTTCATGTGACTTGTCGACTGATATAGGAGATGCTAGACGTTGCAACTAAGGAATACCAACACGTGCCGCAAGTAATTAGATGCCTTATGCAATAATTGATGTCAATAACAATATTAAACCCACATTGGTAATTAAAGCGTCAACATCAGATTTATGTGTTTTGAACTCTGGTAATTCCAATATACCTACCATACCTACACATTTCATCAAAACATGCGTATAAATTAGGTTCAAATGTTCATAGCTTACATTACTTTCCGCTAATTCGAAGAGATCAGACGTGAATTCCTAAATTCGAAAATCAATTCAAAATTTAAAGATCTAAAATGGCGCGCGTTTCGGCTATCACGATGCTCTTCTTGGCTCTGTACTGGACGAGAGCGGAATCGAGGACAGCCATAGGGGTATTAAAGAGCTTAGTGGCGGAATGCCCAGCGATGGAAATAACGTTCGTGGGCTCGGATCAGTGTTCCCAGTACGGGGCGACTCCGTTCTCATCTGCCAGTGCTGACGCTGACTTGCTTTCCGAAGCCTTAGAACTGGCCGGCAGGAAAACCGGCCATATATGCGAGATCTCTGTCTGTGGTAACGGGAAACCTACAAGCGGCTTCTGTGGCGTAGGCCAATGCACAATACTTGGCAGAAACTGCGTCGGCGGTTGCATCCCAGGCGAGAGAATAGGGGCCATCAATGGTCTCAAGACTAAATATACCTCGATTCAGAAGATTGCTTAAGTTTTGATCTTTGTAAATTGAAAATTGTTTAGATATAGATATTATGTTCGGATTATTTGCTGAATAAATATGTGGTTGAATAAATGGAATTGTTGTGTAATTAATTATTTTTAAACAAACTTCATCATCACAGCCCGTAACAGTCCACTGCAGGACTTAGGGCCTCTCCCACGAAAGGGGAGGTTATTGCCATAATCTCCACGCTTGGCAGGCGGGTTGGAGATCGCAGTGTTTAAATATAATAATGGAAAATGCTGCTGCCCATTTTCCAAACGACGGAGACTCTTGATCTTTTGCCTCGAAAACATTAGTCACCTTGTACGACACCCACGAGTGTAAGGGGTTGGTGCTATTCTACTCTGCCGGACACCACACGGCCAAACAAACTTATACTTCACTAAATGTACTTCAGTACAGTAGTCACAAATTTTCAATATTAACAATAAGAATAGAAATGAAGAGCAAATTTCTGTACTGATAACGCAGGCTTGAGCTATAAGGGGCGTGTCCGTAGAAATAGAAGTCTACAAATGAAATATTTCCATCATCTTTATTAAAAATAATTATTATCTTGGCTAAGGTCAAACAATATCCCGGTTGTGTTCTCGCGCGCGAGAGGGTTCCGCCTTGACCATGTACCAGGATTTGATAAATAAGGAAATAACAAAGAGCGACTGCTATCTGACCAACAGAAATTCTGACACCCATTTCCTGATCCACGGAGTTGGAAAATGGTCAGTCTCAAAGACATTAGTCACTTTAGAAGCTCACTTAGAGGTTCACGAATGGCTTAGAGATCTATACCCGTAGATCGAAGTGGTGTCATTTTCTACTGCGGATGGCAAATTTTTCATGTGACTATCCCTAAAAGCGTACCATGTAGTTTCAGAACGTATCAGGAATAAACATTTTTAAATGGAACTTTACTTTATAAACACACGGCGGCCACCCAAATTCATATGCAAGTGTAAATGGCATAAAATAATGTTTCCAATAAAACTAGTTTCACTTATATTTATGAAACATATATTTTTTCTTTGTTTTATTTCAATTTGAAAACCAAACCTAGAAGATACTAAACAACCGTTACATAATAAACAAAAACCTTCAACAGCAGTAAAAGTTAAGTTTTGATTTGCGATTCACAGTTTAATTACAATTTTCTATCTTCCCTCCTCTGATATTGCTTTTAAAAGTTTCCACGTGTTCCTATCTCATTCTGCAATATTACCCTCATCGTTCCACTTTATTGTGGTTGAAATATAGAGGTATTCTAATTAATATTAGATGCTGAAATAAGATGATCAAAACAATAGAGGCTCGTTTGCTCTTACAGTGCTCGTGTTGTAATTAGACGAATAATTAATGACCCATTTGTTTAATCAGACATTTAACCATACCTTAAATGAATTACGAAATGTTAAATATATACGTACAGTCAGCTGCAGAGAGACCTAACCCCCCTACCATACATTTTATATATACCTCTCCTCCCAAACGATTAGACGGCAGACCTGGATCACCTGAGCTTTGTCGCTGTTACGTGACACTCCACACACAGTAGTTCATGTACTATCTAAATAGATGGGAATCTTAATGGGCAGCTATGAAATAAACGGTATGGTGGGCAACTGCGTGGAATATCTCGTGGAATTTACATATTTTTGCAAGTGCAAAGGCTCGAAGCGCACTCTATGAGTGGGTACTGAACGTTCGGATTATTCTTTTGCGGAATTTGATCCCGCCCAAACTTTAACGAAATCGGCAAAATTAATCAGTTTAAGACTATGAAGGTATTTGAGGGTATTGTCTTTAGTGATCAAGTCAGTTCATCTGTTTTATATTTATTTTTATTGTTTATTCTTTTTCAGGTAACAAAGGCCCATAGATAAACTACATAAGATTGTAGACATAATAAACTAATAGGTATACGAGTAGGTATCAAAAGATTTTATTTAGATTCAGTTTCAAATATGTATGATTAATTTTCAGATAGATTTTTATAAAAAACAGAAATAAATAAACAAACTGTCTACACAGACAAAGTTGCGGGCAGCAGCTAGTGTTTCATAAAATAAAATAATTTATGCAGCACATTCTGTCGACTCAACTACTCATTTATTGCAAAATAAAGATCAAAATCAATAAAAAACAGTTCATAAATAATAAAATTTTACAAAAAAAATAGGTAAATAAATATTAAAAGGAAAAAATATATATATATTGAGGTAGTCGTTCAGTTAGGAGGCGGCCCTCTTAATGCCCGAGTATTTGGCCTTAAGCGCTGCGACGGCCGCGTTCCTGTCGCCAGCGATGCAGCCTCCATCGCAGTTCCTGCCGAACGCGTTGCACGAGCCCACACCGCAGTACGACTCCGACACCGGTTCTCCATTGCCACAGACTGTGGTCTCGCACACGTGGCCGACTAGGCCTCCCGTCAGCGCAGTCGCCACCGCCAGCATCTCAGCGCTCCCTTTACCGCCGGACGAGGCGTCAAATATAGTTGCCCCATACTTGAAACACTGCTCCTCCGCTACAAATACTACCTCTATGGGTGGGCAATCGGCTATGAGATTTTTCAGTATGCTCATCACACTCGCCTCCGTGTTGGTCCAGTGGAGTGCCAAGATGAGCAAGATGATGGATAAAGCGGACGCCATTTTGAATTTTTCTGGGCGGTTATCTTGAAGTGTGTTCTATTTCAGAGGGCAGATCGGAATGCTAGTAACGGTCATCTAGTACCGTTTATTTATCGTTTGTCACTTAGATGTGATTGATACGACCCGCTTGACTTGGAATTACCACGGTTCAAGGGATACTGATTTATTGTCGTTGAAAGATAAGGAAAGAGTGATTATCCCCCTCGGGTTGTTGTCATGCGATAGTTAATATTCTAGAACTGTTTGCTAATTATTTCACTACTCATGTGCTAGGTAAATATGGTTGAAGACGCGTTGGAATTTCCAGGTTCAGGATTCACATACAAACAAACAAATGCATAAATGTTTATTAGGTTTAACCCTTTGACCGACAAATTTTCCAGATGTGCGACATTGAAACGATAAGGATCGTGTTGTGGAAGTGGTTGATTTTTCCTGTTCTAGTTGCCATTTTAAAATGCAAAAGATGTTTATTATAAATTTGTTTGGCTACTAACGATATTTATTAATTTTTGGTCAATTCAATCAGCTAATACGTGAGTAGTTTATTATATTTTATCGAACATTTTCTAGTAGGCACTATATTAATTTTGTGTCTTTTTTAGGCTAGGCCCTACCACTTTTGATTGATGCTCTACCAAATTCAAATTCAAATACATTTATTCAAGTTAGGTTTTTACAAACACTTATGAATGTCATATCTACATAGGTTACATTAAATAAAATACTACAACAATTTTAAAATGCTAGGCGCCGCGGAATCATCGTGTTTATTTCCTTAGCCGTGCTGAGACCGACTGACACAGTCAAAACAGCCATAGGCACGGCCACAGAAAAAAAAGTAGTAAACTCCGCAACTCCAGCGTCGCCACCGGCCACCTGTCAGCTGTCACTGTGACGCTGTCATCGCACCGAGCGCATCAACGATGCCGCCCGTTCGCAAGTCTCAACAATTAAAATAACCCATAATACAATCAGCATATACAAATACCATTTGTGATTGATGCTTGTCTGTTTTCTCCTAACAAAAGTGGTACCTATCACCCATAATATCAAGTGAGGGTTAACACGCAACGAATATAGAGCAAGAGCATTTTCTACGCTTAGCAGTGAGGGGAGTCCTCACTTCTATGTTTAGTAGTGGACGTCCAACGGCTGAGAACGGCTTCATAAAACATCACTGAAAGCAGACTTCAGCTAAGTGTACTTTCTTCTAAGTTAAAAACAACGTAAAAGATCTACGAAATGATCTAGAAAATAATTAAGTGTAATTGTACAAGTTTGAAGTGTTGTTTATCTCCAGTGTTGGACAAGAGAAAAAGCGTGGTCTAATAGTGAATTGGGTGGTTACATAAGTCCGGGAATGTAGCCAGGTTCGATTCCCCGAGCGCAAATACAAAGGAGTGCCTTTGCCTCTCTAATTAAAATTTGGGAACTGCTCTCGTTCCGCAAATTTTCGGCTCCTATTGTTGGCAACACTGTTATTATTTATGCACAAAAATGGTTTTCAATTTCGTCGGGTTAATTAAGCCGGTTAATGGAGTAAATAAAGGGCTTTGGTGTTTCCGTTTCGGCCCGGGGTGTCGATTTACTTAATTCCGAGGGACCATTTTTGACAATTTATTTGGGCAAGACAATGCTCCTCAGGTTTCCTGTGTAGTAAGCTATATTAGATATGTCGCGGCAAATAAATGGCTAGTTTAGGCTTCGTATTTACTCATGCGTGTTAGGAGCGTCGGTGGCCGAATGGTTAAGGTATACGACTCGTAAGCTAGTATCAGGTTCGAATCCCACTGCGGTCATGTTCAAGTGACTCTTTTCTGAGTTATGTACATTAGTTTGCTTACCGTTGGTCTTACGATGAGGGAAAACATCGTGATGAAACTTGTATATTCAGGCAACTGAATGTGTAATAATTATCCAATGTGGTCAGGTTCTGGTAGCAAGATCATGGAGGTCAGATGGCCGTCGCTCCACTGTAAATATCTGATCTGCCAAATCCTGGATCATGGTCAAGGCGGACTCCGGGCCTTCGTGCGCGAGAGCACCACCAGGACATTAACGCCAAGATGATGATTTTTTTAGTGGTGCATGCAGCCACACACTTCAGGAGAAAAGGAAACCTGTTTATTCGAATCGTGAGGAACAGAAGGTAAGGTCTTTGCCCTAGAGTGGGACGAATGTGACTCAAATAATAAAAGTTCATCCCTTTAACGGTAACTGGGACATTAAACCGGTTCAAAAATTCTTTCAATAATTGGAAGTTACATTTCCCGAGCCGACATTAGCTTATGATATTGCGAGAAAATATAACCCGGGGGAAAATTTTATAGATCATACACACATACGAGTACCTATGTTAGGCAGGGCTTATTTTGAAAGAAAGAAAGAACGAAAGAAATATACATTTATTACACACAAACAAACATTGATTTATTTATTTTGGCTCTATCTTTTTCTTGGAGTCTTCTCCTTAAGTGGTTCGTGGAAGGTTTGCGGGTAAGGATCCCTATTAGGGGTCGCAATACCGGTATATATATTAAAAAAACGGGATTTTCGGTATTAATGTGGAGTCAATTTCGGAATTCCGATATTTTCGATTTTTTTGGGATTAGGAGAAATTGCTAGTAATTTATTATAAACTTTTATTTATTATGTATATTATTGCCTAAAACTGATAGACAGACTTAAGTTGGACTTTCAAAGGCTAGCATATCTTAGGAAAGGTTATTTTCCAGAAGAAAAATCTAATTTTAAGTATACAGTAGATTCCCCATCGGTAAGTATTTCCTTTTGCGTGAAAGTTAGACGACTTCAAAGCCGAGTTTTCAAAAGTTTTCATAGTATTTCTTTCAATCGTTAAAGGGTAGGAAATAATGAAGGAAACACACAGTGAGATGCTGACCGATTTCGACGACAGACCGTTACTTATACACTGTGTTTGAAACAATAAATAAGACACGCTCAGTCAAAATAGCATAATAAAAAAAAAAAAAAATCTCTGTGTGGCAACTTATGCCAAGTTTTTTGTACGTCATAGAATGTCATTCACAAAAGTTATAACAAACAGTTTGATTTCTGTAGGATCGTTTATTTTCGTGAGTTATGAAAAATATTATGAAATAATGGACAAAACAATTAAAAAGGAAGCGCGGGAGACAATTTTCAGCAGGATTAATAAATTAGATAAAAGTTCAAGCTTATGGTGATCAAATAACTGAATGTTTACAAGAAGGACTGACAAGGACAGATTTTCCCCATATTATTGCCATATCCATACTTTATAATTTTTACTGCTGTCAGTCAATACGGAGTTGTCGTGGTCCGTTTTATATATAAGTCTGGAATAAATAAATAAATGCATACGCTGTGGTAGATTATACAGAAGTACATGCGGTCTCCATCATTAGCTTTTCTGTACTATGTGTTTAGAAGCCTACGATACGATAAAGTTACCATGTCGGTCCAAATCCAGAACTAATTAGATGTGTCCGTAAGAACTGTAAGCCATCCAGACTAACTTCAGTTGGAGCATAAATGTTAAATAAAATATTACTAATCATCTTTTAGTCTAATAAGAATATAAAATGTATTCTAATACGGCAAAAGTAATATATAATTTGATTTTTACTCAATCACGGTTTTTGTAAAATGAATACCGGTATTTGGAAGGCGTATTTTTGGTCCGGTATCCCGGTATTTTCGGTATCCGGGATCCCGGTTTGCGACCCCTAATCCGTATATCATAGGGGTCTATACCCAGGAGCTCGCAGCCTGCCTCGATGGCGCATTGCAAGGGTCTGCAGATCACCACATCGTTCTTACTACGATCCTAACAAACCTATCGCTTCCTCCACATTCATCATCACTCTTTACACATTTCATGATCATCGTTTTATGGCTCTGGTCGCTGCTTTTTGGCTTTTGATCCGACACGACTTTAAGGCCTCGATTAAAAGGTAGGGTAAGAATATATTGCTAGCTGTTGACTGCTTCGTCTGTGTAAAATTTAGCCATAACTGCGGTGCCAATCGGGAGCAGATACTTTTCAACTCTCAGGGTCTCAGAGTCTCAGGGTCCCCAGCGGAAGACCTTTCCCAACCCCGCTTTAAAACGGTATTAGGACGCACACCTAACGCGTGGCGAGCTCGTTACGGTGCTGAAGTTCGACTAGCCTCACGAAACAGTCACCCATCTAGTTCCCGCACTGCGTATGTTGCTCAACTTCGATTAGCGGTCTCATAAGCACGGGGCAGAGCTTTTCTCTGCACGGCTATCACAAGTTTGTCCGCGACACAGCTCGCGCCGCGAGAGAGCGTTTGTTTCCTTCTCTCAATACTAAGACGAAAGAGATAGCAATATCTATGTCGCGCCTTTTTTCGTTTATCGCGCGCGTGAACAACTTGTGCTAGCCGTACTCGAATTGCACCACTCGAAACAGCTATCGATAAAGTTGTTACACCCACTCGAGACCGGGGAGACCGGGGTGTCGAGTTCGCCCCGGCACCGGCGGTTAGCACGTTAGGATTCTTCCATCCCTTCATTAGCGCTCTTGTGTCAAAGGAGCTCCGGTAACTGATGGGATAAGGCATTCTTGGAGGATTCCGGGATATCCGACGCGCGTGTTTACACCGATTCCAAATAATCCGATGACGGCTTAAGCCAGCTTAAGCTATCGGATTCTCGACAGGAATTTTGTATTACCGACACCGGATATCCGTTTCTGTTTTTGGGACGTCAGTTTTGATTTTGCATGGTATCTCGACGAATTGGATTGTGAGGCTTTATTAGGATGATAGTCTTATCATTCTTCTTATCACTCTTACTGTTTCAAAATCAACGTGGTTTAGCTGTGAAAAAGTATATATTATCCAAGCTTTTATCGAGTTCTACATGAATAATAAGCAACTAATAGTCAGTTCTTATAGATTGAGTTCCGAATGACCGAAGAGAATTTAGTGTATACCATTTGCCTGTACATCCATTCCACCCACTATAGACGAAAACAACTTTCGAGTAGCTACCCACGTTTCCACAACAATCTCAGATCGTCTAAAGCCCTCGACGCAAACTATGACTGTACCTGTGTCCACAATCAGAGCACACAAATGTTATACGTCAAGGGATACAAAATGACGTCGCCATTTCACACGTCGCGGGCGCCTAAGCAGGGGTATCCGTCATAGTGACGCCGTAATCCTGGAGCGGCGACAGTCCAAAAATTCCTTTCCACGTGCCATGGTTATTGTACAGATTTGGAGGGCCCTTTGTGTGGAAATGACTGCGGGGCCTGGCCCGGCCGCGTTTGGTGCGGGCCAGTGGCTCGCGCTAGCTCTCACCGAATAGATAAACACTAAGAGTAAATTAGTTTGTGAAATGAAGAAATCTCTGTACAGTTATCAATGTAATAATAAAATAATAGTTAATTATATTAAATTACAGGAAGCAAAATCTCATAACAACGACTGACTGATGTAAATCAACAGCCTGAGTTATAACAACTAAGAATGAAGTTCGCAGATCTAGATGGTTAAGATAAAAGTGAAGAATTTACATAGTAACTGATGTATCCGACTACAAGTAATAAAACAATACGTATATTGGCGACGCAGTCTTAGTGGGAGGAAGATTATTAGCTCCATTGAAAACCATCGTTGTGACACTCATCAAGTGGTCGCTGCATTATGCTGAGTGGGATCCAATAGCATTGAAAGCTAACTTTTATACTTTGTTGGTCAACCACCATTTAAGAAAGTAATTCATTGCCTACGTCAGATGTCAACGACCAAAAAGTGTAGTGTCGTACTTTATTCATTCTAAGTCGAGTCGAAAACCGCGTTGGAGTAACTATCCCTATCCAAACGCAGCACAACAAGGTGAGAGACGGCGAATTGCGGGATTTCGTTGCAGTACACGCGTCAAGACATTTTTGTCACAGCCGAGTGTGACACTAGTCTAATGGCCACCCGACTTTCGACGGATCTTTTGTCACACGCCTCGGTGGGAAACACCCTTTTTATTGTACGCCATTTGTGTAGTTATTCCCGAAATCTTGTTAGGGTTTAACTTCATAGCTGTAGTAACCGCAGGGGAGCTTTGTTAGGACGTGAGGTGGCCTCAATGGCGTAGTTGCTCGCAAATGAGCCGACTTGCAGTTGTAATGTGTCCGTACGAGTACGGAACGTGTGCCAAAACGTTTACGTTCGTGTGTTCTGTGATAGTTTCCGTCAATATTTTTTAACTGTAGTTGTTGTGGTGTATTTGTTTGGTGTAGTGTAAGTCTAGGGTGCATTGGCGCTCATTGGGGAAGGCTTATGTCCAGCAGTGGATTAGAATAAGCTTACGATGATGATGAGCTATAATTTAAAAGATTTTCGATATATTTTTAACGGGCCTTTAAGCTAGTTATGTGAAAAGGTGTAAAAGATTTTCTTCGATACAATTTTGACGGGCCATTGTACCAAGTCTTTATTTTTCACAGTACAAATGATTATTTCAGTATTTTATACGCAGACAATTCACTCACTATTATATTGAGGCGACAGTATTTTTAAGTTATATGTATATTGGTTCGAAGCACTTTAGGTTTTTTATTATGTCACTTAGGAGGCGGGAGGGTTCATCACTTATTTCACTGGCAAGAATTAGTCTGTGCATTGGTATTGAATGACTTTGACAGAGCGAATATTGCAAGTTAAGCCTGGCCCTTTTCCAGCTTTCTAACTCGCTGTCAAAGCCGCTGTAACCCCCCAAAGTTGGCAAACAAAATTAAAACGCTTATAATATTATTACACGGTCCAAAACCCGCCCTGCGCATTCGTACATTCCTAGATTAAACATACGAAGCAATCTCCGGTCCTCTGCCAGAAAGCAAGGTTATTTTACGCATGCGATGTGCATAATTAACTTTGTATTAACATACAACGTCGCGCATATGAAACGCGCTGTGTTGCCAGCGGTCGGGATTTTCCCACGTTTGCGGGAAATTCAGTGCGGTAGGTAAATAACGTGTCTAGTCTACGTCTGTTATTTTGGTAAAGTGAGACTGTTTTATTTGCAAATATGAATGGAGATCTTGTGAAAATATTGAGCAATTTATTGGCCAATAGTTATGGAAAGACGATTTTTTTGTGTTTTTACTTATACATTACTTTGGCCGTGTGGTGTCCGGCAGAGTAGAATAGCACTAACCCCTTACACTCGTGGGTGTCGTACAAGGCGACTAATATTTTCGAGGCAAAATATCTAAGAGTCTCCGTACTGGGAAATGGGCAGCAGCGTTTTCCATTGTTATATTTATAACACTGCGATCTCCAACCTGCCTGCCAAGCGTGGAGATTATGGCAATAACCTCCCCTTTCTGAGGAGAGGCCCTTAGTCCTGCAGTGGACTGTAATGGGCTGTGATGATGATGATACATTACTTACCGCTATATAAAATTTTAAGGACAAAAAATTAAAATTCTGCATATCTTAGCAGGATGCCATGTCTTTATCATGAGTGACACCACAACATAACTCACCTGACATACGCAACGGCACTGTAGACTGTGTAGAATAATACGTGTTGTATTGCAGTCAACAATTATTTTTTTTTTGTGATTTTTGTGTTCTTCTTTCCTTTTTAGTCATTTAAAATTATGGTGGTGTTGTTGTTTGTAAATAAATGTTATTCTATTTTATCATGGTGAGCTAAAATAATACAAAAAGTTCCTCAAAGGAAACAACGTTACTACTCTTTTGAAGGACGCGGTCTTTAATTGGGATGATACCAAATACCAATTTGATAAAGTGCAACGCAACCATAACACAGGCGTGTTTGTTTTCCGCCAAGAGCCCATCATCACACACAATGTCGCTTACCATTTGGTAATATGGCGGTAACGGCTATAAGTTAGCACCATGAAGAAAATATATTGATTTTTATGCTTTCTTATCCTTATCTTACCATTTGGTAAGATGGCGGTCAATGTAAAAAAAACAGTATAACCGTAACGAATTACAATAAGCCACCACCCTTAGGGCCAATTTTTCAATCCTCATATAAAATCTATCTGCCCAATAAAGTACTATAATACCAAAATAAATAAAAAAACGAATCCTTCACTTATTTATGAAGTAATGATTCGTTTTATTTTAGTCGCATAATAACATATCAGAGCATTTATTAAAGCAAAATTGCTTTTTTGCCGACTTAACTTCCTCAGCTGGCAACCCCCACCGGTTTAACAAGACAAAACAAGATCGTCGCTGAGATTAAATGAGATCCTACTGGGCTTTTTGCGTGTCATTCCGACGCACATACTTTCACCTAATATTCCTCACGGGAACACAATCTCCATGCTCTGGTAGGGTACATTGGGCTGCGAAGATACCTACATACGGTACACGCAAAATAAGTAAAAGTATTAAGAAGGAATGAAAATGTAAAATCCAATTCTAACGAAACTTTGTCTTTAAAATAATTTGTCTTCGGTCGCATCGTCACTTACAACCAGATGAGATGGCGGTCAATTGCCTGGCTAGACTAATTTAAAAAAAAAGGTAACTGTGACATTGTTCTAAAATAACCTAGACTTAGTATAGTCATCATCTTCTCTTCATCCTAGCGGGCTTTCCAAGCTTCTGAGTTCTTCTGAGCTTCAGAGTCGGCTTTTTTTACTATTTCTCTTGGATTTTGGTTTCAGGGGTTTCACCATCTTGAACGATAAAGATCGGTTCATAAAGGCCATCGGTATTTAGGTATACCACTAAGGTAACAAACAGCTTACAGCCTGCCTGATAATAAGATAAGAAGTCACCACAGCCTATGGATGTTTGCAATAGCAGGGACGTCACCCACGCGTTGCCGGCCCCGTAAAAACCTATTCACCCCTTTCTTAAGTACTCCATGTTGTACTCTCCAGGGAAAACCTCTTCAGGTAGTTAATTCCACACCCTTAGTGTGTGGTAATAACGTAGATCGCACACATAATATCTTCATAGCAATGCAATGACAGATACCGTAAGATATTCTGTTATAAACTGTTTCATTTTTCTCAGTAACAGAACTCTACAGCCGACTGTACCCGCGAGTATTGTCTTCCGCAAGTCCCAATAGAGTTTAACAGGATCAAGAGAAACACTTTAGTGTATCCAATTAACTTTTGTGTACACATCATTTTCTGGAAAAGCCTAAGGGAAGGTTCCATCGACGGTTTATGCGATTTTTCAGGAATTACTTTATTAATTTAGTAGATCTCATCGGGAGTGTTCAGGCGTTTTGGCCCGGTCTTGTTTTGGCCCGCGGGCCGAAACGCCTGATTAATTAAAATTATTATTTTACCTAGCTACTTCTCGTCGGCGACATCGTTCGCATTGTTTGGCTTTAAGCCTTTTGACCGCCATAATATGAAGGAAGTGTCAAAATCTGTACGTGACGAAACAAACCATTATTGTGACAAATAGGATCTTAAGGGCAGGTGGCCCGTTTGTCTTATGTTTATTTACACAGACAGACCAAACTGGAACGCGTTGGTCTTAGAATAATAAATTTTACATGTATGAAAACTCCAGTTTCCCACATTTTCACCATACAAAACGCTAATATCATAGGTAAGAATCTGATATCTTTTCTTTACCCATTATCTCCTGGTTGACAGGTAGATAAGGCTATTTTAGCTTTAAGTCCACCATTGTATTATTTTGTGCATGAGGATTTAATAGATAAATAAATATCAGTAGGTCATTACTGCCAACTCGCCAGCACTTAACAAGTCCGAATCCAGGCATAATACAATCTTCCATACCGACTGTTTGTTTGCAATAAAACAGCAACCAAACTACTGGAAATATAAGAGAATTACTGGAAATATCGTAGTATACGAACACTAATATGATTTCAAAGCCCCGAAGCGCTGTTCGCCGGTGAACGAGCTAAATAAAACTATACAGCGTAGTTTTAGAAGTGCATTTCCTGGCCAATAGACCAAAGTCAATAAATCAAATGAAAGGACAACCTAGCGAAACAAGGTTGTACTTTGTTATTATGTTTTCATTACTTATAGCAATAGAGTGACCTTCCACAACGAAAATGAAGTCCAACATGAGACTGTTATGATGATAAATATACCGCCTAATAATAATCATCTTGGCTTTAATGTCCCGGTTGTCCTCTCGCGCACGAGGGCCCAGGTTCCGCCTTGACCGTGATCGAGGATTTTGCAGATCAGATAATAAAAAAATATATAATTTGATGGCTCGCTTGTTCCAACAAAACTCTAAAGAGCTAGTAGAGTGTGAGGGCGCCGTTGGTTATCCTACGTCATCAAATACAAGAAAAATTCCACATTGTAGCGATAGTAGACTTCAGGAGATCCACAAAACGTTGGTCCGCTCGTGCTCAGCCTGGCACAAAAAGTTTTTAGTGACCCAAACTTCGACTGTTCGTAGTGATTCTCTTGTGTGGCTTCTTTAAGAAAAAAAACCGGGGTGCCTCACATCCTTTTGGCAGTTTCGCTTTTTAGCCGCATTATAGTCACAAAAGAGAAAAGTGACTTTAATGTGACTCGATGACGTAGGATAACCTACGGAACCATCACAGTCTATAGTTAGAGGTATCTCGCTCCCACGCATCGCCCGCCTTGCTGCTCAGCTGAGTGGTATAAAAACAGCGAATACCGAACAACACTGGATCCCCGAAATAGCAAACAAAGAGACAAGGAATTACAGGGAAAGACTGCTCTATGAGCCGTAATGCGATTGTAGGAAGCGAGTTATCCTGCGAGTACTTTTGGCAAAGGGAAAATGTGTTTACACACACCAACGTCGGTCGCCATTCGGGCGAGTACGTAACTTAATTTCTTCCAGGCATCAATATCCCACTCATTGCTCTCGCGTTCCGCGGAGAACAAATTTGATAACGACACGGCTTTGTTCTGCGACGGTCATGTAATGAGACTGCCTTTTTGGGGAACTTTGCTTGCTTTTCGGCTGTTTTTTGATTTTGCGATGGTTCTTTGCGACGGGTGTAAACAGAGTCCTCTTCTTTGGTTGGGAACAGTTGGGAACCGTTCACAAATTATGTAAATTACGTAGGGAACAAGTGTCTGGCCATGAAACCCCCGCTAGGCACGGAAGAGGCCGGCCCAAGAACCGATGACTAGACGTCGTTAAGAATGACATGCGTGTCAACAAACTGACCACCAAGGATTTCGAAGATCGAGCAAAGTGGACCAAGAGCTCAACTATTGCAAACAGTTTCTAGTGTTCACAGTCATCATCATCATCTTCATATCAGCCAGAAGACGCCCACTGCTGGGCATAGGCCTCCCCCAGAGATCTTCACAAAGGCCGATCCTGTGCTTTTCGCATCCAGCTGGTACCTGCGATCCTTACCAGGTCGTCAGTCCACCTTGTGGAAGGCCTACCCACGCTGCGTCTTCCGGCACGTGGTCGCCACTCGAGAACTTTACTGCCCCATCGGCCATCTGTTCTTCGAGCTATGTGCCCTGCCCACTGCCACTTCAGTCTGGCAATCCTTAGAGCTATGTCGGTGACCTTGGTTCGCTTGCGGATCTCCTCATTTCTGATGCGATCGCGCAAAGAGACTCCGAGCATAGCTCTTTCCATTGCCCTTTGGGTAATAGTAAGCTTTCTTATAAGGCCCACAGTGAGCGGCCACGTTTCAGTTCCGTGTTCACAGTGTACGAAGCCAAAAAACTAGACTCTTCTTCAGGTTCCATGGCGATTTTTGTATAGTAACGTATGTTTGCAAAAGTTTCGTTTTGACCCCTTTTGTTCACAGAAGTTTCTGAAGTTCCCATACCGGATGTTTCATAAAGTTTACAAATGTGTCTCAACACCGGTGTGGGTGTTCCCCCTTTTGGATTAAAATATAAATATGAAGCCTTTGCTCATATGTATTCCTTGTTACTGTAAGTGATTGGTATTGTTATGTTTTATGAGCATTAAAGTGTTTATCTATCTATTTATCTATGAAGAAGTGATGTTGTGGGACCCTTCCATCTCATGGGCCCAAGACAACCTCAGCTCGTAGGCATGCTGACAGACGGACGAGGCTCTAGATAGCTAAATTCCTTAAGGGTAGTGTCCCACGATCACGCTCCAGGGCTCCAACGCGCTCCATACAAACGAAGTTCGATCATATTTTCAATATTACGCTATCAAAGGCAATGAAGTTTTGTAGACATGATCCAGAAACCAATATCTATGCTTGTAGTTTGTTAGATTTTCGTTAAAATATGCAGTTTCAAAGTTGCACGGGATTTAAAATTTGAATGGAATTCCTAAATCCCGTGCAACATAAAGGACAAGCTTGTAGCAGAAAATAGATAAGGCGTTCTTTATACAGTGCTCGCAAGCATTATACACATTTTGTTTAAATACCTTTCATAAAAATCGAGATTATGATCCCTATTTCAAAGCAGACAGCTGTGCCAACACACACCGTCTCGTATTCGAGTGAGTGTTACATTTTTCCAAGTGTGGGTCCCAATAAATGCGGGAAAATATTATCTTTGCAGTACATTCAGGGTCTAAAAAGAAACGAAACGAAAAACACCCAAAAACAACACCACTGTTTATATTTGATTACGAAATAAGAGCTTCAGAACAAAGCTTTCGCCAGGGCCGTATCCAGTTGTGGGTGTTACTTTACAGCAAATAAATGAAGCTAATACAAATATGTCATGTGTGTATAATAACTGATTTTCAGTATCTGGGCTGATACCAATCACTCTCTAGTTTACTCCCGCAACAAGCGCTAGCGTGCTACGAAAGACATACCTACGTGCAACAATGAGGTCGATTCAAGTAAATCTTTCTGGAGTCAATAGAAATTAAAGCAAAGGCGCAACGGTATGACCTAAAACCAAAAAATGCTATTTACGTAGTTAGGTCGTAGCTAGGTCTTAAGCCCAAGACAAGGGGTGAGTACTAGAATCGCCATGCTTGACCGGCGGTTTTGCTATGTACGAGTACAACCAGAGCGCTGGATTAGGTATATTACAATAGCAAAAGATTAAAACAAGGCGTGAAGTGCCGATTCAGTTGATTATTGTAGATTGAATCTGCGATGAGTAACGTACATGATCTAATCTTCTTTTGAATGAAACGTCTTTAAAATCACACTGAAACATTACGAGTATCAACTCAGAAAACTGAACCGTAACGAGAAGTTATGATGGTCGTCGCACCATCATAACTGCAATACTGTAATATGAATCTAGTGTCATTGTTTAGCGTCAGCAATATTGTCATTGTTGCAGCGGCCAACGTGTCACTGTGTTTTTCCTTCTTACTTTCCTACCCCTTTTTTGACGATTGAAAGTTTAAATTTTGAGTTATGTGTTTGAAGGTACTTAACTAGTGGATCGGGTTCGTCCGTATACACCTTCTTTAATCCTACCACCCTTTTTTCTTGCTTATAAACCTGTGTCTTGAATCACTCTATCTATTGTCGAAAACTGCATTAAAATCCATTGCGTAGTTTAAAAGATCTAAGCGTACATAGACACAAACATAGATACATAGATACATAGCGACAGACGGCGAGAAGGGACTTTGTTTGATACTATGTATACATTCAGAGCGTAGGATACCGCTGCTGCTCATTATCTGGTCTAGTAGCCTAACGTTGTTGGCTTTCTAGAGGTTGTTGCAATTCTAGATCCACTACCACGTGGTGCATATTTCAGATAACAGTCCCTTAATATACCTTATAGTATATCTATAACACATTGACTGGTGCCCGCCTGAGTGCCTCCCTGGCGTTATACACGTCACATACAGGCAGGAGTGGTGAAAGCGTTGGTGTGTACCTAAACAGGCTTAGCTGTGGCCTCCATTTGCTTGGCGGGAATATCCCGGAAATATTAATGAAATTGGGGTGACGGGGCTATGCCGCCATTGCTGTAGCGAGAGACTAGTGCTTCCCTCTATTGACTTTGATGGTCGATGGAGTGCCAATTACAGGCGCATTCACCTTTCCTTTCAATGTGGTGAAGCTGGGGGTTGAATGTGTTAGATTTATTTTTATTTTACTTCTCGCCATGTCTTAGACATTGTTCAGATGAAGAATGCGGAAAGAAAAAGTTAAATTGTAAAAGTAGTATCCAAATCGCATCGTTTTGTTTGAATTTCAGAAACTACGAATAAATAGATTG
Source organism: Blastobasis adustella (assembly GCA_907269095.1). Lineage (NCBI taxonomy): Eukaryota > Metazoa > Arthropoda > Insecta > Lepidoptera > Blastobasidae > Blastobasis > Blastobasis adustella. The sequence goes on from OU026131.1 coordinate 12,461,700, forward strand.
ATTACGATGCTGTTTATATCAATTGATAGAGTGATTCACGTGTATCTGTGCAAATCAGTAGAAACCTTTTTAATAAATTTGCCTTAAAACGAACAAAATCCCATTCATTTTCCAATTTTAACGAATATCTCCCGTGACGCCTAACTTTTATGTAAACCAGCGAATGAAAACGTACACACGGCATCAATCGAACTAATCTAAAAGCAGACTCAATCAAGATACGATAGCAAACCGATAGCGACACAAAACCAAACAAAACGCCATCAATGGCGTCAGAACTTCAAAAGAAATTAGATTACAAAATCCAAAGACTAATTCCGGGGGTAATTTGAAAAGGCGGTAGATTTCCCTGGCGTATTTAATTTTGGCCTTTTTCTTGAACGCAAGGTGAAACTGAAACTGAAACTAAGGCGGAGGTAATACAGGCTTTTCTGTTTCGGGCTGGCTGACTCTTTCATTGCCCCGGAGACAGTTTGACAATGCATTCTATGGGTACAGTGGGGCGCGCAAGTGTTACGTTCTGTTGGAGCAGCACTTTTAAAATGGCAGCCTCGACGGCCGCTTAAGAGAGATTCGGGTCGCTGCCACGTCGACACGTTGCTGATTCGTTGTCTCGAGTACGATGGGAGGGTTTGTTTTGCTGTCGTCTTGGAATGTTTTGGCAGTTTGCGAATGCGTTTACATGGAACCGGAGTTTAAGTGGTGTCTGTGAAAGGGTTAGCGGTAAAAGAAAATAGTAAGAGTTTAACGTATTATAGGTAAATGAAAAAAAATCTTGGCTTCAATATCCAACATGATTATTTCGGGGCGGGGTTATACGGGCTCAAAATTACAAACATATAGCCGAACCTAAAATCATACTAATAAAAAATCATCTTGGCGTTAATGTCTCGGTTGTGCTCTCGCGAACGAGGGCCCGAGGTCCGCCTTGACCATGATCCAGGATTTGCCAGATCAGGTAATTACAGTGTAACTACTGCAGTGTTCTAGCTTTTAACAACATAAAATCAAATTCTGCGGACAAAAGCTAGTACTGATACAAACACAAAACAGTTTTTGCACCCTATAAAATTTAAAATACACATGAATGAAAAATCTGCAAGCACAAAACTTAAATAAAAACACAACATACAAAACTGTCACGCGCGATGAAACTAATAAACAAATAGGCTTGAACAACTTACACAGCGCCATCTAGCCTCAAAGTAAGCAAAGCTTGTGTTATGGGTGTTAGACAACTGATGAACTACGTAATCATATACTTTTAAATACATATTCTTGCGTGGCAAACAGGCCTCTTAACCACTGAACCACTCAGGTTGTCACTGAACCACAAATGCCACGAGAAACATGCCTTCAAATCTCCATACAAAATACTAATAAAATTTACAAAACAATGTTCTCAGCTCCGTGAGCGATTGAACGAGTCGTCTGCGCGCGTGAGATAGTGCTAACTAGCGGTGACCGCCTCGCGGGGAGCTTGCAGTTTCAATGGCTTCGGAAGAAATAACCTTAGACAATGCATTTCGGAACGTACTCGACTGGCACATGTAGTATATTTTTAACACCCGATAAGAAAAGAGGGGTGTTATAAGCTTGTGTATCTGTGGCTCTGTGTATGTGTGTGTCCGTCTGTGGCATCGTAGCTCCCGATTCTGATGCGATTCTCTTTATTGGAAAGGCAATTTAATCAAGATAGTTCTTAGTTCTCATAAGTAATGAGAACTTGAGCGTCGGTGGCCGAGCGGTTACAGTATCCGACTCGTAAGCCAGAGGTCCCGGGTTCGAATCCCGCTCCGGCCATGTACCAATGACTGTTTTCTGAGTTATGTACATTAGTTGAATACTAACCGATGCTCTTACGGTGATGGAAAACATCGTGATGAAACCTGCACATTCAGGCGACTGGATGTGTAACCATGATCCAATCTGGTCAGGTTCCCCTGGTAGCAGGGTTACGGAGGTCAGATGGCAGTCGCTCCACTGTAATTACCTGACCTGCAAAATCCTGGATCATGGTCAAGGCGGACCCCGGGCCCTCGTTCTCGAGAGCACAACCGGGACATTAACGCCAAGATGATGATGATGATGATGATAAGTAATGAGAACATTAATATATACGTCTAGTATAAAAAGTAGACCTGCCGTGAGTCTCCATATGAAATTGTTATTGACATCATGTCTTCAGTGACACACGCAAGATTGAGACAAATCGATAGACGTAAGAATTATCGAAATCGGCCTACGCGATTGGTCTCTAGAGTTCCACAAAGAAACAAGCACATACAACAACACAACACTCCTTGGCGTCGTGTAGTCAGGTAAAAATAAGCCCGCAAAAGAATACAATGCACATGAAATGAATGGAATGTACACTAAATGGCTAGGCTAGGTTTTACCCGTTAGACATTTAGTACAGTCAGTCTCCCGGGGACAAGGCAGGCCAGATTGCAGGACATACCTCAGTCCCTTGACGAGACATCGATCCCCGGAATTATTTAGGAGTTTGGAAACACTGCACCGAAATAAATAGGTCAACGTTGGAATCAATAGTTGTGAGAATCTGTAGCCTGAGAGTCAATAGCCTCAGCTGCTGTGTGTGAATAAGTTATTTTTGGAAGCTAAGTTTTCTCAGTGAAGTTATCAAAATGGTTGTAAGTATAATCGAATCAAACAAAGGAATATTAGCATCTTAGGCGACTTACGTTCGGATCCCATCACTCTCTATCCTGTACTAATTGATTTAGTTATGTAAAACAATATTCTTATAAAATAACGTTGTAACTTTGTGTTTGTACAAAAACGTTGTAACTTGCAGTGCCTAACCAGGCTTTATGTATGATATTAAAAAAAATTAACATCTGTAAAAACCACAAGAAATCACACAATTCTCGCATACTCCATGCTCCGGAGGGCACGATAAGCCGTCACATCGGTCCCGTTTGCATTTGCAATCGATTGATAGTAGTCGTCATAAGCCACGTCGGATGCCCCATAAGAGGGAATAGAGGAGCCACATAATACGGCGATAGGCTTGTCCTATATCATGTTTGAAAGGCTGATAAATAGCCAAAAGGTAAAACGCTAGCGAGGGGTGCAAACCCCACAGACCGGATCGTCGACCGACAATTGGCACCCATCCGGCACAAATATGCCGAAAAATGAAAAACCCGCTCCCCCGTGCGTCAAATGCTGGGGCAGACTACCCTAACGATCGGTCCGTCGTTATGGACCGCGCTAGAAACCACAGTAAGAGTGCATAGCACCATAGACCAATATAATCTACGATAGCACTGACTCTGTCTCCCAGAGACGAAGACACGTCGTCGTAAGTATTCTTGTAAATATGTCTGGCTACCCGTTTTCGGGATAGTACCGTGAAGCTCTTCCCATACCTATTAACTCTTGTAGCGTACAGCCTAAGCCAATAAAGTCCTTCCCTAAACACCTTAGCCTTGGTAATTCGAGATTAGCCGATAGGTAATAAAATAGCCTGTTCGGCTATGTCGTCACCGTGAATTGCCCTGGAACGATGGTATGGCACTGGTCTAGTGGCACCGTGCTTGCGAGGCCGATAACCAAGGTTAAGCAACGTTCGCAGGGCCCGGGAACTGGATGGGTGACCGTTTCATATTTTGAGGCTAGTCGAGCCTTCAGCACCGTAATCGTTAGGTGTGCTTCCAAATATTGTTGGGGAAGCGAGGTTGACCACAGTCTTTCGCTGGGATTATTGAGCCCGGTCGAAGAATAGTATCGGGAGCCAATTGGCACCCCATGATGGTGTATTCCTGTTACAAGCGTACAATATCTTGTACCCTACCCTTAAACACCAATTAAAGATCAGCCGAATTTGGCAACGAAAACGAAATAGCCTCCTAAACGAAGGTGTTGCCATGCTAGTCACCCCGGTTCGCCTGACTGTCGGGTGGTGTGCGAGAATCACTGATAGCGGCCGGAATTACGACGCGGCGAGCTCAAACTGCTGTAATCACGGACAATTTCAAAGCGAAGAAGATTGCAGCGATTCACAATATTGTGACGGCGGCGGTGTGAGGCGCGAGCGGGGGGCGTGTTGGCTAGACTGCGTAATGGGAGTTATTTGGACCAGACTAAAGTTTTTTTATTGCCTATGGAGATATATTGTCAGACGGAATAATTAGCGGAAAGAACATCTATGAGTCAAGTACTTAAAATATAGTAGTATAGGAGATACACCGTCAGACGCGGTCTAATTGGCGGAAAGGACATATATGATTCAAGCACTTAAAATATGTGTCATGTAATAAAAATGCACAAATGGAGATACGTTGTTGCTGTGACGGCAAAGATGATTTTTTCTTAACTCCTTGACGCTTGCCAAGCGTGGAGTTTATGGCAATAACCTCCCCTCTCATGGGAGAGGCTCTAGTCCTGCAGTGGACTGTCATGGTCTGTAATGATGATACATATTAATTAAAATTCATCATTTCTGTTTCTGCTCAGCTGGGAATCGAACCTCTAGCTTGGCAGACATGAACCACTGAACCAGATCGTTCCGCCAACCGCTCACGCCCCAAACCATGCCGTCCATATTCCGCGGCGGCTTACGAGCAGAGGGGGATCTTCTAAGTGAAAACAGAGATTGCGTCGGCACCAACGTTCATAGCGGCCATGGTTCCCGCAAGGTTGTTACTCCGCTTTGTTATTACCTGTTACCTGTGATTACGGAATTAGTACCTGTACACTGTAATACCTGTAACCTCTTACGGGTACCTGTAACTTTGATTACGGAGTGCACGGTTTTAAGAGGCTTGTTAAGGCGCTAGTGCCAGTTAAGGTGGGGGTCGTTGTCTTTTGGCTGGATGGTGGTTGCTTTTATGGTTTCACAGTGGAGTTAGTGTAAATTGAATGTACCGTGTGCAAAATGCACATGTATTTTGTCTATCTTTAGGTATATAATACTATGCGAGACTTTGTTCGCATGTATCCTACCCTATAAATCTTCCTTTTGAATCACTCTACCTTGTGGAAAACAGCATTAAAACCTTTCCGTAGTTTAACAGATCTCAGCGTACATACATACATACATACATACAGAGGGTTAGACGGCGGGTAGCGACTTTCTTTTATACTATGTATAGACTAGTGATTTTAAGTTTCGGATACGGCAAGCTGATGTAAGGGCGCACAAGCGTCTGGCCGAGGCCATGTCGAAAAGAGCTCTATGCGTAATTTGGTATGGAGACTTCTATTTATGGTCTTAAGTATTGCGTAGAAAATTCTCACATGTCTCAATTAAGAATGTTTACCTCTATTACAAGCTTTTATTTAGTATCAAATGTCTGTTCGTAATAGAATTTTGCAAGTTAAATTTGACCCATGTCCCGGTTTCCGATTGAGCTGAAATTTTGCACAGTCATGTAAGTTCGGTGACAATGCAATGTTATGATGGTGGCCATACGAACTCCTAAACTACGCATGTTAAACCCATCGAGTTTGGGCTCGTTTGATTAGTCTTGACAAATATTCTGAGTGACCATAGAGAAAACGCGATAAAAGCTAGCTAAGAGAAAATATTTTACATTGAACTTGTTTTTTATTGTATTTGGTGGGGATGATGACCCATTTCTCAGTTTAATTTAAGCTCAGAACTTCTAAGGTAGCTCAGAATTCTTTACTTATTTATTCGTAGTCGTGGACACTACAAAAGGCTAGCATTTTCATAAAAACTAACTTTTGTTTGGACTCGTGCCTTCAGTTTTTATCACGGACTAGTCTGTGAGAAAACTCAGCTTCGCTTACAATTGCGTCTAGTTGTTTGTGTACATTGAAAGCGTGTTAAAGTACGTACGTAAAAGACAAAACTAGATCACGACAACGATAAGTATTATCCACAGAAAATTAAATAAAAGGTTTTTACGGGGTCGGCAACGCGTGGGTGATGCCCCTGCGGCCCTGGTATAGCAAACGTCTATAGGCTGCGGTGACTGCTTACCATCAGGCAGGCCGTAAGATTGTTTGCCCCTTAGTGGTATAAAAAAAATGTTGCATCGCTACCCAACGAGGAAACGCAGCCAGCTTTCTGGGTAATTGCCTCACCGTAAGAGCATCGGTTTGTATTCAGCACACTAATGTTAATACATAACTCATCATTGGTCATTGGTACATGGCCGCAGTGGAATTCGAACCCGGTACCTCTCGCTTACGTGTCGGATACTTATCCACTAGGCCACCGACGCTCCTTCTATTCTATTTTCTATCTTACTGAATGTATTTTAGCTCAATAAATTTATTTATTTAATTATTTAGTAATTTTTTATTCAAAATATTTATAAATAGAATCAAATTTGAAATATCCTTTAAGTGCGTTTCAATAGATAAAGACAAAAGCCGAGCACGGTAATCTACAGTATTATCCACAGAAATCTAAACACATTAACTTATTTAAAGTGTTTACCACAGACATCTAAATAAATATAGATACCCTACAAAAGCATAACCAACTTTTTTGACACCGGTAAAAGGAGGTAGGTAGGTAAAACCCGCAGTTCCTGGAAAGACCAAATCTAATTAATATTACCCACACATGTAGAATCGTATATTCTGCCGAGAGCCAATGCTCTCAACTGCGAAAGGCTTCCCACGCCGCCTTTTAATAAATATTTTATTACTTACCATTATTAATTTTAACTCTTTGATGTTGTTTTAATAAACGCAACGTGCCCGTGTATAAATAACGTTTTCTGCCGATAGAGCTGGGAAGGAAAAGGGATTGTAATACATACGATGGAAAATAATTTAAAGGATCCAATAAACACACAAGGTTACCCAAATAGCTTGAGGATTTGAAAAGTAATGGATGAGCCGTGTGTTGGCTGGTTGTGAAGAACAGGGTGTCGTATAAGGCGACTAGTGTTTGAACGCGACTTCGGTTCGTTTCAGAACCGTTTCTGCGGAACCACATTTAATTTCGGGATAAATTATAGCATTAACAGCGTCGGCAACGCGTGGGTGATGCCCCTGGTATTGCAAACGCCCATAGGCTGCGGTGACTGCTTACCATCAGGCAGGTCGTAAGCTTGTTGGCCAGCTTAGTGGTATAAAAAAAACTTTCGCATACGTAATAACTAGCGATAGAATATAATTTATTTTAAACTCAAACTAATAATTCAAAATGTCTAAACTACGCATTAAGAGCAAGCAGGTATAGTAAGTATTCATGCGACTTAGGTGCCCAATTCAGTAATCGGTATACTACATACAGTCTCACAGCTACTCCTCTAAAATCCTCCATATAAAAATTCCTGCGTGTACAAGATGTGCAACAGACATTCCGAACGAAATTGGGAAGCGAGTATCTTAGCAAACATTCTTGGTAAACAGTCGTACCAACTTTGTCTAAAAGCACAAAAGATTTGACTCTTCCAAACCTTCCATTGTGAACTATGACGTCAAGAATACAGTACCACTACAACGTTGTTGGGAATTGAATAGAGTAGAATACATGCACTTATTTGTACAAAGCGGTTTTGGCATGCACATCCTGGTATATTGAATTTAGTTGGAAAGATGCAAAACCCCTTTACATGAGTGCATACTAGTATTGAGATGCAAATATGATTCGCAGTAGCACTCGAGCGCGCTGAATTCGAGATATTTCGATGCCGCATACAAGCACAAGTTGCTGACTGGTTTATTTAACACTTCTGCGATGGAAACAATGGTTTTTTGTTTGAAATTGACTTTAACAGTTACCGTAAACCATGGTCCGTTCACTCTACAGTCTTATTGTACTTCCTGATTATTATGTTGAGTGTATATTTTTAATTCATCTATACATAGTAGTCCCTATGTATCTATGTAAGGTTATATCTTTTAAACTACGCTACGGATTTTCAACAATAGATAGAGTGATTCAAGAGGAAGGTTTTTAAGCAAGAAGAAAAGGTAGGTAGGGGTAGGACGCCACGCGAACGAAGTCGCGCCGGCTCCACTAGTATACTGTAAATTAATGTGGTTTCCTTTACACATAAAAAAATCAACCATCTTTTCACCTAAAATCGTGAGATAAAATTAGGTCTATTTTAGCTGAAGGACTTTACATACATCTTCCAATTTTTGAGGTTTATACTGATGTCAAATTGTTAATAACTATTTGATAATTTATTTAAATACTGTCCTTATACTGTGGAATACCCGACCCCTTTTATATGAGGAATCGCGCGCATCGGGTCAGCTATCATTCCTAACATAAGCCTTACGGTTACCCGTTTCAAACGAAAATACTAAGAGAGGACCAAAAGCCCGAGTATAAAGCGTGGACATTCCCAATGACTCTTTCCAGAGGGAGGACCAGCCTTGTGACGTCACCGAATTTAGTGGCACACCCGCAGAGGCTTCCGCGAAAAATATGGCGCCGTTTGAGCTCGCATTACAAGGGCTCACAGAGATATGCCTGGCGCAAGGTGCGAGCAGCGCGGGCCAACGGGATGTGTTGGAAGTTTTCAAGTAATTTCAGGGAGCGTCGGTAGCCTAGTTGTAAAAGCATCCGACTCGCAAGCGAGACGTACAGTGTACGAATCCCACTGCCGCCATTAACTTATTACTCTTTAATTAGTTATGTACATCAAACAACTAACTTTTTATTCTAAGCCATAATTACAAACATTGTTATAATGTAGAAGCCATTACTATTACAATTATAGTAATTTAGGTAAACAAATGCTGTCTAGGAATGTAGTAAATAACTCAGTATAGTGGAATCAAGACAATACATCTTATACTAAGGGACGTACGCAAAAAAGGGTGTAATTGTATTGCAATAATGAAAGGTACCTGTTACAATTTAAAATTTAACTTATTACAATGTCACTGTTTATCTTGTATGTGCTGAGTGCCCTATTCAGATTGATCAATGTTGGTGAACATTTTATTTAATTATTTATTTAAAACTTTATTGCACAATAACACAATTGGCGGACTTAAAGCCGTTAAGGCTTTATCTTCCAGTCAACCAGTAGACCATGCAGGAAGTGAACAGTAGACCATTTGGTTGTGCTGTTTCGTTCGTAGTTAGTTCGGCTAGGAGTCTCACATAACAGCTTGTAGGTGGAAGAAACAGCCTGTTAATAATAATATCGAATAATAATCATGGACAAATTCATACAGCGCCATCTAGCCCCAAACTTAGCAAAGCTTGTACTATGGTGCTATTTATTTATTTATTTAAAACTTTATTGCACAATAACACAATTGGCGGACTTAAAGCCATTAAGGCTTTATCTTCCAGTCAACCAGTAGACCATGCAGAAAGTGAGTAGTAGGTGCTTTATAAAGCGTGATGTGCTATTCACTCTGGCATTCAAAAAGTTGCCCCTTACAACGCTGTCATTTAATAACGCTATACATAACTGGCCAACGGCACTCGCATGTCCAGGTTTTCGGTAACAAAACCTCCCAACTTGCACCACCCGCCCGGGCTTTGTTTCAAGTGGCCGCATTTATTCTGGCAGTGTCCGAGTGCTCTTTAATTATGGATAATTTATATTCAGATTAGAGTCGGCAGGTGGGCCTCCAGCCCGGTGCGGCACGTGACATTAATATGCAGCTAGCGGGTTCGATTCCCGCCCAGCTTCGGACAATAATTTGGGCAATTTTGGCATTATAGTGTCGCGTGGCTCGGCTGGCGTTAAAGTGCTCGGTGACGTAACAAAGGACTTAAAGCAAAGCCCGATATAATGTCAAGACGAGACACTCTAGCCAAAATATAGTTATAATTTGCAAAAGAACATCATAATATTTTGGTATTATGGAAAGTATAAAGTATAGTTAAAGAAGGTTTGATGAAAGTGACTGATTCATCGAGGCCATGATCCAATCTGGTCAGGTTGACCTATTAAAAGGGTAACTTAACTGCGAGACCACAATCGTCACATGAACACTAATATGACCATTATGTGATATTCTATTCCAAGCTCGCAGTTCCGTGATTGCTGCTAATGTCAGTACAACATTGCGCTGGCATGTCCACAAACCATCTAGGAACCTAAATACCTTTAATTAGACTACAAAACCATGACTAAACTGACTTCTTTCATTAATTGAGAGCCCCGCTTAGCTGTTTCCCGGAAAAAATACAGGGATATCTATGAATAGAATAGAATAGAATAAGTTTTTGTTCACACACAACAACACATCACAAACATATAACATATTTCAAATGGCTCAAAAACGCTTGAATCACTGACCTGTAACAATACAAGTATTATTAGAGGTCAGCGACTCGAATAAAAAAAAAAAACAAGAAGTGAATAAAAAAAAAAAAAAAGAAAGCACAAGGTACAAATAAAAAACAAAACCAATTTTAAACAATATGAAAAGTAAAACAACAACTAGACAAACATACAAAAATAGAGGAGAAATTAAAAACAGAGCCGGTGCATGTGGATGTGATGAGGTGTGTAAAAAGGGACCTCACTCAGCTTCATGCCCTGGTCGAGACCAGGACGCTGGTTTTCAGTGAGACCTGCTATGAATAAATAGGGAACGAAAGCAAAAAATCGAATGGGCCCACAGAGTACTAGCGCTGTGAGTCGCTTCTTGCGCCTCACAGCACATGCAGAGTGGGTACCATTGACGCTGGCCGCCGCGGCACAGACAGTGGCATGGGAGACTCATTGTTTTCAATGTTTTAATTATTAACGTTTCCTTTGACGATGTAACTATTATTGTATCGCGGCATGCTACGTGTAATGAATATCTTTTCTTTCTTTCTTATTAAATATTTCATCATAGAACAACATAAACCAATAACGACGAAAAACGACGAGTGTACTTATCGTCGTTTTTCCACGAAATTTTCCTCGACCTCTCTTACACCGGACTAACCAAACAAAAGGTCGGCATGGCCTATCGACCCGTACTACTATTACATAAATTTGATCGCTATCACCGACTTGTCGGATTAGAGCGGGATTCATAATCGTAAGCCGCAGCACTATGGCTTGGTTTCGGTTTCGGCCTTTGAAGCTTTTTAATCCGGCTATTAATCTCAAATTGGACTATAAATGCGAAATACTTAAGTGTTATAAATGCGAAAGTTTGTAAGGATTATATATAAATAAATCAATAAATATATTTGGACAGTTCACACAGCGCCATAAAACCCCAAAGTAACCAAAGGTTGTTTGTTACTCGTTCATGTTAAAACTTCGAATGAATTTAGATGAAATTTGGCAGTAATGTAGCTTATAAACAGAAATAACATATATGCTATAATTTATCCTGAAATTCAATGTGGTTCCCGCGGAAACGGGTCCGGAATGTTATAAACAAATACGCGGACGAAGTCGCGGACAAATGCTAGTTTTAAACAACTCAGAAAGAAACGGGCCATGAAATCTAATGGAAGTGGACATGCCTCATAATGATAATTTTGTTGTTTCATGAAAGAAATTCTCTGATGGTGAAAATCGCATCAAAATCCGTTGCGTAGTTTAGGAGGACTACAATAGACAGATAGACGGACGAGGAGAGCGACTTTAATTTATACTATGTATAGATATAGATAATGGATCGGGTCTTGCCTGACATTAGCTACACCCGGGGTATCACTGCTGCATTGCCCACCTCTAATAAAACCCTAGGACACGTTTCTCTGGCGGTAAATAAGCAAATACTAGTGCGTGCTACGTTGTGGTTAGAGGAACATTCATGTAGTAGACATGGAACAGTAAAACCGGCTCGAATCCGGTCTCAAAAGAGCCCAATTCTCACCCCAATCGTGGGCTCAGCAAGGCGGGGTATTGTCATTATAACTTGGCCGGTAATCCGATTAGCCAGTCTTGGCGCGAACGCGCAATCTAAACTTGACGCGAGGATCCGTGCGTTTCGGCCCGGTGACATAACTGCGGGTTGCCGGTTCGCCCACATTACATTGGGCTTTGGTTTGAAAAAGTGTTTCGTTGTCAACACTAGCGCTTCGGCATACGAAATAGTTGGTGAAATGGAGTTGAATTAAAGCCGATAACTATTTTGAATTAACTGGTTTTTTAGTAAAGAAAGCCTGATCAAAATCGTTTCATCCGTTCGGGAGGTACGATGCTATAATCAGACACACAGATACACACGTCACACTGTGAGAACTAAGCTGATATGGTATTACAAACTGTACCATATTACTTGAGCTTAGTTCTTCTGAAACAGGAACGAGTAATTTCTTCTTGCAAGTAACATCTGACGACCTGAGTGGTTCCGTTGGTTAACATGCCGGTCTGCCTCGCAGAAGTCCCGAGTTCGATTTCCGGCCGGGCAGAAAATGAAATGATGCCTTCTACTGGTAATGATATTAGCTTACTCGACCTATAATTCTGAGATTTTAAGAAACAATACAGCCGGGAGGACCCACGAGTGTAAAGTACGAAAATAAACACAACCTATTGTTACAAAAGCCTTGTATTTCAAGGACTTCAAGCCGAACAAGGATATTGTTGAAAATCACGAACACAGCAGTGCTCGCATAATGAATACGAATATTTATCGTGCTTCATTGTTGAACGATAAATTGTTAAGTTTATGCGCCATAGATTGTCATGCTTGAAGTGAAGAATTATAGTACCAGAAATCTGATCCGGTGGCCAAAACTGGAACTAAGTGTCGCCATTTTAAAATGTCATATCAATTCCAACAAAAGCGACGCTGTCTCAAGGTCAGATATGTTTGTTGCGTTATACCTATGTCTGAAGTGTTAGAAAGGTGAAGGCGTCAATGTAGGTATGGATCAAAACCCCAGAATCGACACGTACATAATAAGAAAAAGCATTTATTTCAAGTATCTGAAGACTCATACAATTTGTTAGTAGGTAGATACAATAACTTAATCTAATCTTGATAAAGTAATATCTTCACTGCTGTGACGTGCAAGTTACAGCAGTGCCTTATATGTATATGGGCAGTCTAGCCTGCCGGCGATCGTCGCCAGGACGGCGTTGGAGCTGGCCCGCACCCTGCGCACCAGACAATAATTTGTACAATGTCTTCCCTAACTTATATTACCTGCCATACCGACAACCATGTACTTATACTTTTTAATAGGTTGTAGGACAGACAGCAAAGTGACTTTATAAGGGTTCCATTTCTTCCCGTTGAGGTACGGAGCCCTAAAAAACTATATGGATTTTATAAATAAATCGACAGCGTACGTTTTCGGTAACACGTTACGCTGAACAATATATCACTTAATGAAGTGAAAATTAAAATGAAAAGAACGCAGAAGTCTGAAGAAATAGAAAGCAGAAATACCCCAAAGTATAGACCAAAACCCCAGAATCGACACAAACATAACAAATTGTACTGTCTCTTTCCTAACTTATGTCACCAGGCATAGCGACAACCATGGACTTATACTTTTAATAGGTAGGTAGGTAGGACGGACAACAAAGTGACTTTATAAGGATTCCATATTTTCTTTTTAGGTGCGGAACCCTAAAAAAGTATGTGGATACATCGCGAATGCGTGCATAGGTTTGTATTATAAATAAATCGACAGCGTACGTGTTCGGGAACATGTTTCGCTGAACAATATATCACTTAATGGAGTTTGGGCGGCTCATTACTCATCAGCCAAAAAAGCCTTTTTTCATGCATTCATTAATTTGTTTTATCGAGCACTTGCTTTATAAATGGAATGGCAGATAGGTGGGTGCTGTATGCGGATGTGCAGTTTTGTAGGAGTACCAATTATAACAATTTGGCTCGATTTGGTAGAGGAGAGTTGTGTGAATTCGGGTACGCGGGTTAAAATGGGTACCTAATTATTTTTAATTTTTTTATTGGTATATATCAGTCTAATAGTAAATTGCGTATCTCCTGATGGCATGACAGTGTGTTTTGCGCGGGAATATTGATTTTTATTCGAATTTCGTGAAATGTTACCCATTTTCAGACCGATTTCGACAACAGTGTGTCAACTTTACATCTTTGTAATGATGAGTATGTCAAAGATTAAGCATAGTATAAAGAACAGTTTAATGGTGTTATAAAATGTTTACGTATAATATAAAAAATGTTATGCCATTTCGTTTGAAAACTGTATATTTGGAATTGAACCGGGTACCAACATTACCGGGTATCATTGTGGGTAATGAGATTATGTCACTATTAGGGTCATATGGATTTTCTTTATTATTTTTGTAGTATTTCTTAATAAATTTCGTCGGACTGGAGCAATTCTCGCTAATATTAGCTTAAGGATCTTCTCTGCCCCCCCTTCCCCTACTCATCTGTCTCATGACCATGACCGTCTTTGGCCAGACGTCAGCGCGTGCGCATTGTTTATCCGAGAGCTCCTTGTTATTAAATTCGTCGCGACATATTTTTTTTATATTTCAACACATTTTTTTTATCTTTTAAACGATTCTTCGTTGTGCACCTTTCGTTGTAAATAAGTATTTTGTGCAAAAAGGATAGCCAGACTCGTGGACTTAGTAAGGGAAAGAAGGTAATAAGGTTAGGTTAGGTTAGTGCTATGTTGTGGTTGTGATTGTGTAAGATTTAAAAAGTGAATCCGTGAACCTACTATATATACCGACGAGGGAGAGTTTCGCTACAGTGTATAGATATTCTGTGCCAAAACCGACAAAAGAAGATCAAAACAAAACGTAATCAAGTGGACACATAAACGGACGATTGGAAAGATCAGGAAGAGAACGGGACCGAAGAGGAGCTCGAAGAAGCCCATCAAACCTGATTGCCGACTTTTCCAGCTCCTTGAAAGCCAGAAGTCGTCCCCCGCTAGCTTCTCCGCCCCTGAACGCGTTTGGTGCTGACGGGTGACTTGTCATCCGTCAGGTGACAGGACACATCTGTCACGTTGGCACTGACAGGTAACAGCTGTTACCTGTCAGGTAAGTGCTTGTGGACTTCTTGTGTATTTTAACAATGTATAATTTAGAAAACCATCACGCCTATCACAAGTATGTCCACGACACAGCTCGCACCGTCAGAGAGCGTTTGCTCCCTTCTCTGAATACTAAGATGATAGAGATAGCAGTATCTTTGTCGTACCTTTTCTCGCTTATCGCGCGCGAGAGCAACTTGTGCTAGCCGTACAGAGAACTATTATTTATTTTATTGTATTTGCATGTCTCACAGCATATTTCAATAATATAAGTACAAAAGCATAACTTCCATCGGCCTTTTACGAGACACCACTGATAAATTACACAAATTGAATATAAAGAGGTCTAATACATTAAAATGTTTAGTGTAGATAGGTACTACACGAAATCAACACTGTGCTAAACATACATTAGGTAGATATATCTCACTTAGAAATAAAGGTCTTAACCATAATGTTCCTAACTTGCGTAACGCTACTGAAAAATAAGTCAATATGCTCGTCAGCAGGTAAGTCATTAAATGCCTTGCCGATCGCAATATGAAACTGTTCATGCGATTATTTTTGCGAGCGTATGGAGTATGGAGTAATTCTTTACTACGTTAGTGGTGATATGGTACATTTAATAACAAATTAGACAGAAGTAGTAGACAATTAATTTTGGACTCAGTATTCTTCATAAAAAACGTGAGATCTGCAATTTCTCTGCGAATTGAGAGAGATAGCAAAACCGAACAAACGTTTCTCGTATTCAACCTTAGCTATTTTAAACTTAAAACTAAGAAACCTGATACATTTCCTTTGTAGTTTTTCTAACCGATCAGAGTGGATATTATAGTGAGGACTCCAGACTTGACTCGCGTATTAAAGATGACTTCTAACATAAGCACAGTAAAAAACCTTAAGCGTTTTCATCCTTTTGAGTGACTTCTCACAACGAAGGACAAAGCCTAGAAGCCTTGCCAACCACCTGGTCAACGTGACTCTCGTATCTAAACTAACTATCGAGTATAACTGCCAGGTCGCGTGTGAAGTCAGATCGCGACAGAATTTAATTTAATTTACTGTAGTCATATACTAACAACTGTTTCTTGCGTGAAAAACTTACAACAGTGCATTTAGATACGTTAAGGTCCAGCTTGTTGTGCCGACAATAGCGATCAAGTCTTAGAAGATCCTCCTGTAGCCGAGACGCATCGGTAAAACTATTCACCGTTCTATATATTTTCATGTCGTCTGCAAACAGGACATATTTAGAGTTGAGGAAACAGCTGCCGATGTCATTGATAAACGCCACATAAAGTAGTAGTAAGTAGCAGAGATCCCTGGGGAACGCCTGACGGTACCGCTCTCCATGCAGACGAATACCCATTTAAAACAACTGCCGCCGTCCTATTCTTCACATAAGAGATAAACCACCGGAACACACGAATACCTAGACCGAAAAGCTTTGCCAAAAGAATGTCATGGTCGATACGGTCGAAGGCTTTGCCATAATCGGTATAGATAGCCCTTGTCCATATTGGCACTGACAAATTCCGTAAATAGTACAAGATTAGCTACCGTGGACCTACTTCTCACAAAGCCATGTTGTTGGGACAACAAGCTGGACTGGATAGCGGAATATAGCTGGTTGTAAATTAAGCGTTCAAGTACCTTAGCAAGCAGGCAGAGCTTCGAAATAGGTCTGTAGTTTCCGACGTTGTCCTTTGATACCTTCTTGTGAATATGTGTAATAAAGGTAGATTTCCACAGAGAAGGCATGAGGCACGGAAATTTTAAAAATATTGTGGGACCGCTGCCGCTGGCAAAGCAGTATTAGATAGTTATTTGTCAAAGACTAACGATCAATTATAGCAACAGACTGTTATATAGCATAACACCAGCAGGCCCCAAAAAGGACGAAATCATAAACGGAGACTTTAATTACATACCACCTACTTTCCAATAAAAAATTAAAGACTGAATATTTATTTAGTCCAACGTCTTTGATAACCTAATCAATGAAGTATCCAATTAATTTCGGAATTAAACTTTGAATTCTGTATTAATGTAAAACAATCCGTATCAATTTCACGGCGAAGCCGGGTTGTGGTAGCCGGATATCTGATATTTTAACAAAGTTAATAACTCGCGATGTTAGGTTGCTTTAAGCTTTATGTAGGTACTATGAGATCATGGTAACCAGGCTCTTGTTTGTTTTAGGCTGTTTCAATGTAATATAAAGTACAATAAAAAAAAGGCTTAGTGGATGATGTAGTGGAGCGTAGGTGGCTTAATGGTTAAAGGTCCGACTCGTACCTCGAGGTATTGGGCTCGAATCACCACCAATGACCAACCTTTTATGAGTAATGTACATTAGTTGAACACTAACCGATGCTCTTACGGTGAGGGGAAAAATCGTGATGAAACCTGCACATACAGGCGACTGAATGTGTAACCATGATCCAATCTGGTCTGCCAGTCGCTCTACTGTAAATACCTGATCTGCCAAACCCTGGATCCCGGGCCCTCGCGCGCGCAGCACAACTGGGACGTTAACGCCAAGGTGACCAATGACCGACTACAAAATAATATTATCTTTCTAAGGTGAAAGCTAGTTTTAAATGCCTCACTTTTCCAGATAACAAAAACTTTGTTCTTCTTTTATGTTATATGGCAGACAAACAGGTAAGCGGACCACCTGATGATATGGATGGTGGTCACCGCCGAATATGGACATCAAAACAGGGGCGCTACCAATGCGTTGCCCGCCTCCAAAGAGATCTCTAATATACCTCTTGAACGATCCCATGTCATAGTCCAAAGGAAACACTGTGGCTGGGCGCTCATTCCACATCCGAATTGTACGAACGAGAAACATGATTATTAGTTCCATACAGGCTACAAAGGCCGCTATATTATGTCAGAACTTTACGGTACAGAAAACTATTTACTCGACGTCGAGAAACTGCTTTGTAACAGTTCTGAGCTTACTTTATACCGGGCATGTTTACCTGACGGGAGAGTAGTTAACCTGACGGAATCAGACTGATTGTTGTGGTCCGCTTTCGGGTTCAACGGTTACTCGCCGACGAGTTACTAGTTTTCAACAGTTCTAGGTTACTCGCCGACAAGTTACAAGTTTTCAGCAGTTCTAGTTCGTTTTGGGGCGATGGATGAAATATCTGTCAAGATTGACTTGTCTTATTTGCTAAACAAACAACACTTGTAGCAAAATCACGACTTGTCGTATCAATCACGCTACGTACACTGTGTATAAATGTCTTAAATTATATAAGAAACACAGAGAATGCGAATTTCAACGAAAAGGTGGTTGACAATTTTTTCGTGATGTAACTACAAAATTACGGCTTTTGAATTTTTCCATTACTTGTACTGCTTCTTGCCAAATTTCATGATTCTAGGTCAACGGGAAGTACCCTACTATTTCCTTGTACCATGTTATTTTCTTGAGAGTGTCAAAATATGCAGCTTAAACGGCCGTATCTTTTTAATTGACATGCTAGCTCGTTTGTGTCATATTTATTATAAAAAAATTTATTAGAGTCTGATTTTATTTTGCTACGCCAAATTCAGTCCTATGCGGAACAAATTAATTTGCAATTTGATCGCTTACATCCCTAATGTGGGCATACACGCAAACGCCGCGAGACAAATCAGCCTACCCGCGGGAATATTTTAAACGCAATTTTGAATCCACGTAAAAAAAAAAGTTTGCTGCAATTTGAACAACAAAACTTGCGAATTCTGGCAGCGCGTAAATTACACCAATTCAGTGCTGGATCGTGATTTTAACGACGCGTATTGCAACCGTGCAGATTCGTCCTGGTCGGTGATTGATGTAAACAAGCATCCGCAAAAAAAAAAAAATTTACTTTTGGTGCCAGTTTAATTTCGATTTGGACTTTTTGCGCCAACCGTCACTAAACTTAGGAATCGCCTAAGTTCCGTCATAACTAGTTTTTAGCGAATCAGCAACGTCTTAATTGAGACGAATTGAGAACTTAGCCGATTTAGACCTGCTCTTCTTTATGGTAGCGAGACTTGGCCCCTGTTAGAGCGGCACAAGCAGGAGCTGCGCGTCACGGAAATGAAGATGCTGCGATGGATGTGTGGAGTTTCACGGAAGGATCGGGTTCGAAACGCCCACATTCGGGGTAGCCTTGGCGTCCGTGTCATCGCAGATAAGCTGCAAGAGTGCCGCCTTCGATGGTATGGCCACGTCTTGCGCAGACCGGCAAGTTATGTGGGGAACAAGTGTCTGGCTATGCCGCCCCCGCCGGGCACGGGAAGGAGAGGCCGGCCCAAAAAGCGATAGCTTGACGTAGTCAAGAACAATATGCGAGCCAATAAGCTCACCACGAGAGATGCCGAAGACCGAGCGAGGTGGGCCAGGAATAGCAGGAAGGCAGACCCTGGGCCCTCACGTGCTGCGCGGGGGCGAAACCGGGACATGACGCCAGGATGATGATGATGATGATGATGAGAACTTAGTCGATTCTTAAGTGAAAACGTCAATTGACGCGCTATTGTTGTGAAGGTGAAATTCATTACCTAATTTTAAATTCACTCATGATTTTAGTATCCGTATTGTTTTAGGTCCGCTCTTTGTGGACCTATTGGTATTGGTATACCGCCGTCATGAAAAGGAAAGAGTTTCGTTTCCAAAATGAACTGAAGTGTATTTTGAGTTACACCTAACGAGTGACAAGGTCGTTGCGGTGCTGAAGTTCGACTAGCCTCAAAGTACGAAACGGTCACCAGTTCCCGGACATTGCGGTCATTGCTTAGCCTCTGTTATCGGTCTCAAAAACACGCTACCCACTACAACAGTGCCGCTTTATTTATAAATCTTATAATCCCCATATTATTGCGTCACGGGATAAAAAGAGATATGTAGTGCGAACAACATTTAAAATGTTTTCTCAAGTGGAAGTAATACATTTCAAAAGACACAGCAAATATCTCACATTAGGTAGTAGATATTATATAGCTTATGCTCTGTGATATATAGTAGATCCTTGATCAAATGATACTGCAAAAAGAAAAGGAAGTCCCATTCTAAACCCACTTTACGAGACAATTTGGAATACACTCGCATACTCGTAATTCTATTGTACATTTGAAACCATATCGATATACAAAGAAGGTATCACTTTTCATTTCTTTTTACTTCCTTAATGACAAATGGGGCAGCATTTGAGGGGTGTCTAGCGTCGATACCAATACATGAGTAATGAGCAGCGATACACTTTTTGTTCCTTCTTGATAGGAACTTTCAATTGTTTCCGGGACTGTTTTTCATTCGTTCTTTTGGCGGGAAGAGCCGCGCTGGAATCGAATTTCAGTTGTGCACCATTTTGAATTTATACCGAGTGGAACACGGGCTACAACCCCATAAACGAGTATATCATGTAGGAATAGTTACTCTACACTCCACGTCTTTTTTTTATACCGCTAAGGTGGCAAACATGCATACGGCTTGCCTGATGGTAATTGGCGTGTGATCCGTCCAGCCATAGGATTTAGCAGATTAAATTATTTACAGTAGAGCGGTTGCTGACCTCCGTGACCCTAACACAGACCAGATTGGACCACGGTTACACCTTCAGTCGCCTGGAGGTGCAGGTTACCTCACGATGTTTACCCTCACCGTAAGATCATCGGTCAGTGAACAACTTATGTAAAAATACTATGCTTTTAATGTTAGTTTTGTTGATGTGTGTTAAACTTCATATCAAAAAAATATTGACAAACAAAAATTATATCGGAGGAAAATTACGAGCCAAACTCTTCCTAGAAAATCCGTGGAACTTTCTAGACGATATGAGAAAATAATGTGTCTTCGCAACCGCTTTCTGCTTAGACACAAATGGCGGCATATTACTTTTGGAACCTCGCCATTCCTTTTTTATTATGTTTCTTGTGGCTTTATAATAAGGATACAATGGGCAGCCTGATGTGACACGCTGCATGCTGTCTCCATATTGAAATCAGACCGGGTACAAATGCGATTTACTTTATGGACAAAGGGCGACGAAGATTATCTGAAAATGTGCAGCAGAGATTTATTTATTTATTTTACTCTTTATTTAAGAGTTCAGATATAATAAAAACAATTATTATTAATTAAAAATAACCTTACTCTAACAAAAAATAGCCTTAATACTAATCTTTATAGTACATTAATAGTATAATTATTACGGAGCGTCGGTGGCCGAGCGGTTACAGTATCCGACTCGTAAGCCAGAGGTCCCGGGTACGAATCCCGCTCCGGCCATGTACCAATGACTGTTTTCTGAGTTATGTACATTAGTTGAATACTAACCGATGCTCTTACGGTGAGGGAAAACATCGTGATGAAACCTGCACATTCAGGCGACTGAATGTGTAACCATGATCAGATCAGATCAGATCAGATCAGTCATGGAGGTCAGATGGCCGTCGCTCTACTGTAATTACTTGACCTGCCAAATCCTGGATCATGGTCAAGGCGGACCCCGGGCTCTCGTTCTCAAGAGCACAACCGGGACATTAACGCCAAGATGATTATTTTTTTTATTTATTACAGATTCTGTAAGATTATAACCATTACAAGAGATTGTGCGATTGAAAAACTAAATGATTAAACAAGAACTTTCAATGACCTAGAAAGGCACACGATCAGACCAAAATCTGCTTAAAAATAATAAATAAAAAACACTATATTTTTTTTTTGGATATATTTTTTTTTTGTTACCCTAAATAAAAAGCACCTACATTCTTATTGAATTTTTTTTGCAACCCTATATAAAATATAGGTTTGACGTGTGTACGCTTGTCATTACACTGTTTACTTTGCGGTTTCCGGAGATCCCAATGTCAGCCCGAAAGTGTGAGCAAACACACCGTTTTGTTTAACTCGAGCCGGGTAAGCCCCGTTTGTGTTTAGACGGTTTTTGTAACGGCTAATTAGTAATTTCAAACTTTTGCACCAATTAAACGCGGGTGGCAGTCCCGTAGTCATGACCCTTCATAGTATTGTAATAGGTGCTAGAGTGGTGTAGTAATTGCTGTGTTCGTTTTCGCTATGTTTACACATGATGGTATTTGACTCGCAATGCGAGATGTATCGGGTTCAAATACTAATGCCGATATGTACCAATTACTCTTATCTGAGTTATGTACAATAGTTGAATAGTAACCGATGCTCTTACGGTGAGGGAAAACATCTTGAATGTGAAACCATGATCCAATTTGGTCAGGTTCCCCGTTAACAGGGTTACTGTAATTACCTGATCTGCCAACTCCTGGATCATGGTCAAGGCGGACACGGAGCCCACGTGCGCGAGCGCACAACCGGGACATTAACGCCAAGATGACCACTCAAGTGTAGCGTAGGTCACATGTCTTCCTAGTGAACGTAGTCTTCAAGCGATAAGGCCGCCGGTTTCTTTTCTTTTTTTCCTCTGTTTTTTGTATTATTTTATGTATAAGCAATAAATATTTTTTCATTCATTTCATTCATTCATTTATTCATTCTTCATGGATGTTAATTTAGATTTCCATGGCTATTCACTGCACATAATTCAACTCGTCACCATGGAGCGCGCATCCGCTTCAAACAATCACAACCGTTATGTGTGAGGATTGCGTAGAACAGGTAACAGTACATATCCGTAGATTATCACAGAATGGTTATAGGGTTATAGAGTAAGTTAGTAACGGCTAAGCTGCTAGCCAAAGCAAATCCTGAGCCATATGGCCGCATTATTAATGAAGCTGCGTCTTGAGGCGCAATGGCATGAATGCAATAGACCTTTGGCGCTCTGAGTAGCCTATATCAAATCATACCAGATGGATATTACTTTCGTGGTAGTTGCTTATTGCGGTAGTAAGTGTTAAGTTTATTTGTGCAACCACATATACTAACAAAAAGGTATTTGATAGGTTTGCTGTGTATGTGATCGCGTGGCCTTTGGTCTGACGCAGATGAGAATTCAAGGGATTTTAGGCAAAGCGGAGCTCGATCGCCCAGCGTCTATCTTGTCTACAAAAACACAGTCAACTTTTCCAAAACAACATACATACATAGACATTCACGCCCTTATCCCATAGGGGTAGGCTGAGACCATCGAGTGCCACAAGCTACGATCCTGACACACATTTTTCGCATCTTCCACATTCATATACATTTTCTTGCATTTACGCCGACCGGATGGTTTAAAGAAACAATAATTAAACTAAAAGGACGTAAGATTGTTTTCTATTAACATATAACGTCGCCTATCAACTGTTAATTTTAAACCTTTTCCATACAAAATATATCAGCAAACACCCCTAAGAGTGGCCTGCAATTCTTAAACGTATTTAAGTTGATATTTTAACAAAAACCGTTGAACGTCATTCTTAAACGTGTTTACGTATTTGATGCAAGCCGGGCTAAGTCCCGGAACGCAATAAAAGCCCAGCCTACGTGTAACCGAACTATCCTTTCGGCCGAGAAAACAAAGCAAACGGCGCGAACCGGTACCAAGCTTCGCAAACAGGACACAAAATAAACAACCCAGGATAATTAGCCTCTTAAATTTGCGAGTAACAACATCCTTCCTTAGTAGAGACGTGGTTTATGCCCGCGAAATGTATGCCGAGCAGTTTAAATATGTCGCCGCTTGAGTTATGATATAATTATCGAGATTTAGTCGTCAATTACGGAGGAGAGTCGCGAATCGGGAAGACTGCGGCAGGGCGCGAAGCGACGGGTTGGGAAGGGTTCATGTGCTAGTCTTTTTAACCTACGACGAATAATGAGGGAAGGTTATAAGTTTTACGTATGTGTCTCTGGATCTGTGGCTCTGTGTACGTGTGTAAGTATGTGTGGAGGTGTGATTTATGATTAATCGAAGGTAACAGGTGCAAGCAAGCACAGGATGGCATGACATAACGAAAGTACCTATTTTTATCAATCACGCTCCACTTTGTCTGGAAGAAATCGCTAAGCGACAAGAGCGGCTTTGGGCGCAATTTTGTGTTGTTAATTTTTGTATATATTATTTTTTATGTGTGAGTTATGGATTTTTTACAAGACATCATCACCGACAACGGACAGCGCGTAAAACTACAGAATCGTTTCTAGAAGCCTCCTCTGTGGCATTTATATTAACAAAATGGACCCCTGTACTCCTATAAACGCCACTGCGAGCCCCCCAATTCCACCCAAATTTCCAACAACACTGGAAATTGTCGCGGTGTTATTCCACCACTGTCGTTGGTCGCAATTTAGTACGAGCTCGTTATCGGGCCGCGCTCCGTTTTAATGCTTATTTATTGAAAGGCCACTGTCTTCAGGTCCGAGTTATTTCCTAAAGGGATCATTGTGTCAGCGCAGACTCGCTTTATGTGACCGGCGGTCGTTACGCTGAGCCACACACGCGAATGGACTCAAGAAAGGATTCGCCCTTATATAACTTTGTTAGGAGCGTCGGTAACCGGGCGGTTGAGTATACGACTCGTAAGCGAGAGGCACCGGGTTCGAATCCCGCTGTGGCCATGTACCAATGACTCTTTTCTGAGTTGGGTACGTTAGTTGATTCTAGCCGGTGCTCTTACGGCGAGGGAAAACATCGTGATGAAACCTGCAAATTTAGGCAACTGAATTTGTGACCATGATCCAATCTGGTCAGGTTCCTCTGGTAGCAGGGTTACGGAGGTCAGATGGTAGTCGCTCCACTGTAATTACCAAATAGATCATGGTCAAGGTGGACCCCTGGCCCTCGTGTTTGAAAGCATAACCGGGACATTAACGCCAAGATGTTTTTTTTTATCATTTTGTCAGCGCAGACTCGTTTTATGTGACCGGCGGTCGTTACGCTGAGCCACACACGCGAATTGACTCAAGAAAGGATTCGCCCCCACATAAGTTTGTTGTAATAACTTCTTTGCGCACACAGCTTTTGAGGCTTCTGGAGCTTTTTCGTGGCGACTCCTTTGTGAGTCTCGCTGTTACGTTGACTGAATAAAGGTTGTATGGAAATGTTTTAACGTGTGCTGTGGCGTTTTGGTTGTCAACGACTGTAGTGGATTTAGTAACTGTGGTTTGAAATTGTAATAATAATGTGAACGTGTTTGAACTAAACTTTTGCGTATATACTGCGTGTATCTTGAGTTAAAGCAAACCATTAACTGCGTATGTCCTGGATTACCGTAAAAACTTAAGTGTTACTTAGGTAAGACCTGGGTAAGGTCTACAAAGATCGGGCAACACGCAGTATCATATTCTAACCGTCCTGTAGTGTACAGCTCACAGTACAGTTCACTGTTAACACGTCATACTGGTTAGAGAGCTGATGCCAGTTATAAGCGCTGATTGTTATCTATGGATATTCAATCATTGAAATCTGTTTTTTTTCTACTACGCAGTGACAAACGAGCAGACAGCCCACCTGATGGTAAGTGGTAACTGGCAACAGCGTTACGTAGCCTACGGAGCTTACAGCTAAACTCACCTTCGAACACAGTAAGCGTCGCCACAGCACTCACAGCGTCGCCCACGCCGTTCTCAGCGACGCACTCGTAGGTCGCGTCGTCGCGCTGCGCACGGACAGGCTCGATCCGCAGCACAGCGCCGTTTGCCGCCGGGCCGGCCGCTGCGTCCATGCTGGATACTAGGTAGCGGGACTGCATGCCTGGTGGAGAGATGGGTGGATGTTAGAATTTGGTTCAAAATTTTGTGTTTCCTGCTCATTGCTGCAGATTTGGATGCTTTCTAGGCAATAGTGAATATGCTGTATCTAGACAGGTGTGCTCCATCTTTGACCGCATCGTCACTTAACACCAGGTGAGATGGCGGCGAATTCTTATTAAAAAGACATATTGGGCATAAAGCATTGACATATTTTTAAATTAAACACCCGCAAGGAAATGTCATTTATTGTAACCAATAAGTAAAAAAAAACACAAATGTGCGTGTTAAGAACGATTGTGTGTTTGTATGCATTCATTGTACGGACTCCGAACTGCAGGACATGGAATGGAACGGAACCAAAAAATAAAAATGATCAAAACGTCGTTCGACTTTCCTCCGAACCGTCGCTTAAAAACCATCAAGAATTCCGAGGTCACACCTTCCAAAAGTCTCCAAGCCAAGTCACTGATCCCTATTCCGTATACGTGACCCCCCGACACCCCCCAACACCCCCCAGCAAACTCAAGGTAAGTTCCCGGGCGTGCTGAGACTCGAGTAGCGTTATCTTCGCCGCTTAACTTTATCGAGTCATCCGATATGGGTGCCCGATGCTCTTTAGAACTCTGTTTCGATATAATATATGGCTATGTGGCCAGTGCTTAAGAGTGTTTGGGAGTGGCATTTGGCAGGCTATTTAGGAGAATGTTTGTGGAAGGGTTTGTGCTGGTTGAGAATGACATTTTGCAGGTAGTTTAATTGGGGCGACGATCTGGGTATGATCGATGCGAAACAGATTGGAAATAGCGGTCGTTGACCTCTCGGCCAGAACTAATTCACACAACCACTAACTGGAAACTAGATCACACCGATTGCTATAGGTAATTATACAAATAATCGTAAGTATTCGTTAAAATTTGATGCAATAGAACAGTTTATAATATTTTTAGAAATAGTGCCTGCAGTGAAAATTCGATTAAAAGTGCAATGACCCCCTATCTGCTATTACTGGTCACAAGAAACGAAGTCAGGCTGCATTGATTATGAAACGGTTCTTTTGCAAATAAGTTCTGCATACATTTTTTACAAAATTATGACCCTTTGTAGTATTACAACCATCACTATGCCCACATACGAATTAGTTTCGACCGAGGAACCGGGCACAGGAATGTGGGAAAACAGCCGGCAAAATGAACCGACGATCTTTTCCGTGTGGCTGGGAAGGACTGAAGCGGAAAGCCCAGGACCGTTCAGTGTGGAAAGGGATGGGGGAAACCTATACTAACCTATACTAAGATGAAGCTTGTAGAAAAAGAAGAGAGGACAACGACCGCTATTGCTAATCTATTTGGCACCAACTACTAATTATTCGCCTTGGAGGCGCATTTTCAGCAGTTGTCTGTGGTGGGCACGTGATTCGCGGGGTCTTATCTATCATCATCATTAACTTGGCGTTAATGTCCTGGTTGTGATCTCGCGCGCGCTGGCCCGGGGTCGGCCTAGACCATGATCCAGGATATGGCAGATCAGGTAATTACAGTGGAGCGACTGCCATCTGAGCTCCGTAACCCAGGTAACAGGGGAACCTGACCAGATTGGATCATGGTTACACGTTCAGTTGCTTGAAGGTGCAGGTTTCATCACGATGTCTTCCCTCACCGTAAGAGCATCGGTTAGTGATAAGCTAATGTACACAACTCAGAAAAGAGCCATTGGTACATGGTGGCACTGGGATCCGAACCCGGTACAGGTACCCGGTAAATTAGTCCACCGACATTCCTCTCTATATTTTCTAGTCTTGTCTATAACCTAAATTATTAATATTCAATCTTATCACGTATGTAACTTCTTTTTTTACATACTACATAGTTTATATAGGAAACCATAATATCCCACCACTTTATCTAGCAAAAAATCCGGAAAAAACCGATATCAATGTCCGTTTCTCCGCTTTACGAGTAACCATTTTACATTCTCCCAAGACAGCAACAAACTACAGCATAACACCATCCGGCGTGATTCTTAACGGCAAGAGAATAAAGTTTAAATTGCATTATAACAACTGCACACGGCCGGCGGAACTTGGCCGTGGAACTAGCAAAAAGGGATACAGGAGAAAGTTTTAGCACTCGCAAACTATGTTTTCAAACGTTGTGCGACTTCGTTCTACTTTGCTGCCAGTTGGGGGTTGCTTACTAATATTTATGCTGTGCATTCTATCGTTTCCATCGTTAGGCATCGTATCGGTTTGTATTGAGGTACATGAATGTGGCAACTTGTTTTGAAAGCTAGATTGTCTTGGGAGGTTTTAAGGTTATAAACGCTACGTAAGGCTTATGTGATAATCTTCACATAATGCCTATTTCACTGCTTTTCCTTTAATAATAATAAGTATTAAGTCGCTAAAATTGTTCGTTAATATATTCTTCTCAAAGAAGCAAAGCATGTACCTGCGAATTAAAAGCCTCTCTGGCTTAATATAATACCTATCCTATTGTGTCTTCCTAACCCAGGTACATATTTGGAATATTGGTACAATAAACAAAATCATCTTAGATTTCTTGTCCCGGCTATACTCTCGCGAATGAGGGCCCGGCGTCCGCCTTGACCATGATCCAATATTTGGCAGACCGGGTCATTAAAGTGGACCGACTGCCATCTGACTCTCTCTCGTCCCCGTGTCCCAGAGGGTCTATGTGACCCTGGTACCTGGGGAATCTGACCAGATTGAATCGTGGTTACACATTCAGTCCCCTGAATGTGCAGGTTTCATCACGATATCTTTCCAGTGGGAGTCGAACCAGGTACCTTTCGCTTACGAGTCGAATACCGTAACCAACGAAGCTAGATGACACTGGAATTTTGGTACAATACAATAACCAAATCGACAAATGTCGGAAATCCCCGACAAAGCCAAAGTCCCATTTCCTAATAAACTGAATCGATTTTAATGAAGCAAACAAAGCTAAGAACTATCTTGAAACCGCATCGAAATAGGTCTGACCGTTCAGGAGCTACAATGCAACCGACAGACATTCAGATACACACGTCAAAGTTCGAACAGAGGGGTCAGTGGTTAAAATTTCAGAGTTAAAACTGAACTCCTGAGCGAAGCTAGGGAGTTATATAGAGTTCTGAGTGAAGGGATTCAAGCCGCCCAAGGCTAAGACAGCTTTATTCCAGGGGTGAATACACTACTTTTCATACTATCTGTGAGACAGTAAATAAAGCAATTACAGCGTTTGATTAAGCAAACTCCGGAGTTAAATCAGTATCGCTTTACAATTTCGTGTCAATGTAAAAATATAATTTGGATGTGAAACATTTTTATTTCCCACTTGTTCCATTTGCACAATTTGAGAAGTCTTTAGATCCTGCAACAATACTTTTGCAAACGCGATTTTTTTAAATTTTATTATAGGTAGTAGAAAAAAATACAAAAATATTGTGGGATTTTCGAATAAAGTCTCTTTTCAAAGCTAAGAGTTTCATACGAATTTTAACATACCTCCCTTATTCCCTTATGCCTACTTTATTCCCTCGGGAGTTTCAAACAATATTACCTCCCTGCGGGCAACAAAGCCATGCTTTACGGTGACGTTTAATGACACATAATTGGACGAGCAGGTGTAAAAAAAATCCTATACAGTCTCTGCATCCATTACCAGTCTCCGCTCCCGCCGGCTAGGTCGCGTCGGACAAAGCTAAATCACCACTTGCGGGGAGTGCCAAGGAAATGTATTTGCCAACAAGTGAGAATAATCGTTGTCTTGCTCAGGCTGCGGCTTTAAAAAAGATAATGGCCGATGGCTGCCGACTCCCAGCCGAGCTGCATTTGTACTTTTATGCTAAGGAGGTTTTACTCCAACGTTATTGCTTACACTGTAGTTTGTGTTTTATGGGTGGGTGGAGAGGTACAATTTACCCTAAGTTATCTGCTTTGTGAGTTATGTGCATTAGTTGAATGCTAACGGATGCTCTTACGGTGAAGGCAAACGTCGTGATGAAATCTGCTCATTTAGGCGACTGAATGTGTGACCATGATCCAAAGAGGTTCCCCTGGTAGCAGGGTCAGATAGCACTGATCCACTATAATTATGTGATCTGCCAAATCCTGGGTCATGGTCAAGGCGGACCCCGGGCCCTTAACGTCAAGATGATTATTTATTTTATATCTGCTTTGTGTTAATAATTCGACTGTTCAAGTTTAAGAAGATATATTTTTAAATAGCAAACATAGGTAACAGAAAAAAGACATTATTTTTTTGTTTTCAGTTTATTTTAGAATGTTTTTTATTTATTTATTTATTTAACTGTTTATTGTACACAATAATTATATACAGAGAAATATAACAGTATAGAAGACACAGCAGGCGCTGCTTATTTCTTTGTTTGTTTTATTTGTTGTATCTTCTTACAAATTAATTTCAGAATTATCTACTTACAGAACTTGGCACTCATTTTGAACTCAATCCTTTTGTCGGCGAAGTCGAAACCCACATAAATTATTTACTGAAAATAAAACAAATTTTCTTAATAATGAATTTGGCTCCTACTTTCACATTTATATTTTTGATGGGATAATCGTTGTTTTGCTCAAGCTGAAAAAGATAATGGCCGGTGGCTCCTGACGCACAGCAGTTCGGTGCTGCCGTATTTATAATTTTATTTTATGCTGAGAGTTTTTACTTTAACGTTATTGCTTACCACAGTAGTTTGTGTTTTATGGGTAGGTGGAATGGAGCAAATGATTACGGAATGGATCTGTATTTCCTTTTTTTGAGTCCGAGGTATTTTTCTGAAAAGCAGAGCATCGTTTTGGATGTGATAAATAAATAAAAAATAATCATCTTGGCGTTAATGTCCCGGTTGTGCTCTCGAGAACGAGGGCCCGGAGTCCGCCTTGACCATGATCCAGGATTTGGCAGGTCAGGTAATTACAGTAGAGCGACTGCCATCTGACCTCCATGACCCTACTACCAGGTTGTGATGATCAGTCGATAACCTAACCCAACTTTAGAGATTAGGGGATATCGTCAGTGTATTGTGTTTAGGAGTTTATACCTAATTTACTTAAGATTTTTTAATTTAACAATACACTGTACCTGTATTTATAACCTAAAAGTCGAGCTTTAAATATACTAATAATGACAGAAAGAGTATATAACCTAAATGACAGCAAAAGTAGCCGATGCAACAGACAGATACACAAAGACACAGATACACACGTTAAACTTATATCACATAAAATTAAGTTAACGTAGTGTAACTTCACTATATCCGAATAATAATAATAATAATGCTCTTAACAGCTATTGGCGAATAAATAAATCACTTCCATATATTTATTTATTCCACTGCAAATCCTAACAGATCGAGCATTCCTGCAATATAATTACTTACTAAGATTTATTATCGTGAGAAGAATGTGATATATGGTTCCTAGACATGGACATTATTTATAACCTCCAATAATTTCGGCGACTGTGTATATGTCTTGTATTTATTGATACGACTAGCCTCCACCCGCGGATTCTCACGCATAAATAATATTAAAAGGTATGATTAATAATTAAGAACCTAACCGATACAAGTCTGAAAGCTCCAGAAAAAGTCTACATAAACTCGAATATATCCTAAACTAGGGAACTGATTTTAATAAATATGATTCTCTAATCGAGTCTTTCAAATAGAAACAAACCGCATCGAAATTGCTCCACTCGTTAATGAGAAACGACAGACAGACTAATAATAATAATCATCTTGGCGTTTATGTCCCGGTTGTGCTCTCGAGAACGAGGGCCCGGGGTCCGCCTTGACCATGATCCAGGATTTGGCAGGTCAGGTAATTACAGTGGAGCGACTGCCATCTGACCTCCATGACCATGCTACCAGGGGAACCTGACCAGATTGGACCATGGTTACACATCTAGTCGCCTGAATGTGCAGGTTTCATCACGATGTTTACCCTCACCGTAAGAGCATCGGTTAGTATTCAACTAATGTACATAACTCAGAAAACTGTCATTGGTACATGGCCGGAGCGGGATTCGAACCCGGGACCTCTGGCTTACGAGTCGGATACTGTAACCGCTCGGTCACCGACGCCACCGACACATATATACATACTTCAATCTTATATCCTGTGGCGGGATCAGAATAGGTCTGTCTGTCTGTTTGCTCAGGAATAGTTTGGCTACGATTATTATAGAAACGTACAACAAAGAACATTGTAGAATTTCCTTTGTTCACATTCACGTTATAGCATTCCTGATATCAATCCACTATTCAAAGGTTGCCTATCTTTATCCTTTCCTTGCATAGTATAAAATAGCCTTCAAGAAACGAGTTTACACGTTTCTCATAGGTCAGCAACGTGAGTTTGCGTGAGTTGATCACTTACCATCAAATGACCTTTTTGCCACCCTCTAATATGTAGATATAACAAAAAAAGTTGTCCAAAAACTAAAAACCCCGACTGCTATTACGAAACTGAAAAATTATAATCAAGCCGAATGTTGGAAGGAAATGGGTGGATATAGTGCAAATGTTACTTTAATTCCAACTTGAAAGCAGGCATAGGAAATTAGTCATTTATGTAATACAGTTTAAAGTAAGGCCTAAGATGCTTAGCACCCCATTAAATAATGCAAGGAAACACAAATCTCACTTCGGGAATTAACACTTTAGTCGTCCAAGGAGCCACGCTGCCTTCATTTGTCACGCGGCTGCGATCCGCGCGTCAATCACGTCGAGTGACACTTCGCGTGACGCAGCCCTGCGCTTCTGTTTATTGTTCTTTCTCTGCTCGTATTTATATGGGTGATAAAATAAATATACTTGCACGTGCAGGTAAACAAATTACACCTGAGTACTATAATAATAGAATTTTCTCTAGAGTTGATTGAGCCATACACATCATTTCTTACTGATGTTTGCTTTACGAAGTTGATTATATGTAGGTTGAGAAATGATAAATTATACTTCCGAATATTGTGTATTACGATAAAAAATTAGTAATTAAGTGAATGGTGCGTGATTGATTTGATTTGTATAAACACTTATAATTAAAAGCTAAAGGGACTGTTTGCTTTAAGTTTATTGGAACGAGTCAAGGCAATGTAAAAACCCAGAAACTACTGAACCGAACTGAACGTCGAGTATTCGCCAGTGACAAAGATTTCTTTAACTTCAGTAAATATTACTCGAGGGACAAACGTAAGATCAATGACTCGAATACTACGTGGGAGAACATCATACGTCTCATATCATAGATTATGTGACACCAATACCCGATTTCGAAACAACTGTTAGTTATGAAATCAAGTAGGTACTACTTCAAAAATACTGAAGATGCAAATAATAACGCTTCTACATTCCATCCACAATGATCAACATTAGTACCTCACATAAACACAAATAACATTGGAACACCACCTTTTCCACACGCCCGAAGCGAACGTATACTTAGACCAATATCTATCGTACACCATAAATTTCAGCCCCAAGCCTAAGCACCAAACTAGGTTACAATTTCCAAGCACTAGCTTGCAAATCTTGAGCGCACGCAACAAGCGTGACACCATCCATCACGGGACGTCACGCCCGTCGCGAGTGTCAATCCCGCGGTTGCGTGTCACGCCGCGCCGTGACATCCGCTGAGCTTATATTTTTTATCGCACCGTCAAAGGGTTAACTTTGCTAAGCTGGCGTGTTCTTTTTCGGGCACGCGTGATTAGAGCCTAATTGCTGGGTGAGTGATAGTTAATGGATGTTATCTTTCTAGGGAAAATTTTAATTGAAAAACGACTTCGAAGAAGAACAATCTTTCTACAATCTAAAAATCTTTAATCTTGAAATGTAACAATCTTGTGTACAATAAATAGTAAAATAAATTTAAAAAAATGTGTAAGCTGAAACGTCATAAAAGTCGCAAAATGACGACAAAAAAAAAAAAAGTAAGCAACGTTTTTAAGCAATTCATTCGAGTTATAGTCGTGAATTACGAGTAAATAATATTAATTAACTACCTCTTGCCCGCGACTTTGTCCGCGTAAAATTTGGTTATAACATTCCGGAGTCCGAACCCGTTCCTGTAGGAGTCACATATATTCTATTCTGGGCTATAGAATTCAAAATGTGTTCAGTAGTTTTTGCGTGAAGGAGTAACAAACATCCACACATCATCCACCCATAACTAGTAGCATTAGTAGGATAGTAGAATCCGCTGTGCCATGTTACGAACAAAATATTGTTTCGCTAACATGTTTGTAAAGTTATCTATTCGTATCAGCAAATAAAACAGCGAACAAGTTATAATAACATGTTATATTATGTTAGCAAAACACGATAACATGACATAGCGGACCCGGGTTAAAGTAACATCTTTATTTCATTGTTTTCCATTAAAATAATTGTTATTATGAAATAATATGTTGGTAGCACAGTCAGCTGCATAGAGCACTGACCACCCTACCATACATTTAGTGTATGCTATATATTATGCCATTCACTCTGCACCTGACTGTATCATAAATGTAGATACATTGATAGATACATTATTCATTGCTCACAGAAGAATAATGACATAAACAAGTAGAGAAAAGCCTTATCTAGTTGTGGGCAAAGGCGGCCCTATCGCTGCAAGCGATCTCTACCAGGCAAGGTAGGTGCAGGTATACACTATTCTAACAATAGGAACACCGTGGCGAGTCCACCCTCCCTTTCCTATAACCTTTGAGTGTCTCACCTACGATTGTATCGTTCTGCACTAAACATACCATCGTGATTAAGGACCCTTCACACGCTCAAAGTTAGGAGGCGGGCGCTCTTAAGAGCCTCTTTATGAAGCCGATTGAGTGTGAAGAGGTCTTAAGGCCGGCGGTGACAAACATGGAGCAAGTTATTTGGCTTGCTTTCCGTGAATATTTATTTGAAACTGGATGAAAAGCTTGTATGGCTGGTAGAATTTTACTAACCCTTTCCTATGTATATAAGACGGTTAAGAACTTACATAAAGCGATATTTTAAGGGTATGTTCCGGGTTTCCTACCGCGTACCTTTGTTGACGAGTAGCCCGATATTTCGACGCAGTTGCATGCATCATGGTC
Organism: Blastobasis adustella; assembly: GCA_907269095.1. NCBI lineage: Eukaryota > Metazoa > Arthropoda > Insecta > Lepidoptera > Blastobasidae > Blastobasis > Blastobasis adustella. Next base: position 12,496,348 of record OU026131.1, read on the forward strand.
ACGGGACGACTAAAAGTACTTCGACGGTTCGTTCGAAGGTTTTTTTTAAATGTAATGTGAACTCAAGATGACATAAGTATAAATATTGGTGGTTTCTATATGTCATTCACACTGTATCTTGTATCTTCGTATTTTATACAATAAATAAAATAATAAAAAGACGCGCGTGTCGCTTCTAAGTTACATTATTAAATCAAGTTAACCCACACCAGACCATACGGCACACATAACTCCCTCAACCCTCAATTGTCGAAATTCACCCAGTTATATCAGAGGAAGCGTCTTCAAAATCTAATTTCATCGTCCCCGTAACGTACGACGGCAGTATTTGGCAACGTAAGCCAATCCTTATTTGCAACCAAAACTCAATGGAGGGATAAATTTTGTGCGCAAGCGAAAATAATAGACGGATATCTGTGTATTATTTATATGTATACCATCATGTGTCATAATAAAAAAACTACGTGTGGCATTCGGGGACTGCCGCGGTAAAGCTAGTGCATAGCATTTTTTATCAACTTATAGAATTATAATTATTTATTTATTTTATTTATGCAGTATTTTCTTTTCTTTGATATTAATTCAAGTTTTTCTTTGATACTAACCATAAGCACGTTAAGGTTCAACTAGTCGTGGGCTCGAACTCACTCGTAGACGCGGTAAAAAGCACGCTGTCTCACCTAGCATTGTGTCTAAAAGAGATAGAATCAGTTATGAGCAGTTAGCAGCTAGTCGACACGCATACGTCTAGTCGCACGCACACAAACACCGTGCCGAAGTCTGCCGAACTGAAACGACGTTAGACGATGCACGGCTTTCAACGCCGCACCGCCGTGCCGGTCGGAGTGGGGGGGTGTTAGGTTTTTTCGTTACGGAATTTCTTGATTCGGTCGCCGCGCTCAAAGCCCGCGATAAAAGCTATGCAATAGCTTAAAAAGTTGAATTGAATTGAATTGAATGTACAATATTGCCTGTCGCACAATTTTTATTTTAGGACTCCAGGCCGACTAGGGACTACTGTTTCTTATGTTAAATTATATTTCTAACAAAAAGCCGAGCTTTTATCATAAAATACCAGACTTGAAGGCGCTGTTGGTTGTCTGCATTGGGCTAACTAAAAATTTCAACTATTATTAAGTGCTTGTCGCGTGTAAACACTTCCTTATAATTAAGTCGTTTAAAATTGAGTTAAAAGTTTGTAAACTACTCGACAACTAAATACGTGTAAATCAGCCTTAATAACTAGCGACACAGAGAGCAATACAGCGCCAGTTTCTTCGGGTATAATAAAAGCCATTTTGTCAAAAAATATACATATTCGTTAATTATAAAAAGTACCTACCTTTATAAACTACGTATGTAGTACCTACGTAATTTTACGTTTTAAACATCTCTGACCCACGCCACAATCCATCAGAAATATAACTTCCGCCCAACATACATGGTATAAAATTTTCTAAATCTACATTTTAAACCTAATTTAGGCTCTTTTAAACCGATCTCCCACAATAACTATCAACAAAGCGGTATTCTAACAACTGCCCATTAACGTCGCGATGTCGAATGGGCGCTCGGGCACGCGTCGTCGCGCAATCATCCGAGGCACGCTCGGTGCGAGCGGTGGTGGCGACGGGCAAAGTGTTAACACGAAATCAATGTATAATAGGTACAGCATGACTAGCACAATTGTGCTCTCGCGCGCGACAAGCTAGAAAAGGCGCGACAAAGATACTACTATCACTTTCAACTCAGTATTGAGAGAAAGCAAAGGCTCTCTCGCGGCGTGAGCTATGTCGCGGGCACACTTGTGCTAGACATGCAGGAGACTTTATATCGATCTCTCCAAAACCAGTATGATTGTCCAGGCGTTTCGGTACGGCCTGGTTTGGGCCCGAGGGCCAAAACGACTGACACGAGTTACGATTTTATGTATTTTGGCACTTCAATCCACCCAACATTTTCAACTGCGGGTCCAAACGCCTGAAGAATAATATTAATTTTAATTTAACAGTCGTTACGGCCCGCGGTCTAAAACCTGACCGGTCGGAAACACCTGCACACTCATCCTGATATTGGACAGGTTAATATACTGTTTCCTGTTGTAGTGTATTTCTAAACAGAAAATGTTCGTAAATACAAAACTATACTCATATCTGAATAGCGCTCCGTGTGCGTGCGTGTGTCGGTACATTTAGTGCTGGGAGCGGCTTTTATGTTAGAAGAAGTGGAATTTTAGTGTTAGGTGCAGTTTTTATGAAGCGATTTACATTTTTGCCACGAGTTCCACTGCGTATTCGGTACCGGGAGAACTATTCTATACTGGGAAAAGCATTTCAAGCTAGAAATGTATTGGTTTAGCCTTATCTCCTAACTACAGAAACTAGAGCTTCGGCCAAAATATCTGTGATTTGCTTGTCATTAAGTCATGACATGATATGACGTTGCCGGGCTAGGTGAAATGACTAATCGTCTTGGCGTTAATGTCCCGGTTTGGCAAGTATCCAAGATTTGGCAGATCAGGTTTAGTGATATAGTGGAGCGACTGCCATCTGACCTCCGTGACCCTAACAGGGGAACCTGACCAGATTGGATCATGGTTACATATTTAGTGGCCTGAATCTGTGATGAACATCGCTATGTTTTCCTCCACGGTAAAAGCATAATTTATGTTCCACTAATGTACGCAACCCAGAAAATCAGGTATATGGCGGCACTGGGGTCCGAACACGGTACCTCGGGGTAGGAGTCGGAACGCTTAACTGACACTCCTTGCGATCTTGGTTTAATACATACGTAGGGTAGGCGTCTCTGCCTCGAGTGCCACAAGCTACGATCCTGACACACCTCTTTAGCCTCTTCCAGATTCATACCTCTTTTCTTTCATCATTAGAGCCCAACCACACTCCACTACAGCACACACCAGCAGTCCACTGCAGGACTTACGGCCGCCCCCACGAAAGGGATGGTTATTGCCATAATCTTCACGCTTGGCAGGCGGATTGGAGATCGCAGTGATATAAATATAACAATGAGAAACGCTGCTACCCATTTGCCAGCCAACGGAGACTCTAGTTTTGTCTTCTAAATATTAGTCGCCTTGTACGACACCCAGAGTGTAACGGGTTGGTGCTATTCTACTCTGCCGGACACCACACCTCTGTTTTATATGATTAACATGTAGAAATCTCGCGCCTAGTTGGTAATTTGATACATTTACTAAGCCCAATTGTTACACGCTTGTTTTCCACCCTAATAATAATAAAAGAAATGGTCAAAAAAAAACAATAAAAGTCGGACGTCCACAAACACACACACTTTAAGTTAAAGTTTCCCAGTCGACAATGACCATGACTATTTCGGTTGGGAATCGATAACGGATCGGCCGAGGCGAAGGTCGCTTATTTATATTCGCTTTGCTTCATTAATCAAGTTGATTACAAATAATACATCGGCTGCTGGTTCATTAATCAGTCCGCTTAATATTTTATCTCTAAACGGCTATGCAAATGCATTGCGGTAAGTTACTTCCTTGAGCGAAAGATGGTTATGAGGGCGCCGTATTTTTTTTGTGCCATACTGTGCACGGGCAGATCTAGGTTTTCTGGGTCTCCTTAACGTCTAATACAAAGTGGAAATTTTCTTGTACTCGATGACGTAATATAACCTCGGCGCCATTACAGTCTATGTATGGCGAAAAGCGACAGATAGTATTGGACAAACACAGGCTGCAGGACACTGATGGTATTTTATTCGATGTCGATTTAATACATCGTCGAGTTAAAACAGGTTGGGGTAGTGTGTATCGAAGTTTATTCATATAGGACCCTTTATCAAAGTGGAATGCCGATGAAATCATATCGTTTCCGAGTTGAGTGATGCCATGGAAACGCGTAGAGCAGTTTCGGAGTCAGATTTGATTAATTTATTATCGGAAAACTATGTTGATGGTCCATAATTTCTGAGATTTACTCTACTTGTTGAATCAGGGATTGTCAGAATTACATTTTTGACTCATGGAGGAGAGAGTCTGTTAAGAACAACCATCAGTCGTATGTCTGGAGTAATTCGGTTCTATTAAGACGGAACAAAGAAACAGTAGATTGAGATAGAAGCAGCTAATTCTCTTTGGCCGGTGCCACCCAATACGAAACACATTTTTAAAGCTTTGCCAACAGCCTTCAAGCAAACAGTTACCTTGAAGTACTGATTTCCTAAGGAACTATTTATTTCACAAATGCACAATGGATGAATGAATTGAAAACGGAAGTGAGCTGCTGGTTTCCACGTTCAGGAATTAAAGGTAAAGTTGTCATGAAAACCACCTTCGCCTTTTTTAAGCACTTGCCGTGAATAGTCAAGCATTTATTTCACAATAGCTGTGGTCCACACCTTCTCTCAAGCGAATTACGTTAAACCATAAGGGGCCGAATTTACAGCCTCCACCACCAGGCTACGTAGACCTATCTTAAACAAATCGTCACAACGGTGTCGCCTTACACTTTGGCATTCATAATTTCTAGTACAGATCATTAGCGCCATCTCGCACTCCATCATCGCCATTCATAACGCCAAAGCACTTATTATCTGGCGGTTTTCACGCCGTTGATTGCCGAGTGTCGTCACTTGTCCGAAAAAGTACGGAAAAGTGCGGAAAAAATCCCTCCGTCTCGACCGATAAAATGTCGTCCACAAAGTCGCGTTTCCGAGTCAGCGGCGCGTAGTGATGGATGTACGTCCGCGTCGACATTCGGACAAATCGGGAATAAGTTTGATAAAGCTGATAGAATATGAAATGAGATTGGGAGGTGTGATGGCCTCCATTATTCTTTTATGGCCACCGCTCTCGGCGGATGATAGACGCGATTACATTTTTCATGGGCGGCGATGAAACTATTTAGGTAGGGAGGGGGTGGAGGGGTGGAGGGGAGGAAACGGCAAATGTAACCCCCCCGCTCAGAAAGGGGGTTTCGCGTGCGTGGCCGATACGTTTTTTCAGCTCATTGCCTCGGGCTTATAGGCGTCATTACCGGCTCAGATATTTATGGGCGAAAAGCGACGGTTTTACATTTCAATCGGGGATGGGCATGTAATGGACTGCGGGCGACATTGCCGTCTGTCTAGATACGTCAAATTGCATACGATGTGGACAGTATGTCAGTTTGTTTCGCGATGTGGCCGAAATCCTAAAGCTTCGTCGAAGATCCTACTTTATTTATACCTCGACCTCTAGCCACCTAACTAACCTGAATAAAGAAATTGTATACCCCATTTTCCGAGCAATGTAGCTACGAACTTCCGAAAAATCTCGCCCGGCTTTGACAATCAAAGTTAACCCTACACCGAGCCGTCGAATTCTCCGCCAGGTCAAAGCGACCCGATGCAGGGCCCCGGGCGCAAGCTTTGAACTACCATATTGGGCACGCCTACCGAAACAACAAGCTAGAATTTTTTACCACCCGACGGACAGATTTCGCGATATCTCAATAGTTGGAGGCCACACGGGCGTGTCCTGTGCTTTTTTAGTTTAGTTGTGATGGAATTAAATCGCGGAAATGGCTTGGAACAGTCAAATAAAAGTGTTTCAAAACAGTTGGCCGTCATCATAAGACGTTGAACATACATCGATAGCCGTTTGGCTGGCTGTAACCCGTGATAAAATTACAGGCAAATTGTTAAGTAATTCCGTTTCGTTTCCTCCTACATTAATTAAAAGTACATTTAATCAGAAAACATTAATTAGTAAGTGGGTAAGTAGTGCAATTTCATTTTGATGATATTTCATTTCAGTTCAAACATGTCTTTGGTGTAAAGCCCGTATGATGGTAAGAAATTAGCGTAGCCTATCATGGACGTTAGCAACTTGTTGTGTTTGCGTTTGTCTCGATAGTTTGCTGGAAATTTCAAATTAATTGAACTAATAAGTAGTTCAATCCATCATCATAATCAAGACTGTTGACCATAGGCCAGCTTCTTCAATATCATTTATTGTCTCAGAAGCATGCTTCCGTACCACGCCTACGTTACAAATAATTCATATCATATCTAACCTGAAGACCTGCAAAGATCAAAGTAACTCGACGCCAACCCGCATGAAAAATTCGTAACGAAAAAACTTTTCCACGCCTCTTCCTCGATGTGTATTTCTTTCCTGTTGTATTCTTTTGAATTATCTTTATTGTCTCCTTTGATAGTTTGACACTTTCGACCTTTTGTCACTGTTGGACAGTTGGCTGTTCGGCGTGAAACGATGCCTATCTGTATTGCTTACAGTTGTAAGAGAAAAGTGATGTATTTTTACGTGTTACTTTTTACAATACGGTATTCGATTAGGTTTGAAATTAATTGTGATAAAACTTAACATAAAATGCGTCATGTAAAAGCGTATTTTAGCGATGTCAATAATACACCAGCACCTACACATTTAACTATTCTCCCTCTACACATTAATCCTAAGATCAACGCACTTAACCAAGCGTAAACGCTACGTAAAAATGATCAAGAAGTTTGCTGGCAACCAAATATATATCCTGTTCTATCTAGGATGGGGTGGCGTTTGTTACTCCTCCATGCAGAAACGGATATTGATGAAACTGTACAGTATTGTGGGTTCCTAATCCGACCTGATAAGCATACCAGTATCACACACATTTTTTTTTATAACAGAGGGAAGCGTTCGGAGCAAGCTGATGGTTGAGGTTACCAGTGGTAACTTACCAACGTACATAGACACTCGCAACACCCGACAGCCGGGGAGTCTCGAATGGACTGCCATCTAGTAGACTGTTATTTTAACCTACATCATCGAACACAAGCAATAGTACATGTTTTATGGGTCTCCTAAAACTCTACTGCCTCTGCAAAGTGGAATTTTTCTTATATTCGATGACGTAGGATAATGGCATCCTCACAATCTACAGCCCCTAAACCATCCCGAAACACACAGTAGTTCCCAGCAACCACTCTATATTGGAATTTCAGACGTAACCGCAGGCTAAAGCTAGTATCGCATAAATGCGACTAAAGCCACAGAAGCAGTCTACCTGCGCCCATAAAATCGGTACCCGCGTTTACGGTTATGAATTTTTAACACAACGATCTCCCAACTCCCAGGCGCAGAGTTTATGGCTTAACCCTCCCCTATGATAATAATACGTGTGATGTTATATGGATAATTAGATCATACGATTAGACTTTGTCGACCTGTGTGGTTCAGTTAGTTATGTCGGTCTGCCACGCAGAGGTCGAGTTCGATTCCCGGCCGGGCAGGAATTGAAATTATGTTTTTTTATTTCTGTTACGGGTCTGGGTGTTGTTTGTTTAATAAGTAAGTATTAGTAGTAAAAAATGTATATGTAGTTGATCAGTTTTGAGGCACCCATAACAGAAGCTTTGCTTACTTTAGGGCTATAATGCGCTGTGTGCATATTTATTTATTATATTAGTGAACTGCTGGACATGTCCTCCCCCAATAAGCACCAATGCATCCTGCTCTCGGCTTACAGTATCTGGCCTCCATCTGCAGCCTTTCCCTTCCAAGATCCGCTAGGTCGATCCCTTACAAAGGTGATATCAGTATTGATATTACCGATTTTATCGTGTAGGTATGTGTATGGAGTAGGTAATATGTACACGCGACGCGCATACAAGGCGCGCGATGTACTTCGTTCAGAGTTACCCTACATTTCTTTTTTTTACTACGGTATGTTACTAGATTTACAAGTAAATGAGCATGAGGTTCTTTTTCCAAATACACAAGCAACGAAATCACGTAGCGCCCACGAGCGTGCAATAATGGAACTGGAACACGGCGTCATCCCGCGGCGGCGACGCTTAAAACCAAACTACCGTCAGGCGCGTCCTAAAAACACGACAGGAACTGGCTTTCAGACCACTCGGGTTCGTCACGGTTTTAAAGTTTCAAATAACGCAAACGGAGGGCGGACTGAGATGTGTAGCTGTATTTACAGGTACAGTTGGTGGCCGTGAAGATTAAGTTTTGCGATGAATGTGTGTACCGGTGGTGGGTATTTTTTACCCCCGACGAAAAAAGAGGGGTGTTATAAGTTTGACGTATGTATCTGGTTGTGTATCTGTCTGTGGCATCATAACTCCGTACGGATGGACTGATTTGGATGCGGTTTTATCTATTTGAAAGCCAGTTTAATCGAGATGGTTTTTAGCTTTGTTTCATTGAAATCGGTTTTGTAGTTTATAAAATATTTGTCTGCTAAACGAACGCAATGTATTGAAAATGGCGGCTCTATAATTTGTCAATTTCGTTCATTTTGGTAGGTACGACGCATAAGTAGTGTCCATCGCCACTCCAGTATTGTTCCATGTTCGTTGTTGGGACCCTGTGAGACCTCATAGTACCTTCCTCAATACGGGTGTGATATTCGAAAGGGAGTTGCAATGTTTGCATGCCAACACTTCGACACTTTCATTCTTCGTCTCCATCCTCAATGAAACTGTCGAAGTTGTCCGAAGGTCGAATACACCAAAGATCCGCCAATTAGCTCTGTGGTCCTATTTTTGAAACTGCTCGCATCCACACGACCGCTCACCTTCTAATAATAGTCTTTTCTATCTCTACAACTTACCACGAGTTGAAAGTGAAGTAAAGAATGTGAGTGCTCGCGTGGTTGCAGGCGGTTTCAAAAATAGGGCCCCTGGTCTGTGATAATTCTGTCTAGAAGGACACATATAGAGTTCTCTCAGGTCTTTTTCATTCTTACGGACCGATTATACTTAGCGCTTACTAACCGTATACGGGTTGTGTCTGTAGAGTCACCGCGTAGCAACCGTCAGGTTATAAAACGCACAGTTAGCGTTACTTGCGCACACGACGCGGTGACAACGTGGTCACTGCGACTATGCAGGCACTACGCGTTTTCCGATAGATAGTAAAAAAATCTTACTGCCATTAGAAAAGAAACCAAAATAGCATAACCATTTGGTGGATTAATTTAAGAATAATGACTACTTAAGAATTTAATAACATTTGACGTGTAAATTTATGTTTATCAAATAAATGAATTGAATTGAATTGAATTGGACAAACCGTGCAGAAAACGTATACGTCTGTAACACTTCCCCTGTCAACGCAAATACCAGAGAGGCTAGAGCCGTGCTAAATATCGTTGCGAGTACTAAATGGGGCGGCCAGATGAGTCGTCCGCACACGCATAACGCCGATTTAGACCCAATTGTTGAGTCGGCCGCAGCGAAAGTGTTAAAAAGCTAAAGTAGACATAGACATAATATATTTTGACATCAAAATACTCTAATACTTACATTGAATACGTTACAATTCTTAATTTAAATTTTACTTAACTCAATTTTTTTTTTGCTACTTATTGACAAGCGACCAGACAGCCCACCTGATGGTAAGTGGTAACTGTCGCCCATAACATATACGATTATTACATTTAGGTTACAGGTAACAAAACTACAAAACTGTAGGTGCTTTGTCACTGTGAGAACTAAAATGAAATGCCTCATGCCTGTAATTTCGCTAACAAATTCGCTATTTATTGTATTTGTTCTGTTATTTAAAACCTACTTAAATAAAGCGATTCGAATATGGAGTAATGCGATGTCAAAAAGGCCCTTACACAGCTGCAGCAAAACGGGCCCCGAGTCAGCAATAGCTGCAGCAGATCGATGCAGCGCTGGTTTTCAGCGATGCCTTGTTTTAGTAGTAGGTAGTAGGTAGGTAGGTACTTACTGGACACTCGTTTCCCGTTCTTCCGCCACTGTATGTTCGGGATGGGGTCGCCTCTCGCTGCGCAGTAGAAGGCCGCTATGCCGTTCGCGCGCACTTGCAGGTTGCGCGGCCGTATCGTGATCTCGGGCGGATCTGCACACACAGACAAACGGATTCCTGTTAGTTGATGGCCTGGTTTGGTTGTGGGGTTAACGGTTGAATACACTTAAAATGGTTGGCTATAGAGGGTGATGTTGAGGAATGTAGAGGGCTTGCAAGCTGTTAGGTGCTGAAAATTTTAGTGGAAACTAGTTACAGTAAATACAAAATAACATATAAAGTTAAATGTGGGTAATAATCACAAGTACCTACTAATCAACAAATGCGTTTTAGTAATGAAATCGAATTAACCCTAAGGGAACAGCAAACAAAGGGCGCAGTGTGAAATAGTGCGTAGATAGGCCCACAGTGGAACCGCCATTAATTTTACATATCGTTGCTAAAAGGAATGCAAATTAGAAAAAAAAATACACGCGTCGCGTGACGCGCAACTCTCAGGGTACAGTTTTAAAACTAAATCACAATACGCCAACGTACCTCTATGGAAGGGATCGGTTTAATTCAATGAAAAAGTTTGGAGTATTACCGACTACCCACATAATTATGCGTATGCAAATGCGCGGTGTCCCTTACCCGTTAGCAATGAAGCTCAGGATGACACACGGACAAAGTTACTGATATATGAATTATGTAAACGGTACCGCGGTTCCGAGTGTAACAACTTATGCGTCAGAAATCACATTTTCTCTGCGGGATAGGACATGAACGCGGGTCTTGACGGACGGACGGGGCCGAGAGCGTACGCAATCACATAATAACGGGTATAATGTACCCCGTGGTGTTAGAAATGAGGGTAGAAAGCGACAGTAAAATAAAATGAGACGAGATAGACGCCGTCGATTTTCAGAGGCCGCGTTACGGGCACCTCAAATGACCTCAAAATGGGCTAAGATGTAGTACGTAAATTTATGTTTGCTTGTGTCAGGTCGGCGCAGATTTAAAAACTGAAAGCACCGACCTCATTTGAAAAATTGCGGCAAAACAGCGCACACCGTCGTTTTCGGCCCCACAGTAGCCACTAGAATGCAAACGACCGCTGTCGGTAAAACTTCTAGCTCCACAAGGCTGCCATAACAATGGCCGAAATCCGAACGTGGGGACGTCCAAACGAACCGTAACGTAAATCGGGATCATTTCGGAAAGAACATTGGACTCGCCGCGGGATCGTTTGATTTCTGAACTAGAAAACGAAATCCCATTTAGTCTACATACGGGGTCTTCCCTGGGGTCAAGGATCGATGCGGCATTAATAAACGAATGCCAGTAACGTATTTTTGGGGGATGTCACGCAGGAGTTAAAATATTCATGGGATGGCCATCGGTAGCAGCGGTTGGAGATGAGAAATATCACGGTTGCGCTCCAAACAATTTTCACCTACGTGGCGATTTTGCGGACTTACAACGCGGAACGCCACGCCCGCAGCTGCAGGTTGTCCGGTTTTTTAGGATTTCGAGTAGGCAATATTGTGAAAGCAAAAAAATTATGATAATGTAGTCTTTATCTGAAGTCGATCCGTTTGAGCTTAATTTATTATAAATGCGTAATATTCTGATTTAATTACCGAAGTTGCCTATTTCACTAGATACTAACTATTATTGCATTCTAGTAACTAGTAATATGATAGGTTCAGTAGAGTAGTACGTGTACCTACTATAGGGATATTATTAAATCGATACTATAAAATCATTGTTGCAACCAGACTAGAACAAAAGGGGAGTGTTTATTATCTTCCAATCAAAAAGGTATCGCAATGTTTTGTATTCAAGGCAGTGTTTAAGCTTTTCTACGTGGTGAGCATCTATTTCCACCCACTGGTTGGTGCGACATAAAAAAGAAATTACTGTCGCATTTTTCTTGTATATTGATTATTTATTTTTATTTGTTTACATCGGCTACCCGTTGTCTAAGTTAAACTAACTACTTCGAATGTAATTTACAAAAGTTACGCGTCACGGAATTTGATACCATTGCACCAAGAGACAGGGTTCTTCACGAAGGCCTAGGCAAGTATTATGCGAAGCTGGTTTAGTAGAGACAAGAATAATTACAATGAGACAATAGACAAAATACGTACACAGCTAAAAGAGCACAATTGCCAGCCAGTCACGTCTGTGTATTTTTTTTATTTGTTGAGGAAAACACAGCTTTACAATTAAATAAATCGGTCTAGCATTGTGTTCCAATAAAACTAGCGAATTTTTTTATTGTCACATAGCCAGGCATTTGTTTCGGAATGCTGGATACGCAGAACCAAGTTCTTTGTGTATGAGAATGTTATGGATATACCATACTAAAGGGTTACACATACATATACGAACTCACGCCCCTATCCTCCCAGGAGTAGGCAGAGACTATCGAGTTATAGTTATAGTTACCGAGTTTATGAAAAGGGTTTTATAGAATTGAAACGAAAGTTTTTCGTCACATAATAAAAGCAAAGGAACGATATACTCTAGCATCAGATAATATAACGATAATCCATCTGAAAAGGCAATTTATAAAGAACTAGCGGACCACGCGACTTCGTTCGCGTGGCGTCCTATCCCTACATCTACTCTACCCCTACCTACCCTTTTTTCTTGCTTATAAACCTTCCTCTTGAAACACTATCTATTGTTGAAACCCACATTAAAATCCGTTGCGTAGTTTAGAAGATCAAAGCGTCATCATCATCACACATATATAGGGACAGACGGCGGGAAGCGACTTTGTTTTATACTATGTATAGACACATAGATTGGATTAACACGTAACAACAAAAATACACACACGAAAGAAAAAGAGAAAAACTAATAGGAAGTAATTCCGGCAAGTATCGATATCAGAGCTCGAATCAAACTGGGATTTGGTGGGCACGAACTTTTTGGCCAATGTCGACAATATCCTTGTATTACGAGCCGGCCATCTTGAAATCGAAGCCGGTTGTAGTCATTGCCAGCCCAGTTCGTGAGACACGAGGAAAATTGTGTGGTTTATTTATTTCACAGTTATGTATGATATCTTCAATATTAGTAAATGTAATAGTGACCGAGCGGCTGTTAAGTCTGTAAGTCAATACCGTGCGCCAAATCACATCTGGTTTTTCTCTGCGGCGCCATTTACTGTCTCAAAATTTTAATTTGCGTCAGTAAAAAGACAGTGTCAGTGAGATTATTAATACTCTTGAGCATTGTATGACATGTTATTGAATACTAAATATAAAAATGTTAAAGTAGGTATCTTACAACAGCGAAACGTCTTTATCATGTATGTATATATATATGGCAATAGTAATGCATGTAGGTACTTGGACATGTACACTGTACAGAGCGCGTTGAAAACTAGTGCCATAGCACCAGCCGTGGCTAATGCTGAGTGATCTTTGCACGTCTTCTCATGGAGTCTAATGTCACTGTTTCCTTTTTTTTAAACTTTAAATGTACCCTATCGTGTCATAAGTTTATGTGTAATAAACGTCATTTATTTATTTATTTATTCACATTATTTACTGCGCCCATACTCTCGTAGCTACATCACAATATTACAAACCGTCACGTGACGTTTAATTTGCAGCGCATCCGATTATGAACCCGGAAAACGATAATCGGGCCGTCCGTACGTTCCGTCGAATATCCGAGGACGTAATTTATGACAATAATCTGCAAGTATCCGCCCATAACCGCCCAAAACCGGTTTGCGGCTCGAATAGAACTGTATTGCGATTTAAACCGGAACGAAATTTATTGTATTGCAGTTAAAATGCGCACCCTATTTGCATATTGGGGCAATTTGCAGGTGTAATTAATTATAGGGTTATTTTTAAGTATATTATTTGTAATGAATTAACTGAAACTAATAGGTACTTGCACAAAGGTACAGGTATTTAGATGATTTTGTTTTATAACAAAACAACAATTTTTTTTATTTATATTATCTTGAATCATCCCACTACTGGGCAAAGGCCCTTTTCTTTAAAAACAAAATAAATTAAAAAACCTTTTATCGTCAGTTCAAATAGTATTTTAACTTAATATAAACTATTTTACGAATATTATAGATACCTAAAACTGTGATTTATAGTTCAGTAAAATGAACATTAAAACTGTTAGTTATTATGATACCAGGGTTATTAGGCAAACCTGGTATAATTTTTGTCAAACCTATTAAATATATAATACAAAATAGACTTCAATTAAAAATATGTAACGACGTAGACAGGAAATGTTATATTATAATTTATTCTGAAATCTTTGTTAGAAAAATGTTTTCCTACATTTTTCTACAGCAGGTAATTGAAACGAAACAATTTTAGTCCTCCAAAACATGTTCCTCCTAGAAATGTTATTTTAGGACGGACTGTTGACCTTGAAACAATTTATAATAAGTGTAGAAAGCTTTTTTATTTTTCAATGTTGTGTTAAGGTTCATATCACTGCTGCTATCCTGTTTGCATAAATTAAGGTGCCTGTAGTGTCAGTTATATTTATGTTAACTCTTTGTATTTATTTATTGCGTGCAATAAATAGTTAAATAAATAAATAAGATATTCCATACAACTTAAAAGCTGAAGCTGATACAGTTAGTACTGACATTATTACCCACATAAAAAGAAAATATCCTAATTCCTAAATTATACCTATCTTGAGACCACTATTTAATTTTATCTACTTGCCTGTAGTATCCACAGTATCTGAAACAGAAAACTAATAGGTTACAAAATCAGGTTAACAGTCGATATTCAACTTACGTGTTAGGTAACGAATATAAATATTGGTGTCGTTGGGTGTTGGTATTCCTGGATATTCTGGCATAGGCATGTATTCTGGTATTACCGGCCTGTATTCTGGTACGTCAGGCCTTAATTCTGGTATAACAGGCCTGTGTCCTGTAAGGTCAGGATTATTATCTACAGTTGGCCTGTATTCTGGCATATCGGGTAAATGTTTTGATAAAGGAGGTCTGTATTCTGGCGTATCTGGCCTATGGCCTATTATGTCAGGCCTGTGTTCTGGTACACTGGGATTGAATACTGGTACGACAGGCCTGTAATCTGGTATCTCTGGCCTGTATTCTGGTATCTCTGGCCTGTATTCTGGTATCTCTGGCCTGTATTCTGGTATGGCGGGTTTGTTGTCTGTGACTGTATCAGGAACTTCTGTTGTGTCTTCTATCTCGATCTCTTCGTCTGTTTGGACAGGGTTTTGGGTTAAGAAACGCGAGCGGTTGTCGTATTTTTGTTATAACCGGATTTTTGAAAGGGTTTTCTAATGGTTGTAATATTACAGGTATCATTTTGCTTAATTTGGGCTTATGATTAGTTACAAATGTGTTGATTCCACTAAATGATGTAAAATTGGGATTTTGTTGCTACGACAAGTAATAGAAGTTATTTATAACAACGTCCTCGCTACTTTTACATCATTCATTTACAATAACGGTGTCATTCGACTTATTTTATTATTAAAAAGGCATATTCATTTTAATACAAAAGAAAGAAGTGAACCCATTTTTTAGCCGCAAAATGCAATTTGCCATTTACACAGCCGAGTGTGGATGCACATAAACATGTCTAAGAAAGCGTAAAATAAATACAGGAGGTACGTAGGTACACAAAAGGTTCATCGATACACTTTCTGGGCACCTCTATAAATCATGGCCATTGTTGTTATTGAGAAAAAACTCCAGCAAGATCTCGATACTCCGGAGTTTTGGACGTGAGAAAACTTATAGGAGAAAACGTACCGTAAACCTTATAGGAGAAAACATACTGTCGACCCCAAATGAATGGGATAAGGGCAGGCAAATGATGTTGAAACCTTATAGGAGAAAAGATACCGTAATATTCTGTAAGGGTGCGACCAAATCTCGCACCGCAAAAGCGCCGTTGCAAAGTTCAGTTACTGCAACAGCGCGCGAGCGGTGCGGTGCATTTCAAAATAAAGCACTGTCATTGGCTGGAACAGACTCGTTATTAAACAGCAGTCGTTTCTGTCCAATAGCGTCTCACGTCAAATCACGAGAGTCCTCATCAATCTTATTATAAGCCTGAATCATAGAGCCCTAATTAACGCAGTGCGTTCGCTTAGCATACGAGCACTATGAGAACGCATAGTAACACTTCTTTACTTGGACAAGTATTGTTTTTTTATTGCATAATCAAATTTTCGCGAAGGTTGAGACTGTCAACTGTCAGAATATAATTGCAACAGAAAATCAACTTTGTTGCTTTAAGACGGGCAACTGAACTTCAACCTTAGAGTGATACAGCAATTTCCTGGTCGAGTGTACATGTGGATCGTACATAGTATTGACCACACTGCCTCCCATAACACTTTCCCAGTCCCCACCACTAAAACAGCAGCGCAATAAATAAGGATGCTCCTACCGTGCGTCGATTATTGAAAGATTTATATCTTAGTTCTGCCTGACGTGTGCGCCTACCATTATTCATAACACAGTTCCTTTGTGCTCAGTACGAGGGGAAGATAAGGTGTCCGCATCTCGATTTGGGGTTCCTTTGGATAGAAATATATATACACCAAATGTGAATACAGTCTGATGTTCTATTATGAGTATAAACTATTGGTACTTCTATGTATGTATAATTTACATTCAATATTATAATGTTGGTTCCCATCAAGTGTGATGAGGTCAAATACAAGCCTATTGCCATAGGCAAAGGCAAAGGCAAAGGCATGTATTTGTAACACAGATAGGCATACATATTCATCTCGATATTATAATGTTTGTACATACAAGTATTATAATTGTACAAAATAAACCATAATAAAATAACTAAAAAAAGAATGGGTATAATTTTTTTTAGTTCTTACTTTCTAAGGTAATCTCTGGAACAAAAGAACCGATTTTGAACAATATTTTACTAATAGAAAGCTAAGCTATCCCTGACAAATAGAGGTTATATAAAATTCTTTACGCTTAGTTAAAGTCGGAAGTAATAAGACTAGACTAAAAAAGACGGTGACACATGTCGTGCAGTCACCTTCAGAGAAAAAATCCCAGTAGTAATAACTAACAAAAACGGTTTACCTTCTTCTCCTATGTACGAATCTCGCCAAATCTATGTACAAATGACTCTTTTCTGAGTTATGTACATTACTTGAATGCTAACTGATGCTCTTACGGTGAGCGAAAACATCGTGACGAAACCTGAATATTCAGGCAACTGAATGTAACTATAATCCAATCTAGTCAGTTTCCCCTGGTAGAACGGTCATGGAGGTCAGATGGCAGTCGTTCCACTGTAATTACCAGATCTTCCTAATCCTGAATAATAGTCTAGGCGGACCCCGGGCCAGTTTTTATCAATCGTCAGATCTATCGACAAATATAGCATTTTTATATATTGTAGCAAAATTACACAATAAGTAATTGCGATAATGATGAAAACGAAACGGTCGACAAGTATGCTAAAATCGACCGCCGGCTTTTAATGTTCGACTCTTGTTGGGTCTACAAACTTCGCGGAGTTTCCTCTTTTTTCTCTCTCTCTCTCCCTCGAAAAGTAATTTGTGGATTGTGATGGGCAGCCGGGAACTTTTCCATGTTTTTGTTGCGAGGTCTTTTATTGTTGCTTTAACATGTAATTAGATTTACCGACATTAATAGCAGCTCAGAGTTCAGCTTCCGCGTTAATAAATGCTGCGGTTTTGTTTTTTTAAAAAAACAAAACCGCAGCATAGCTACTTTTAAAAGGAGCAATTACAAAACTCATAATTTATAGTTACGTGAGGTTTCTACAACTATGAAAGTCATCATCTTCCCGGTCCGCCTTGACCATGATCCACGATTTGGCAACAGATAATTACAGTGGAGCGATTGCCTTCTGACCCCCGTGACCTTGCCAGGGAAACCTGACCAAATTGGATTATGGTTACACATTCAGTCGCTTGAATGTGCAAGTTTCATTACGATATTTTCCCCTCCGTAAAAGCATCGGTTAGCATTCAAGTTTATGTACATTACTCAGAAAAGAGACTAAGACTTCTTACAATAATTATGTAATTCTGTACAAACTGTAATCCTACTTCTAGTATCCTGTATAATTTAAGTAACTATCTGCAAGCACCTGTTAATGGCCTCGCTGTTATAGATGTTTGTAAGTATTACTTGTAAATTGCTGTTGGTGTTCTGAATAAAATAAAATAAGAGTCACAGAGAATGATACATACACAGTGGGATTGGGAGTGAGAAACCGATACCTCTCGCTTACGAGTCGGATACCTTGACCACTCGGCCACCGACGCTCTTCTATAACTACAAAAGTTACATATAAAAATTCTCATTCAGAAAGCTCGCATACCTAATTCACGTACGCAAAATCCTAATTTCAATCCACAAATGGCCACCAATAGTGGTCGAATCACGGAATAAATTTGTTTACATATAATACCCCGACCCTATAACGGTGCTTAAATATAAGCATGTTACAACAGCTATCCCCGAGATCTTTATAGGCAACCGGAAGGAGAGTCTTGTTGCTTTCTTATTATGTAAAATGAGTTATCGGGAGCACGGGTTCGGGTCCTGGGTCGTGTGCGTACAAAATATGCCACCAATACGCAGCGACCTTAATAGAAAGAACATTTTTTTTATACTACTAAGGTGGCAAACAAGCTTACGGCCTGCCTGATGGTAAGCAGTCACCGCAGCCTATGGACGTTTGTAATACCAGGAGCAACACCCACGGGCGTTGCCGACCCCGTAAAAACCTTTTCACCTAAAGTAAAGCAAGTACTAGGGATACGTAGAAAATATGTGCCTTAACCTTAAGAGGTTCTGCGGGAGGGCCAAGAAGCGATGGATTGACACCGCTGAGTCGGATGCGAGAAGCAACGGCTTACAACGCCAGGATACCGAAGACCGGGCTAAGTGGACGAGACTGGTCAGGAAAGCGGACCTTGATGACCGCTCGGATGATGATGATGATGATATATACGTAATTACGTTATCAGTCTACTACGAAAAGTGATACTCAGTCCCTCTGCTAATAAGTAAGATCTTACTTTAGTAAAAAAATTTCTTTCAAGAGATTCAATTACGGATCCGAACCGCCGGTCCCCGAGTGTGGACAAGCATCACATGTTTTCGTATAAAAGAGGAAGTTGCGAGCGTAATTTCTGCAAGAAAAAAGCCTTCAACCAAATTGGGTAGAGTGGGGGAAATATCCCACGAATTATAAGGCGAGGGGAGGTGCGGGTGGATTTTTTTTTCTTGCTAAGGCCCGCCACTGGATTAAGGCATGGCGAATTTCATACTTTCCAACCTCGGCTTAGGCGAAATTGCAATTTTATACAGCTTCATTTGGTGGCCTTGATTTTAATTTCGCTGAACGTGATTACGTGCAGCGATAGTAATGGGTTTTTACTTTTAAAAATTGAATCCGATGTGATCTGACACGTTTGTGTTCTACCAATTTAGAAACGACATTTACGAGTAGCATCAAACCAACGTTGAGGAAACCTGTATTAGACATTCGTGCACGTATTAGATGGGATACTTAAAAATAGAAGTCACCTATGGATTAGCACCCACACATAAAACCATTAAACAGAGCCACATCCACAGTCAAGACACCGGGCACCGCACTCAACCACAACTAGACCCACTCACGAATAGGTAGCTGTTAGACAAAAAAAAGTTCCGAAAAAAGAAAAATAAACAAGCGCCAAACAATGGCCACAAAACAAAGCAAGGTGCCTCAAAGGCGGTGAAAAAAAATACCGCCCACAAGGAAAAAGAAAAATTGTAGTAAACCCGACAATTACTGGCTGTTTAAACTGTTACCCGTGGCGTTGTGGCTGTGACAGTGTGTGTTTGATTGTGGGCATTGTGAAAGCCGGAAGCTTTGGAAGACGAATGACGCTAATAGCCGTAAGGTTAACGTGGGCGATAGTGTTGTAAAAAGCTCGGGTACGGGAATATTAAAAAAAAAAAAATAGGTTTTAGGACTGGACTCATTATTTTATTTTATTTTATTTTATTGTATTTGGATGTCTCACAGCTTACAACAATAAGATAAGTACAATAGCATAATTTCCATCAGCCAATTTCCATCATTATGACTGAGACTAGAGATTGTACCGTTCGATGCAAAGAGATTGGAAAGTTAGCTAGCTTCATTTTTTAGACTGGCAGTTTTTTTCCCTGTGGTTCGATGTATTATAAGTGCATCGAATTTCTAAATAGACTTTAGTTCGAGATTAGTGCTCGAGATTATGGTGCGCTCGAGTCAGTTCATGTAACGAGTCTCGCTCGAGTAAAGACTCGATACTTAAAGAAGTATCTGCTGAGCGGTGATGTGGTATACTAGGTTAAACTATAGTATAATTTGCTGTGGTGTTTTTTATTAGACGATAGACTGAATAGTAGTCGCTTCGAGTCAAGTTATTTTTATTTTAGACTCGAATCCGTGTTCAGAAGACTCACGCTCGCCTCGGCTCTAGACTTGTGAGTGTTTAGGCCACTACTGCAAAAATGAGTCGAGTGTATAATTTCAGATTCCTGGACTCGAGTTTTAACAACACTAGTGGCCGCGGTACGTAGCGGTCGGAACTCGAACGTGGCAGCGACGGCGGTCTTTTGAGTTTTGCTTTGATAGCTTTTGACCGCTGCGGCGTTCCCGTCGACTTCGATAACAACCTCCGTCATTCTACGATACAGAAACCTTCTCTACAATCATAATATAGCGTCGTTATATTATTGCTTGTGCAAGAAAAGACAATAAACACGCATAGTTACGTACCTATAATATTACAGCGGGAGGATGTTGAAGTCCAAGCGAAGAGGAGCAGAAAGAGTAAGATGACGGACCCTGGCAGAAGTCAATTACCTAACCGCAAAGATAATAGACAGTCATACACGCCTTATTAGAGAAACATCAGTAAGTTAACAACAATTGTTGCTAACAATTCTGTGATTTCAATAATTGAAATTGTCACTTTTGCGATTACGTATGATCGATTTAATAGTTTCAGTTTACTGCAATGGAATTTGTTAGCAACTGTAGAAGTAATAGCAAAAGTAACAATTTCAATCATTGAAATCAGAGAATTGTTAGCAACAGAGTTGCATATTAGCCTACTGAGAACTGCTTTCCTGCGCATAAATCTGCGCAATCTGCTTTCCTACCCGCAAACTTTACGTCATACAGATTGCCTTCTAGCCAGTAGGGTAAATACGCCAATAAACGCTCACCCCTGAAACAACAAAATTTGCATCAGCTGACGGATGGGCGGCGCATGCAGCGAGATCACGCGGCACGCTTCCCCAATGTATCAACGGGACCTGATACGTACGGATAGGGATGTGACGATCCGATTTATTTTCTATATTAAAGATATAGGCAAGCATTAGTCTGTCAACCCATTTGAAGGTAAGTGAAGAATGTAGGAAGCAGGAGAAAGGTAGTTCGGAAAATCGGTTGTAAGTTGTAAGTTGTAAAAAGAAGTGATTGCAAGAATCTGAGCCTCCAAGAGATGGCCTCCTGGTCATCTATGGCTGTTGTATAATAAAATATAAGCAAAAACTAGTTAGTCTTATTATAGTTTTAGCCGAAGTTGTGGCATGATCGAAGAGACCAACAACGAGCTGCAATGAAATAAAATTAAAACAAAAAAGTTTTTCACTCCCTTCAAAGCTTCAACAGCCGATCCAACAGCTTTAACAGAATGCGGTAACAGAAATCAACTCGTCGCGATCCTTCCAACTCGCTCATCGATACATCGACAACGGCACGCCCCTACGTACAAATCGCTATTCTATCACCCAACGCGATTTATCGAGCGTTCTACTAATAGCGCACATTAATATGAATCGCACCCGCTCCCGGGCATAATGCGTCCGCTGCTGTTTGCCGATGCCGATATATGAAAAAAGAAACGTTTTTTTTTTATTATTCAATATTGGAACGCGTATTATCTTCGGCGATCGTTAGCGGGTGCGCTGGGCTGGAAGAACGTATTAAACTGGCGCCGGTGTGGACTGTTTCTATAGATTTTTAAGGGATTTGTTTAGCTATTTTGTGTGGGGGAAGTTTAGTATCATCTATAATTCTTAAGGATGAGTGAATAACTAGTCACTGGTATTGGACTTTTTTTATGTAATACGGCAGACAAGGAAGCGGGCCACCTGATGGACGGTTGTCTCCGCCGCCGACATCAGCAACATCAGGGGCGCTACCAATGCGTTGCTCGCCTCTAAGGAGGCCTCTAATATAATCATTCCACATCCGAATCTCGGCCTACTAAGAAACATAAGTTAAACCACAATTACATAACCATCTTAGTTAAACCACAATTACATATTACTGGACTGGAGCTTACTTCACAAAAGTGACTTCACACAAGTAGATTGAAAAAACCCGACTGAGTTCTGAGAACAAAAACTTGAGACGATTTAAATAACATACACTGCATTTTTATGTAAGGATACACTGACGTTGTTCCCCTTATAACTAGAGCAATGAAAACTCGTCCACTAAAAATTTAATCCCACCCCTTCTCCTCAGGAGTGACCATAAATAATATAACTCTTTACAACGTCTATGGCCGAGGATAGAGTGCTAGTGTATCGGTCTATCGGTTAATGGTAGAGGAGGGGAGACGAGGGCTCTATTAGTTGCGGCGATGGCCCAGATTTACGGCCCAATCTCCCGCCGAGGCACCTATGAGAGATTCCGAGGAAAGGTTTTAGAGGCTCAAAAGATACGAAGGAACTCGAATATCGAATGTGATGACAGATGAGGGGTGGATGTAGGAACTGTTTATATTGTGGGAATTTTCGTTAACTACACTATGTTAGAATACTTAAATGGTTACTTAAAAGAACACTGGTTAAAAGATTAAATTTCTACGACTTTTTAAATTAATAATATAATCTGGACGCCTTCAAGGCTAGAGTCAATATGTCCCTAGGCAACGTCACTTACCACCTTGGTGAGAAGGCGGTCAAATGCCTAGATAGCATGTTTTCTATGTATAAAAATTGCGTATTCAAAAAGGAGGATGTTGCCCCCAGTAAAACACGCAACATCAACACTTTTCCTCCATCTGTAAGATTAATATAACAAACAACGAATTTCATTAGAAGTTTAGAAGCAAGCAAACACCGCCACTGTGTACATAAACAAAATGGCAGCGCAGAAACAGTTTAACATAAAACAGTGCCACATGTTCCAATCCGTCTATTCGTCGTAAAAGTGTCAGTAGTTGGTGCATTTACCCTCAGTAACTTGACTTTGTATAGTTCTCGTCACGAAAAAAATAGCTAAAAATTTAAGAAATGAATGAAGATTGACCAGTGAAGAAGTTGGTTGAAAGGGTCACTTTTACAATTATTTTTGTACGATTTATGACACACAAATGTTTATAAAATGAATATGCCTTATCTTCTTATAATATCTAGTTACAACTTAGCATGCAGGACTGACGATTTATATGATATGTTGGAGCAAAGTAATCATTATATACGAGCCTTACAATTAAATTTAAAAAACCTGTAAGAATTCACAAAAATATACATTTAATTATTATGATATATAAGTCAAGTGATTTCGTTATTTAAAAACGATACGATTGTTGTAAGTGAGGTTATTACAACCCGTCTCACTTTACCAAGACTACATTGTCTTAGAGCGAATCACGTGTAAAATATCTAAATACTCGGTTGAGTAACCCTGAAACATCCACTATACTCGTAAGCCTTGACGACTCGACTTTACGGGACTAATAAAACTACATACTGTATGCATGACGTGTCACAGTGACAGTTCTGCCTCTTTCACACTGTCTTATGTAAGGAGAGATAGCACGAAGACTCACCTCTGTTATGAGAACGTAAAATGCAATGTTGCTGGGTCTTCTAGGTTTGCCTAAGCTAATTTAGGTACGGTAGAACCTCTTTCATAGAATGTCTGGGAAGGATGATTAAGATTTTAGGACACTGTCAACGGGTAATAGGCAACAAACTATGAAGTAATATTCTAGTCTAGTGGCAGCGTACTTGTGAAACCGATAACCAAAGTTAAGCAACACACGAAAGTCCGGGAAATGGATGGGTGACCGTTTCATACTTTGAGGCTTGTCATACTGCAACTTGCTTGCAACTCGTTAAATGTGCCTCTAAGTAGTGAGGTTGAAGGTCTTCCGCTGGGGACCTTGAGACTGGTTCCAATCGTGGTAACCAGTCGTGGTAACCAATTTGCACCCCTTGACGGTATAAAAAAAAGTACTTATGTAACTTCTGATAGTGTAGCGGACTGAGGAGTGTCGATAGCCGAATGACTTGCTCCGATGCTCTTACTGTGAGGGAAAACATCGTCATGAAACCTGCACATTCAGGCGACTGAATATGTAACCATGATGTTGGTAGCAAGGTCACGGAGGTCAGATGGCAGTCGTTCCACTGTAATTACCTCATCTGCCAAATCCTGGATCATGGTCAAAACGGACCCCAGGCCCTCTTGCGCGAGAGCAAGAAACATTAACGCCAAGATAATTATTTTCTTTTTATAACTTCTGACAATGACATAAGAGACTGTCCTTGTTCCACATATTTAACTTTAAAAACAGACGCAGTTTACCCATATTCGCGAAGCATATGCGTACGAAACCGCCGTATAAAAGTTTGAGCTGACACACAACGGTGTATACCGCGATATAAGCATGAAATTCGAGGGAGAGACAAGATTTTCTGCTTAACACACTTCAGCAAATATTACAGCGGTCTGTGACGCAAGAAGCAACACTCGCAGATATACCAGTTAAGTTTTAGCAGAATACATAAAGCAGTGTTGTTTGGGAGATAGTTAATTATTGCGTACTGGATTGTGCTGTGTGTTGAACTAACTTAATTGTGTGCCGTTTCGTTGGTGACGCAATGTACTCGTATTCAGTCGTTTGTTTGGATCGCTTTAAATATTAAGATTTTAGCCTTTCTTTTGTGTAAGGTCTGTAAGGTGCCGTGACCAAGAAGAAAAGTGACTTTAATGTAGTTGAAAAGCGAAACTGCCTAGAACGGTTGTTCACATACACACGTGATTCTGCACGATTTGTCCCAGTTGTTTATGCAATTTGGATTTCTATACTTACGACAGAAAGCTTATTTTAGTATTTCTTAACAAACGAGCAGCGTACACATCGAGCTCCGCACAGTCGTCGCGTCGCGCCCGCCTAGTCACCGCGTCATCCACCGCGCTAATAGCTAGTAGGATGCCCGATTCCTGTTCAGGCGTTACGCGGTGACTAGCCCGATGCGACGCGTACGCGATTTGTAAGCGGCGACAAACAGGTCCTAACGGGGCTTAGCCAGCGGGGCGGATAAGACCGAGTCTGATTGCAATCTACATCATCCGGAAGCCACACTAATCGCGACCAAACATTAACAAAGCCGAATACACGTGTCACAAACCCGATAAGTGTCCAACAATCCCGTCATCTCCCGTCGACTCTTGGCGAAAGCTCGGAATGAAACACAGAATTGGTCTGATATCCCCAGTAACGAGATTACTGAATCCGCCAAACAAAATAACAAACTCTGGGGGCACTGCTATCAGTCACGAATCGGGTGATTTTATTTAAAATCGGGAAAGGGGGAAGCGGTGAATGCTATTATTACATAAATTAATGTCACATTGACGTCAGAGCACCTAATTATGTGAAAGGTTTCGCCATTGAAACTCAATTGGAAACGTATGAATGTGCAAATAGGGTACCAGATGAATACATGTGAAATTGATCGTAAAGGTAATAAACTGATTGTGCGAAATACTGTCAATCTGCGCTTTGAATTATTACATTAAAACACAGTTGAAAGGAAATGAATTCGAGGTGCAAAATGAACTGAAACGGCTATTATCTTCGTTTACATATACGTAGTCCATCCATTTATAAAAATATGACATCATAAATAGTTAAACGGGTTTATAAAATAATAAAAGACATTTTAAGAGACTCCGAAGTTTCGAGCAGAAGGCCATTGTAATGAAATGACAATTGTAATAAAATCCCCAAAGATAATCTCAAACAAAGATTCGCAAAGATAGAGTCAAACCAGCACCGGAAACTAAGTTCGCACCAAGTAGGTGTTGTACTACATAGAAGAAAAAGCCTAAAAATCTTGCAAAATCCTGCCAGGATACTTTGCAATCGCTTACCAACGGCATGCTTACTTAGGTCACGACGCGAAATTTTTCGCAAGATTCGCAAAGAAGAGGCGAGTGGGGTTGATTTTCACCAATTACAGGGGCAGGGGGGCAAAGGGGGGCTGTGTGTCTTCGAGGGGGGTATTACCATGCATATTACATGAGAGGCAATAAGGTGTCACGCTGCCGTAGGAAAAATACTGGAATATTGACGCCGATTTGAAAAGACATCTGAGTAAATGTGATTTTAATAGAATATTGTGGCTGTGCTTAAATTTGCGGTGTTTACGGTTCGAGTTACGGTTTCGGTGTTTTGCTAACGACTCGGGTGTAAGATATGAGCTTATGTCGGCTATTTGACTTTTTAAGCCAGTGAGATGGAAAGGTTGAGAGAGATGAAGATGTTGGTAGACAGGAGTTAGGAGTGGTGACTGTTCCACCGACAAGAGTTATACTCTTAAATATATGATGATGATAACGAAGGTGGAAAATCAATGTACTTACATTGTTAATTTTTTGGATGTGTCATTGCACCAAATAAAGATACGTCAATGCCTATGTTTAAGTGCGTCTTGGACTGGTCAACTTGATCGTATTGCCTGATCAAATTATATCTAACAGATGTTCAAACAAATTAGGACGTAGTTCATCAATTACGATCAGTAATGGGCAATTTATCGAATCGATATTACAACGATGGCTGGCCGTCGTTTTCGGAGCAAACATCTTGACAATTAAGTTACAAGTTCGATAAATTGTAACTTACGTATTTACGGTAATTTCGCTTACTTACGGTAAGTTCAGTTTAAATAATAAAAGACATAGTTTTAATGATTATGTACTGTGAAAAATGTATTGCGGGTTAGTTAACACAATATTTATTTGTTTATTTATTTATTGCAATATCACTATTAATAGGTGAATATAATTACTACTATAATTTATTTTAAGGCACATGTCATCTTACCCTGCAGTGACCGAGATGTGCTCGAAATCGAAACAAAAAAAATTTCTGGGCATGGCGGAAACAGAACAAAATTTTGAAAGTAAAAGTAGGGAAAATGTCAAGTTTTGGAGACTTCCTCATTCTCACCTATTTGAAAAAAAAAAAAAAAAAAAACTATATATTTTTTACCTCATTTCGCATCTCCGTCTTTTGTTTCTGTAGCTAATTTTGTGCAAAGTATTTATGTTTTTCCTTATGGGAGTATTGAATAATGGAAGAGCCGGCCTGGGGCCTAGCGCAGGATGATGAAAGATGATGTATAGGCCACACGTTTAGCTGGTACATATAATTAGATTCCACCATCACAAGGAAAAGTAAACACCTTGGAGATTGAGACAGGGAGGCATTCTTGTTTTGTCGTAAGGAATTCATTTGAAAATATTGTTGGTATTTTAATTCTTGTCCATTTGAAAAAAATCTAGTGGTGAATATGATAGCGCAACAGGCCACAAAGAGTGTCCAAAATGCACTCAAAAAAGAAAAATAATGTTTTTAATACAAATTGAATGCGCCAAATTAGTGCGTAAGTAATTCATCCCGCATTGCATTAAAGAAAAATCCTAAACTCTCGTAGGTACCTACTAATGGTAGATCTCCAAATCGCGTACTCTTACACAAAGTTTGATGAAATTGAAGCACTAAAGACAATTGCTTTAATACAGAAAAATAAAAAAATACTAGTAATACTA
This sequence comes from Blastobasis adustella, assembly GCA_907269095.1. Classification (NCBI taxonomy): domain Eukaryota; kingdom Metazoa; phylum Arthropoda; class Insecta; order Lepidoptera; family Blastobasidae; genus Blastobasis; species Blastobasis adustella. The sequence goes on from OU026131.1 coordinate 12,524,011, forward strand.
CACAACACAGTTATTCTAACCTCAAGGATTCCTTGTACGGAAATCCTAAATCCCGCATAACTTTGAAACGATATATTTTACGAAACTTTGACAAACTATAAGCATAGACACTGGTTTCTGGATCACGCCTACAAAACTTCACTGTCTTTGATAGCGTAATATTAAAAAAATGACCAAACTAATTTTGAATGGAACGCGCTCGGAAAACACTCCTCTAAAAGACGTTTCACATCAAAACAATACCACCCAAAAATTCTACTACCTTAATCTAACTTTAGAGGCCAGCCATTCATTTAAAAAAGGGCCCCTTCCCTCCCAACGCCCCTGTACGCCGGCATCAGGTGGCCTCACGACAAAATGTGCGTAGGGACCCCTACGCGACCGGCCTTAAAGCATGTGTAACGTAATCATGTGAAATGATAGGCAACGCCAGCGCACTCACTCTTAACAATGTACTCTTGCTCACAGAAAATTCCCAGGGTGACTCCAAGGTTTTTGGAGAAATGTTTCCGAGCCGATTATCGGGTTTGATGACGCAATGGTGTAAGAGATTACAGTTTTACATTTGGTAATCTGGTAAAACGAACGTTTACGGAGGTAAGTTTTAAAACAGATTTGAAAATGAAACTTGATTTTAGATAGGATATAATTCATCTTCTTGGCGTCAATATCCCCGTTGTGCAATGGCGCGCAAGGGCCCGCGGTCCACCTTTATTTACCTTGACCATGATCCAGGATTAGGCAGAACAGGTAATTACAGTAGAGCGACTTCCATCTGAAATCTATATTAGACAGGATATACACAATATAAATATTTATCAGAATTTACTCACACTCTATATTTCACAAGCTATTATATCCTATGTGTTAATTTGAGAGTTGATAAAAAGTAACTGATTTAACTTCGCGGATCAGGCACACAAAAAATATTGGCCTCAAATTCGTCGTTATAAAAACGGAGCGGCGACCGCGGAGAGTATATTTGGAATCCGATTTGCGGATCGGCTTCCCGCAAGTCTCTCCAATACAGCTCAAAAGTGTTGAGAGCAAAAAGCGGGCCGCCTTTCAATTAATATGCGCCGAGCCAGCGACCGCGTCTAATGGAATTAGCACGACAAAGCGCCGACGCCGCTGAGCTGGATTGTTGTGCAAATATTGCAGGTAGAAATGCAGCGTGGCTGCCACAAAAGCGGTGGAATCTCAACCGTTTTATTAAGGCGTGCTTCAAAGCGCGGACGCCGTCTTTCAAATTATGCTCATCGTGTAAAAGAATCTTTGCTTCCGGAGCCATTATTACATAAGACTTATTTTGGGATTATTCTAATGCCAAGAAAATTTAAAAAGGTAGGAAATAGAAATCCTAACGGACCATCGGTACTGAAAATCTATGGACATACTCGTAAAACGACAGTAAATAGCCGCCTCAATATTAATAAGAAGAAAATGGACCACGTCTTTCCCTGGCGGCGATAAAGGCTGCGAGAGTGGTTGCTGTGTTTACGTTTCCTTAAGAGCGAGCGCGTGGAGAGTACCCCTCCCAATTCGAGACAACGGCCAACGCGAAAATTGAAAGAGTAAACGATCGGAGACAATCGGCGTTCGTCACTGGAGAGTTATCAACTTCGGGGACGGAAAAATCGAGATGTGTCGCCCAGAAAACTCCCAGAATGCCGAAGTTTCGCCGTATCCCGACAAACAATGGTCAAACTTTGAACTCTCGAAACTCATTTTCCATTTTAAACAAGTTTTATTTTGCAAAACTCCGAGTCGTAGAGAACAGAAGTTGGCAGCGTAGTGTTTCATTTCAGTTGTTTGGAAATAAAATGAGAGTTGATTGACGTTTTCAAAGCAAATTTGTTTCTCGATTTTACAACTGACATATTCAGAAGATTTTTTCTTGTTATTTCTTAAAAGATTTCAAGCGAACTTCATTTGGGACCTCTGGATATCTCATGCTTTCTGCTATCCGCATTGGCAGCCAATTTCTAAAACACGCTGCCATTCAATGGGGGAAATATGCCAGAAACGGTTCTCGTCAAGCCGGGTGAATGCCAAGTAGACACTGAGAAACCCCGTAATAACGTCCCGACCATCTTCAATCAACGATAAAAATAAAGTATCGTAGTAAAAACGGATCGGATTCGAATCACGCGCAGTTTTAATTCTAGTAAGTAAATTAAAATGCGGCCGGCCGCGCCCCGGCTGAATACAAATGGTGTATTGAAGTAACCGGTTTCAATTTGGGTGGGCTGCCCTCCCTCATTAGACTACGGTTTGAGCTCTAAAGTTATTTATGGGCCCTTTTTTATTTATCGCCGCACCGAAAGGGGTGTCGTTTGATTTGATTATACTTTCCCCGGGAGGAGATTGGGTCATATTGTCCGGCGGAGGTGATATTAAAATGTCTTCCCGTTATAAATCGCGGACCTTTTTGTTATGAAACAGGAGACGATGAATGTCTTTTGTTCTCGCTGCGATATGAATTTCTGTATGAGCCTCCAAATGGACGGTCCACCGGATTGAGTGATTCGATCGAGTAAATAAGGACTTCTGTATTTGATGGCCTTCTAGTCCATTGCGAAGGGTTAACCTTTTTTAAAGCTATCGTCGCGCGTTTTTGTTCCATTTGCTTTGTCAGTCCGCTCCAAATGAGAAAAAATAAAAAGTAAATGTCTTGTTTTAAGCGCACCGTTTGTCTTAATTCTCTCTTTATTTTACGGCATTTGAATAAAGTAGGACAAATGCGGGTACTCTGTGCGCGTTTAAATAATAAAATGGACGCGCAACAAATGAGCGAAAGGTGACAAGGGCGCTTAATATACTTTTTATAATTGAATTTCAGCTTTGTTAAAGAGATGGCAACACTTAATTGCGTCGTTTCTCGTTTATTGGACGACCTGTTGAGGCGAATGGTAAGACGTTCTTTTAAGTTAACAGGTTGACAGTCTTACCTTGCACCATACTGACAAAACGATTTAAAAAAAGTGTCTATCTGTTTTAATACCACTGAAAGCTGTTTCTGTTTTGCTAATAATAAAAGTAAATGTATTTATTTGTTTATTTGCATGCTACATGGTAATACAATGAGAGAAAAACTAAGACGAACAAGCATGTAGTACCCCGTAGGGGCACCGCAAAATTTTGAAAGGCCTTTCTAACATAACAGGTAATGTTGTTAGTTGTTTAGTTTATGTTTCTGGAATTACATTTTATTCGAAGTTAGTAGTTAGTTATTTAAATAGATAGAATATTCTAATTATTCCATTTCTACAATATTGTCAAAAACGCGACATAATAAGCTGTTTAAATTCAGACAGACATAACAGAATTAAAAAAAATGAAATAGCTATTTATAGGTTATGTTAGGCGTTTAATTTACACTACACAAAATAAACCAAGTCATAATTTACATCACAATAGCAATCAAACGGCATCGGTGTGAAAATATTAAAATATTAACGAACCAACACCACGTGACATTGCTAATAAAAAAACTAAAAAGCTAAGCAATATTTAACCGTACGCTTGCATTTAGCTACATGCTATCACGTGACTTCTGCCATTGCCGGCGCCCGTTTCATTTAAATAATAATAAATAAACTACATTTAAATTTTAAATGATAAGCTTTATGTTCAGCTTTATTGCTGTCGTTTTTAAATTGCTTTTAATTTGTGTCGCGAGGAGTTAAGGTGGCGCGACACTACCATTGCTATTTTTAACATTAGAGATTATATTAATCAACTTGGCTGAAATGAATAGCCAGGAATAACCGTAGTTTATACTGATATTGTACGTGTAAAACACGGGGCAAGAGTTTAAACATTTATTACATAATTTTAAACATATCATAAACACTTTGTGTACCTATATTCATACAGATAATACAGATGTTGCAGAAGGCATGGCCTTCGTTGAACATAAGTCCAAGTAATATGCATTAGACATACAATCATACTCAAAATCCAGTGTTCAATTCGGAGACCTTAGTTCAAGTCAACTACTATGGTGTATTGAAAAAATTGGTTGAGACAATCAGTAGTAGTCTAGTAAATATAGATTTTTGTTTAGGTTAGTAGATTAGACAAAGCGTTATAATGTAATAGTTTATAGTTTTTCGACTTTAGACAGGCTTTATACTAAGACAAATTATAAAATACAAGTTTTCACAATCATACATATGGAACCAGCTCAGACAAATAGAACGACCATTATGTCGAACCTTATCAATATAACAATTAACATTATCAATAAAACAATTCAACTTTATCTGATACTATTAATGCATTCATAATGGAAGCAAAACGAAAATAGCTCTGTATAAATTATTACTGGTTAAACTATTGCCGACGTCAGATAGAAGCTATTATTGAATTGGTAAAATTGTATTTCGCTTCAATTATGACAACTATTTCAATAATTTGTATGATATTTCCAAAATAATAATGTAGTATTTTGTGCTGATGAGTTTGCCAAACTTACAACCTTAATTGTATTTCGCTGTAGTTTTAACAACTGTTTAAACAATTTGTATTAGACTTCCGAAATAATAGTCAAATGAAATTAGGTAAATATTTTGTAATTATTTGGTTGGAGTTTGAGTCGCTGTTGAGTTCGCCAATGTACTGACAAACTTGGAACTATTGCGAATGGATGAAAGAAAAAAAATGAATTAAATTGTGGGTAGTAAATTATCTCTGCTCAACATAGTCATATTTAAGTTTTGTGTAAACTAAACAGTGTTTAACTAACAATGTGAAAAATATTTTGTTATTGTACGTTATTAGTTTCTGCATCCATTATTACGCATCAGCTATCAGAACAACTGTATGCATACGAATCGACATCCCTTAATATCGATAAAAATCATTTGATCCATCCCGACCTTCATTTAGACCGAAAAGACGGCGCTCTAAAGAGACCGTTCGCCTGGGGCAAAAAAAAAAAGAAATACATCGGCGAAGTTCCCAACATACGTTGTAATGAAGTACATTCCCCATTCACGGCTCGACGATTTTCTTTAGAGCCTCACGTCATGCCTTACACTCGGTAGTTACGAGTTAGTGAGGGAACGACCGGCAAAAATGATCGATATCGATAAAAGTGAAACAAACTTTAAAAAATCTGTATAAAAATATGAAAATATTTCAAAATTCTGCAATAGCTCAGCCAAGCGAAGTGAATAGTTATATGTAACTAATGATATTTATAATCATGTCTGTTTTCTGAAGAATCTTCGGTTTCTTCTCGCCTTGTGTAAGGAGACGTTTTCTGTTCTTCTAACCGAATTTAAAAAATCTCTTGATGGAAATCTATCTCATATTCTGCCATAGGTAAATAAATTTACTGAGGGCTATCAGTATAAAATGAGTTAACCGCATATAGTTAAAGCCTAAACAGGGCAGGTTGAAGTACTCTCGTCTGTACATAATAACATGTCAACTATCGTTGTCATTTGTTAGTTTCTACCTACCACTATTGGATACGGGCGTGAGTGTGTATATATGTATATTCGAAGAAAGAGAGATATCTTCATTAATATCTGAGTGTTCAAGCATAAGCCTTCATTTAACAAAGCTTCGTTAGAAGGATTTCTCACTCATCTAGAATAATGTCGCGCTGCTATCTCTAACAGGAGTCTAAAACGTACCAAACTATCACATCACAATATCACCGAGAAGCCAACTTAAATAGACACTTGTCGTAAGGTGACAGTCCCCCGTGACTGTCTAGACTTCTAGCGGAGAGAGAAAGCAGGGTAGCTCCACATACGTTGGTCAAGTTCTGGGACTCAAGATAATATCCCCGCTGATAACATGTATGTAGCGTGGCATCGGTGCGTTTCAAGTCGAACTCTAAAAGGGTCGATGTTCCTTTGTTTTCCCCATTGACAAGTTGCAGGAGATAAGGCGTGGACTAAATAAAGGGGCTTTCTTTGAGAAAACAATTTTTAGACTTCAGACTATGTCTCTATATATATTCAAGACAGAATGGAGCGTCGGTGGCTGAGCGGTTAGAGTATCCGACTCGAGAAATATTGGGTTCGAATTCCGCTGCGGGCCAATGACTCTTATCTGAGATATGTACATTAGTTGAATACTAACTGATGCTCTTTCACCCTACCTGGATGAGCTCGTTACATGATCCCTTTGTGTTCCGTAGTTTTTTTTTTGACGTTTGGTAAGAGATTAATTAATCCTATTTCAATAAATAATTTTTTTTTTTGAGTTACGGTGAGGGAAAACATTGTGATGAATGTGTAACCATAATTCAATCTGGTCAGGTTCCCCTGGTAGCAGAGTCATGGAGATCAGATGGCAGTCGCTTTACTGTAATTACCTAATATGATAAATCCTGAATCATGGTCAAGGCGGAGCCCGGGCCCTCGTGCGCCAGAGCACAACGCGACATTAACATCAAGAGAATTTTTTTATGTATTCAATATATAATCAGTAGCTTCTAATCTAAACAATAAGCTAGTTTCCCGTCCCGTGTCACACCCGGAAATAAATTTTGAATCGACAATTCCAACCAAATGTTCCACAATGTTTCAGAAACATGTTCCCCAATCAATTGTAGGTAGAACAACGATCTGTCAATCTGAACTGATTTTTTGAAAACCACATATATGCAAATAGTAAACAGAATTTTTCCGCAGCAAAACTAAACAATGCCCGAACGTCGTTAGGCGAAATAAAAATTGTTTCCAAACACAAATTGGCCTGGTTTCCAGAGCTAGTTGGATATCTGTACGCGCACCAAATTGGCTGTATGGAATATAAAAATTGACGTCGGCATTTCGCGATTCGGAAAACAATTTTTACCAAAACAAATACGCTTTCTTCGATTGTCATCCGTTATATTGGGAAAGCGCAGCGAGTTGCGCGTCACATTTTCCAAATTGAATACAGAAATATCAGAAAATATTTCCCGTTTATGTGTTCTGTTGTTACTGTTACTGCAGTACTTTGAAACTAACGATGGAAAATGCTATTTTACGATGCATATTTGCCGAGCTACGTAATTTAGCAAATAACTGTTTTCCATAAGAGCTTTGCGGCAAACGAAGTGACAGGAACGAGGTTTTCATTTGATGGAACTGTCGCTCAAAATATTCACCATTCATACATTATTATTTCGATTTAATCATGTCATTGTATTGTATAATATTGGCATTTGCGTTTACACTGTTAGGAGTAAATGCATAGTGCTAGTAAATAGTTACTTAATAATTTACTAGAGAACCGCCCCGACTTCGCACGGGTTATTTCGGCTTTTCCTCCTAAAAACCTTCCGGATATAATATTGTCCTTTTCTTGGCAATTATTAATTTAATGTAATTTAATTAAAGATCTATCTGGAGCCAGTCCAAGTAGTATATTTATATTCATTATCATGTTTACATATAATATTTTATTTATGTATTTTATAACTTAAAAATTAAACACCCTTGAAACTATTCGTATTAAGCTGTCATATAATTAATATATTTGTCTTGTTTTAACCACCTACCTACTCACCTTCTGCATGGTCTACTGGTTGACTGAAAGATAAAGCCTTAATGGCTTTAAGTCCGCTAATTATATTTTATGTGCAATAAAGTTTTATGAATAAAAAAATTATCCAATTGTCCACTTTTTTTAAAACAACTTTTTGGTTCGCGTTAACCTCAAATCGTGCATGTTTATAGAACGGAGTAACGGGAAAAGACCGGCAACAAAGACTGCATTGTTACGCACTATCTACGAATCGTGCTGTACCCCTACTCTGTACGTCCATAACTTACCTGGAGTGAGTAAACACTGCAGCGCGCTCCAGATTACCGGAATACGGGCCTCGAGTAGATTCTCCAAAGCCGAGATCGCTCTCAAATCACTGTAATCCCGAAATCGGACCACCCAAATCCAAATCCCTATAAATCTCGTGCAAACCCCCAAAAATCATGATCCGCCCGTTCCTTTTCAATTCAGAATCCCTTTTAATTTCCATTTTATATTCCGGGATGGCGCTTTAAAAAGTCTTAAACGAATTGTCCCCGACTTACTCGGCTCCGTTGACAATCCCTTGACGTGTTTTATGTTCTAATTTAAATTGCTTTTATCCAGTACACGGCAGTAAGCGCGGTCGGAACATTGGCGAGGCGCAGCGCACTCTCCAAGACCGAAACTGCTTTTCGGCTCATACTAATTGTTTCTGAGAGTTAATAAAGGCTTCGGCCTCAGTTTTAACGGCCTGACAGTTTATTGCTGGGTACTAAAGGCTGTTTGGAAGGTAGGCTGTAATGCGATCAAATTTCGCTAAGCTGTTACAAATCATAGGAAAATAAAAAGGTGGCAGTATACATAGTTAAAGCAATTTAAATTTTTGATATCACTAATGAAATAAATACTATGAATCGTAGATATCAGTCATTATAATGCAAACATGAAAATTACATTTGAAGAGCACATACAACATTTTCGCATCGCATTGAAAATGCCTACCCCCGTTCGACAGACGTGAGGACAATGAATGTATATCTATACTAATATGAATGAGAGAAAAGCTTTGATTGTTTGTTTTTTTGCAATAAAAACTTCTTAAACGATTTTTAATATTCTTTTACCCATAGACAACTACATTATGAGCGAGTAACACAGGCTAGTTTTTCCCGAAATTCAACGTGGTAGCCATTGTACCAGTACCCATTAAAACTGAGAGATTCGGCATCATCTGCAACCTTAGCGAGACCACGTTCCTTCCGCAGAGCATCTTCAACATCTCCATCACACCACCGCAGCAAGCTAAGCCTGATTCTAAATTTCTTCAAGCCCCCAAGGATTGACGGCTTAAAAGTTCACGATTAACGAAGGAGGGAATTAATTAGAAGCATCCCGGAGTTCCCGTGGAAAAACTTCGCTTCGGGAAGTTACTTCTCGAAGTTCACGAGTAAATGTTGACAACCGGTTGTCGGGTCGCCTTTCCGGGGAATATGCGAGGACTCATGGCCGCTAAGGACGTAGAACGCGTGAGGGGTTAAGTGTTTTTCCTTGAGTTTCTTTTTTGCGAGTTGGCTATTAAGGTATGGAATGGAAGAAATCGTTTTAATTTCATTAAATCAATTGAAAACTGGTTTTACAACTGATTTTATTTATTAATTCTATCGTAATTTCATTACTGTCAACGTTAAAACCTAAGGTAAACAAATCTATACGGTATGTTCGCTGTTCTTTTTTTCAAAGAAAATAAAAGCACTTTGCAAAAGCAATCCATTCCAACACAAAACATTTTAACCGATCGAAGAATAAATTACGATATCGCTGAAAATTACAATGGAATGTGTAAACAAATTGCCACTATAAAAAGATACCCAAGGGATTATTTAATCAAAAAATTTACATAAAAATTATCACACTCAATATGAAATAAATTGCATGAATATTTCAAAAAACACAATTTTAAATAACCCTTGGGTTTATTTTTTATGGAGGCAATTTGTTTACACTTTTGATTGTCAAATTCCACTCCGAGTTTATTTTTGATTTGTGTTCTAATTAGTAACAGACGATCGCCGTCCTTGAAAGCGGTGTGTACAGTATTTCGTGTTAATGAATTGTAATGAGTTACGGGGAAATGAATAAAGTAGCTGATTGGAAAGCCGTAGGGCGGACAAGGCTACGTAGTTGCTGTTTGTAATGTTGACCGTAATAACTAGATTCTGTTCGACCTGGGTTCAAAGTTTGTTTATTTCTCGCTTTGACGCCATAATGGGAAATTTTACGATATCCGATTAAAAGAAAAAAATTGTTCAAATAATTGTATAGTATATAGATGTACAATAGATGGCGTTGATTAGACACGATTTTCAAAAATAAATAATACGAGACCGATAGATGTACAAAAATTTAGACATTATGTGCTTTCTTCTCAAAAAATTTACTAAAACTAATAATGAGAGAATGCTGTCTAAGCAGCGCTATATAGTGAGGCATGCCGAACTACGCCTTATACTTTATAAATTAGCTTTCTGAAAATCCCCCATTGACTATGGTAGTATTTTGTTAAATATTATTGGACTGCGTTTTCATTAGGCGAGAACAAATCCAAAGAGTCTTCAGTGTGATTCCGCATATGGACAATATTAACAATATAGAAATAGAAATATTTAAACAGCCAAATAGATTGACTTGCACCTAAAGTATGAATAAGTTGAAACACCCAAATTGAAGTTGAAAACTTAAATTGTCGACATCCAAACGGCGTACGTAATTAAGAGCCCAACTTACAATGCTCGGGTGGATTCTATCAAATATTCAAAAGCTTGTACCCAGTCTTGGATCCCTATGTGGGTAATTTCGGGAGAATTTATGTAGGTACGCCGCTGGTGTGTTGGTATGCGATAATAGAAGGTACATTCAATTGATGAACTTCTAACTTTTAAAGACATGTTCCGGGTTCCCTACCGCGTACCTTACGAGTAGCCCGATATTTTGACGCAGTTGCAGGCATCATGGTCTTCGGACAAAGTGTAGGAAAGGAAACCCGGTACATGTCTTTAAAATGTGTGATAATAACTGCGATAGTTTAGAACATTAACTTCTAACGTATCCAAATCATGATGTGAACGAAGATTTCTGTTGCAAACATCTCGATGAGATAAAATGTGAACGGATGGTGTGTTTTTTGACGTAGAATTTCAAATAAAAAGCAAAATAAGTCTTTAAAAGAAGATTCAAACTGGCTTCGTCTTGCATTAATTTTGGAGTGTCATACATACACACTCACGCCCGCATCCCAGGGTAGGCAGCACTATAGTTTATTTTTGGAGTGACTAACAAATATCCAAGTTACAAAATTTTTAATTATTTTAGTATTCACTGGCCCATATTAAAAATGCCCAAATAGCAAAGTATACAGGTTTACAACCCCAAATATTATAAAATAATAATCATCTTGGCACCAAAATAATAATTATCATAAAATTAATCCCGATTGTGCTCTCGCTTGGCCGGCCCGGGCCAGCCTTGACCATGATCCAGGATTGGCAGATACCCCAAATTATAATTTCATTTCTATGCGAGTAACCGCTAAACTGTTAAAAACGAAACACCACATCTTCGTTCGACAAGCCGTTCCTCGACGACACAGGGCGCCGAGCAACTATCCGATTTAATTAAACTCCGTAGTTGAACACAGCCGCAGGCCACAGATTTGCGAGTTTGTTCCACTTGGCACCGCAGCGCTGTGACCGACCGTGCCGTGGCTTGCCGTGCCGTGCCGTGGCTTGCCGTGCCGTGGCGTGGCTTGCGGTGTGTGCTATGAGTACGAAGTTCGAGTAAGAAGTTTAGTCAGTTATTGGGCATCGATGTGCGTAAATGAAGTAAAAGCGATTATCATAGGTATAAGTCTTACTTAGTAAAATGAGTCTGTGTTACTTCCTTTAATACATGAAACTTAAATTGATTATTTATTCTTGTAAATTGCATATGCAAGATTTTTATATTTTGGAACTTTATAAGCTATGAGCCTCAATGCACAAGCGGTGGTTGGTACAAATGGTAACGCGTGATGTCACATTATTGCATTTCTTACCAAACCTAGCTAACATCTACATAATACCATGTAACCTTTTATGTACCACAGTAGATGAACCATTGACTGCATGTGGCATTGCACCACACATCTGCGAGTTTGCTCCAGTACTATGCTACCCCGCCTATCAATGGACCTGCCGTGGCGTAGTTACTACCTACTTAATAGTAATTGTTATGCTATAATTTCTACAGTGTACGCTCCGTAAGGAGTGACGCTGAGCGTACCCCGTCCCTACAGGGTGTCGCATCCGATGAAACCTGAAAGGCCTTCCCGGCTACAGGTGCTCCCAGGGGGTGTTTAGTACATATGTGCCTAGGTCTTTTTTTTTGGCGTGTCGTGCATAACTAGTCACCTCCTCACCTCAGAGTTCACCTCCTCCCTCCCAACAGCTATACCGGAGGGTGCCCATTTCCTTTGAATTGGGCGCAAAAAGAAAAAAAAAAAACCGATCTATATAGTTGTTTACCTATCATAGTGCCGTCAAATAAATCAGTTCCCTATAGGAAACATTAAAGTTCATTGGAAATAAAAATATATATTAGTAATTATTAAATTATTAATACAAAACGAAACAGAAACCCCGCACAGAAAGTTAACCAGAATCCGTTGAAACATAATCGCAAACGAATCCTTTGTTAACATAAACATAGCTTTGTGAAGATAAACTGGTATAACAAAGTTTGTGAAAGACAACTTTGATTAGGTACAAAATTAATGAAATCCACCCTATTAATTTATTATGGACGATAATTACGACAAACTTTTACGTCGAATTTAATTTATTAATTGACCGGATTCAGCGATTCGCGGGAATGTTGACCTGAATATGATTAAAAAGGGTTTAATTATACTGAAATAACACTTAATTTGGCGTGTAGAATGAAAACTTGTACGTATATCTCACTATTAAAGTGGATGAAAATTACGTAATTTCGTTAATTAAAATGTTTACAAAATTCTACTTGTAAGCAAAGGGAAGGGTTTATATAGTAGGGGGCGACGTATGTATACCTACAGTACATACGGCGAGACACACATCACAGATACATACCCATAACCGCGTACGCGATACATGCACACAGCAGTATCATTATTCTGTGGCACAGCGTGGAAAGTGGAACACAACAAAACCGGAGAGCAAAGTGTGTATTACTACTTATAGTTTGTACATAAATTTGGTCTGTTTTAGGCCGCATTGCATTTATCTTACACTAAATCATAATTTCGTTTCAGATATTAGTGATACACAAGTTAGTTTTCATTGTTGAGGTTGACTAGAAGGTTGACGTTGTTTTCTATGTGAGCAATTCTGTTGCAGTAAATAGAGTTCGGTCCTGAGATTTCTTCATTTCCGTGCTGCATGGAGTTATTCAAGGAATTCGAAAAAGCTTTCAACGCGTATGTATTGTAAACGTCAATAGACAACGGTAATTTTTACTAACAGGTGGTACAAATTTTAATAAAAAAAGTGAACTATCCATTTGATTAAAATTCTATGCATACTTATAAAATTATTCACGAAACTTCCTGCTACGTACCACCGCCATTTGAAACGAGCTTCCTGCAGTAATGTTTACGCAAATTAAAATTATATTTAAATTTAATATAATTAAAATAAACCTACGAGCACGGACATGAAAAAAATACGGACGGATACTCTCTAAAATCATGAGTGAAGCATAAAAATGGCCGCCCATTTATGTGTGTGCGTGCTTTGATACGGTCACTGGCATGACAGCGCGGTACTAAATCAAACCAATTTCTTCCGTACTTTAAATTCAAACCTTTTTTAAACTACAGACCCGATTTTAATGAAACAAGATAAGAACCATCTCGATTAAACTGGTTTACTAATAGAGAAAACTGCATCCAAATCGGTATATCCATTCGGAAGCTACGATACAGACAGATACACTTAGCCACAGACACACGTCAAACTTAAAATACTATTTTTTCGTCGGGGGTTAAAAAGTCTAGATGTAAACAGTGTTTGGTTTTTATCGGTCAAAATCGGTTATCAGACTGCGCATACATGGCTGTAAAAAATATACACGACAAAAACACGTATGCCATCATTTCATCGCTCGTTTTCGAGTTCGTTTCCCGAGGCGCATCTAGATAAATCTTTTTACCGGTCCCCAGTAGGTACACTTGCAAAGATTATAAGCCCCTAACAGCCTCTGTGGGCCATTGTAGGCAGCGCTTAGCCAAATTAAAGGTAAACTAATTCCAGGAATGGAGGCGCGAAAGGAGATCCGGCCGCGGGTAGTGATGGGAAACCGTGTCGATAAAAAACGGAGAGGAATTCTTGCTGAGGTGGTAATTTATTACGGGCTACTGTCATCTACGCTGCGCGACGCGACACGACGCGGCAATGAATTTGAGGTATTGACGTGCTGCGCTGTGCTTCGCCACGTCGCTCAAGTGCGTCTTGATGGTCTTGCTCCATATAAACTTATACATCTATAGGACTGATCAAACCAGAGCTCAAAATATGCTGTCGCTACGATAATGCGGCGTAGCGGCTCCAGCTCGTGGTGTCTGTCTGTCAAAAATGTGACGCTTGAGCCGATGGCGGCTCATGGGCTAGCGATATATACGCAGCGACAGAGTATTTTGTGCTCCGATGTGGACAGCTTGCGTCAAAAACAACTTATGCGAAGATAATAGGTATCAGACATAACTAACATAACTAGTACAAATAGAAAAAAAAAGATTTTGATTTTGTGGCAATGTGATTTAGTAAACTAACACGTCCTTGTAGAGAAGAGTGAGAACTTGCATCTTTCTACGCCATTTTGAATACATTTTAGCCGCGAGACATTCTTATGCATGATCAAACTATTGCAATCCGGACATGAATTTTATAAGCATAACAGTAAAAGGATATCAACATACGATTGTTCATAACATCTATATCATTTGAAAATAAGTCGATAATATCATGTAGTGACGTTGCCGCGTTTTCGCACTAACGCGGCTAATCTTCTGCACATCACTGCACCTTATATAGACATGGATTTTAATTAATAAACTGTGACCTTTTATTTCAGTTACTTTCCGTTATGCTGTGGACTTTTGTAGATAAGTAACTAGTACAACTTCGTTTACTATTTCAGGCGGCTCATTTAAAAGGAAATGACGAAGAATTTATGACAATATTTAATGGAGAATGTTACGAAGAATAAACGCAACACAAAAATAAACGGAGAATAAAGATTTTCGACGTCCCTGCCCAAAAATCACATCCTTTGATCAGCGATAAATAAATAAAATCTAAAAGTAAATGTAACTCAATATGTCTCATCTGATACAGAAGACCGATAAACGAATTCATTAATGACTTATAAGGTTTGCTTGTTTTTGTACTAGAAAAGCCATTTGTAAGATAAATTCAGCAATAAGAGTCAAAGGCGAGTTTCCCAAGATCAAAAGGATAAGGGCCACGTCTAGAGGTCAATAAAGTTACAGTTTTATCGATTAACTACATCACTACTTGTACTACACCAATATCGAGTTACTATCTCATTCTCGACTTCATTTATATTTCAGAAACCTTATCTACTTGTGAAAAAGTATCAAACAGTACAAAAGTACAGTGTTTTCGTAGGTAGGATCCAGTGAATCCTGGAGAGTCTATCTAGTTGTCTTTTCGGTTTGAAGGTTGTGCCCAGTGCAATTACAGGCCAGATAGATTTCCGCTTACACAGTGACAAGGCAGCTACGTTTTTGCATTTTTGTATGACTACCATGTTATTTGCTGCTGGTGTTCTGAATAGTAAAATAAACTGAATTTGTATGTCACTTAGTTAAAAAATTCGACGTCGTATGGCCGTATGATATCCGGTAGGGTTAGGTAGTAGCAGCACCCCTTCGACTGGGTATCGTAAAAGACTGTTTTAGAGTCACTACTAATGTAACTGGACAATAATCCACGTCGGAGGGAAGCTAGAAGTAAATAACTATAACGCATTCCCCAGCCAGCTCGTCTGTATCAACTATTTAAAAAAAACACAACCTCGGCCCATATAACCCTTACAAAGGGTCCGACTATCAAATCGCCTGTTCAGTTCGGCGCGAAATATAACGGGGAAGAAGACAAAGATCGCCGCTATCGACTCCATGGGGATGGGGTAAACAAATGGACTGTGAGCGAACTTCTCACCTGTGCGCTCCGGTTATATTTCAACCAGATAATACCAACTATTATCCCGTTTTGGAGATAACGCGCGCGTAACGTATGTTTCGATGGCTTTTGTGTATTGTTGCGGTCGGCTGGTGCGATTACACGGCTTTTTGAGTTGAGGCGTTTTGGGTGTGGGGATTGTTGTAAACAAGGAGGTATGGGGTTTCGTTTGTAATGTAATTAGGTTTTTTAATCGCATTTTTGAAGGTAGTTTTTAATAACGATGTATACCTATAGAATAAGTTAAGGGGCTGTAGCTTATTTCCTTTTTAATAACATTAGAATTACTACCACTTTAAAAGCACTTTACGACCTGCGAGCACATGAGTACCGTATTGTAAATATTACGATGTTATTTGCTGTTGGTGTTCTGAATAGTAAAATATAATAAAGGAAATTGAACGTCATTCCTATAATATCCTACAGTCATTGTTAAATCTACATAATTGAATTTCGACATTGTCCGTCATTTCTGCGAACCCCACCCCATTGATTTCTGTTCCTAGAATTTGGCTCACGTAATTCGTATAACACGTAATACCCTACAAAATCTGGCGCATGCCGCCATGAACAAATTACAAAGCAAAGGAGAGCAAAATCATGTAACTATTTTATAACAAAGACGAAACTTCACTCCGCATTTAGTTGTCAGTTTTCTTGCGCGGGAAAAGCGGTAGCTTTTCGAGTGAGATAATAAAAAAGTTATTTTATCTAAAAGTTAAAACACAGGTAAAAGTGTAAGGAATGCTCAAGTACCGAGTAGACGGAAGTTAGTGGGCCACTTAGGATTAGCTAGTACCTGGCTACTTGCGTCGGTCTATAGCTACTTGGGAAGTTTCCTTTCATAACTTGTGGAGTTTTCATTGTTCAAGGGAACTCAGTGCTCTCGTGGGCCGTCTGAACCGAGCTTTTATTCATATTCGAAGATAGTATGGTGGGAATGAGACCCTGGGTTGAGGGGTTGGGGATACTTTGCGAGGATGCCGAAGACCGGATAAAGTGGAGAAGGAAGAGAAAGCAGACTCAAGTAGAGCATGGTTACACATTCAGTCGCCTGAATGTACGGGTTGCATCACGATGTTTCCCCTCCCGTTGGTGCATCGGTTAGCATTCAACCAATGTACATAACTCAGAAATACACTCAGAAACTCATATATGCCCGCAGTGGGATTCGAACCCGATACCTCTCGCTCACAAGTCGGATACCTTAACCACTCGGCCCCCGACACTCCCAAGAAAAATCGAAAGTGGTATCAAAATATCTTCCAAAATACCTATTCACGAGGGCGGAAGGGAAAAGAATAATCTTCGTAATTGAGCGAAATCCAGGATGTTTGTTCCGTATAAAACAAATTTATGGGAGGCAATTTATGCGTTCGCGCGCGCCACTTCTTCCCCTTATCGCAGCTAATCATGGCAGCGGCTGCGCGATATAAAGCCTCTTTTGATTTAAAATTTTTTCGAACGTGCGCCTTCCGGATTCGAATTTTCGACGGCCAGCAGCTAAGTAGTGGGTAGGGTGTCAGAGAAACTGGCTCATATTTTATGGTATTCATCCATGCAATGCCTCGTAGACTAAAGGCAATATGGTTCAACGACATCACAAAGGTAGCCGGGAAGTTGTGGCTGAGGAAGATTTCCTGTCGATCAGGATGGAAGATGCGGGGGAGGCGTATGTCCAAACTTGGACGGAGAATGCTGATGAGGAAGAAGAACATCCATGCAATGTAAATGCGCGATGTGCATTATTATTCAGTTTTTAATTAAGGAGATAAATTACACTAACTCAAAACGATTACTTTGTACTGCTGTTATTTTAACTCAATCGAATTAAAATGCGAACTTTAGTAGACCAGTGACCAGAGAATTTATTACGCAACAACACACAAACAAAAACGAAACAAAGGTAACTAAATAAACCTAAAACCCCAATCTAAAAATCTACATGTACAAATGTCTCCCAGATCGTTGCGACTGAAAGGGATGGTGCCCAGCCTGGGCTGCATTCCCCCGCTGGATGGCTATGCATATTCGTTGGTCGAGGAATAAGCCACCCCCTGCGGTTACCGTTGGAACAGATTAATTTCGTCATATTTCAACGTATTCGCATGAAAAATATCATTTTCAAACGTAAACGGCATAGCTAACTCCCTTGTTGTTGCTCATGTCCATAAGCGTCGGTGACCACTTCCCATCAGGTGGCTCACTTGCCTGTTTGTCTGCAGTATAACATAAAAAACGGCATAATCTCCGCATATTTATTCCAACTGTCAACGCGTCAATATTTCGCAGTACGCCATCACCGTCAATAGACGCAGGCTTCAACCGCTTAGACGGGCGGTTCTCGAAAGCGTTTACACGAATTTACATTTGCACGCAGAGGATAACAGACAACGCCGCATTAAAACTCAATCCAAATCACTCGCGTTAAAAGAATAAAGAGAAATAACGGAATCGCTGTGGGGAAAGGACGGGACGACAAACGCACGTTCCTGCCACGACAGTCAGGAATTTCATTTCAATTACGGACTCAGGACTTAGTGCGACTGAATTTAAATTCGAACGAGAGAAGAGAATGTAGCTATTTGCTTAATCCGTGCTTTCTTTACGCTGCGGAACGTTTGCGCGTGTACGCCTCCAGATTTGATTGCCTCGTTTAGGTGTTTTAGGTACCGGTATCAGGAAAGAGGCCTAAGCGATGGATTGACATCGCTGAGTCGGACGCGAAGCCAACGGCTTGACGCGAGGATGTCGAAGACCGGGCGAAGTGGAGAAGAATGAGTAGGATAGCGGATTCTGATAGAAGCTGGGATAATCGCTAAGATGTTGATGTTTAGATGTGTCACGGCTGAGTAGCCATTAGCAAAGAGACCTCTAATAAACCTCTAGAAGAATCCCATGTCATAGTCCAACGAAAATACTGTAACTGGGAGATAATTCCACTTTAGAATAGTAGGAATACAGACCCGATCCCCCACCTCTCGGAATAACAAAACAAGCAAAGTCGAGGCAACCTAACGATGTCAATTTTCACGTTGTCATATAAACGAGAAGCATTCTTTGGAACCGTCGCGTGGACATCAACAGTCCACGCGATTTATCTGCGAAGTAAGGTTTTTATAATGTAGCGTTTGTAAGTATCACCTTATGAAGCAAAATCCAATTAAAACGCAAGAGAGACAGTTATATTTTTTCTCCTAATGACTACAATAACTTGCACAGACTGAATTCATTTGTCTTCGCTCGGAAATGTATTGTTGGATGATTCGTTGGCGAGTTTTTTTCTTCCTATTATTGTTTTAGAAGAGTATGAAAAAAGTGAAATACGTACCACTAGCGGTATTAAACGGTGGTTATATGGTTAAGTATTCGCGGTTCTATTGTGATAACCTGATCTATCAAATCCTGGATTATGGTCGAGGCGGAACCCGGGCTCTCCCGCGTCTAGGTTATTAGAAAGTGTTGCAACCAGTATACTTTCTGGACATTTGCCATCCCCAAGACGCTTCACTTATTACCCTTGCGAGGACATTTAGTCACTACAGCGTACCCTAATTTAAATTATTTTAACAAAAAGCACGTATGTACCGTGTATGTTTTATCTTGTGAACAATAAACTGTTAAATAAATAAATAAAAAGCTATTTCTGATCTACTCTTGCCCTAGGATATAACACAAGGTAGCTACAAACCGGTTCACGCAACGACAACCACAGCTCGATACTTGCAAGATCGTAGTCGGCAAATCCGGATCGTACGCTCAAATATTGGTTCAAGGCTAACCAATTAAATTTAAATAAGTTCAAATACCGAAATCCGGAGTAACCAATTTTCCGTACCGACGGATAAAGCCCGGAATAGAACCGGGCATTTTATTCGAAAATCGAATGGAACGCCGCGAAACCGGCAAGAAATATAGGTACATTTGCGTTTACCTAACATTCCGGTTCGTTATCCTATCATAATAGATAACAGTTTTAGATACAATATTGGCAATTTGAGAAGAGTAGCTGTAAGTTGGTCATGCACGATATCGTGTTCATTTGGTTTAATTCTTTTTATTTAGGTGGTTGCCATGTATATCTCATTGTTGTACAAATAGTACATTGTGATACAAGTGTGATATATATTTTGCGAGGTGAGCCGAGAGTGTAATGATCAATGCACCAGCGTTTCATCATACTTGCGAGGAAAAAAAGGGATCTCAATTGTTATTAACTTATGTCGAAAATGGCACGCAGATTGCTTTTTCTTTGCGCGCAGGTGCCAGATAGGCAAGGGCGCAAAAACAAAATCAACATACAGCCTATATTAAAAATATAATAAAGCGAATATTTTCGTATTTATAACATAACAATAATTTCATAATTGCATAAAATTTAATGTTTAAGTATCACAATTAATGGAATACAATTTATTTATTCAAGAAAATCTGTACCTATTATTTTCAGTCGCATAACAACTATTTGATGATAAAACTCTTTGTTGGTTTTAAAAAAAGCTTTGTAGATTTATGAGATTACCATAGTCTCCTTCTTCTTACTAAAGAAGGCTATGGTATTACCCGATTAAATTAAAAATGCTTGGTCTATATACATATTACTTACAGTGAGGTACATAAATGGGGTAATAGTAAGTAAAAAATAGACACGTAAATAAAACGAACTGTTACAAACGGAAATTCCACGTATAAGGCACACAACTACAACGTCTTATCGAACGAAATAACACAATTCAGCTACTTATAGGAATAAATAATATATTAAACCCCACCAATTCCAATCTAAAAGTTTCCAATAAACAAACATTAGCATCCTTCCTTGACGGCGGCCGTACACTCGCCCATTAAAGTTTAACGTTGACACCGGCGTGTCTAAGCTAAGGTTCCCATTACACTAGCGACTCGGGCGAGCGCGGTTCGTCAGCGAAGTCGCAGCGACCCGCCGCGAACGCGCCACTAGCGCGCAGAAATCGCAGCATGTGTCCACGAGCATCCAGAGTAAGGTTCGTGTGGGTTCTAGGTACTATTTTCTTTTTAGAGAGGCAAGATTTAGCTACCTATCATTGACCGCTCATAGTTTATATTGTATGTTCATACATACAATATAAACTATGATATATACTTCCCTATATCATTATAGGGAAGTATGTAAGTGTTCATAATTAACTATTGGCCGTGTGGTACCCGGTGGCCGCGTGGTGTCTGGCAGAGTAGAATAGCACCAACTTCTAACACTCGTGGATACCGTACAAGGCGACTAATCTTTTTAAGGCAAGACATCTAGTTTCCGTAGGCTGGAAAATAGACAATAGCGTTTTCCATTGTTGTATATGACGCTCCAATCTCCAACCCGTCTGCCAAGCGTGGAGATTATGGCAATAACCTCACCTTTCGTGGGAGAGACCATATGTCCTACAGTAAACTGTTATGGGCTGTGATGATGATGATTATTGTTTGCTAGAAAGCTAAACAAGGTAACGAGGTAACTCTGCGAGACGCCCAATAATCGCAAGTGTAACGGAGGCCGAAGTGTATCCAAGAAACACTAAAAAATTACACAGGCCGTGTACAAAGCTCATGGGTGGGGGTAAATTATGCCGAGTTCCGGTCGAGCCGTGTAAGGGTGAATAATTAAGTAATAAATCTGCCAAAGCAACCATCGCGCTTCCAATTAGTGTGGCGGTCCATTACCAGTTTACACTGTTGCTTGGTGTTGCCCGCGAGGGGTAAGGATGGCCGGAAGATGGGGGAATGATGGCAACACTAAAATTTGGTTTCTCCTAATTCTTGAATCATGGTCAAGTCAGACTCCGGGGTCTCTCGTACGAGAGCATAACTGGGATATTGACACCAAGATTTTTGTATGCCTACTGTGTCTACATTCGAATTGACTTCGATTATAAAAGTTTAAGAACTTTCTTAAATCGAAACAATAGTTCTCTATTTTTCTACCAACAAAAAGATCAGATTAAGATTGGTGAGAGTTCTTTTGACCACAAATTACTGAAATAAAAATGACTCTCACCAATCAGCCAATATGACGTAAATAACAGCCTCTTATCAATATAAAAAAAAGCAACCCCTATAGAAGGTAATAAGCCACCGCCGCAGAAGTCAAATTAGCGTGCAACGAGAAAGTCTTGCGCCGACACCCGCCCTGTAACCGAGAGGTCATTTCCCCGAAATCCGGGTATTTTCCCATCCGGTGCCCACCGCTTTTACCACCGCACACACCATTAGGCAACTCTTTATCTTCATTACGGCGCATCGCTTAATCTGAAAAACCTTTTACCTGGTCGCGTCAAACTCTAAAGAGAATAATAAATAAAAGTTACACGTTCGACCGACTTCCTACCAACTAACCCTGGTTAATAGCTGCCCCGTGGGCGTACAAGATACCGCCGCAGGAACAGAACCCACGCCTTCCCAAATTAGGTGGAAATATTACTAGACTCCGTAGTCTGGGAAATGGGCAGCAGCATTTTCCATTGTTATATTTAAAGACTGCGATCTCCATCCCGCGTGCTAAGCGTGGATATTATGGCAATAACCTCCCCTTTCGTGGGAGAGGCCCTAAGTCATGCAGTGGACTGTTACGGGCTGTGATGATGATGATTACTGGACTAACAATAAGCGGTATCTTGAATTAGTAGTGGACTCGGCGCGACTTTGCGTTCACCAACTTTACCTCTACCTACCCTTTTTTTCTTTCTTATAAACCTTCCTCTTGAATCAGTCTATATGTTGTTGAAAATCGCAATAAAATCCGTTGCATAGTTTACAAGATCTAAGCGTACATAGATACATAGGGACAGACGGCGCGAAACGATTTTGTTTTATACTATGTTTAAATAGATAATCGCTATGAAAATACAGCGACCGTACGGGTAAACATTATAGTATTTATCATTGTCCAATTCCGCCACGATACCTACGCCGCAGTTAAAATTAACAGTCAAAACAAAATCCTACTTAATTTTTCCGTAAACGAAAGTAGCATCGAAATTAAAAAGCAGAACGGAAGCCCAAACGGAACGGCACAAGGACAAAACGGAATTACGTGCACAATCCCGGAATAAATTTCAAAAACCCCGTAACACTAAGGGCTATAAGAATTCCAATTAATGTTGCCAATAATGAGCTGTGAAAAAACACAATTGTGTTACGGAGAATTACGGAAAATCAATTTCAAGCGTTGTAATGCCTCCGCGAATTCATATTGGATTACCCAATTAATTCCCTGTAATCGCCGGGCAAACTAATTAATATCCTCATCCGAGTGTATGAGGATTGAAAATTAATAGTTTATGATTTATCACTGAGTGGATTTTGCGGTGGATCTTATTGCATTTCTACATTCAGTCGGCCTTGTCAGTGTTTTGGGGTTTAGTTTAAGCACGCGTGTTTTCTAACCAGTACAATTGTAATTGCAATATATAATAACCACATATTATACCACCTATTTAGGTTAATGGTAGTGCAATGCCTGCAGGCAGGTATCGCTTTCATGTGAAGAAGTAAGGTATAGCTGATAATTATGGTTATAATTCCTTGAAAACACCGAAACAGTTTTCACTGATACTTTACGGACACCGAAACATTTACGGAATTTCATTGAAGGGTAAACACGGTAAATTAAGTAATGTGGGAATACTCGCCGATTCTATTTCCTACCCTTCTTTAAAATAGGCATTGACAATCTTCTATATCCTCTTTATATTGTACATATAAAAAATCGAATCGCATGTGTATGAGCCCGATTTTGTAGTTTTCAGACAATCTTCAGCCTCAGCAAGGCGGGCCGCTAGTAATAGAAATTCTCAACATATGTACCATATTACCCGACTAACTATAAAAAAACAAACTAAAAATCCCCGAAATTGGCCCAATTGAAAACTGCGCCGGCAACCCCGCAATGCCACTCATATATACAACGCCATAATGCCCGCAAATCAAATTCTCGCTAGAGCTATTTCGTCATAGGGGTCTCTGAAACCTCTATTATGGCTATTAGGGTAATTACTGGGCCCTCAGAGCGGTCCCCGTACTCGTTACAGCAACCTGTGGGCCTCAGGGACCCCCGCTGTAGGCCTCACCGAAATCGCCAAAATTGCCCCGAGTTTTAGAGAATTTGGCACACATATTTCGGTTGGGAACGTGGAATTACATACTTGTTTGCAGTCTGTTGTTGCGGTTGTTTTTTTTATTTAAAACTCTGCTAGGTTATTTTTGAATCGAAAGTTCGTCTGCTATATTACGCTTTTTATTATGCTTCGCAGTGACAAATGAGCAGACAGTCCATCACATATGACAGCAGTAACTGTCGCCCATAACATCGTAAAGGGTGTTAGTGGACTATTTGTCTTTCGGTAAACTGCTACATAAAAAGGTATATTATTTCAACGTTTTGAAAGTTGCATGAATAAATTTTAATTGGACTTGTTCGCTCAGTATAGAAAAGTACACACTGGCTTTATATCAAACTTACTATATGTAGCAGAAAAGAGTTTTACGCTTAAACATATTGGCTAGATATATACAACATAATATTTTAAACTATCGCGGTATTTATTAGTAAATGTATGCGCATCTTTGTTGGCAAATAACTTGAACTCCTTGCAAGAATGTTGCACTAGAATCATAAAAATAGATGACTCCACTATCCGCAAAGCGCTAACATGAAGCATCTCAGCAAGACATTTACAATTTAGCCCCTACAGCCTCCAGAATAGAGGACACGTTATCCAGGATCAGCCTAGCGTCCTGTATACGTAGACAACGAATTTATGACTAAAAATGTTCGCGTCGAAGCTGTCTTTCGACAGACTTTCATGCCGATACGCGACGTATTTTCGTGTTAAGCCGTAGACGATACACTATCTAAGCAAGGCACTACAGCTGCTTGTCTGTTTTCATATGCTCTTTAGTCCGGAGACAATGTAGCCGTCTCCCTGACAGTGTTTCCCTCCGGACGCTCAATATTCAAGAAGCAATACCCTTGCAAGGAGAGTGGAATTGTTCTCGGTCGTTCTTTGCAACGTCTAGAGAGCTTTACGACTGACTTGTAGTGCTTAAGAGGTCAATAATAATGCTAGCATCACTTTCGGTTTGTGCTCTTATAACTAAGTAATATTGTAAGTAAATATTTTACAAGTTGTTTACAAACTAGCATGAACGCCGAAACAAAGACGTGGAGAGCTCTCAACAAGTTTATGTTTTTGAGTTCTTACGGGGTATGAACATAATATGAAAAGCCGCCAAAGGAGTAGGACCTTACACAAAGAGCCCTACTGTAATACCAGGTGCTGTGAGAAACTATGCGTTGAATACAAAGATGAGTTACACGGGTACATGTGATGTGAATCTTGTCAGTTGCGTTAAATATCTTTTCAAAACACTTGCCCGTAAATACGCGCACAATTATGTTCGCATTAATAATAAATATCATTTATTACAAGTTTCACAGACTCATATTATCATTACATTTCATTAATAATTATGGTTCACAATAATAATAATAAATACATTCATCTTCAGAACCACAACGTCACTTCAGAATTAATTAATGTCACAATCATAAAGCAGAGATAGACATAAGTAGTTGGCATTACCGCACTCGTGCGTACGTAAATCTGTCCTCCTAGCTACCGAAACCTGTTCGCATCCCAACAAAGTAGTACACAAAAGGCACAGTCACATTGACGTGTTTAAATAGTTTACGAAGAAAGCGTTGCACTTGGTGTGCTACGAAGCGGGAAATCCCCGAGGTTTAGACACATCGAGAGCACAAAGATTGTTTCCTGTGTTATTCTTGTGTTGGTGGATGTGAGTAAATAAGATAGAAAACCAATATTTCAAACGAATAGGAGTCGTATGTAATCGCATTTTGGTCGTTTCTTTACATAGGTAGTAGGAAATAAAGTCGCTTTCTGTATGTCTGTCTTGTGTTGCCGCTAGCTCTTTCTACCCTCTTAAACCACGCAACGCACTTAGATGCAGTTTTCATTGATCGATTTTTCGCAGAGAATTTCTTCCGTGAGCTTTATACGTTTAATATATGCTTGTGCTAAAAAAAGCGAGAGCACCTGGGCGAAGCCGGGGTGGGTCGCTAGTAGTATATAAAGTTGACCAAGGTCTCTCCGTCAAGGCTGGGGACCCTGAGACAGGGTGAAAAGTCTCGGGAGCCGATTGGCATCCGTACATTATTATTTGGTATAATAAATCATACCTAATCATTTTTTGTAAATATTTGGCTGAGAATCTTGAACGGAAATTGAATCGGAAAATATCTCGAATACACGTAATTTGGTTTACGATTTCAAGGTCCGGGATAAAAGGGTGCGTCAAATATATTATTCATTAATAGGGGGAAGGGTTTCGAAGCGGCACACTTCTACACACGAGGTATACTAAACATCGGCTACTTCACCTTCGTAGAGTATCGCCTCTGTTGCACGCGTATGAGCAAATCATCATAATTACAGTCCATAACAGTCCACTACAGGAGTTAGGAACGAAAGGTGAGGCTATTGCCATAATCTCCACGCTTGGCAGGCGGGTTGGAGATCGCAGTGTTATAAATATAACAATAGAAAACTCTGCTACCCAAGTTTCAGCCTACGGACACTCGATCTTTTGCCTCGAAAACATTGTAAGGGGTTGGTGCTATTCTACTCTGCCGGACACTACACGGCCACGAGCAAATACGTCCAAACTAGCCGATATGCATTATATACCACGGACTAATGCACATATTGATAAACTTGGCTAGGGAGGTTAGGTTAGGTAGGGACCTAGCTTTCACGTGAACTTCGAACCATCGATTACAAACACAATATTTGAACAGCAATGCGTGCTCATCCACCGTACCTTTGTCTGCCAGATTCGCAGTATACCGCGTATTTCGCGCAGTATTTCGTTGTAACGATGGTCAGTGTAGTTGGTTGAGGAGCAACCGACAGAAAAGTTTATATATAAGTATACTCAAATACAATTTTCTAAGTACTGAACCGATTTTATTGAAACAAGGCTAAGAATTATCTCGATTAAAGTTCCTTTCAAAAACCGCATCGAGATCTGTCCATCCGTTCGGGGGCTACAATTTCACAGAACGACACGCAGATACACAGACACACACGTGAAACTAATAACAACCGGGGATTTAAAATACAGAATTCTCAGTGAAACGATAAACATACACGCCCGACTTGTCTATGAGCCACTCCCGCCCGAACTCACATCAAATTGCTGTTTCCCAACGTAAGGGTTATATTGACATGAAAGTGGGCCGTCCAAATCCTTCAGGTCTCCCTATAACGACCTCAGGTTACCGCCGTTGAATTTCAAAGCACGCCAAGACAAAGGGGGGCAATAAGCCGGCGAAACAAAGACCGCCAAACCCGGAACGGACCAGAACGAACCGCCTAGAAATTGAAACAAATTGCGTCAAAGTAGACGAGAATGGGGGATATTTATCTGTGCGCCGGCGCGGAAGCGAACCGCTTTTTATTATGGCGCGCTCGGCCAGAGGCTTCTATACCTAGTCTCATTTCTCATTTCCTGCCCCGTTTGAAGGCCGCGTTTGGAGGCCGGCCTCGGAGCGAGAAGGATGGGTGTGCGCCTTTTTTGTTTCTCATGCCTGATTAGACTTATGTTTGTGGGCGGATAATGAGGGCGTTAATGAAGCGCATCCGTGTTGAAGCAACACTGCAGAATTTCATTAAAATCCGTCCAGTAGTGAAATATAGATCCTAACATTCTTTGTTAAAAACTTTCGCGTTTAGAATATTAGAAGGATTTTATCACGTTCCCATTGTCCCTATGCTTATTTAGTTGAACGTCCAAACTCCAAAATGCAGATTGAAAAATTCGTAAAACTTGCTAGTAGCAAAACGTACAATTCTCAAACCTAATGCACATACGATTGTGTGACGTCTCTGATTGCAAATAGAAAGTTATCTTCCACTCTATCTTACGCTCTTCCGAACTACGACAAAAAACACATCACCAAATTAAATACCAATCGCCTCCCGAAACTATACAACCAGTGTCAGGATCCCCAGCGGAGGACCTTGGTCCGAGTACCGAGCAAGCCTCAAGCCTCAACGGTCACCCATCCAGTTCCCGGACTGCTAACGTTGCTTAACCTTGGTTATAGATCTCGCAAGTACACTGCCACCAGTGCGGCTCGTAAAAAAATAGCCCGCCCTTAAAAGGCATACATCAACGGTTGCAAATTAATGCAGCGCAAGCTAGCTCGCATGTGGCCCCACTAATGCGGGTACCCGGTGTACTTAATAATTCAAAGTGATGACTCGTGAGCAAAGGCGGGCGTGGATGTTAGAGAGGCGGATAAACACCGCAGGGCCGGACTTGGGGTCTGCGAGGAAAATGTTATTAATGAAGTAAATACATTATGGGATGTGAACATTGAGAAATGGAGGGACGATGTTTTTTATGAAGATTCTGTATAGAGGATCTGAACAATTATTACACTTAATGTAATTTAGAATTGAAGTAACGCAGAAATTGTTTTAAATTATTAGACAAATACAAATCGTTGTTCAATATATAAAGAAAATCTTTTACATTGCTAAACTTTTTTTAATTTTTTTATGTTTAGACTAAGTGGTAAGAACTGGTGGTAAGTGACGATGCGGCCGAAGATAGAGCATGCCTGTCTAGGAACAGCCTATTCACTCTAGCCTTGAAGGCGTCCAGATTATAGTGATCAGGGAACACACTCGCAGGCAACGCGTTTCATTCCTTAGCCGTTCGCATTATAAAGGTTGAACCAAAGCGGCTCGTGCGGGTAGCGGGTAGCTGATCCACGACATAAGGATGAAGCGCTCGCCCGGATCGCGTTTCTCGATGGCGGAAAGGGGCCGGCGGAATGAGGTCGAGCAACTGTTTCGCATACTCTCCGAAATGTAACCTGTAGTAGACCGACAGACACGCAACCCTACGCCGATGATCAAGGCTCTGCAGCTTAGTCTCAATCAATTGCGGGTCACAAATTATCTTCTTTGCACGTTTTTCCACCGAATCAAAAGCGGCCAGTTGGTATTTGGCTGATCCATCCTAGAGATGGCAGCAGTACTCCATGTATGATCGGACTTGTGCTTGATATAGCTGAAGCAACTGCTTTGAAGTGAAGTACCGCCTGACCTTCGAGAGGATACCAAGTTTCTTGGCTGCAGTCTTAGCTTAGCTTAGTAAGTATGAAGTAGAATGAGTGGTGGGGTAAAGCCCGTAAAAATACCAAGCCGTCTACAGACAAACACCTGGGGTGTTGTTAAGAGACAAGTTGTCTCAAGAGACACTCTAACATACTTCTTAAATATTAACGTGGTCCAATTAGTAACCATGTTATCGGAATTACCTAACACTTTCAAAGCTATCTGTTGACTGCGTGTAACTAAATCCACACCTATTATTTGATCCAGACACGCTTCGATATTGAGTTGCCAACTGAGCTATGAATTATTATTTGCAATATAACTTCAGGTAGCGATCGCTAACATTCACAACTAGCAGTTTAAAGTTTACGAGCATCCGATGCTCTGTAAGTATTGAGGTGTGAATATTGCGTTCACAGGAAAACGCAATGAATATCGTAGTTAATGTTGCCAGGTTTAATATTATGGAATTGAATGAATTAATAAATGAACGAATAACGCTTTATTGCTCATTTAAAAGAATACAATGGGAAAAGAATACTTATGGGTACTTGGGAGTTGATACTAAAGTATCATAACCGCAAAAGGAAACAAGTTAACTGCTAAGCATAAGCCCTTTAAACCATGAAAAAGTATCAAACAGTGGTAGTAATAGTTAGTGCCAAATCTGTAATGCATTTATATAATTTAAGTACCCAATTATGTGATTCGTTCAGTTCATTCCCAGAAACAATAGGTATCATTAACACAGATTAGTCCACATAATTACATTATTTTGTTAAACACCGTGAAACTGAATCAACGCCAGTAGGCCTGTGAAACATGAAACATGAAACATGAACACACCCAATCAGTTTATTCAAATGTATAGTAAATTTTGATTCATTTTTTGTATTTTAATACCTGTTTTGCTTCTATTTCGTTTTCAATGTACAATCGTTTATTCATTTTATTTCCTTTTAATGCCGTCTTGCGTACTTACTAAATCCTCAAACAATATTGGAGCCTGATTTCCTATTACAGGAGTCAAATAAAATACACAATAAACAAAATACGGGCATAAGAAATAAGCATATAATGGAACAAAACCGTATTTCACTTACTGAACGTGGCGTGGCGTATCCTAGCCGGGAAAATATGCCAAAATCTGGCGGAGTAGTACACTTATTTATTCAGTGGTCCATAAATCAAATCGGCACGTGCATAAGGCATGGATAGCGGGTGATGGCAGCAACAAACTCGCTATAAAAACCGGCGACGCAGGGCCGGACTTAGGAGTGAATGAATGAATGAAATAATGAAATGTGCGAAAGTGAAACAAATTCGCTTTTTAAACAACTATCGAGAAATATATGAAATTTAATACCAATAGTAAAAACAAAATCAAAATCGATGAAAATTGGAGGAGTAAGCCTTGTCAGTCCTCTGTCTCATAGTTCCCTTTTTATTACAAAATAAATAAAAATCATGAATAATGTTACCCACTGAGATAACCATGAGACCTTGCACGGTACTAGTCGTACTGTAAGCCTCCACGTCTATCAGGTTATTTTCTCCCAGAGGGGTTTTAGTCGGAAAAAAACTTTAAAAGATAGATCTATCGCGAACTACGTTATTACTTACCGGTTAGACGTGTTGACAGGAAGTGTTGAGATTTGGGTCACATAGTAGCTCCCTAGGGCTGAAGGAACCTCAGTTTACGATATTTATTGTTAACAGGACAACGAAATACATTCTTTGTTGTTTATGGTTTCGAGCATTTAATTGTTTTTAGTGTAAACGAATAATAACATTTATTGGTCTTCTTATTATGCAAAGACAACTAAATATAAATGCCGATGGCTAGCTAAGTCACCCGAAAACAAGCACAATAATTAATTAAAATGGACGCTTGAATTGGTAAAAATAATAATAAACACAAATACAACGACATGTCCAATAGAAATTTAATCATCTGAATCCACACCAGCGACTAAGTATAAAAACGAAACTTTTTATACTATTTGCCCGCGCGATATTACGTTTCCCGGGGTGCAAAGTTACGTAAAAGCCAAGAAATATGACGCAGACACAATATAAACTAGGGATGATATACGATATACAGTTGCTGTATAAGTGGAGACAATTTTCTGGGTTATTTATTGGTACGTGGACGTGTCGAGTGGAATCGTGCAGCATCTGTACCTTTATAGTTCAGCTATTCTCGAAGCATGTGGGTATCAATAACGGGGGTAGAAGCAAATGTAGAAACTAGAAAGCCAGTCGGACACAACTTTGTTAAGGCGGCCGCTTCAACGCAGTTTGTCAATAAAAGTTACCGAAGTAATTTCACCTTGGGACCATCCTCAGTGTCTTTCTATAAACTTAAGAGGGTATCCGTGTTTTATTGGCGGTAGTTTTGTAAGGGAAATTGAAATATAAAGGGTCAAAGGTCACTTTTTGTTTTGCTTTTATACCGTTCGGTGGCGGGTAAACTCCTACGTGATTGATATGTATTGTGCGGAATTGTACTTTATGTAGAATTGCAGAGTCCATAACGTCTACCTATAAACTAAATAAGGAATACGAAAGTCTCACAAAGGATAAATACGACGATTAAAACAAATGTTTTCTCAACTAAAGTCCACCGCATCAGAAAATAGTTCTCAATTAGCTTTACCAAAGTTAAGTTAGAGTTGAGTGTATACTCAACTCAGTCTGCAGTTCTATCAAAACGCCTCCGCTGAACCCGCTCCTAGCCTAACACATCGTAACTGCGCAAACTCCGCACCCGGCGCCGCACTAATGATAACAAACGCTAAATCCACTATGGAACTGGCCGGGCCGCTTGAAAAATATGCTGCGTGGTAAGCCCTAAAGTTTCCGACAAAGTAAACTGCGGGAGAGTTCTAAGGATTAGCGGCGGCGAAGTTGTCGGTCGAAGTTCCCATCTCTTGTTGATGTGGAAAATAAAAAAGGCCGAACTACAATCCGAGGGGGTGCGTGGGGGGTAGGGGATTAGCCCTGAATCCGTGCTACGTGCCGCAATGAATAATCGCGGTCTGAAGGCGCCATGGGAACTAATTCGCTCGCGACGCCCCAGCTCCGCCATGTTTTCTTTGGTTATCGCTGATAATATAGAGTTTCTTTGCGATACAGCCAGCCAGTTTCAATATTAGCCACATACTATATTTTATGATTCAACGAGGAACTATATTGGAATATTGTTCCTCGCCGTGTTGTCTTTGGATATCGAACAGTATATTTTTTAATGCATTTAATATCCACTTCTACAATATTTAGCCAGTTTTCCAGCGTTGAAATGCAAACACAAAAACTATTTGGGTTGGATTTCATTGGAAATTCATGGCGCTTTTAATTTATTACGGCGCTTTTTGTTTTAGTTGTTATTAAATGTACATTTTACGCTACAACACTCCACCATCAGTGTTTCCCAGTAACGCATTGCAAAGTAATTATTTCAATAGGTTATACGAAATATTTTAACACATCTCTGGTGGTCCGTTAATTTTGAAATAATTAACTAGCGGAAACTGCGGACCGCAGCGAGTTTTAACTCTAACGCGGTCAGCGGTTTGGTGTCAAATTTAAACCCATACCTATCCTCGAACGTAGCGTAATAAAGATGTACCTATACTAACAGAGAACGTATTATTTATCTACAGAGGAAATATAACTTATAGTTGCGGGAAAACAGCTTGTAACAAGTCACGTGTCAGTTTCATTTCGATTTAGGGCATAAAGTGTGGTGCAGAGGTGGTTGTAATAAATTCATGTCCGTTTATCACTAAGAATTCAGCTGAAAATGTTAACAGGAACAGCTGTTAATGAATGTGGAAGTAGTTAGAGAGGTTTTTCAGAACCGTAGCATGAGGAACAATATGGCCTCTGTCTACCACTACGGAAAAATGTCGTTTGGTTATATTACGTGTATTTAAAATTTCAGCTAGGTAAAACAATTTCATCAAAAGATTGAGTTATTAACGACGATGGTTCACAATACAGTATGTAGCTATTTACACCTGTACGAAATCGGGCCATGTCCCTTGTAAATAAAATAAAAAACAACAAGAGAGAGAGAGGGAATCTAAACAAACAAGCGTGGCCAGCTGAATCACGGACGCACCGTACCGTAAGGCATAATGAGCGTGAGCAGTTCAACAATGTTTGCTTTAGCTCTGCTCTGCTCTCAAAAACAACAGATAACAATATGCTAATGCCGACAGACCTCGGTGCTTGTGGTTTCCAGCGCAGTGGTTGCTAGAGGAGGCTCTGTATTTGTGAAATGTGGTCGATATGCAGTAACGTTAATTGGAATGTGGCCTGATACTGAATATGACATTTTTTTGACAAATCATGAAAATAGCCAAGTGGACATGAAGCAGTGGATGGACACAAAGGAGCTTATAAAAGATTATCGGCTGTGTTTTTCCTATAAAACGGAGTTTGCAGTGCATTTAAAATGGTCAGTGATGTCACCGGACGCTGTAGTGGTCTCTGTGTTGGCTGTGTGGTGTCCGGCAGAGTAGAATAGCACCAACCTCTTACTCTCATGGGTGTCGTAGAAGGCGACTAATGTTTTCCAGGCAAGAGATCAAGCGTCTCCGTAGTCTGGAAAATGGGCAGCAGCATTTTCCATTGTTATATTTAAACACTGCGATCTCCAACCCGCCTGTCAAGCGTGGAGATTATGGCAATAACCTCCCTTTCGTGGGAGAGGCCCTAAGTCTTGCAGTGGACTGTTACGGGCTGTGATGATATCGTGCGTGTTTCCAAAGTAATTTTGAAAGTGGTTCAGCGTTGCTATTCGTTACGTAAAAATCCTTAGAATGAAGCAATAGCCTAAAGAAATCTTTAGAGATTCTCACATTAGATAAAGTCGTTAGATCCCCGCTAATTTGTGACCAAAAAGAACTAAGCCCGGCTGGCAATAAATTCTTAAAACACATTTAAGAATGACGTTTAACGTAAATTTTAATAA
Source organism: Blastobasis adustella (assembly GCA_907269095.1). Classification (NCBI taxonomy): domain Eukaryota; kingdom Metazoa; phylum Arthropoda; class Insecta; order Lepidoptera; family Blastobasidae; genus Blastobasis; species Blastobasis adustella. The sequence continues at coordinate 12,557,928 of OU026131.1, forward strand.
CATTTTGTGTTTATCTTAGCTGTAATGCGATTAAGAATTTTGTGCAAGCCGCCCTAAGTATAATAAATTTTTACATACCTATCTAGCGACCTCGACTTTGTTTACTGTAAAGAACTAGGCAGTCTTACTCCTCTGAAACTGAAATCTGTAACCGAATCCAGTTCACGAGGGCGTAGGTTCCGCGAATGCGATAAATGAAAAGGAAAACCGCCTGTTACCGTTGAAGCGATCTGCCGACAGCTGTAGTGTCAAGCCGAAACCTCGAGATGGGTTATACAGTGTGTAAAAGAACACGTCGGAACCGAAAGGGGCTTAGCTACTATAAAAAATATTATCAAAATCAAAATTATTCTTTTCTGTGAAAAGAAACCTATATAAAACATTGAAAAACCTAATAAAACTTGGTAAAAATATTGCAATTTAAAATTAACATAAAAGTTATTGCCGTTTCAATAAAGTTCAACTACTTCATATATTATGACGAAACCAGTAAGTAAAAATAGAGGCGTGGGATGTCAAAGGCATTTATTATTTTATTTGCTGACAATTCCAAGAAGGGAATCAGGTGGCGGCTTGCATATTTGCCTACGGTATGACATAAAAAAAGGATTACATAAATATATTCTAACGCCGTAACTTAACCCACGCACCGAACGGGGTTTTTATTACATACTGTATACAAGTTACGATTTCCGCACGGATTTTGAATTCAGGATTTGCGGTGAGATTTTACGTATGGTGGAAATTTCACGAACGAAATGCTTGTATATCTATGATGTTGTGATGTACAGTCGAGGAAACTAAATGTAAAACTGAATATGTATAAAATTGGTCGTGTTACTATTTTAAGACGTGTGGTTTGGCATTTGTATACGAGAAACATCGCTTGATGTTTCTCGACGTCGATTTTGACAACACCATTACGTTTAACGTAAAAGTTTTGCAGAAAACGAGAGAGGCAACGGCCAGTCACGTTGTACTGACATTAAAAAAAACAGGTGTTCCTAGCCTGTTGATCTGTGGCCACGGCAAACTTTATTGCCAAGCTATATGTAAAGCGAACTGGTAGTTTCTCTCAAGTGGATAATTAATTAACTAACGATGAAAATGAAAATGAATTGCCAGACCAGTCGATGTCCACCCTATTAAAATGGCTTCCAAATTAAAGAAACCGCATCGAATCTGCGCCAGGTGTTAAAATACCGATATCAAAATACCGCGCAACCACCATCAACCCGTCAACGAGCAGCGATAAATACCTAAAAATATGAGCATCTTAGCCGCCAAGACCTCCTTGCTGAAGTGGAAGGAGTCTCCCAAAGTTATGATTAAATTTGAACAAAACCGCTTCATTTGCCAAGCCACTCCCGCTAAGCGCGTGCCGTCAGCTCTCGCGGTATGACTCCTAACGCCCTCACGTAAGAGTACGCGCGCACACTTACGCCCGAGTAAATAATTTTGCAAGTGCGCCTCTGTCACGGGGCCGCAAGAAGGGACGCCGTGGTTTGGATAAATGACAAGTAAAAACAGATAAAATATTGGAGGTATCGAGTATTCGAATTCTGAATATCTGATTCAGATTGAGATTCATTTAGGACCAAAAAACAAAACCACTACATAAAATCCAATATTTTTTTTTTTTTTAAATTAGCCTTTTTGCTAATTGGACTAATTTTGATACATAATATTAGAAAATTAAAATGTCTTTCTTAGATAGGAATCTTCGTCTACAGTGCCGACGATGACCCCATGGCCCCCCGCCGAGTCCGGCCCTGTCGCCCCGCGAAGCAAATTTGATTTACTCCAGGCAGTATGTCAAGTGGCGGATCCGAAGTACAGACGCGTAATATTGGTATGATAAAGCTTTATACGCCGTATATTGAGCTCGCACGGCCGCCCGTGACGCTAAGGTGACGTGAAATGGGCCGTTTTATTATTAGTAAGCATTATTGGATGTTGTTCGCCTTTCCTTTCGGGCTTGTTTATGAGATTATTTGGGGAAATCAACGGAAATTTCGGTGAGACATTTGTGCTGGTTCTGTATGCTCTGGCGGCCGGGCTAAATGGTAATGTTGTAACTGGGTCGGTTGCTGGAATACATTATCAGGGGAGAGTTTTTGTGAGCGTCAAATTTGGGTATTTTTTTAGCAAGAAACTAAGACCATAGAGAACGAACATACTGACGCACGAAAAACTGCAAACGCACACATTGACAACCAACATACGCCATGAAACACAATATGTTTACGAAATCTCATGTCACTGTTGACAACGCGCCATCATTATTTCTTATTCGGTCTGAGTCTACAAAGTACAGGCCTTCACATCAAATCAAATACTTTATTCAGTATAGGTTTTCACAAACACTTTCGTATGACACAATACATGTTATAATAATGAATCCTAGGCACCAAGGCGTCATTGAGCGGACAACGGTTTCCCCAGGTAACCTCTTTCGATGCCAAATTTTATCCACATCTTTTCAACGGTTTCGGTGTAAAACGTAACAGGCAATTTTCCCAATACAAGGTACTAAGAAACATAATTATATATTTTTTCAATCCAAACACACCTACGCCTTAATTTTACAAAAGAATGTTTCGGATAAAGAGGAATTGTATGGCTTCCGCGTTTCAATGCGGTTGCAAACCAACAGAAACGCGGTTGGAGAGAATAAATTAAAACGTGCCTTAATGCCGATGCCTGTGTAGCCTTTTTCGTAGTATACTCCCGTGGGCTTCAACGAAGATTGTTCCGGCTTTGGCCATAGCAACCAGGAGATGGGAGACGATGGACGGATGTGTACAAAGCGGAATGATGTGGATGGCTCGAGGTAACTTTTGTCTTTTACACTCATGTAATAAGTGACAATGCGGACGATGTAGAATCCGAAAGCGGATGCGAATGATTTTACAGGCTAAGCCCCACCACCAATTCCTGACGCTGCAACTTCTGTATAGCCTGGATCTACAGGAGCAGGCGAAAGAGCTACTGGGTTTAGACACCCAGAATACTACCCACTCGCAAAAGTTTAGATATAAATAAAAGAACACTAACCAAAAATTTAATATTTTCAGCTAGAAATGTACCCATAAGACCATAGATATAAATAAAAGTACCCTTACCAAAAATTCCACATTTCATAATCAAGCATTTTTTTTCTTTTACCACATAGCGTTGCCAGATCTTGAGTTGTTATGACCACCGTGTTATTTACCAACTAATTAGAAGTTATGGAACCCAACGGCGTCCCAGCGGCTTCCTTTTTTAGCCGAACGGGGTACGGTGCAGCATCCTTTTTAATTACGACACCAAGTGGACTCGTAAGATGAAGATGTACAGCCGCAGGCAGAAAAACCGTTTTGACATACTTTAGTACTTTTTTCGGAACCCCATTACATCCTGAACCTAAGGTGAGTACAGATACCAATGTTTCAATCCATGAATTTTTCCGTATCAACGCCGATTAACTACCCCGTTCAGATTGGACTAGTTATTTCTGTGTATATTTTACAATGCGACGCTTTGTGTAGGCTATATCTTAAAAGGGTTTGCTATCGTAAACCGTGTTGATAACTAATATCGAACTATACTGTACACAATAAACTCAGTTTAAAAATAAAAAAAAGCTGTTAACCATAATCATAATAACGAGTAATCGCCATTTACGGCTAGCCAAGTAAAGGAGTAGAAGTCATTTAATTTTTACAGCTATTTCATTACACGCTCTACCTTTTGCAAAGTGGGAGGGGGTAAGGGGGGTAAACGTTGTAGAGCTATGGGGGGATAGCATGGCGTTGTTTATGCGTGCAAGTTCTTGAGCCCTCGCATAAGCCATAGAGGCACATAAAAGAGTCGTGACAGCGTCATAAGCTGTGCTCTACCGGGACAGGTAGAGTATGGCCACGGGTTGATAGAGTAACGAGTATGTCGATTCCGGTTTTCTGTAGAGCCTTTTTCTGTCGAGTGCTTTGTTTATTTGACTCGTGTTATTTATATAAAAATAGCCATTGTAATGTGGAACAGCGTTCAGGCACCAGAAGCGAAGATTTAGAAAATATTACATTGTTTTGTGATTTTTGTATCAGCAATTAATATTATGTCGCAACAAATTGGTATTTATTTCGTCTAAAAATACTAACATTACAAGATATTTTAATTTTATTTCATGTCATACGGTAGATCAGACAAGCGGGCCACCTGATGGAAAGTGGTCACCACGTACAGAAATTAACGACACAAATTGCTTCACCGCGTTCAGAACACAAATTACTTTTCAAACTATTACGAAAAAATGACAGACCGAATCCAATAAAAGTTTCACTAACAAATCACTGACATCAATAAAACAACCGGCCGTATCAGGACTCTACATCCGGCTCTATAGTACGTCAGGAGAGTTATGAATTCAAACAGAACCGTGAAAAATAGTCTCCGCCGCGGGGGCCGTTCGTCTGGTTTCCGTGGGCGATGATATGTGAACCCGGACGTACGAAATATGTATATATTGAAAATTATGGTCGCTCAGGATAAAGGCGTACCTATTCATCTTATATGTATTTTGCTGGAAACGTTTACTTGTGTTTGTAAGAGATATGGGGGTTATTGGAGGGGTATGTTTTATTTTATGGGTTATTTACGAGGGTGTATCAGAAAGGGGAGTGTAATAAACTCATAATATTAAATTTGAAACGTTTTGGTTTTTTTTTTTAAATCACTCTGCCATTTAGCCTTAATGTAAACAAAGCTTGTTTTAGGGGTGTTAATTAGATTTTGGGGGTTAATTAGTTTAACACTTATTAGAGGAATGTAATTAAAAATTCCAGTGCCAAGAAAAGTTGTCATTAAAGAAAGGATGAAATAGACCAGTAATTAAACAATAACAGGAATCCAATTTCCTAGGAAAAGCTCGCTTCCTGAAGCTATAAAGTGAAACAGCGCAATTAACGTTGTGCCGAATGCAGTAAAAGCGTGAACCTGACATTTCTCTTCCATAGTTTAAATAAAATGCTTGCGACATTTTAAACTACAATTGGCCAGGATACAGTGTACTATAATCAGACCATTAATGGAGCTTATCGACAAAAATATCGCCAAAAATTGGTCTACCCAAATTTTAACATAACTTAATGTTTTCAACTATCGCGGTTATTATCACACATTTCCATAACTGTTGAAGCGATTTTACTGAAAAAAAAAAAACAATTGTCTCAAGTAAAAAAAAATTAAAATTGTTCGGAAACACATATCCACATATTAAACCAATAACACTTACTCTTTGCGGGTTAAAATGTAAAAATTAACACCCGTATCAATATCTCTTTCACCGCCGTCAGTGGCGACACAAAGCGTATAACAATTCGGCAATACGACGCTGTGCCGGCGCCGAAGCCGAGCGACTTTATTCGAAAAACATTTTATTCACTCGTAGCTTATGCAAAGGACCTATAAACGTTAAAAATATTACCCCGGAGTAGGGTTGATGGTGTCAATATTGTTGGCTTTAAGTTTAGTTTCTTTTGTATATGATTTATACATTTTAAAACGATGTTCCGGGTTTCCTACCGCGTACTTAAAAAAAACTTTAACATGTGTGACAATAACCGCGAAAGTTTTAAACGTTATGATATGATTTATGTCCTTCGTGAGATACTATTTCATAAAAATAGTAAAAAAGGTTAGAAAAATAAAGCTGTTACATATAGTAACGTATTTTGCATGCACAAAATAAGTGTAACTACAAATTGAATGAACTTAAATCACACCTACATACAAAATTCTTTTTGTGACACCTTGAAATATCTTGTGTGCCAACCCTATACGGAAGCAAACGTTGGCAGCTAAACGTGGCTCCTAATGTATTCGGAAAACTTATTTTATGAACCGCCTATAAAAATATAACGGGCAGTCGTAAATGTTAAAATTTGGAGGCCCTATCGATGTAAGCCCCCTGTATACCTGCATAGGGTGTCACAAAATCTAGGTCAAACATTTCGTACGAAAATACTTTTAAAATTATTTGTGTAATTGCCTTGGTGACATTGTTTGTGGTTGTACGAGGGGTGACATGGTCAAACTTTGTACCAAACCCTCATAAAACAAAAAGTACATACAATAGTAAAAATTTGAGGTAAAAATAAGTACTAATTGTTTGTATTTATAAAAAAAGAGAAAGCACAAAAATCGAAACATAAGTGTAGTAAATAAATCTACAATAAATTAAGTTTATGGATAACAGTTGGTTGTTCTAATTCCAAATTCTTCAATAGTTTTGTCAAAACCTTTTAGCCGAAACAAGAAAATTAATAAACAATTTTACCGAGATTAAGAAATTCATATTAAAACAACCACAAAATTTTTATGGCAAACAAGTAGCCGGTAAGACCCGTATATATAATTAATTTCAGGTGTACCAAAAATCCGGGTCGGATAACGGCGCAGGCGTAAGCTGTCTTTTGCGTCGCGTAGCCGTCACTTTTCATAACACCCTGAAATAAAGGCACCTCCTGGGTCCGGCTTTAGCTTAGTTTAATTTTGTGGACCCGTTTTTTTGGGGCCCATTACGCAGGCCGTTACGAGGGGGCCGCGCGCAGAATGACTGTATAATAGCAACGAGCGTTCAAGTTACTTGTTTTAGGATTACAGTGAATTTTTTTATTTGCCCTGTTGCCCCGTTTTTGTAAAGGAAGGTGGGGAACGCACCAATTTTGTTTGCTACGTTTGCGTGCAGGTAATGTGTGATACAGGGGTGTTTACGAGGTCGCTATTTGTTATTGATTCATTCGGTGGGCCATGGATGTATAATGTACGAGTTGTCTTCGAAATCGGAATTAAATCAAATGGCATTTTGACTCTTTTGTCTATATGTTAGCTTACGTGGAAATGGGTGGAAGTTAGTTGTACTTCACCGTCCCGTCCCAACGCAGTCGGTTCTCAAAATACGTTTCAGGGTGGTACAAACATATTTTCAATTTTCATGGCGTTATTTATAACAAATTTATACCGATGGATATTGGATATGGATTGATGAATAAGACTTATTAATTTTTAATAACAACCGAGCCTCATTTGCCATTGCTTAATCGATTTAAACAAAAAAAACTTTATTTTACTACTCTGTGGCAAACGAACTAGACAAACTACTCAAAAATTGCTCAATAAAAGGTCGAAGCTACATTTGTCCCTGGAATATTAAAACATCAGCAATATCGATGCGTGCGAAAGAAGTCACAATATTCCACAGAATGTTGTCCGGGGGCCTGAGAAGGGCATAAAACCGAAAATTTTATTGGCCGACCAATACTAGTGGAGATTTTTATGGCCCCAGCATCGTACACCGGCCTTTTTGCAGGGCTGCATTTGGGTATGCTACTCTACAATATTAGATTTAAATTTTATTTTCTTTTTACTGTCATATTAAAATAAATTAATTTTATGAAGCAAGGTTTATAATAACGTAATATTTAGAAAAAATCTTGTAGAAATTAAAAATGGATAAGCTAGCTACATTCATTTATAAAGTCTGGTGGTAGCGTATTCATTCTTTATTCCGTAATAAGCGGTTACGTACCTACATATAAATAATAAAAGTAAATTTTACGTATTCTATAAGAAGTAAAAGTAATTTGAGTAAGCCGCTTACATTTTACTGAAATACCTTTTATTGCTTTGTTCCTTTTTACGATAATAAACTGTACTAGATCAGATTGCCCATCCTGTTACACATGACCTCATTACATCCCTGCGTCTATGAACAGATTCGGAGGCCCGCAAACAGTCGTAAATCCCGGACACGGCTCTGATCCGCACTTCAGTTTAATAAAATAAAAAAAATCCCGGGAACAAGTAGACCGACACGCTGGGAGGGGTTTTATTTCAATCTGTCCGAGGCTTGTTTCGTCCTGCCTATAAAAAAAACTTACGCACACAAAAAGGCGGTCTATTTAGAATCAAGAATCAAATATTGACAAATGCGCGCGTGAGCAAGCAATTGCAAAGAAAGTGGAGTGAACTAATTGAATCTCGCACAAAAAACGTCGACATCCCAGTCAATTAATAACAATTACGCGTTCACTTACGTCCATAAAGGGGACCTGCGACCCTTTAAAAATCGCCAACAATGGCCGACCCGGAACGTTTTTGCCGAAAAAGCGATTTTGAAACTGAATTATCGCTAAATGAGCTCGCATAACGTCAATTCATGTCACATTGGGCTTTATAAAACAAAGATGGGAATTAATGGTCCTCATTCGGAGAGGCCTATTGTGAACGCTGGTCCCCTGGGTGCACCCTTCCATTTCGGAGAATTGGACGCGCACAAATACCAGTCTAAGGTGAGCCCTGGCGGGCCCCCCGCCGAGTACGTCCGCGGGCCTCGCGAGGGCCCCGCGAAAGGATTGCGGGTCCCGATTCCCTGGCCGCGGGGCAACAAACGGAATGGATACGGGCCCCGTTTATTAGATTCGTCGCGTTCTTTCTTTACCTTTGACAGAAAGGTTAGAATTATCTTTTGAGGAGTCCCTTTTGACGTCCACAGTTCAGGAAATAGATCTGATAATCGAAAAATGTATTAGCCGACCTTTTTCGTTCGCAGTCGTTCAATCTGATATTCTGTGATGCGCGAGATCATTATCTGCTATACCTAACTATGTCTACGAGTTATAATACAAATAGGTACCTACAATTTGACATTGACTTGGCTTTAGATTTAATGTGTGCGTGCGTAGAATGGCGTAGATACAGAGCGCGCGTACCTTGTTCGTAGTTATCCTACTTTTCTCTTTTTTACTATGCAAATAGGCAGGCGGTTTTATTGCCTAAGGCGATTGACTAAACCAATGTGTCCCAATTATAACCTACAAACCAATTGAAGGATCCTATGAGCAAAAGGAACACTGCGCCTGGGAATTCATTCCAAATCCGAATAATACGAGCCAGAATCGTTCTTTCAAACCGTGGCATGGACACCAGGCTTTGGATAATTTGCTAATGTATGGACAGTATCATATTAATATAATACTGGACTGAGACTTTCTGAATTTTTCGTCAAACTAAATAATATTGAATACATACAATTGTATGAAAAAAGTATCTTTGACCAACTTCCGCGGTTCAGATTTTATTGTTCACATACAATAAAACAAACCTTTACAGGAAACTAAGTTGACTTTTAAATTTTTTTCAATGTTACTCATTTTTATAGACAACTCATTGGACCAAACATTTTGGAACACATTGTAATAGTTCCTAAGACGTTCCTTCTATGTTCTACGGTGCCGAATTTCGGCATACTGCCCCAGTTAACAAAATCCTTTGTACCTATAATAATTTTATACTTGTATGCGATTAATGCAACAAAAAGTATCATTTTTAGGTATATCCATACTTGGATCAAACAGCCGGAGAACTTTTCACCAAAATAATATTTATTATCCATATGAAATGCAAAAGATATCTTAATATTGACTGCTAACAATATCTCATAAAAATACAAAACGCCCGTTAAAAACGACGCATTTATTAAGCTATCATCATACTAAGATGAAAGACTCGAAATCGCTTGGCAACAAATACGCACACCGAAAGATGTATGTAACGATTTCACATACAAAAAGTATTAAAACATGATTACGTACGTACTTAATGTAATATATTGCTGAAAATAAACACGAGCAAAAGGATCTTCACATTACATTTGCCTTATTAAATTCGAGAGTTCCAGGAATTCCTCAGTGATTCGCTAAAAGAAGTCGTTCTTCCAGTCCTTTAGGCGAGGTATTCTTATACGTTCTAATACAATAATGTAATACTTACTTACTTGTGAGAAAGTAATAAGATCACTCATTACTAAGACACTCGTTTAGAAAACATTTTAATTGAAATTGTTACAGAGGGGTCTTTAAATACGGTTCAAATTCAGAAAATACAAATGAGCAAAGATATTAAATGCATTCGCGATTTCCCATATGTTTCGGGTGACTGTTAACGGTCACCTTAAGGCGACGATCAGTTACCATCAGGTGGGCCGCTCGCTCGTTTGTCTCCCTATAAACCATATAGGAATATAACATGTTGTGTACGAGTGTGTTCCCTGATCATTATAATCTGGACGCCTTCCAGTGAATAGGCTGTACCTAGACAGGAATGCTACATCTTCAGTCACATCGTCACTTACCAACAGGTTGAGATGGCGGTCAAATGCCTGTCTAGTCTAATATGAAAAAGAAATATAACCTTCTGTATATTTGTCTCCATATTTACATCGATAAATATCCATTCAGACGTAAAATAAAAAATCATAAAAAGCAATATGGGTATCTTACATTTAGATAAGAATTTAATACAGTAACGAATACCATTTTGTCCTTTTAATAACGTTTGAAAGTAAATAAAAATACAGCTATCAAATCGGAATGCAATGACCCTTGTTTTATGGCTCAAAACCGCTGTAAAGGAAAAAAACTTAATATCGACTAGTTTCCCATTCTGTGAACGTTTAAGTCTTGCCATGCCATAAAGTGTAGTCGTATAAAATAAAATACACAGGAGGACGAAGTCAACAATGAGGCATGTGTTGCCAGTGATTTTTAAAATACCGCTAGCTTGTGAAAGTGAAATTCGTACTCGCATATAATAAAAGTAAGAATCTTGGCGTTAATGTGTTAATGGGTTTCGCAGTGAGGTAATTACAGTGGAGCGACTTACATTCGACCTCCATGACCTTGCTACCTGGGGAACCTGACCAGTTTGGATCATGGTTACATTAGTCGCCTGAATGTGCTGGTTTCATTTCGATATTTTCCCTGACCGTAAGAGCATCGGTTAGTATTAATTAACTAATGTCAGTTATTACTATTATTTTATCTTTATAATGTTTCATATTATCGATTTGTGTTGTATTAGTTTTTGGCTATTAATAAGGTAAGTTGGTAAGTTAATACCTATGGAAGATTAGTTGAATTGTTTCACATGTGTGAGGCTAACAAGAAACCAGGAATAACTAATCTCTACATATTATAATCCATACAATAAATACACAAATATATTTCAACTGGCACTTAATGACATTATGTAATGTTGCTTTGTTAGTGACACATCGAGATTCTTCTCGTCCTCCCAGAGGGGGAAGGGGAGCTGTGTCGAGGCTCTTGCCCCCTTCAGCAGGTTCTTCTGCCATCCGCTTATATAGACAAGTCTCTGGTGAATAAACGTCTCCTCTTATTTTTACCAACGGCCCACAGGGGCAACATCTCGTATTCGACATTTTTTTCTTAGTAAATATCTCTATGAAAAATGTAATATTAAGCGTTCTTCGACAATTTAGGATTAACGAAAATCAGTGAGTATTAGTTTTTTGCTTGCAATAGAGATTCAGTGATGTTTTAATATATATTTAAGGGTAGAGTAAATGAGTCGCGCTGTGACATCTGGAATTCGACATTTTTTCCAGACACATATCTCCATTAATAATGACATTGAAATGTCTATTGCTGCCATAATATTTTCTCAACTATCTTCGACAGTCGTATATTGTCGAAGATAAATTTCAGTCATGTTTTAATTCAGTTTCTTGGCTAGAGAAAATGTCAAATTTGAGATGTCACAGCGCGAGAATCGCAATGCGTTCTTTCTTTCTTTCTTTCTTTTCTTTCACCCCAACTGTCTAGTTTATCAGCACCGCTGGCAACCCAACCACACGAAAACAGGTTCGACATATTTCTGAAGTGCCTTTACAACCGACGATAAAATGTAACAGCCAGCAATAAAACGTTAAAATTTGACCGAAAACGTATATATTTTAGTTCGTCTAGAACGGCCATGAATCGGGCGGTATCGCTGAATGTCTTTTATCGGCGGTAGACATTGTAGCGATGGATGAAGTGGACTGTTTTGAGGAACTGGTCGGTTACGTTATGGGAATATTTTGTGCACCGTAGAGATATGGCATTAAAACCATTCTACTAATATGAAAAATCCTAATGTTTGTAAGGATGTAACGCAATCTAGCAAAACCTTCATAAGGAACGGATTTGATGATTAAATTTGACAGTATTGTAAACTAATAGGCTAATTGATCCCGATTAGGCTAATTGGCTCAACGGTTGTGTTAATGATGCTGATTGGCCTGTGACAGACAGATAGCGGAGGCTTAGTAATATGTTTATTTAAGATAAGATAAAAAAACACAAAAACATTGATTACATACAGGACACCAGGACACCCTACGGAACCCTGAAACACTTACCTAAATAATACAAATAATCATCCCGGTCGTGCTCTCGCGCACGAGGGTCTTGACTATGATCCAGTATATGGCAGATCAGATAATTATAGTGAAGCGACTACCGTCTGATCTCCGTGACCATTCTACCAGGGGAACCTGGCCAGATTGGATCATGGTTGCACATTCAGTCGCACACATTAACATATACTTCATAACTCTTCAGGTTAGGTTAGGTTAGGTTAGGATATGGAGGAATTAAGGTATGGAGCCTTAACAACTACACAAACCGCACCACCTATCACATACCTACTTCCCTCCAGCCTCACCTCAACGCATGTATCATCCAAAAGGGATTCATTCACTTCATTTCTTCAAACATCAAAGGAACATGCATTAGGCAAAATACATAGCCTGTAATCCATAAGGAAAACGAAACTATGCCCTCCTGGGATGTTATACAGCAAATCCATTACAGAGTTCAGTCTAAGAATTATTATTAAGTTCTGACTGACTTCGCTTTTGTTGAGTGATCATCCATTATGGGAGGAAAAGGTTTTTTGTTGAGGCACGCGGGACACGGGTGCGGGTTGGATATTTGCATCGGTTTATAAGTTAACTAGTGGACCCGGCGCGACTTCATCCGTGTGACGTCATTCCCCTACCCAACACCCATCCTACACCTAGCCTACACCTACCCTATCTACTCTACATCTGCCATACACCTACTTTACACCTACCCATTTTTCTTGCTTATAACCCTTCCTCTTCAATCATTCTATCTGTTGTTGAAAACCTCATTAAAATCCGTTGCGTAGTTTAAAAGATCTAAGCGTACACACATTTAGGGACTGATGGCGGGAAGCGACTTTGTTTAATTTTTTCGCTGCCTTCCATACTTGCAAAACCTCTCCAAATCTAGTTTGTAAACAAAGTTTATGCCAAACTTGTTTGTCTAAGTATTTAGGTCAAATAAAACTACTTAGGCCAAGGACAAACAGGTTTGGCCTAAATCGTGTTACCAAGTCGTGTCACATCACTAGTCCAAACCGCCTATCAACCGAACACAGCCAATATCCAAAGTCGTCCATTAAAAGCGATCACCAATCAGGCGGTATCGTTGACCGGGAGTCGATAGCTCATAACCTCGACTAATGTCCACTAATTACACTAATGAACGGTGGCGGTTTGCTTTGTCCAAGCAAACAGTGCTGGTGCATTTGCGTTTCGCCATATTCGAGTAAACGTGGCTGCTGTTCACAGTAAACATTGTCTTTTACAGTTTGGCTTCGTCGGGTTATTTTTTTTTTAGAAAGAAAGAAAGAAAGAAAGAAAGAAAACATTTATTACAGTAGACACCACGATACGATAATTAGGTACAACATAAAATACAAATAATATTTGAAAATAAAATAAAAAATAAAAAGGAATAAAGGAATAACAAAACTGTACGAGTATCTATTCCCAGTGGCATTGTTTAATTGTTTAATAATTGTTTAATTTAGTTGGGTAGGTACCGTCGAGTCCAGATATGCTGACTAATAAATAAAAAATAATAAACAAAAAATAATTTTATTAGCCACTTAATGCAATAAACATAAACATAACAGTACAATAAATGGCAATAAATCTATTAATTTTTGTGTGTACGAAACAATTCAGGCACTTAAAATGTATTAGCAACATGCTGATCCCTCTTTTCAGAAGTATGATTTTCAGCCATGAATGGTTTGAATGAGAATATTGTAATGGGGAGTTACTCTGAAATGCGTATTTGAATTTTGCAAATATTTGAGAGATAAGTAAATTGTTCACATTAAACATTATCTTTAACAGTTTGAACTATTGCAGGTAATTTTGTTTTAATTAGGTATGTACAACAGGTTAGGTTGTAGGTAGGTAGGTTTACAATATCATTATGAATTGATTTCCAATTTATGTAATATTATGTACATTTAACTTTCAATTATAGATAAATAAATAATACTAAACTACAGTCTAGTCGATTTGTGTTGGCTAATGGGTAATTATTTAAGCATTACAATGTTGCAAATATATGGATGGTGTGTGATGAAAATTAATTAATGTACTCACTTCAAAGTTTAAATTGTAAACTTTTATTAACTCTCAACTCGTCTAAACATTAGAGTGAGAAACTTTAGATTTAGTTAAAAGAATATGTTTACGGGGTAGAGCTTTTCTACGTTCTATCTAAAAGAAGAACATTGTAGTGGAAAAGTTTTCTTACTTTACTGTTTTAGTTAATGTAAAGATACTTTATTACAATATTATCCTATTTGAAGTTGGTAAAGATAATCATTGTAGTCATCACACAGCGATAACACACCTGCATTTTTTATTTTTGTTACTTGAAACCTAACTGTATGAATCGTAAATGCTACGGGCGACAGTTGCCTTCTCTCTTGTCACTGAGAAGCATAAAAAATAGCTGAGGCCTTTCATTTGTGCCCATAATATATTGTTACACAGAACAAATACTCCCAAACTTATAAAATTACAGAACAAACTCATCTTCCTTTTCACCCCATTCTTAACAATCTCACTCCACATTTCTAAGATTCCAAACAAGTGTACTCTACAACAAATTTTTCACACTGCGACAAATTGCTGTCACCAAAGCACACACCACATTAACCCGCGAGCAATTTCAAGTTCACACAACAGCCACGACGGCAATCCAGAGGCGCAGTCGTTTAATTCTCGACGATAATTAGTTCTCTGTTTGCCACTGCTAATTAACATGTGGGGTTCGGAGGCGGTTAATTTATACGCGGAACTTACACTCGGCTCCCGCACTATTGTTCATCGGAATTTATTGTGTCTATGTGTGAGAAAAGTAATACGTTTTAAGAGCGTCGGTGGCCAGGCGTTTGAGTATCGGACTCGTAAGCGAGAGTTGCTGGGTTCGAATCTCGCTGTGGCCATGTACCAATGACTCTTCTCTGAGTTATGTACTTTAGTTGGATTCTAACCGATGCTCTTACGGTGAGGGAAAACATCGTGGTGAAACCTACAAATTCAGGCAACTGAATTTGTAACCATGATCCAATCTGGTCAGGTTTCCTTCGTAGCAGGGTCACGGAGGTCCGATGGTAGTCGCTCCACTGTAATTACCTGATCGCCAAATCCTGGATCATGGTCAAGGCGGAAACCGGGAACTCATGTTCGAGGGTTCAACCGGTACATTAATACCAAAAGATATTTTTTTTATGACAAAAGTAATACGTTTTGTTCGGGCAGGGAAAATAATACTATGATCACAGATTTTATTGTAGACAAACGCTACGGGGCTACGTAGATGAAGCTATGCCGTAGCTGTCTGCTACGTCGTAGATGAGCTACAGCGTGGAAACTATATTTTCTAAATAACGGCTGGCGGGATCTGGATTTGCTGACAGAACGGCATGTTGACAAAATAATCACTCAGGTCATCGAGAACATCGGATTCCATGGTTTCAACAACCGAATCCCCGTCTTACCCGATCGTCCGTTTACAGACATATAATAAATACCCTTATATCCCCATTGGCTTCTGAGACTGTTTGACCAGTCTCAGGGTCTTCAGAAGACCTTGGTCAACCTTCGCCAACGGTATTAAGAGACATACACCTAACGCGTGACGAGCTGGCTACGGTACTGACCTTCAACCAGCCCCAACGCGCGAAACGGTCACCCATCCAGTCCGCGCACGCTGCGTTGCTTAACTTCGGTTATCGATCTCACCAGCTCGCCACTTCTGCCGCTTCATGCTGCCATTGCAGGCATGTGACATCATAATTACCGGCGAAACGTCACAGGTAATTGTTTCGACGAAACGTTAAGTTATGGGGGTATTTCCAAGAATCCAAGTCGATTAAGCGACCTGGTCACGAGTACACTAGTGCTGTTTGGTGGTAATGGTATTGCGAAATACACGTAAAGAGAAAATCAGAGCGTCGGTGGTGAAGTGGTTGAGGTGTCCAACTCGTGAGCGAGAGGTACCGGGTTCGAACCTCGATGCCACCATGTAGTAATTAATCTTTTCTGAGTTACGTACATTAAAGGAACACTAACACACTAACCGATGTTCTTACGGTGAGGGAAACCATCTTGATGAAACCTACTAAATACATAAACTACGTTTTTATGGAGAACGCTCGGAAAACACCCTTAAGCACCTTACACCGGAAGATAGATACATTAAAAATGCTTTTAAAACAAATATAACATATTTTAAACAAAACGAATCAATAAAGCAGCAAGTAAACCAGCAACGGAACCCTCCTATCTAATTAGCTGGCCACATTGTCGCCGCCGCTATAAATTACCCCGACCACAGAAACGGCGTAACTTGAAATGCGTTATTCTTCAGATGGTGCTTTTTGCGTCGCCGCTGCGTGCCGCAAAAAGCGGAAAACTTGAGAGAGACTTTTTACCGAGCGGCCGTCAGAATGAGTTATAGTTGGGTTGGGACTTAGTTGGACATCGGTTCTTGCTGTATTCAATTGTGACGTCACTATGAAAGGTATGTTGATTTAATAATTGTATCGAAATTAAAATTTAATAACTTATCAGTAGAGAAATTAAATAGATAACATTGTTTACCTGTTATATGTATAGTACTAGCTTTTAAAGCGTCGGTGGCCGAGCGGTTACAGTATCCGACTCTTAAGCCAGAGGTACCGGGTTCGAATCCCGCTCCGGCCATGTACCAATGACTGTTTTCTGAGTTATGTACATTAGTTGAATACTAACCGATGCTCTTTACGGTGAGGGAAAACATCGTAATGAAACCTGCACATTCAGGTGACTGAATGTGTAACCATGATCCAATCTGGTCAGGTTCCCCTGGTGACAGGGTCATGGAGGTCAGATGGCAGTCGCTCCACTGTAATTACTTCACCTGCCAAATCCTGGATCATGGTCAAAGGCGGACCCCGGGCTCTCGTTCTCGAGAGCACAACCGGGACATTAACGCCAAGATAATTTATTTTTGAAGATGTATAGTACTAGCTTTTGCCCGCGACTTCATTCGCGTTTTTGGCGCAAAAACCTTCTCGTTGAATCACTCTATTTACTGTTGGAAACCGCGTGAAAATCTGTTATTAGTAGTTTTTGAGATAGACGAAGTCATATATTAGTCATATACATACAAACATCTATTTTTATATACATATAGATGGATAACTTACCTTTTTCCCCGTAACGAATACGAGAATCCATGGATTTTTAATATTCCTGTGGGATCCTTACACTATATTAAAGAGATCAAAAGCCCTAGATTATGTCACTGAGGAAGAATGTGTAGGTTTCTATAATAATAATAATAATAATACCATCTTATAAAAAAAAATGTATATATATATGTATATAAAATAAATGTAACAGAATTTAAAAAAAAAAAAAAAAAATACTATAAATACATTACAAAAAAGAATATTACTGAAAGCCTTCCAAAGTGGCAAAAGATAGTGCCATGTAGATGGTGATGAAGACCTATGTCGCGAATTTGATTATATCTAATGGAAAATTAAACTTTTTTGCCACGTGCCAGTCTAATAGGTCTTACATTGAAATTGCCATTTTGTATGGCGAAAATGAAGGAAACTGTAACTTTCATACATGCAAATTTTTCAATGTCTTATTTACAAATCCGATTACATTGAAACTTTGTACGACATTGAAACGACGACAAATGAACGGGGTATTTTCAAACCTATAAAAATCTGGTATCTAGTCATACTCTATTATCATCATCGTCATCACAGCCCGTAACAGTCCACTGCAGGACTTAGGGCCTCTCCTACGAAAGGGAGGTTATTGCCATAATCTCCACGCTTAGCAGGCGGGTTGGTGATCGCAGTGTTGAAATATAACAATGGAAAATGCTGCTGCCCATTTTCCAGACTACGGAGACGCTTGATTTTTTGCCTCGAAAACATTAGTCGCCTTCTACGACACCCATGAGAGTAAGGGGTTGGTGCTATTCTACTCTGCCGGACACCACATGGCCAATTATCTATTATAGTAAAGTAGTATTGATTTTGATATGTTATATCCATTAAAATAAATATTTAAGCAATGGTATACTTGCAAAAAACGGCAATTCATAGGTTAACTGGCACGAAAGAATTTTCGTTTCTTTTCTATGTCAACCGGAAGAAAAACAAACGGGCCTTTTAGTCCTATAGCCTTCGTTTACAACATAACATGTTGCATAATATGTGCTCATATTACAGGCACAGACACTAAACTCAACCACCTCTCAACCCCGAAGCATCTCACTTTCATAACCGCTGTTGCGGAGCATTCACCAGCAAGAAAGTTCCACGCACAGTGCTTCAACCGCTACCCTGAATTATTCATGATATGACGTGCGTATGGACCAAAAACAAGTGTGATATTTTACGTACTTACCTACCCGTAAAAATATGATACGTGTCGTGGATATAAATAAAGTATTTGCCTCAAAATAAATAAAATATGAGTTACTACTTAGCTTCTTTAAACGGTGCCGTTGAGTGCTGGCTCATATGTCTTTGTACCGCGGTTGTTAATACGTGTCCTTAATGTGACATTATTATGTTGTCCTATAAAATCATTTGCGTATCCCAAAAAAATATATTATACATGAGAAAGTTTGTAAGAATGGTAAATGTAAAGTATCAACGTTTCAATAGAAAAAGATGAAGTAGAGAACGACAATGGTAAGTTTTATCTACCGAAATACGAGTATAATGAAATTGACTTATTTAAATGAATGTAATTAATTTTTAGTTTTCTGTAAATAATCTTAAATTTGTTTTAATTTTTTAATATTTAAAGTTCTTTATATTTTACTCTTTCACGCTTCTACTGAAAGCACTTTGATGAGTTTTGTATAGCTATTATTTTTATTTGTGTCGGCTCGATTCCTTTCAGAATACTTCTGACCTCGATGTTTATTCGAATTGGCTCGTCATTTCGACGTAGTTGCATACGCCGTACAGGAAAACTGCAATATCGGCTGCCGTCAAACAAATATATCGTTCTATCCCCGATCGCTACTCTCAAAGCCCGCAATTCGTAATGGCGGCTATTAACCTTCATACCGCGTGACAAGTGGCATGACAACTTGATGACGTGTGACCAAGACCACTTTTGTCATGCCACGTGACAAGCCGCATTATAGTGAATGGTAAACATAAGTTCATTTTAAGTTACACCATCAATACTGACAGAACCTATATTTAGTAGAGTGGTTGTTAGTCCATCCACTTCTTTTTACCCGGGTTATGATTTTAGCAATACAGTACGGACATTTTATCCGGTATTTAAGCAAAGGAATGTACATAAGTACATAGTACGCCCCTCGGTCATTAACCCCCGCAAGGCTTAAACACACAAAACTCGAAAGAGTAAACTGACTTACGATAAATGCGATGGGAAACACGGGGTAAATAGGCGAAATGGCACGCGATATTATATTTAAGGAATCAATTAGGGCGTGTGTGAAAACTCCATGTTGAAATTGCCGTGGGGTACCCCACTCGTGTTTGTGTTATTGTGGAGTGTTCGGAGTGAACGATCGACTCTGATGTCTTACTTCGTACGGGATGCCATTGGGCTTCTATTTTGTGGCACAGTCTCTAACTCTCCTAGAGAATATTGTAGTTAAATCTTTCAATGCGTACTCGTAAGTTATAACCTCGACGGATAACCTCCGACCAAGTTAACTTAAACTCAAATATTTTTTAAACTACCCAACCAAATTGAATGAAACAAAGCTTGGAACCATTCGATTAAATTGTCTTTCTAATAAAGAAAACCGCATCCAAATCGGTCCATCTGTTCGGGAGATACGATGCTACAGATAGACACATAAAGCCACAGACGCACACGTCCAACTTATAACACCCCTTCTTTTTCGTCGGGGGTTAAAAGAAAACTAATTTGGATTATTTTGGGTGAGTCAGGATTCATTATTACACTTGCAAGAAACAGACCTACACCTTTTTACCCACATTTGCCACCCTCCTGGTGTCATACACCAATGAGCCAAACGAACTAACAGACCACCCCATGTATAATCAAGTACATAAGACTTAAACCCAAAACGTGAGAACGCAATCACTTTGTTGGAGACACAGATAAATAAGACATCGTATTACACCTACACCTACCTAAAAATAACATACCTGTTAAAAGTAAGCTTGTAGGTAACTCACTTGTAGACCCTTATTTAACAAAACGACACGAAAAAAGGCCCCAAGGCTCTTCGTAGGCGCTTCCAGAACCTTGCTCTGAAACAACGCACTCGGCCATTTCGATTCATTTCACTTCGGATTCTACTTTTTTCTACTCGCATTGACCATTATGGGTGGTCATAAAGGGAATGGCTGCAGAAATGGGCGGGTAAGTTACCTCACGGAGTTTCGATGGGCAGAGGTGCTGGCGAGCACGCTGGTACATGCGGGAACAGCGCTGTTATAATTGTGTGAGCGTTGGACTATTAGAAATTTATAGGCCCATTCTTTGGGTGCGATTTTGTCCAAGTAGACTGTAAAATTTAAACACTGTTACTGTTTTGGCTGTCTTAAAAATATAACTGTAGTATAAATGAATAAAATAAATAAATTCACTTGGAAAATTCACACAGCGCCATCTAGCACCAAAGTAAGCTTGTGTTATGGGTGCCAGACAACTGATAAACTACTTATAAATTTTTAACTACATAATTATTATATACAATAGAATACAGTACAGAAACTTTGTTAGGTATACATAATTAAGAATATTGAACTTTACTACTCAAAGCTTTATCTTTTTCAATGGAAACTAAGGCTGTCAAGTATTAACGGATTTGGCTTTATAATTTAGCGCTTAAATATTTATGAAACCTGAAGGTTTACAAGTTAAACGGATACACGTGTCAATTAACCTACAAAGTAAGGGTTAATTTTGAAAATTGACAGCAATTTCGGTCTTAATTTGCAATGTGGGGTCTGGTAAAATATTATATATTTTAGTCATAAATTAAAATAAACACATACAGAAAGCTCACGCCTCTGTCCCACAGGTGGGGTAGGCAGAGACTATGTGGACTATGGAGGTGTGTTAGGGCAGAGCAAAGTAGCCACTTTGCTCTGCTCTGACACACCTCCCTAACCTTGCATATCTCCACAATTCTTTTCATACATTTCTTTTTAATTTTGCAACTTCGGACCCAAAATAAAAAGCATTTTCAAATACGTTTTCAACATTGCTATTTCAAACTCATCAATTAGTTAAAGGTGTCTGACGAGAGATTTACGGAAGAGTCTTACATGCAGCGGTTGACAGTTGATCGTGAGCGAGGAAGAGAGTTTAAACTATCCTGACACAATACATACATAGTATTAAACAAAGTCGCTTCCCGCCGTCTATCCCTATGTACCTGTGTAAACCATCTGTCACTATGTACCTATTTATCTAAGTGTACGCAACAGATTTTAATGCGGTTTTCAACAATAGATAGAGTGATTCAAGAGTAAGGCTTATAAATAAGAAAAAAGGGTAGGTTGGGGTAAAGTAGATTTACGCGAGCGAAGTCGCTTAGATCTTTTAAACAACGCAACGGACATTAATACGCCGGGTCCAGTAGTAAAATATTTCGTCCAAAAACCACTGAGCTCGCCTGTACCCAGTTGCTTTGATGGCTTTACGGGCGCCGGACGCTGTATATTCGCCGCGAATGGATATCATTCGCGATTATTTCTTCGGCAACGGCCCGTGCCTAAGCCGTTTCGGCGCTAGCCTAAGGTGCTGTTTTACTCTGTCCATTCAATTGTTAATGGACAGAACTCTGGGGCTAGATGGAGTGTATGGCTGTAAGAAGTGATATTAGTTGCTAAGGACTAGTGTTGGTTCCAGCTTTGCACAAGTTGTGGCAAATACTGTCGAATAGATTGACTGGGCTATTCCTAGAAAGGCATGCTCCATCATCGGCGGCATCGTCATTTACCACCAGGTGAGGTGGCGGTCAAATGCCTGGTCAGTCCAATTATAAAAAAATTTAAAGGTTGCAAAGGGGATCAAAGATTAAAAGTTAATCTACTATAGTACTCTTACTAATAGTTAGCTATTTTACTACAAGAAAAATATTGAATCTACTAGCAATAAAATTTGGTAGAAGAAAATCGACAACGAAATACACGATCGGGTGCATTAGATGCGAAAATAAGTAACAAGCATTTAGTAGATAAAAAGTATGTATAGTGCATTCTTGATGGAACTTCATTGTATGATAGACTTAATACACTTTTTACACAAAAGCAATGAAATCAAATGAAATCATTATCAGGCAATGTTTTAACAAATAAATGATGATGATTCATTCGAAACCGGTCGCAATATATTAAGTTTATTTTAATTATAGCGGCACTTGTGTAAAAAGGTGTCTTAATTGTGTCAAACGAGCATTTAATTACTTATTTGTTTGGAACACCTATAAGTTCAGTAACAATTATTAGTATCAAAGTAATTACAAAGAGGATAATTATTATTATGTTCACTTCTATTTAAAATTATGGAATTCTATTTTAGCGTATAATAAGACATGTGTTTAATGTTGGAAATGGCCCTTACATGCTGATTGATTTTCAAAAACTAATTTGTAATAAATTTTCAAAGCCAATGTGCCAATATTGATAAACATAATTTCTGTGCACTTATGAAAACATACACACATATGTTGTGGCATATGGTACCGGGCACATAGCTCGCAGAACAGATGGCCGATGGGTCTTTGTGGAGATCTCTGGGTGGGCCTATGCCATGCAGTGGGCGTCTTCCGGCTGATATGATGATGATGACTCATGAACACTGCAGTCAACCTTGCCATCTAATGTTAGTTTAAATTGGACACAATAATATATGTAGCTTTTTAGATTACTGTTAGCTGCTTGTAGATTACTGTTAGTTAGAAACAAAAAGCACGCCTTGCTTTGCATACCGCAGTTTTGCTTCCCACACTAACATACGGTAGTGAATGTTGGGTATGGCAGAAGAGGAATGAAAGTAGAATAAATGCGGTTGAAATGAGGTCCCTAAGGAAAGTATGTGAAGTAAAATTGAGTGATAGAGTGAAAAATATAGTGATCCGTGAAAGGTGTGACATGAAAGATGATGTAGTATCAAAAATAGAAAGAGGGATGTTAAGATGGTTCGGGCATGTAGAGAGAATGGATGATAGACGATTGACAAAAGAGATATATAGCGCGAATCTGGAAAACCAGCCCTTAGGGGGACGACCCAGGAAAACATTCACTGATCAGATCAGTAATGTTCTCAAAAAAGTGGTAAGAATAAAAGGAGATGTATGAAAAGAGTTGTGGATATATGCGAGGCTAGGGAGTTGTGTCAGGACAGAGCAAAGTGGCAGTCCATAGTCTCTGCCTACCCCACCTGTGGGACACAGGCGTGAGCTTTATGTATGTATGTATGTAGAAACAATAAGAGCCTGTTAGCACACAATCGTATCACATAAAATGCTATCTTTAGCCAGGGTAGCGTAATATTCGCATATTGGACACTGTTGGCCGGCCAAAGGCATCACCAATGTGCTTGTGAAGCTACACTGGCCGATCGTTCACTTTTATCGAAGCCTGTAAAAAGGCTCTTTGGCAATCTCTAGCTAGGATATGTGGCTATTAGTTTGGATTACTACGTAATACTTACCTTGTTTTGAGTTAGTAAAGGTTCATTACCGTTATTGTTATATCGAGTATGATTTGAAAGAGGGAGGAAATACTTGGCCGCCACAGTCGTAAGTGACCTTCTAAATTATTGCATGTTCACATGATGCTATATCATTTTAATTACCAGAGTTACATTGACACATAATAAAATTATCATAATGTCGTTAATGTTCCGCTTGTCTGGCGCGCGAGGGGTCCGCCTTGACCATGATCCAGGATTTGGCAGATCAAGTAATTACAGTGGAGTGACTGCCATCTGATTGCCGTGATCCGGCCTCCAGGGGAACCTGACCAAATTGGATACGGTTACAGAATCAGTCGCCTGAATATGCAGGTTTCTTCACGATGTTTTAACTCACCGTAAGAGCATCGGTTACTGTTCAACATAACACAGAAAAGAGTCTACATCGACACATAATATCTAGCACTAACAGAACCTTCACAAAGGATATTTTTGGCAAAGTTTACAAGCGCATATCTCCTAAGATCTTGTATATTTTAAACACAAGAAAATAGTGTCTGGTCTTTTGCGTATCTGGCCCTTTATGAGTCTGTTAAATTGCGTATTTAAATAACAGTCATTTGCGTGTTTGGCCATTTGCGTTTCTGATACAATGCGCCAAAAGGATTTTCGACACAGTCATATTAATTCTAGTAAGTTTCAAAAGTTACAGGTGATAAGCTACTGAACCACACTATCAAATTAATAAAACAAACAATCCAACTCATTAGTTAAATTACAGCTTAAGACGGTACAAGTACAGTGCACGCCACAAGGCAAGTCGCCGCAACCAAACCGGACATATAATGTTTAAATACTCTAACTCGTATGCTGAGCAAACCTCGGTTGACCGCTGTACACACATGTTCGTATCCAATTTGTGTAATTTATTCATGTGGTCGACTACCGTGAAGCTATTTGGATACCGTGGCACACGGTTACAGTAATGTGAAGGAAATTAAAATGTATGAAGTGAATGTTC
This sequence comes from Blastobasis adustella, assembly GCA_907269095.1. Classification (NCBI taxonomy): domain Eukaryota; kingdom Metazoa; phylum Arthropoda; class Insecta; order Lepidoptera; family Blastobasidae; genus Blastobasis; species Blastobasis adustella. The sequence continues at coordinate 12,582,848 of OU026131.1, forward strand.
CGATTTTGGAATAGTAATTATAGTGTATAGAATGGGGATGGTATTTGTAACTGAAACGGAATTTGTCATATTTAACAAAATATAAAACAAAACGGCGTCGGTGGATATGTGGTTAAGGTATCGGGTTCGAATCCCACTGCGGCCATGCACCAATGACTCTTTTCTGAGTTACATTAGTTGAATACTAACCGATGCGCTTACGGTGAGGGAAAACATCGTGATGAAACCTGCACATTCAGGAGATTGAATGTGTAACCATGATCCAATATGGTCGAGTTCCCTTGGCAGCAGGGTCACGGAGGTCAGATGGTAGTCGCTCCACTGTAATTACCTGATCGCCAAATCCTGGATCATGGTCAAGGCGGACCCGGGGCTCTCGTGTTCGAGAGCACAACCGGGACATTAACGCCAAGATGATTATGATTATTAGTCAGTTTAGTGTATAGAATGGGGTTAATACTCGTAACTGGCACTAAAGTACTTGTTGTTATATAGTGGTAACAGATAAATAACTTAAAGCTTGTGCAATATAAATCATCAGCCGCGGAGTTAGACCACTGATTCTCGTAACACGGGTTTACCTAGCTCGAGAGTCAGGGGATGCTTTGTGATGTTGCAAGCCGTTATTGTTAAGTAGCTCGCAGATACTGCAATGTTATTATTAAAGCTAACTTATGTGAATAAACATTTATCAATTCATTGAATTTGTCATATTCAAAGAAAGATGAAAATAGTCGTAAATTGTAGGTAATACCTATCTTAACTAAACAATTAAATCAGTTTAGATCGATAGAGCTATAAATAAGCTCATTAAGGTTATTGTCTGTATTTTTTAAATATGAGAGGGAGGCACACAAGTAAACGGGTCACCTCCTGATGGAATGTGGTTACTGTCACCCTTAAACACCAGCAACATCCAGTCGGCGAGCGACACTCTTCTTCGCAGAACGGGTATTATAATTGCAAATGGTGACTATGATACTTATAACTTCTTTGATGGCGACCTTATAATAGATGTCGTCACTATATTTTGATCACTTTCCCGTGAAACAAAATGTAAACAAACCACGAAAACGTTTATTTAAGATGCCATATTTTCATCAATGACAGAACATTCTAATCATCAAATATTTGCTATTTTAACTAGGCTCCTACGCCTTTATAAACAAAACATAAAACTGATGTTATGTTTTCATTAAAAACTTCAATTCTTTGTTTACACTTTGTCTCACGGGATTATGAATAGGATATAGTATGTATCACCCATCCACTGTCTAATTAGAAAAATCAAATGGATCTTGCTTATTTTTAACTAGTGGACCCGCGCGACCTCGTTCGCTACATGCACCTACTTTACCACTATCTACTCCTTTTTCTTGCTTATCATGAGGAAGGGCCTCTTGAAATTCACCTCACGTAGGTACTAAGCAACTTCACTATTTGTCATTAACTACATTATTTTTCAATATCTTATCACCTATTTTAGCCAATGCCCAGTGATTCTAAGGCCTAAACACATAGTTCACACTTACTCTAAACCCGAATAGCGCGGGTCGATAGCCCACAGAACACTGGCAAAAATACCACCTAAAAGAACACGTATTCCGTCGACATAACGGCCTTGCCCCCCCTAAATCCGTCCACCCATAATTACGCCAGGGCCGGACAAAACAAACCATAGCACTAACAAGGCAACAATTTCGTCGACCACACAATAATCAAACGTGTATAATTAACTGTAACTATGTCATCGGCACAGCCAAAGAGGAATTAGACTGAATAATTGATAGAGGATCGGACAATAGAGATACCGTCGAGCGTTACCATACATTACTGCTGTATTACACAACAAAGTTGATAAAAGATAATACAAGTGGCAATGTATACAAACCGGTAACTACAGGGCGATAGGGATCGGGGCGAACATAAAAGTCTACTGCCCATTCAGCGATACCCCGAATAACAAACGAAATAACTGAAATGTAATAGTAATAGTCGAACAATAGTTAATATACGCTAACCATGTGGACGGAATATAGTAAAAAGACCGATAAGGTGGGGCGGGGAGGCTCAAGGCGGGCGTGTGGCGGGTCGCTAGCTTTATTCGTGGATAGATAAGTATTTTATTACTGATAATACGAAACAAACAAGACAACGAAATACGGAAGTTGGTGTTTGTAAGTAAATATAAATAAGTTCTCAAATGAAAAAGGAATCATAACCAGCTTTTAATGCGTGGTTTCGTACCTACTCATCAAGACTATTCGAAAAATGGTTTGCAAATTTTGACGGACAACTTACATATGATCAGTGCAAGTTAAATAAAAGCTTGTAAAATAAGGCTTAAAGACCATAGTTTATTTAGAGCGTAAAAAGAAAAGCAGAAGACAAATCGAAAGCAAAGCGCCTACAATACGAAAAAAAAATGAATAACCCGCCCCTAAACCGAGAGAAAATCAATAAAAAGATAATTACTTTGCGTCAACACGGGCTCCTTGAAAACCAATCACTTTTCGCAGCCCCCGTAGACAAGAAATTGACCAGCCCTGAGCAACCCTTGTATCGTGTAAAGGGTCCGAATTGTCCGAAAGGATTCGGGGCACGATTCACTAATCTACGTTTGTTACAGGTTATTAAGCAACGGCTGGCCCCCCTGACCCTGGGCCTTGCCTCGTTCCTGGCCAACGCCTTTAGGTGCTTCCACACCGATGTTTGTAAATATTTATGTTTATTTTATATGTAAGAACTAGGCAGGCATATGACCGACCGTCTCACCTGGTCGTAAGTGAGATGAAGGGGTGATGGAGCATTCCTAGGAGCTAGGAATAGCTTATTCATTGTAGCCTTGATGAGGGAACACACTCGCAGGCAATGAATTCCATTCCTTAGCCCTACGCAGTATAAAGGTAGAATTCCTTTATTTCGGAACAGTTCCGAACTGTTTCCGATGTTCCTAGACCATGTTCGTAGACGAAAAATTAGTTACTCCTTCATACTGCACGGCGACTTTTGTATTTGCTCATATAATATTTACAAATGTCGCTAAACGTCATTGAAGTTTAGCAATGTTTATAAAAGTTTCTAAAGCCCACACCGTATGTTTCTAAACGTTCGCAAAAGTGTCTCGGCACCGGTGTAGGAGCACCTTACGACTAACAAAGACCGTCGAAAAACCGACGTGAAATCAGGAAGCAAACAATTACATCACACCCTTGGGAATTCGCTGTGGAATTGGCCCGTGGAATAAACTGAAATGTTCGAGAAGGCTACGCTTCTATTTGCTTTAATAATTGCCTGTGTTTGGTGCACGTAAGAGTACGCTGCACGTCGCCCGATGTGTTTCGAGTGATCACATACTCCGCTTTATTACAAAGAAATGGGCTGCATTGTTCTGCATGTTGTGAATTTGTGATGCAGGTTTATTCTACCTGTATTAGAATGACGAGGCCTGTTGCGTGGTCACAATGCGGGTTTACTGTGCAGGTGTAGGGTTAATTTTGGAGGAGAAATTTTGGTTTATGGTACGGGTTTTTGAATTTGCTTTGCATGAGACATGAAAGACAAGTATAGGATTTTGTTTATAGTAGTTTGGTGTACAATTATAATATAAATTCGGGACTAACAAGTAAGTCTATATGCCTCATACATTAAATTACTATCTATCTTATCACTACATCACTACATATTCAAAAACAAAGACCCACGCCGTGCCTGTTTGTAGCGATAAACTCAAAAACTGCTAAACTGATTTTCATGCGGTTTTCACCAATAATAAGACAGAGTGATTCATGAGGAAGGTTAAGGTGTATAATTTGGTAAGGTTACTGGTATCTGTTTATTTATTTATTTATTTATTACACAGTTTTACAGCAATGTACATTTGGTTATAATCAGATACAAATAAAAGTGGTACTGCCAATTACAAAACTGCAGTTTACAAACTGTTTGGTGCTATTACTGGAATAAAACACAAAATGGACTAGTAACAAGCGCATATCAGTCGTTTTTCCGAAACATACTCAAAGCTTTGAACTTCTGCAAAAGGCAGCAGAAACGGGGCCCATCCTAGCCACAAAGGCACGCAAATCCAACGCTACGCGAACTAATTCACTGTAACAGCGACATTAACGTATGACAATGTGACAATCGTGAGCGGAAGGCGCGTCAAAGCCTCCGGAACCCGCCCAATTACGCACACATTTGTAAACACGCTGTATTAGCCGACCAATTTCGGTTGACACCCTAACCCGACTGCTTCCTAGGCAACGTGACTGACTGAGTGGACGCGACATGTCTTTAGGTACTGGTCGGGTATAACTTGTGCTCTAAGTAGCTTCGGAAACTATAAAGCAAATAGAAATGTAATATCCGGTCGTGTTGGTAATTACTTTGCAGCCAATATAGGGGGCCAGTCAGTTTCGCATGCATTAGCAAGATATGGGAGTAGACGGAATTATGTCAATATCTTTATGCCAAGGAATCGACCATGTTTACGTAACGTTTTATGCACATTTAGCCCTTTGAACGCAAATTCCGAAATTTTGGAAATATATATATCGCCTCACGCGCAGAAGATCACCCATGCGATGGACCGACTAGATAAATTTATAATGTATTTTTATGATAAATGTTATGTTGCTGTGATTACCAACAGATTAATAAACAAATAAAATAAATAAAATCTGCTTTGGGCGGGCAATTACATGAGTGTACCAGGAAGACGGCTAATAGGTCAAGATGACAGGAAAAGCAAAACACAGCGATCACGACCGCTCTGTTCAGAGTGTATCGACCAAGAAGAAGATAAGAAATCAAGATGCCGAAAGTTGTCATCGACGAGAGTGTTGCGCTACTCAATATTCTCTGCCTCCCCTGTACAATGCCAGCATCTGTAATTGCGTATGTACAAAATAGGTATAATCCTAGGACAAAAGGAAGTAAAGAAAAGCAAATAATAAATAGAAAACGTACCGTGAAAGCCAGGGAACCGATTTATTGCGGACAAAAATTACGCAGGTGAACGAGGAAAATTAAAAACAAACGATTGAAAGGTTAAATGGGAACAAGAGATACCTGTACATTGTCAGACAGGATGATTAGCAAAAAAAATGTGAAGAGAAAGAAGCAAACAATCGTTGTGTAGGTACAATAGGATTACGAGAGTAAATAGGTAGACTCTTTTTGTAATACAACAAACAAGCAAGTAGATCACTGGATGGTACAGACAAGTAATTATTACCAAAAGTGTATATTAGTATAGTTTGTCGACCTGGTTGGTTCAGTTGGTTGACATACCGGTCTGCCACGCAGAGGTCCAGCGTTGGATTCCCGGAAGGGCAGAAGTTGAAGTAATGAATTTCTGTTACGGGACAGGGTGTTGTATGTGTAATAAGTATGTATTTAAACATATATAAGTAGTTAATCAGTTATTTACAAGCTTTGCTTACTTTGGGGCTATATGGCGCTACTGCAATTGTCCAAGCATATTTTATATTTAAGATCACTTGATGGTACTTCCGAGTGATCAGATAAGTGACCACCGCCGCACGTTCGTATTTATCCGTAACAGTTGGGAGAGTCGCGAATGCGTCGCCGACCTTTGAGACGAGTTAGTTTTATTTCATTTGGGAGTTTGCTAATTTTGATGTCGCTATCAATGTGTTGTAGTGTTTACAGTCGCAGAAACAAATCGTTTTTTATTCCTGAGTTTACTACAGTAAATATACAGTATATGTCGATTACCTATTAAGATTATGGTTACTTATTTATATATTTTGTCCAATATGTCCAAGTGTATTTTGTCCAATCATAGTTTAGTCGCCATGATTCCTGACAAGGCAAACCTCAACCTCGCCGTACGAAATAATTTTTCACAAGAAAAGTTATTCCGTACCAACCTAACCATCTTCCGCGGTGTGCGAGAGAAAAATCTGATTTCGGTAAATGGATAGAATACGAGCCGAGTAAATATGGTACTGGGGACGTATACAAAAATGAACGAAGCACTTAACTTTATTAGATCGGTCCTGGGATGAAAAATTGAGTCGCAGATGAAATCTGAAGCAGGCAAGTGAAAGAGCTTCGGGCCCTTTGTTCCAGGATTGCCTTAATATTTTACGTATTCATGCAGGGTTTCTGTTTTGGCTTTTTACTGCGCAAAATTTGTTAATTTTTTCTGTAGAGTATGGTGACAAACCATAAATCATAAAATTGGTTACACTGATATTATAAGCAAACCGATGAAGAATACGACCGAAATCATGATTCCCCTGCCCTGATGTAGTGTATCTGTGATGCTGTGAACACAACATCAGATGGTAGGAGACAACATGAGTGAGTTATAGATAGAATGTATGTTTTTAACAATAACTACTCTTTATTTAGATTACACAGAGAACGCATCAGTACACTAATTTTCAGTGTCAACTAGGGTTGTGACATCTATATCGTCTAACGTCAAATCAGCCGTAGTGTTGGACCATGTCCTTGCTTTCCTACCTAACACTGCATTTCTACACATTCCTAATTCTATGAGAAAACATACATCCGAACTAGTTGGAAGCAGTCTTTAGCGGAGAGCTTCAATTTCATGCTAAATTTGTTCTGACTTAGCTAAGCCGCTGCACTGACGCTGAATGAGTTAGTTACTGTTAGTTTTGCCGCTGGGCTATCATCAGTTACCCACGGTTTTACAAGAACGGTTGGCGAGATGTTTAGGCTTAATTTTAATAGTATGGTTAGATTAGGTGTGTCAAATACTGGATCATGGTCATAGCAGGCGACAGTACAACTGGGGCATTAACGCCAAGATGATTGTTTTATATTTTTTAATAGAGTGGTTAGGTGGACAGCACTAAACAAGCGCATGAAGCGTGGTGATATTTTTATGAACTACTGAATTTGAAAAAAAAGCACCTACTTTCATTTGCCTGACGGATTTAGGTTTTTATCATACACTCCAAATACACTTTAAAAGTATGTTATGAGTTTCCTACCGCGTACTTTGTTTACGAGTAGCCCGATATTTCGACGCAGTTTCACCCGGAAAATGTGATAATGACATTATGTTACACAACATATCACATAATCGACAGATGTCGGAAAATCTTCGACAAAGTCTACACAGTTACCCAATACTTAGCCCACACTGACCAAAATGAAGTAACATTTTATTTTTAAAACATTTTCTACATAAACCTAAACGAAACCAGGCATTCTAATTTCTACATAGGAGCCCAAAATAGCGTGCCAATCTCCAATTACTCTCCCCAAAGATATCTTGGAATCTCATCCGCCGAGACTTCAATTTAGGGTCTTTTTAAAAGCCTCGGTCACAATAAAAAATTAACAGAACCCCTTTAACTCCATCGACAATGGGGTAATCATTACTTATAAATTTGAATACCGCCGAGTCGCGGCATTGTCACTAGACAATGGGTCCCGTAATCGGCGTTGAGAGATGTCCGGGACCGGGAATTTTCCGGGACACTCGCTGGGAGTTTCGCGGGATCCGCGGCATTCGATCCCGCGCCGCGAAACATACCGATGTTCGGATTTCAGATCTCTCCTCGTGGATTCTTGCCATTGTTCCCGCGGTTGCGAATTAGAGAATAATTAAACTCTGCATTCCTGTCATAATTAAGTGACATGGGTCCGCTCCCGATTCCGAATCGGCGCCGCTCGCAATGTTTCCCTTTCGGTTTGTAATTACAATCATTAGCGTTTGTGCCCATAATTATGGGGCGAACAATTAAAAAGTGTTTTGGTGTCTTCTTTTATTACCTAAATAAATGCCGAGCTTTCTGGGAATGAAAGCTTTTATGTGTATTCTTGGACAACGGCAATTATTCGAAATGAAGCTCTATGTTTAATTTCATATTTCCTATTAAGGTTTCTTGTTCTCGATTTAAGGGCTAACACACTCGCCCGTGACACCTATACTCTTAAACAAATACGAACGTTCATAACAGTCGACTGCAGGACTTCGGGCCTCTCCCACGAAAGGGTACGCTATTGCCATAATCTCTACGCTTGGGAGGCAGGTTGGAGATCGCGGTGTAATGAATATAACAATGGAAAAAGCTGCTGCCCATTTTCCAGCCTACGGAGACTCTAGATCTTTTACCTCGTAAAGATTATTTGCCTTGTACGACACCCACGAGTGTAAGGGGTTGGTGCTATTCTGCGCTGCCGCGTCCAAAAACAAATAAATCAAACTTACTGTGGACAACTTTTCCCATCCCTAAACTATAATCATTACGAATTAAACACGAATAGAGCCATAGCAAAATCGCGGTACGAAACTAGACAAATAGCGCCTAGCCATATACACGTTGACTCTCGACTCGAAAGTTTGTTCGCACTCGATGCCACGAGTGCTTACAAACATCAGGTAGCTCCAAACACGGTGCAGAAGGAGTTTTATACACCAGAGAAACTCGTACTATGTCCGATGATCTCGGATCGGGTAGCTGGGAGACGTCGAAGAGATTTTTTAAACCTCAACGAAAAAAGAGAGGGGTGTTACAAGTTTGACGTGTGTATCTGTGGGTTTGTGTGTCTGTGGGTTTGTGTGTCTGTCTGCGGCATTGAAATTATGAATTTTACTTTCTGTTACGGGTCTGGGTGTTATATGTATAATAAGGATGTATTTAAGAAATTTATAAGTAGTTTATCAGTATTCTGGCATCCATAACACGAATGTGCTTACTTTGGGGCTAGATGGCGCTGTGTGAATTGTCGAAACATATTTATTAATCTTATGTTAATCCATGTAACAATGTGGACTAGAATAGAATAGAATAGAATAGAATAGAATATCGTTTATTTCATACTTCATGCACACACAGACAACTTAAACCTAGAAGCTATATAAATACAAGCATTGTATAGAGTAAAGGCGTAATGAAGCTGCATGTGTGTAAGTATATAGCTAATTCGTTCTATGACTGTACGATAAAATTCACTCTAAAAATATATTATTTTCCAATAAAATGTGACGTCTATAGACTAAACCATCAGTGCATTACAAAGTTAGTCCCAACTCGATCTAGAATAAGCCGCCACGGTTGTGTAAATATTCCGACAAACCCGACACCAATAAGCCGTTATCCGTCGCTTTGAAAATATATATGCAACATTTTGCATATTTCAAAATGGAAACTGTAAATTTATTATACGTTTATGCTACGTTTTAGGCTGCGGTGACTGCTTACCATCAGGCAGGCTGTAGTTTATTGGCTACCTTAGTGTATATAAAAACGATTTTTTTCGGGTTTCCTACGTTAGGTCGCAGCAAGAGAAAAACATACATAAAAAATGACTATATGACTGATAACATTACGTCAAAAATGATTAATTGAAATAGGAATAATTAATTTCTTATCAAAAAAGCCATAGGCAATCAAAGCAAGGGCTTTAGGAAAAAAATTATCTGTTGTTAGCCAGAATGATTATCAAAACTATTCTCAATGAAATGTTAAGAACTAGAAATAGAAATAGAAAGCAATCAGCTATTATACAGTAGACAAAACAGAATACAATTACAACGACCGTAGACAAAACAGGATATAAATAACAACGACCTTCCTTTCGTAAATGTTATCTTTACTCGGAGATGTAATTGAAGTTTAAAAACATTGTCACTATAAAAAATTAATGAAAGGGAGAGGATAAATTAAAATAATTGAAATTTTGATACCATTGTAAATATTAAAAAAAACACTATGTTCAATAATTAAGGTGGACCGACGACCTGGTAAGGATCGCAGGTACCAGCTGCATGCGGAAAGCACAGGACCGGCCTTTGTGGAGATCTCTGCGGGAAGCCTATGCCCAGCAGTGGGTGTCTTCTGGCTAATATGATGATGATGATGATGCTGATCCTTTGGGTTTATTTTTTATGTTGGCAATTGGTTTTCACTTTTGATCTTGAATATCATATATCAACGAAAGAAAGAAAGAATCTTTATTAGACGACACACGGTATTAGTTTTCGAATATTTCAGTTTTATTGTAAGTACCACGAGAAGGCAAACAAACTTGAGACCCGAATCAGGCGTTCATATTCGTAACCCATGCGTAATACTCCGGGTTACATACCCGTGTAGATAACCCTGCAACCCGGAAAGTCTATCTTAAATTGGACCAAATATCCGGTAACCAAAATAATTACTGTTGCCAAGGAGCATTTAAAGCTTTTAGTAATTACTCCCGAGGTTGGGAGAAACCTACGAAATGAGATATATATATATAGAAAAAGATTTTGCGGTGATCATGGTCTGTCGAAATAAATTAAAATATACGTTTAACATGTTGGCAATAAAGGTCTTATTCTTATAACGAGCGCTCACGTGTGCTACCTGTCTCTTTCGCATTCGTGGTAAGTTGCTAGAGATAGAAGAGACAGGCATTAGAAGGCGAGCGCGTGGATGGGAGCGGTTCAAAAGTAGGTGGTTTTAATACAGCCATTTACCTGGAGAGCTAGCTCGTTCCTCGATAGATGATAAGCATTGCTATCTGTTGTAAATGTTTTTGTATTGTATTATTTTGTATGTATTGTATGTAACAACGTAACGCAGCTTGCCTTTTTGGCACTATATCTGGTGGCAGCAGTGTAGACGTGTTTTTAATTTAATTTTAAGTTTAATAAGTATTAGTGTTTATTTTTATTGTCTCTGTAAATACTTTGTGTTCAGGCGTGAGTTAAGTAAAAAAGTAAATTAGTTCGTTATTTTATAACTATCACCAATCGCCTTTTACGATATCCGTCGATAGATGGCGTTGACCACAGAGCAAAACAAAATTTGCCCGTCTGAAGGTATCTTACTTTTGAATCTTTTTAGCGTTTATGCTAAAATCACTGTATTTTTCACCGACAACGTTACGAATTCTGATAAGGGGCGTTAATTCATCACTCCTGTTCCAGCCCAATCTCGTACAAGAAACGCCAGCCAACATCTTGTCCGTCAGAGCGGTCAATCCCATCAGACTCGTGAAAGTTTAACGCTAATCCGTTAAGAGATTGACAGTTCATTCTTTGTCTGTAAATATTTTGTGTCTTCAGGCGCGAATTAAGTAAAAAATAATTGTTAGATATTAAGTAAAAGGTAACTGCAGACCAGTTTTACGATTTCCGTCGATAGATGGCGTAGAACAAAGAGCAAAAAAAGTTGTATCTAACTTCCGATCTTTTTGGCGTTTATGCTAAAATCACTGTATTTTTCACCGACAACGTTTCATTGAAAACTGGTCCGGGGCGTTAATTCATCACTCCTGTTCCAGCCCAATCTCGTACAAGAAACGCCAGCCAACATCTTGTCCGTCAGAGCGGTCAATCCCATCAGACTCGTGAATGTTTAACGCTAATCCGTTAAGAGATTGACAGTTCATTCTTTGTCTTATAAATTGATACGTCAAGGGAGGGTGGCGCAATCTCGTCGGGGGCAACATCTATCAGGGCCCAAAACGGGGGCTGCGCAGGGCCGGATCCAGGGGCGCTGGGGTCATTTTGGGCAATGAAATATTTTTTTTTCTTGTTAGTTTCTGTTGTGAATGGACTGGATGGGGAAAAAGATAATTGATATAAAGACATTCAATCAATCAATCAATTCAGATCAATTTGGAAGATGAGCTTTGTACTGACAAAACGAGAATTGAAATGAAAAAGTCAATTTGAATACCATCATATTATTAGCCACTACCTAGTTGTGCAATGTTGACTATGAGCATCAGTCTTTTCAGGAGCGAATTTATTGTGATTTAAAAGGTTTGTAAATCGCAGTGTTGATATAAAGTGCCTCCATGTTACTCGACTCGGGGTAAACACGTTACAGAAAGCCACAAAATTTCGGATTTATCACCATATTCGCCACAACGTTACTATCCTGCACCGTACAATATAAACAGATTTACTCGCAACACCAAAGACGGATTCTTCTTACGGGGTCATCACAGACCCCATCTGACTCCGGGCCGCTCTAAGAGCTAATGATTGATGACCCCGATCGGCCGGCCACGGGAAATCTCGGCGATTTCCGCTATATTTTTCTCCTAGCCAGTGATTTTTGGCGCGAAAATGTAGTAGAGAATCCGGCATTAGAGAGTCGGCTCTGCTAATTTTGCGTAGTGCACCTTAGCGCTATAAATCTTAGTTATCTGCTAGTGTAACTAATGGACGGTGTAACTAAGTACAAGCGCGACGAACACGGTGAAACGTTAAAATATTTAGGCGCCCTCAGGGTCTGAATAGGCCATTTCTAAGCAGAAACTGTCATAACTTTGTAATGTAATATAAACAATTTTTGTTCTCATCTCCATCTCGGTAGGAAGAGCGAATTCTCCGAACACAGGTATATTTGTTTTACATAAAAGGAGACTTCATTAATGTTTGAAAAGTTTTTACAAAAATAAAATTTTTTGATTTTGATTTGTCAGATAAAACTATTTCCAAATAAAAGAAACCATATCGAAACCGGTCCAGCCGTTAGAGAGATATGATGCTGGACACTGATACATACTCCAAACTTACAACATCCCTCTTTTGCTTTGGGGGACAATAATAGTACCTATCCTTTTTTATTTTATGGAGTCCCTTTTCGCCTTTTACGACACAAGTTAATTAATGGGGTTGACGCCACGTTCTACTCTGCCGAACACCACAGCCAAAGAATGGAAAAATTTGGGTAGAGTAATTCCTGAGAGTTCGTAGTTAGTACCCATGCAAAGCCAGGTGGGTCCAGGTGGACCAGCGGGTCAATTTATAATTAAAGTAAATAAAAGAAAAAAAGTAAAGAAAAGAGCTATCCAACTTTTTCTTATATAATAAATGAACCCGATACAACCTTGCTACAAAAATACATAAAACTTTTAGAACGGACGATATAATTCAGCCACTGCTCTTCTTTACTCTTATTATGAAACATTATTAATCCTTGAAAAAGGCAGCCAGATAGTTCCAAGATAAAGTACTGAGAAAAGCCAGCTGTATTTTCATTATTTTCTTCAAAAACTATGCTATTTCTTCTAGGTTCTACTGGGAAGAGCAGTAAATAAGTTTTAAGGGGAAAAGAGAAATACTATCGACAACACGATACATTTTTCCAGAGCATAAGACAAGAAGATGGAATTATGGATTTTGTGTTACGAACACTTTTTGTGTTAGATCAAATCCAGTTCTCATGTTTGCAAATCACGTTGTAGTATTCGATATTGGAATAATAGAAAATACCATTACATCCAATGGAACCAATGGAATCACCAAAATAGTCAAACAGCCACCTGCTAGAAAATGAGTAGGACCGCTAGCTAGGTCTCAAAAGCTCTAACTGCTCAAAACTCGTGTATCTACGTCACAGAAATCTGAATAAGTAATTAATTCAGATTTCTGTGATCTAATTCTACACTATCGCCTATTCACACAGCGCCGAAAATAGACGCTATGCGGGCGTGACCGCTCCTTGCAAAGTTGTGGACATAATAATATTATGAGCACGACTAGTCACTTACCACCAGATGAGATGGTGATCAAAGGACTGACTAGTCTAATTGCTAAGCTATCGACTACTTGCGGATGATTTTTGAGGGATTTTTGTCATGAAAGTAGCGAACTTTTCGATCTCTGTGGTCGATAATACATCTTTTCGATAATCGATTTAACCTAATAAAGTATAGACTTCAATTACAGTTGTGACATATATGTATCTTGTGAAGACCCGCGGTAAAGCTGACTTCCTTCCAGGATCCCGGCGCCTGTAAACCGTCTGCAGCCGCAATATTACCGATGTACAACCCGGCCGTGGAATTACGCCGAAAATGAAATGCAAATTAGGGAAATTTATTATTATCCCACGGTCAGGGGGAAAAGAAAACTCGGAGGGGGAAATACGTGGGCCATGATTAATAAGGTCGTGGTAATACTCGTTATATTGCTTCCTTTGGACCGATGTTTGGTCGGGTGCATTCCCGTTAACACCAATACGTGTCCCCGTTAATGGGGACATACATACAAAATTTGTGTAAAAAGATAAGAAAGTCAAAAGTCAAAATCTCTTTATCGAGTAGGACATTACATATCTCTTTCAATCGTCAAAGAGGAGTGGGTAGGAAAGTAGGAAGGAACATGATGAAGGAAAGATGAAGTAATCGGTATGTCATAACAATAACATATTCGCTAGAAATAAATCCGTAAGTAACTTTAATGAAAAATGAAAAAAACGTCTTATCTTATCGCGCGCCCCTTCACGTTTTTGGGACCCATTCCGTAGCAATCACTGGGGACACCGGCAAGTTTTTTTGACGGCCCATTATCCCCATCATGGAGACAACCACAACAGGAATAGACCTTCCCTTTTACGTTTTGTGGGATCCATTCTGTAGCAATCACTGGGGACAACGGCAAGAAGTTATGATTGACAGCCCATTCTACCCATCACGGGGACAACCACAACTTTAATAGACCTTCCCTTTCACGTTTTGTGAAACCCATTCTGTAGCAATCACTGGGGACATCAGAAAGTATTTTTGACGTTCCATTGTCTCCATCACGGGGACAACCACAACGGGAATAGACCTTGGTACTTACAATGATCCTTTGGCCCGGAACCGCGCCGCCTTTCGCCCAAATAACAAGGAGTTATCGAGTACCGAGTGCTCTCAAGTATTTATAAAGTGCTTCCCGTGTCCTCTCGGCGTTACTTCAGAAATGTAATTAATAGATATCGAGGACCACTGTTTGTGGAGTGCTGCTTTCACTGCCGAGAGACAATAGTGAGACGCAGTGCAATTAAAACATTTGAAGATCGAATGTAGTTACAGCTTTATTTTGATCCTTGACGACTAGGTTAGGTGCTTTGACAGCCAATTGAGTTATTGAATGATGACGGACAACGTCTGTAAAGTGTCATCATCATCACAGCCCGTAACAGTCCACTGCAGGACTTAGGGCATCTCGACGAAAGGGAAGGTTATTGTCATAATCTCCACGCTCGGCAGGCGGGTTGGAGATCGCAATATTTCAATATAATAATGGAAAATGCTGCTGCCCATTTTCCAGACTAACGAGACTCTTGATCTTTTGCCTCGAAAACATTAGTCGCCTTGTACGACACCCATGAGTTTAAGGGGTTGGTGCTATTTTACTCTGCCGGACACCACACGGCCAAGTAAAGTATATTTAAAATAGTATTTTAAAGGGTGTTACAAGTTTAAAATTTGTGACCCTGTGTTTACTTCGTTTAAAAGTTAGTTTAATCAAAATGGCTCTTTAGCATTGTTTTATAAAAAATAATTCCGTAGTTTAGGAAATATTGAAATATATGTCACGTAATTTTATGTAAAATTAAAATATCTACTGTATTATCAGTGATAGCTGGGAGAGATCAAGCGATAGTTTGTGTAGAACTCTTTACAATGAATAGATTGTTTCTCAATTTATTTTAACATACATAACATAGTAAAATACAGGGTATTTTACTACTGACCATCCACAACTACGACGTTACTAGGTCAGCGAATCGACATCCAATATTAATCTCTATACAAAATCTAACACCAACAGCTGTCGTAAGCAAAAAGTGCAATGGAACTCACATCAGGAAAATGTCATTTTGTGCCGAAGCGTACGGTCATAGCCTCCTTCATATGAACTAGGCTATGGTAAGGTCCATAAAACATTACCGAAGCGAAATGAAAAAAAATAGTAAAGAATATTAGTGACACGTGTGCGTAGGCTTACTTATGAATTTTGTACCTATAAATATTAAGTAATTGGCATTAAATTTATTTTTGAATATTTAAACATAGATCATTGCTATTTCTAGACATTTAATTGGACAGGCTCATAATAATTATTTTGGCTGGCGAATTATATTTTCAAACTGGCTTCACTTTCGCTTCTTTGAAGTCCTTATGACGATTCAAATACTATCTGTTTTCGATATATACCTATCTGTATTTATTATCTAGTCTAGTATTTAACTAAAAACAAAACGAAATGTTTCCAAAACTGTCATTACAAAAAATTACAACATAGATACAATTAGAGTACAATTTGTCTAGGTATTACTAACTGTTCTTTTATAGGAATGTCTTTTGATAGTACAGAGGCCTGTACTAATCCAAGATGTAGACAGACTTTTTCGTTCATAATGGATTGACATTGTCTTCGGACAAAGCTTCTTAAATAAAGATTAAATAGAAAGATCCTGACGTTTATTAAAGGAATGAAACGTGACGGTTGTCTCGCAAAAGGTTATAATAGTTACAAACAACTATAGGTATAAGTAAGTAAATACAACAATTGTAACACAATACCACGCCACAGTGCGTGATCAATACGCCGACCTTGAAAGCGGACATGAAGGGATGGACGCAATCAATTACTCGCAAAGTTGGTATCCAAATGTTTTATTTTTATGGAAACTACGACCGATCATGGCGAGCCAACGTTCTAACAACTACGACTGAATGACATTTTTCCACCGACATATAACTATACTAATGTTATGAAGAAGAATGCCAAAAAAAAACGTTTACAATAAGGAATCATGGCCGGCTTTCCTGGATATGCTAACACCAACAGTTTAAATACCAATAAATTGCTCAATAAGGGTTTAATAAGTAAGTACAATAAGTTCTCAACTTAAAAATATGTTTTCATAACAAGCTTTTATCGCGCGGTATAGTATATAACTCATGAAGACCATTGCAAAGAGCCCAAAAGCGATGATGTTATTTTATTGCGTTCATTAGTTCCTATGACCACTTTCCGACTCCATCATAAGGCCAGCTCCGTGATACCATATTAATGCATTGTCATCCAAGTTTCATAGGTATACCAAATTTCAGCTACCAACAAATGGTCCCAAATAGTTTGAAAATTTTGACGGAAAACATACAAACGCACATACGAACAGTGCAAGTTAAATAAAAGCTTGAAACAACAGAGCCGTTAATAAAGGCTCGCAGATTGGAAATATTGGCATTTTTATACCAGGCAACAGGGTTCACACAAAGGGTTGCGAAGCTTTTGACAACATAACATATTAAAATAGGTGTTAACAGATACTAGAGCGGTAGTCTTTCATGTAGCTAGTATGTACATAAACGTTGCTAACTTCATTAGTTACAGAGCACTACCCGAAGGCTACAGAAATTGTCGGATACAACGTACACCGGATTAAATAAGGTGTAGCAACCTCATAGACGTGGAGCAAGCTTGTAGGAAGAGTTAGTTTATGAAGTTGCACGTTCTCTTAGAAATTCGTCGATGTACATCCTTTATAGAGGGAAAAATGAGATTCTACCAAAGCAAAGGCAGGTACATTTTCACATATCTATATACATCAACCAAACAACAATGTATAGTTGACTAAAATCATTTTTTTTTTAAATCTTTGTTTACGAGAAAAAAAAATACGGATTTTAAGTATTTATACCATAAACTCATAGATGACCAAAGCTTTTAGCTAACATAGACTACATTTTGTCACGTTTTTCGCGAATGAAGTCTCAACAAGAATAATTCCTTAATAGTAGTTACTGTAGGGGTTAAGGGTTGTATAATCACTACCCTAATTCGAACTTTACAAAATGCTATTCTTCCCTATTTTAATTCCTGAGATCCGCCTCGCGTCAAACTCAAAACCGTTATTACGTATGAAAATTACAAACAACATTAAGAAAAAAAATTCTTATCAGAGCCGGTGGAAAAATTTTATCGCTCGTAAAGCATATTATGCTTCTGGCGGGTAAAGTACTTCCGAGCCGAGGCAAGCGTCGTGTGTCATAATTTGAGCCTATTTCGGGGTAGCACTGTGCGGTTTACTAGTGGGGGAAGGCATAAGCATGCGCGGGAAAAAAGCTTGATTATTTTTTACAAGAAAAAGCCAGGTACTTGGCTGCCATCTCACCTGGCGGTACGTTGGAGCATGCGTCTTGAATAGCCAGAACAGTTATTATTTGGAAGAAGAAGAATTTAGATCCCATGTAGTCTTTAACAATTTATACTATAGTTACTTAATGCACATAAAAAGGAAGCAAATATGGTACGTGATAATTAACTCAGACCGTACCTACCTTAGCTTATTTTTTATTTTAGGCTAAACAGGTAACCAACGTTAGTGACGATGCGTTTTTATTTTACTATTTACTAGGCAGACATTTGACTGATATCTCGCCTGATGGTAATAGACAGGCATGCTCCATGCCTGTCTAGAAACAGCTATCACAGACCTAGAAGGAGATTCAAGGCCCGATCACACTGTTCGGCGAACACACTGGGCTAGCAGCCACCTACAGAAACCTTTGCACTTAACTGAATGAATCACATATAGAAGAACACAATTTATATAGATTCCGTTGCTTCCCGAAACAATGTTCGGCAGGAGGTAAGCCCTCACGCGGGTTGTTAAAACCGTTGACGCGCGCTGTAAATACACACACAAGAATAATCCCTGCGGGCATTGTTTTGAGCTATGTTAGAGGCGTGTGTTTCGTCGAGATCGTCTCAAATCCGATTTGTAAACAAAGGTGAGATTTCTCAGGTGGCTGTAATGTTTGCTGGAACGCGCGACTGATGTTCTGATGTGCGACAATGAGTTCTTGGATTTCGGGCGTCGTCCTTTGTAGCGATTTGCTCGTTGATGCCTCGTGGCATGTCGTGTGTTGTGACGTGTTCGGGTTTTGCTATGATTTAGTTGGATTCGGCTTTTGTTTGACGGTGATTACGAATTTTTGGCGGTATTTAGGACAAGGCTCAAGACTTTCATATGGCATAATAGTTGGTACACTGTTTTGAAAGAGCAGGAAAGCCGCCAAATTGCCGACATGTGTGTGTTCGCAGTTATATTCGGTTAAGTTTTTAATAAGGAACCGAAACAAGAGTTGTCTATCTGTTTGACTCGACGTACGTGGGCGCTAATGATCTGGAACGCTGAAAAAGTGTGGCGACAAGAAATGAGAAGAACAGTTTTAGGTCCACGGTGACCCAAATATCATGCAAAAATACAAACGTGCTTCAATTAGAAACTGCAACTGTATTTGAATGGAACTGTCAAGCTTATCTTATTGGTGTCCAGCTTATCTTTTAGATGGCGAGATATATAATGATGATAAAAATTATGTTCTACCTCATCATCTTCCTGCCCATATCCCTATCTCTAGGTGGGGTCGGCACAATATGTCTGTTTCTTCCATTCAATCCTATCTCACGCGTCATCTCAGCACTGACTCCTTTTACATAGGCATGTCCATCTTTTCTTAGGTAGGAAATAACATTAATTATTTTTTAACTTATATCAAGCCAACAAAATGGAATTCTTCTACTTTACTCATCATCATCATCATCCTATCGTTTATCCCCGCTTATGCCAGGGTGGGTCCACTTTCCAACCTTTCTTCTTCTTAGTCCGGTCTTCAGCATCCTCCCTAATTCTTCTACTTATCAAATAACAAAATTCACTACCTCAATAATTCATTTTTAACTATCTGAGGCTCAATCAACAGACTGATTACACATTTTATACCGTTTGAATTCTAAATGCCCGCACAACGTTTCCTTGAGCGTCTACGCGAAAAAGAGCGATCGCTTTTGTCAAATCGTTAAATTGATTGGACAATCCGAAATTGAATTTATTAATTCTTTCCTTTCTCCCCATTTATTTGTCTTTCTTTGTCGTTGTTTGGTTTCCGTGATAGCCGAATTTCACTGTATAGCTAATCTTCTGATAAGCCAAAGTTTACTTTGGGTTTGTGGATTTTTTTATTTCCAATGTTATTCTGAAACGTATATTTTCCTTCCCTTTTAACTTCATGCGCTCTTATTCTCCACGTATCTTATTATCCACCTTCAAACTATTATGTTAATGATTGAGTTAACTAGTTAAACTAAAACTACTAGGTACTTCTATCAAGACTTCGCACACGCCTTTCAAAATACCATCGCCAAGGTACTATATCCCCTATAATTCATACCCGAAGACAAAACATCGCTTGCATCACCACACCTCCGTCCACGAAGAGGCACATGCTCCAGAATTTCACACTTACACTGACGACATCCTCACCTGTTGTTAAATTTTACGGTTACGACGCTCATGACGTGCTTTACTGCCCCATGTGTACTCTCATTATATGTCTCTGTACATAGACGTGGTATATATCGCTCTTGTAGAAGCCTTATAACAGCTATAATCGTTGCATATACAGTTTTACGAGCAAAGATAAGATGCACACGTGAGCGAGATAATGGCATAAAGGGTAGTGTGTCTGTTATATTTTTATTAACATTAAGGCTTGCGGTGTATGCCAGAGACTCTCGGGGTTTAACACCGTTATTGTGCTTTGCATTTTAATATTTGTTTTAAGCTCGCAAAGTACCTGTATAAATAGCAGGAGCCCAGCGAACTCAGTTTCCCCAAGATTGCGTCTCTCACAGAGCCAATCTTTTAAAGTAAATTGACTCGGAGTGTTGCAACAAATGAAACTGTGTTTATTAGAATTTGCAACGCATTTAAAACAAAATATCGGTATTTAAGATTTTTCATGAACATCCTAAGAATAATTTCTGGGAGGAAATCTAAAATGCATTTCAATAAAAAAATACAAACAATAGAGAGTGACAAATATAATAACTATCTGCTGAAACTCCTAAAGAAAAGACACGCCATTATGTTCCTGGCATTTTGCGTTTTTAGTTTTGGGTGTGTCTGGCTTTGTGCGATTCTGGGATATTGCGTCATTGGGAAGACAATACATATTAAGTGGCATGATTTACATGAGACCCATACCTAAATAATATGTCTTGACATGTTATTTAGTATGGCTATACACCTACGCCATTTCATTTCATTTTAATCTAACTGGCATTTTGCGTTTACACCCTGCGAGGGGTCATTATCATTCCTACCGCATTCTATTGTTATCTTTTTAAATGAAATTCATTTTCTGATCTACTATTCCGTTTGCTTTAACGAATGACAGTAAGGACAAATCGAAGTCGTCCGGAGCGATTATACAGAATGTCTTTAAATGACTTGGTTTGTACGTACATTTTCAAAATCCGCCTCCAAATGGTAGTCTGTATGCGGCTATGCGCAATACTGCAACATAATGTAACAGTTTCCCTTCAAAACGCCTGCCGAATAACAAGTTGCAACATTTATGTTGTTCAGAATTAATAATGAGACTGTTACTTTTAATGGTATACAGCACCACACGGGTTTATAGACACTCTGAGGCTAATTAGAACGGTTTAGGAGCGATCCTGTGTTGGCATATGTTTTAGAATTGAGGTAACTATTTTGGATTTTACAACCTAACTTGACCGACATAATTATGTCGGAATACACCGACAAAATCTACGTGTAGGTGTAGGGTAGGTGTAGGTAGTTACTGCGACAATTAGCAGACGCACAGGGTTTCAACTGATAATAATTGATTGGCGATCGGCACGTGTTGAGATTTAGTAAAACTATTAATTTACACAAACTATTTCATTAATAATTTTATATTTATTTTTGTACACAAACTTGGCTGTACAGTGTAACTACCTTTGCTTAACCCTATTGTAAATCTAAATTCAAAATTAAAATATTTAAACGTATTCACCATTCACTATTCACCTACCTTTCACGAGGATCAGCAGTCTCATTACCTTTGTAATTCTGTGCTGAACACATTAAACTCATTTAAAACTACAGTCGACTCGTCATTTAAACCGGCTTACCCTGAAGTCTATGACCGAAGAAAGTAGGGCTGAACACTACGCATCCGTCAAATTGAACGAAATTGACCAATTATAGACGACCTGAGTGGTACAGTGGTCTGCCACGCAAGAGGTCCCGGGTTCGATTCCCGGCCGAGCAGAAATTGAAATGATAAATTTTAATTTCTGTTACGGGTCTGGGTGTTCTATGTATAATAAGTATGTATTTAAAAATATTTAAGTAGTTTATCAGTTATTTAGCACCCATAGACAAGCTTTGCTTAGTTTGGGGCTAGATGGCCCTGTGTGAATTTGTACACGAATATTTATTTATTTATTTATTTATAGAGTCGTATTGAACTTAGCAGTGCTGTTGGTAGACTTGCTTACTCTTGCTGTAGTTTTAGGTAGCTTTTTCTTAAGTATAATATATCCTTATATTATGTCGGGCGCGGTCCGGCTTTGCTTGGCATTGTCGGGCACTGATCGGCTCTGTCTGGTATTGTAGGACACGGTCCGGCCGTTGTCGGCGTGGGGTGGATGTGCTCCGGTCCTGGGGCGGCCAATATGTCACTGTGTTACCTTCCTACTTTCCTACTTTCCTTTTTGACGATCGAAAGATATATTTTGATGTCCTACTCAATAAATAAATTTTGATTTGATTTGCCTAGCAGATGAGCACTGTGAAAACGCATAGTAGAGCTACTTTATTCCTCAAGTATTTTTTGTAAATACGGCTGTATAATATTACTGTAAATAAATCTATTTTTTTAGAATTTTAATTGGTCGATACAATTGGAAAAGCTGACCCACATTGACCCACTTTAGCATCAACTGATAATAATTACTCCAATCATCATTACACTATTTCCGTCCCACTTCCATTCATTACACAGAGCTTACAGTGTAGACAACAAGTAGGTGAAGTGGCAACTTGTTTCAACAGTAATTATTCGTAAACGCGAGCAAGGCCCTCTTGACCGCTGTGCACGGGAGGTAAACAGCGGGACTGCGACATAAATAATTACATGGGTCGGAGCACACGGGTACAAGTTATTAGTGCGGGTCCGCTTTGAGTGCCCTCACGGTACATGTGTGTACTGTGGACTGTAGGGCTGCGGTTTAGGTGGGACAATGTTTTTTTAAGATGCAATATATATGTACTTACCCATTTGGGTATTTTATTACTATTTAGTACTGTCAGTCATTATATTTTAATGTCTACAGTAGTTCGCACAGAATTTGAGACAAGGCTTTGCAACTTTTTCACATTTCACCGGGATATTGTACGGTACCTTGTAACGTTACGACTCTAATTAGCATTGTTACAATTTCTAAACACTTTTTGCGTGATTCAACAACTAATTTGTCTCCAAATCCTATTTATTTAGGAAAAAAAAGTAAAAAATAAAACATATTTTCAAGCTCGCGCCACCCCTAACGGTGCTAGTGCAACTTTGTGCCGTAGCGACCGTTTTAACCCATTCGCGGCGGTTACACCAGAAAGTTCCCACAGCCCCGGATTACCTGGGCGCCAAACCGCTGGTGTGTCCAACTGTGTTATTAAAATAAATTATTTTTGTACCAAAACCCGTAATATCGCTGGAAACGAACGAAATTTTGCACAAAGTATTATTACAATAATAATAATGAATAACAGCGAAATTACTGGCATGAGGCCTCATTTCATTTTAGTCCTCAGTAACAACGCACCTGAAGTTTTGCATTTTTGTTACTTGCAACCTAAATGTAAGAATCGTAGATGTTATAGGCGGCAGTTACCACTTACAATCAGGTGGGCTGCCTGCTCGCTGGTCACTGATCAGCATAAGAAAACGGTGAAAACCTCGCAATTTAAAATTAAATTCTTTTACGAATACTATTTTATGTAATAATTTTAATATCACATTTAAAACCTTTTGAAACGAAGCAGACGAAAATGGGCCTCCAAAACTTTGGTAACATCATAATGTAGTTGAGTAACTTTAAATTATTACAGAAATTTGGGACTTTGCTTTTAAAGCGCCAAGTTCGAACCTAAGTTCTTTTAATTTTGAAAATTGTTTGCGAAAATAGTACCTATATTCTAGTACCTACACAGGGTTATGAAGGTCAGATGGCAGTCGCTCCATTGAACTTAGGTACCTCATATGCCAAAAACTACATCATGATCAAGGCGGACCCCGGGCGCTCGCGCGAGAGCACAGCCGGGATATAGACGCTAAGATGTTTATTAGTACCTGTATTATATGCAAGCATACTGAATATTTTCTATAGATACATACTTGCGTCACTAACTGATATGTCGGTAGATTTAAGGTAAGATAATGTCAACCGGATTGAGAAATATGGAGGTAATTGGATATGGGCAGTTCGGATTATAGACTTCTACAGTCGTTTCTTTTATTTCTCTCTGAAATACCTAATACCGGATTCCCAAATATCAAAGTAACTACTCATAGGTACTTTAAAAATAGGTATTGGAGGTATAGTATAAAATATTTTGTATTTCGCCGCCAAATTACTTTAAGGTACACCTTATCCTTCCAAATTTTGACCCTTTTAATTTTAACCCTTACGCTACAGCTGATAACAAATTTAATGGCGTGATGATGATTGATACGCGCGCTCTGCTAATTTGCTGAACGGACCATGGTTTTAGAACGACACTCCAGTAGAAATTGGCGGGAGAGCGCACCATTAGGAACACCTGCCCGTACGATATCATTTCTGAACGCACGCGACGGTAATTAAAAAAAATAACCCCGGGTCAAGGCGGGATGGACTACTTACAGCCGGGTTCTGTGTTAGTTAGGTTTCATATATTCAACATTTATACAAAATAGTAACTAACGATTGTATACCTACCTACCTCGAATATATTAGATGGACATCTTTTTAATAAGCCCCAAGGATATGTGAGAAATAATACTATCAGGAAAGAGTAAGAGAATCAGTAAGTAAAAGTAAGAGATATGAAAGAGATCCCGCAGGAGACTCAAGAAGCGTTGTATTAATATCGCGGAGTCGAATGCAAGAGCCAAGGCCAACAACATGAGGGTGATAAGACCGAGCGATGTGCAGGACAAAAAGTAGGAAAGAAGACCACGGCATAAACCGGGAATGACCGGTTCGATGATAATGATGCTGAGATTAGGTTCAAAACGCCTCTCGACACTTAATGTGCAGAAAATTTAATATTCGTCTTGTTAAAGGACTGACATTCAAAGAGCGGAAAGGAAGATAAGAAACGTTACCCGAAAATGCGTACGATACAATACTGCTACCGACCTACTTTCAGTATGGTGAAGTCTGTCTTCAATTGTCATAAGCAAAGTTCAAGGGAGAAATGTACTTAAAAGTACTTTTTTCACTCAAATATTCTACAAACAGACAGTATAACAGAAAACAGAAGGGACTTCCGACAAACAGGTAAATAGAAGTGTGCCATTTGGTTTGCATTTAAATTGCGATCACGTCCACGGATTTCTAAATGAGAAAAAAAAGGAGGGTAGCAAATGGGCCGCACAATTGGTCATTGACCTTGTCTACACTGTATCAATGGTTCATCAAACAAAGATAAGACGAATTGAGTCTCGAAATTACATTTTGCATGCCTCGCGTTTTTGCCTGGGAACTGTTTCTTCTAGTTTACACGTAATGTTGCCTTGTCACGCTCCGGTCCACGCTTAAGGCACTATTTCTCGAATCGTCTGGTGAATGATATTATTGTGACCTATATTTTGTTGGGCTGGTTTAGTTTGTTCTGAAATAAGTCCCAATAAAAGACGGTTGGCAGAAGGAGCTCAAATTGAGATGGCATTGCGTTTTTTCGCAAGAATCCGCTGTCTTTGTCATGGTAAAACGACCCTTACCGACAATTTAATTGTTAAAATTCTATTTCCGTATCCTTTTCTGTAACTGACCGTCGCTCGTCAACCTCAAGCATTAACAAATAACGAAAATCCCCTCCATAGCGGACAAAGGCCACCCAAAAATTGTTTCATCAAACGACGAAACACAGCCGATCAAGAGAACTTATAAAGGGCAGAAACTTTTGACCCTCAGCGAAGGCGTCCCTAAAATATATGAGCGTTCTTCCGTCACTTCGATTTGACCCGTAAATTGACCGGGCAAATGTGACCCGGGTAATAACGGGCACCCGTACATTTGAGGGTTAATAAAAAGCCAATGCCATGGGGACTCCCCAAACCTACATAGGGTTGAACATTTTTTTCCACACGCGACGCGACTGAGCATATAGAAATTAGGTTAGCGTTTTGATAGATTTTTAATTGTTTAATTCTACGTTTCAGTGAGCCGCGTGGCGCGATATTTATTTATAGATTTGACAATTGCTTTTGTTATGGAGAAATGTCGCCAGCTTTTGTGGTGTAGTTATCGGAACAACGGGAAAGACTTTGCAATGGGAAATGAAAGTATTGTGGAGCTGTATGGAGTAAATTTATTTAGTGTTTTCAGTAAGTAGGTATAATTAACAACGTTGGATATCTTTTTATCTAATATATGCTTTAGGATTGGCCGAGTGAAGCATCCAACTGAAAGTCATGGAAGATGGATAGGGAGGTTTTTGCCCTGCAATGGGAAAGAAATGGCTGAAATAATAATAATAATGCGTTCACCGAACAGTATAATGTTTTAGTTGGACATGCTAGTCATTGCTTAGTTAGACGTGCTCCATCTTCAGCAGCATCGGCACTTCTCATTAAGCAGTCAAAAATGTATGTCTACTTCATAGTAAAAAACCCAAAATAACAATATCCATACCAGCTTTACGTGGAAAACGCTCCAGCCATCGCTGACTGTATTGTACACGCGGGCTCAAATATCCGTTGCCTCTGCAGCTATATTATTAAGCTTAGTAAGGTACCTAAGGGTGAACTTTTGAAAAACACCTTGTTAAAACTCGGCCTAATGCCGGGGGTCACGTGATACATTCTAACGAAGCCGATGCCGGAGCGGCCGAAGGAATATTTTATGCTAAAAATTATACAACTCCAGCTTAAGTGCATAATCTTGGAGGTTCCTCAGGCTTAGGCCAGTGCGCGGGCGGCTTGAGGGCGTTGGCAAAAAAAGTGGAGGGTTTCTGTGGTTTTGTGAATTATAATTTTTCTTTTTATAATAGAGGGATGTAAACAAGCGTCGGTGGCCAATGGCTAACGTGTATGACTTGTAAGCGAGAGTGAACGAGTTGGATCCTCAATGTCGCCATGTACCACTGGCTTCTTCTGAGTTATACGTATTAGTTGAACATTAACCGATGCTCTTACGGTGAAGGAAACAATCCGGAAGAAACCTGAACATTTAGGTGACTGGATGCGTAACCATGGTTCAATGTGACCCGGGTCTCGCGCGTGGGAATACAACCAGGACATTGACGCCAAGTTTATTTGTTTATTATAGAGGCAAACAAGGAAGCAGGTTACCTGATGGTAAGCGGTCACCGGCCGACCATGGGTATCCGCAATAACAGGGAGTCGCGAAAGGAATGAGAAAGGTTTTGGCTCATTTCGAAGGCCCCAATATTGAATAATGAACATGAAAATAATTATGTTGTTCATCTATCAAAGACATTTAAACTAGTAGAATTTGATAGGTATCCCCTGTGCCTGTCGCAAAATAAATAATCAATAATCCTGAACAAATTCACACAGCGCCATCTAGCCCCAAACTAAGCTAAGCTTGTACTATGCTTGCTAGATAACTCACATGTACTTATATACTTTTAAATACATACTTATTAAGGCCCATTTCCAACTTACAACAAGGAACTTCAACCTTAGGGCGGTCGACTTCATTTCTGGTCGACTGTACAATGGCGAGGCAACGCGAGCATATTGAAATAGCATTGTGAAGCCAGTGTATTGTTGGAAAGATAAATAAATACAAGTCAAAAAGTTAGGTTCTACAGGTAAGCACTAGATAAACGTAGCTATGAGTCTACATACAAACTTGATAGAATGGCGAGCTAGCGCTTTTGAATATTTGACGTTATTCGCTGGATTTATAGTACTCTAGTGTTTGATACTGAGCAGTACTATTCTGCTATGATAACTAACTCGAAACTTTATGTAAATTTTGATTTAGTTTAGTATTAACCACAATGTTTTCCCTCGCCGTAAGAGCATAGGAGCGTAGGAGTCATTGGTACCTACATGGCGGCGCTGGGAATCGACTCAGCTTACGAGTCGGACTCCTTGACCATGGCCACCGATGCTCACCATATTATTACAAGCTTTTATTTAGCCTCACATGTGCCTAACATGTTACCATGTCTGTTCGTAAAAAAATCTTGCAAGATAAATTTGACTCATTTCCCGGTTTCGGATTGAGCTGAATTTTGCACACTCATGTTAGTTCAATGCCAATGCAACGTTATACCATGGAGCTGATCTGATCTGAGCTGACGGAGATTGAAGGTGGTCATAGAAACTCCTAAACTCCTTATGCCCATCCCATCGAGTTTGGGCTCGTTTGATTAGTGGACAAATACTCTAGACTGATCATAAAGATCGCTTGATAAAAGCTTGCTACGAAAAAATATTTTTCATTTGAACTTGTTTGTTGTTTCTCGCTGGAGTTATAGCCTCGTCGTGTTTGTTACTACGCGGCTAGGGTAGCAGCGGGGCGGGGGATAGAGGGGGTAATCCCCGCGATATTTTAGGAAGATCCATGCGCCCTATTAAGGGCGAACGTCGGCAAGTTAAGACGTTATATGATATTGTTTAATCTTTATCCGGGTTTAATAAACATTTTGCTCTATAATGGGGTTAAGAAGTGTCAAAGTTTGGGCCGTTGGTTCGACAAAAAAGATGGTGCGCGCTATTTATTATGCTGGGGCACATTACGGCGCTGGGAAGTTTCGCTTGCTCCAATGGAATACTTGCTTTGAAACTGTTCATAATTTAGTACTTAATATTTCGTACTAAAATATTATGAAGGCACTTAGGTCCTTTGGAAGCGAAGAGAGCTATTACTCTATTATGGTACGGCATATAGTTCCCAAACATTCTGTCACGTAATTCTGCATTCGCATGAACTGAACGCAATTTGCACCCAAGTGAGATGCAAATAAACATTAAACAGTTTGGAATGGATAATTTAATTCATTTACGCGCCAAGTTAAATTAAATCTCATTCGCTTTGCGCGTTTACTTAACACTTGTGGCCAACTTTCGTCCATTGTTGTGTAGTTGGATAATTTCACTTAGTGAACTAGGTTTGTCTTAGACTTTTGATCCCGAACTCAGTTGCAAACCAACTTCAATATTGGGACGGTATCATTTTCAACTAAAAATATCTAGAAAAAAAATATATAAATAGTTTCCACACAAAAAATATGAGAGTACGAAATATTTTATTACGATGGCTTTTCATTTCATATTGGCACAAATTAAATAACACTGCGCTCTGCAACGAAAACAACGGGATCAAAATTTCATGAAAAATAAGTCACTAAACCATTACCTATAATAAATTAAAAAAAAATCATCTTGGCGTTAATGTCCCGGTTGTACTCTCGAGAACGAGGGCCCGGGGTCCGCCTTGACCATGATCCAGGATTTGGCAGGTCAGGTAATTACAGTGGAGCGACTGCCATCTGACCTCCATGACCCTGCTACCAGGGGAACCTGACCAGATTGGATCATGGTTACACATCCAGTCGCCTGAATGTGCAGGTTTCATCACGATGTTTTCCCTCACCGTAAGAGCATCGGTTAGTATTCAACTAATGTACATAACTCAGAAAACAGTCATTGGTACATGGCCGGAGCGGGATTCGAACCCGGGACCTCTGACTTACGAGTCGGATACTGTAACCGTTCGACCACCGACGCTCTTTATTATTACCTATAATAAATAAATAATATTAAATTTGCTTGGACAAATTCACACAGCGCCGTCTAGCTCCAAAGTAAGCAAAGCTTGTGTTATAGGTGTTAGATAACTGATAAACTACTTATATACTTTTTTTAAATACTTACTTACTATACATACTAGACCCAAACCCGTAACAGAAATTAAAATTCATAATTTCATACCTATAATTATGTTACAAGTTTGTATGCGTTGTCTGTCCCGCTATCCAATTTACTTCACACCATTTGTGGTTAGCTGACAAGAATCTCTTATCGCCAAGTTCGCCATTGTACTCATTTTCGTTTGATGTATCTAATTAACTATGTATACAATAAACAATATAATAAAACAGCTAAACCGATTTGTTTGGAAACTAACCATTAATAAAGCAACTTGTCCATCCAAGCCGGCTATTAATCTACAGGGGTACACGCCGATTACTCCGCGGCAAAAGTCCGCGGCGAAACTCTAACGCCGGAGATAAGGCCTTTCTGCGCTTTTCACCAGCGCTTCTTTACCAACTTCCATTAACTTTGGCAAAGCGGGGCGGCGCCCGTGCGCTAAACCATGCAGTATCGTGTGTGCATCTCTTTTCAACGCGCTGCCCACCGTTCACACTAGTTAGAGCATAAAAGGGATGAAAAAACATCGGCTCAAAGCCCACCGGCCCTCGAGATGGCATCTTTAGAGGGTCGAGATTGTCGAGAATTCGATACGCCTTTGAGCCGGGATCTTTTTACACCCCTGAGGGTACCTAGCTGTTCAGACAGATAAGGTGCAAATTATGATGACGAAAAAATTTCTGTGATCACAGATCTGGATCGGGTACAGGTAGAAGTATATTGTTATAAGTGGCGCGTAAGTTAAATTGTGTTGTTTAATTATGTGACAGTTTATCGTAGACAATACCTAAACAGCACAGATGATAGAACAAATCTGTTCCAACAGGCCTCTGAAATCGATGGCCTTGTTATGTTTCAATGAGTAAAGTTTTATTGCGATACGATGATTAAAATGGTTTATAATTGGTTAAGCGACACTTAAATGCATTTTAATAGAAAATGACAAAACTATAGCTAGAGTACGACAAAGACAATAAAATGACATGAAGACATAAAAATTAACTAATATGTCGCCAATGAGGCGTTTAGCTTTAAGTATGTATGTATGTCGCCAATAAGAAAACTACTCGAGAAAATATAGGCGCCTACTGACGCACCGCCACGACCAGTATTTTCCATGTTACACTCTATTGTTTAAATATTTTTGTATTTAAATGGACGAACGAAATAAACAAAGTTTATTTTTAGCACTGCTTTTACAACACTAAAATAATTTTCTATACTATGTTTAAGATGATAAATCCTCATACGAAACTGTACCTACAACACAAAGTAGTACACACAGTATACCTATAGTTCAATTACTCCTTCGCCGATAAACACAAAAGAAACGCTAGAGCCTCCCAAACCCGGCAACAAACAAGCCAATTCGTTGCATCCCTCCACTCAAAGAAGGGCGCAAAAATAAACTACCGAAGAGGCCAACTCAAAATTACAAGCTCCCATATTACCATTACAAAGGTCCGAGCAGCCGGGTCATTCTAACCCTATAGTCGTCCATTAGTTAGTGGGGGGTTAATAAGGTTCTTTGCTTGGTGGTCCCGTCCCGTATATATGCGATGTCCCCTTTAGCCGGTCCCCGTCATGGGACACCGGGGCTTCAATTTCTTTTTAATGTTGCCCTTACGAAGTAAAGCTTTAGTCTTTAGTATGTTCTGGTTTATAATTAGAATCTGTAAAATGTCAATTATAATTGTGACCAATTATCATTTATTCACAAAAAATTCAATAATATAAAAAAGGGAATAGTTATTACAAAACACCCGCCAACACAAATGAAAAAAAAAATTATAACTGCTTTGGGCTACAGGTGGTAATAACTAATAAACTCAAAACTCTCAACACCATAGTAACTGCATGCCAAAATTACACCAGTACCACATCAATAGACATACATTGGAATCAACATGAACCTGTTTAACTTTTTTTTATTTTTAGCCCCCTGTCCCCACTAATGGGGACACGGTATGGGGACAACGGGGACACCAGGGGTTAATATGCCCCTTTGTCGGCGGCCCTTGGTGCTCTCACCATTTCTCTTTCACCTTGAATGCACCTTATCTCAGAGGCTTGTTTGCAGAGCGCCCACTGTAAAGACCCATGATGCAAGCCGCGTAAATTTTTAGCTCAAAATTTATGTACGTAACATGAGGCAGCTCTTTGACGGCTGGCGAGGGTAGATGGAAATTGTTGGTGCAATTTCCCTTAATAAGTCGGCGCTTACGACATTTTTGGTACAGATTGCAGTTTAATTATGACAAGAAAATGAGATAGAGGACTCATGTTTATTGCGGGTAGTGAAAAAATACATACAGATTAAAAATATTAAAAGGATTTAAAGATGTTACTGCCTGTGGAAGGTAGTGTCTGCCAGGCAGCCATTTGGAAATGGAAGCCGGGCTGTAGACCACTAATCTAAAAAACTAATTAGACTACATGTAACCAGTAGTTGAGCTGAATAAACACAAAACACGCATAAACAAGCGTATTGTTAAAAAAACTATGTTTCTTATCATAATGCTACGTCCAAAATGTTCTACGTCCAAGCAAGCATATTTGCACATAAATAAACGGAATTATGTCATTTAAAATAATGTAAATTTTGTTTTTAATGCTTTCAATAAAAACAAAAACCCTCATGAGATAGGTACGGTAAGGAGAAACTACTTATCGAATCAACATTACACCAATTTACACATTACTAAAGTACCGCAAGATTTACAAAACCCTATCACACATAAGCATTTATTCAAAAAGACATTTCCCAACAAGCGCCACCAAGTGGTACCCTAACCCCTTTTCTACAGAGCGATCAA
Source organism: Blastobasis adustella (assembly GCA_907269095.1). Lineage (NCBI taxonomy): Eukaryota > Metazoa > Arthropoda > Insecta > Lepidoptera > Blastobasidae > Blastobasis > Blastobasis adustella. Next base: position 12,615,370 of record OU026131.1, read on the forward strand.
AGCCCAGCCGCCAGTAATAAAGAACAAACTGCGTCATTGTCGGATGCTCATAATAAGTCATCACAAGGGATCCGCGTCTCAGCCCCTCAATACCCGATTTGGTACAGAAATGGAAAATTAATGGCACGGAAGTAAAATTTCGGGGATAAAGCGAGACAAAAGCTCGGGATGGTCGTTCAGAAACTAAAGAGCTTCCGAACCGTAATTTAAAGAGTTTTATGTGCAATTTTATTATGTAGGAGCCTTGGATGTGTGTTCGGTAAGGAATAAAAGTTGTAGCTGGCTGTACAATGGACTTTAACCTTATGGAGGTTATAAAATTGATAATCCGTTTCCGATGTAGTAAAATCAGTGAGGTGGGTATCCGATTTCAGTCCCCACGCGTTTGTAGGAGTCCGTAAAATCAAGCTAGCTTACTTATCTATGTGACAGCTGTCATCTGGAGGAAGTAAATCTTTTTTTTACGTTTAGGCTTTTGAGGCTTATCTACACGTGACACGTGCGTGCGTACTCCAGGCACAATTACTCTAATCAAGTCTAATCCATTGCGGGTTTAGTACGTGGTACGCGCGACGGTGTGCCGTTAGCCGTGTGGTGTCCGGCAGAGTAGAATAGCACCAACCCCTTACACTCGTGGGTGTCGTACAAGGCGACTAATGTTTTCGAGGCTAAAGATCAAGAGTCTCCGTAGTCTGGAAAATGGGCAGCAGCATTTTCCATTATTATATTTAAACACTGCGATCTGCAACCCGCCTGCCAAGCGTGGAGATTATGGCAATAACCTCCCCCTTCGTGGGAGAGGCCCTAAGTCCTGCAGTGGACTGTTACGGGCTGTGATGATGATGATGACGCGCGACGGAAAGGTCGCTCCACTGTAATTATCTGACTGATAAATCCTGGATCGAGGTCAATGCGGGTCCCGGGCCCTCGTTTGAGAGAGCACAACCGGGATATTAACGCCATGATTATGATGACGCGCGACGGAAAGGATCGCCTGTAAGGCCAATGCAACTCCCGGAGCGTACGCACGCTGCCACGCTCAACGCAGCCCACACCCTTCCAGTGAGTAAGCTAATTTTACGGGGAGTCGTGGCGCAAAGACTAGTTCTTTATAACTTAGCAAAGTCAATGCGAAACAGAGCATGCATACATAAGTAGCGACGTGGTGTCCAACCCGGGGTTTACTGCCATTTCGCCATTTTGTAATTTAGGGGTCCGTTTCAAGGGTCATAAAACACGGGGCTTTACGGGACCGCAGGTGAATTTAAAGATTGTAGCTTGCGGAATTGCATTGGAGATGTCGCGAGTGTCTTGCCTTGAGGCGTTCTCGACAAGACTTGGGTAATGGCTGCATTGTTACTATAGAATGGAAGGACGTGCGTACCTGTATTAGTGTTATAATGTTAGGAAGTTAGATGAGGCGCTGAAATGCTGCCGCCTAACGTTGTATTGTATGAATATAGATTTGGATTAGATTTGCTTGTTATTTGGAGATTATATCGCAGCTAATTGGAAGCTCACCGCTAATTTAAATTCGCGGACTTTTTATATATATAGCGGATAGAAAAGAACATTGCAAAAACAATGCAATTAAACTTACACAAGTTTCAAATCAACAAAACATTGTTCTCTAAAACCTTAAACTCGGTATAAAAGTTTCAAAATGGCCGATTGGCCGGCACATTGCACTCACGTGCCGCCGTCGGCTAGAAAAGGGACAATAGACAGGAATTGGGTCTCTCCGAAACGTTATTAAACTTAAATAAGAGTGCTCATCGATGCAGAAACTTCCTATTACTGGAGGATCGAAAGGAAATCTCTTATCAGAGACAGGGGTGGAACTAGGTTTTTTTGGGACGTAAAGTTGTCCGTTTTGCTTTTATGATAATTGACGTGTAAGCGCGACTGCTTGCTTTGTCATCTTGCCAATAATGTTCGGGTGCAATGATTGCTATTCATGGGCAATTAAGAATTATTGTAAAGATTAAATGTCAATTAAGATATTTAAGAAAATATTTTAAATTATTGCAGTAATAATATAGGTATGGCATTGAGCGGAGTTCGTTTATTTTGGAAAAGACAGAAAACTAGATGGTAACAGACTTTTTTCAAGTAATTCTAGAATTACTAAAAAAATACTGAATTTTGGGATCGCTATGTATCTATTAATTGCATGAGAACAACGATTACTCAATACATTTTTTTTTTCATTTGTCTGTTAACATACCAGGGCCCATATAGTCCACCTAACTCCTTCTCTTTGCTAAACAAGGAATAACAATTTCCAAGACCGGGGTCCTAGGGCCCCACCTGAGTCCCTCCCTGTACGAAACCGATTATCGAACCCGGATTAATATCTATCCAGCGGCGGCATTCAATGGGATTTTTACGCGATAAACGCGATGCGCTGCTGCCTTTTGTTTTTATCTGCTCTAAGTATCGGGGGAGTGTTGGAGAGTAGTCGCCTTCGCTTTTATGCCAGATTGCGCCAAACTTAGGGGACACCTAAGGTGATATAGACTAGAGTCAAGGCTGGAGTGAATAGGCTGTTCCTGGGCAGTCGTGCTCAGGTGAGATGGCGGTCAAATGCCTGGCTAGTCCAATTATAGAAAAAATTATAGGTTTAAAGACTTTCATAGTTATTCACTACACTTTCACCATACATCATATTATCTATCGGGTTTGTTGCCACGGTTAGAGTTGTTTTGGCTCGACTCCGACCTCGTGATCTTGACGCATTCAACTGCGTTGAAAAAACTCTAAATACATAAACACTCGTATTCCATATTGGTAGCCACAAGCTACGATCCTGAAACACCTCTTTCGCCTCTTCCACATTCATACTATTATTTGTAATAATTTATCGTTACGATAACAAGACAATAAAATAAGAAATAGTTACTATGGATGCTTCAGGAGAATTTGTACGTATCTTTATAATTTAGTAAAGTCTAGTAACAATTTTCATTGCGTAATAAAAACAGAAACAGTGTAAAAACACCGTTTCGACAACGACCTTGCCGACCTTGCCACAAGCACCTGGGAGAGCTCTTCAGAGTGATAAAATAAACAATTGCCCATCACAAATTTCATCGTTATTACACTGCTACAGCAGATCAATATCAAAACAATAATAACACTTACCTTGTAGCCCTGCGTGGATACATAATTATTCATAAGACGTAAATTCTAAGTGCCCTGCGGCGTATCTACAACCGAGATATACTACCGAGTATTTGAATGTTTATCTTTGAATATGATTTACGAGGCATTCCGAGGGAAATAACAGGTTTCAGCGTCGATATAGCAACGCTGGAGCTACTAGGAACCGCTAGTGGTCACGTGATGATGTATTTGCGTTGGTTTGACCGATAAAACGGGAAATGGAATGGCGTTTCGCAGGCCTTCTACTTGTCATACATACTTAGGTATCATACATACTTATCATACAGAGATTCGTGATGAAACTAGTTATAATATAAGACGAGTGTAAAACAACCCACGGAACTAGGACAAAAAAACACGGACACTATATAAAACACTAAGAGAAGTAAAACATGCATGGTAAGCTGATTTCTTGACAATTTAGTTTGATGTACATGACCTACACACTCATACACCAGGTCTGACAATCCGCCGCCCTTTTGTTTGATTTTGTACCGCGCTGTCACGCCAGTGACAGTGTCAAAGCATACACACACATAAATGGTCGGCCATATTTAAGCTTCATTCTTAAAGCATATCCGTCCGAATTATCTTCAGGTCCGTGCATCAGCCTATACTAATCCACAATATTAAGCCTTTTTAGTTACCGCTACCTCATTTGAGTGGAGTAAGCGTCGGATGTATGTTCCTATAATTTGTATGTTCCTATAATGTAACCGGTCCAAAACAAATTTCATAAAAGGAAACAACTCTTAATGAGTCTAATAGCCTACTAAAACAACCCAAGGGCACTAATACAAACAATACCGAGAGCGGATCAAAACAAAAACAGCCGCGCATCGATCAGAACCGAGAAACAAGTGAAACTCGTCAAACTCTCAGCGAGAAAAACCGGCGGAATTATTAAACCGTCACACTCAACCCTTCCTGTGGGCACGTAAGAGTGAAAGGGAGGGCAGAACGGGCTACACGCCAACGAAATCCACAAACAACGCCATGTGTCCCGCTCTGAAGATAATCTAAATGCTAATACATATCTCGGCGGAGGATTTTGACGCGACGCCTGCACCCTCTGTCGGCGGTCGACGGGAGGACTATGAAGTCTTTTATTTGCCGCCGCGATTTTGAAATCGGGTGAAAAGTGGATGTACTATACTCAATAGAGGTGATGTGGTCTGTTAAACGGCATAAGATTGTAGCTACCCACAAAGTTGGTATAATATAGTAAAGTCACTATAATCTAGACGCCATCAATGCTAGAGTATATACGCAGTTCCTAGACAGGCATACTCCATCTACGGCCGCATCGTAACTTAGCATCAGGTGAGAAGGCGGTCAAATGGCCTGGCCAGCCTAATAAAAAAAAATATTAGCTTACCTTCTTACGATTTCGCTGGGCTTTCTAACTTTTTTTTTTTTTTTTTTATCCAGCAGATAAACAGGCATGCGGGCCACCTGATGGAAAGTGGTCACCGCCGCCTATGGACATCAGCATCACCAGGGGTGCTACCAATGCGTTGAAAACCTAACTACCTATTTATTTATCAAGTTTCCTTCCAGCAATTTTATAAACGTTTTTCTATTTTCAATGGTATATTGTCTTTAACCAAAAATCTTAGAAGAGCCTCATGTATGATTATATGGTATCATAGCATACGTATGAATACATAACGTCCGTCATGCCATTCTCCCATAGAAGTAGGCTAAAGCCACACTGTTGCACTAACAAACTAGCCTGTAGCCTGTGACATACAATTTTCACCTTTATCTACATGGATACGATATCCTTATCATACCGAATTTTCGCAATAGTGTGCTAGCTAGCCAACCAAAATGTATTATTCCAATTAGAATACTACGAGAATTCAAAAATAAAGCTTTTAAGAATTTCTATCAATCTCGGAAATTTTTATACAGGAAGACTAAATAAAAATAAATGTCCAAGTAAATGAAGGAAAATTCGTTGTTATCTGTAGTTAATGAAATGAGTCAAGTAAAAAAATAAATGAAAAGCAAATCTGCTATCTTATTTTTATAAAATTATCCCAATGTTGATAATGACATAATTATTTTTACAAGAATTTTTCGACCCAAGAATTTCGTTAGACTAAAAGTTTTCTTTCTTGAGCGGTCTTGACTTCAACCTTGTTTTTTTTTGTTATTCTATTTATTCTGGGAATATTATATTCGGACCGGATTCTCTTCAATTCTATTATTTAAATGCGTCCAAGACTATTTGTCCTATACCTACTTAACCCAACTCTCTACCACAACCAAAAAAAATACAATAAGTTTCGTAGATGTTTTTCTCCCGTATTTATTACGAAACTGTTGCTTGAGCCAAACGTACAGCCCAGGTTAATGGTAGACAATACGGACGAATTTCCCAGAGCAATGGAAATAAAAGCATAGATAATCTAAATGCTAATATATCTACGTCAGGGTGGGATTTTGATGCCGCATTTACGCCCGTATCGACGTCAGGACTCTAACAGAGCGATATGGCTAGTTAGCTGTGCTACAATGGCAGGCTACTGTGCAGATAAAATGTTATAATGATGTGTTAGTGTGTGTTCGAAGCCTGGTCACAAAATGGAGATGTGCCGTCGTTTGCGTATTTTAAACACCGACAAAAAAAAAGGAGTGTTTAAATTTTACGTATATATCTGTGTCTCTGTCTGTGGCATCGTAGCTTTTGAACGGATGGACCGATTTCTAGTTGATAGCTTAGTTTTATTAAAATCGGTTTAGTATTTAATTATTATTACATATTTTGGTTGGGCGTTATACGACTCTTTCTGGCGGTTGGGTTATTTACCATGAAGGTGGCAAACAAGCTTCCTGCCTTCCTGATGGTAAGTAGTTATCGCAGTCTGTTACGTATTTTGTACCGTGGTATAGTTCTACTATGCAAACAGTCCATCTGATATTTAGATTTTATATAAGAAAAGTGTAGGATTGACACCAACATCGTAAACTGTATCTTAAACGAATTTTCCATCAAAGTAAATAAATCACATAACGGGAAAATGTACTCGTCAATCCATCAAAACAAAGGAACAGATGTGAATTTACACCATGTTCATAGATTTTGCTTCAGTTTCGTAAGCAAATAACCAGTTAGAACTATTTACTAATCACCAATAATTAATATTAACTCGAATTTTTCCGTTTGTTTACCCCGATGGATAGTTTGTTTGAGACGCTGAAGGTCAAAATGGTATGCAAGCGCATAGATCGAGCCAAAAGATGCGCCATTGATAATGCGAATCTCTCTCAAAATGGCATCTCCACTAGTTTTACATCACTTTTGACGCAATATGACAGGTCCGCGCCACTCAAATCCCTGTGCATATTAAAATGCAAATCAAAAGCCGCGCCAGTTTTTCTTTTGCTCCTTTTTTTTGAGTAAATCGATCCACGAATCGTACGGCACATCGACAGCGATAGTCACGTATGAGATATATATTTCTCGGGTGTCGTAAAGGCGTCTAATACGGAATCTTTTTACTTATTCCAATATGTGGGGACATAAACCTATTTCTTTCTTTCCGCCCTTGGGCGTGACAGTGTTGGTAATCAGGAATTAACGGTTTTAAATTCTTTCTTCATTTACATCCTGCGAAAGTGTCGTACGAAAATCATGTCTATAGAGAACTGATTACCAACAGACCAGTGTGTCATCATACTAAGATTTTCTAGCCGTTAAAACAATAATAAACTGTATTTTTTCAAAACACTATAATTTAAAAATTTTTACCCACTGGCTGGTAACACTTTCGGCATGAAAAAGAAAGCAAATAACGAGAACAAAGAGCCTCTTACCCACGCCCAAAGTGGCCAGTACGCTGTCAATTATTTAATCGTTTTATGAGTAAAAAAACAGAGCAACCAACGAGCCTCGGAGAAAATCTGGGCCACAGACAAAAAACGGGGTAACCTCGCATAATACAGTTACAGTACAGCCAGTACATTTTCATTAATTGCCACCATAAGGTGTTTGGGGTACTTTATCCGCGGCTGCGGAGGCCGCTATGCTAATCGGGCTCGCCACGTGCCCTTAATGCCCGCATCACGGCAATTTAAGAAGGAAAACAAGCCCGGTGATTGTTTGGGGGTAAATATCTTTTGGGCGGTAAATATCTGCGGTACCACGTTGTTTGGGCGTTTCGAGAAAGGAATATAGGAAGGTTTGTAGAGTTGTTGGCGTTATGTAATGAAGGATATTGGAATGATAAGAGTGTCTTTCTGCGAAGCGATAACTTGGTAAATTTTCGTCTAAGCTTTGTACTTTGATTAATATCCAAATTTGTATGTTTGGGAAAAATACTTTTGGACATAGAATGGACAACAATCACGAAGACGATTGATTGGATCAGTCACATAGAAAATATAATTCAGTTACCTACCCGCTCCCATTACATTGTCGAAGGTGCAGTTACAATCAATTTTATAGTGGGGAAGATACGCTAGTTTACAGGCCATAAAATAAACTACAAAACATAAACAAGTGAGGTCACTTATCCGTAAAAAATAAAAAGATTTGAAATCCGAACGCAATTACAAAGTAATCCCAGTTACAGCAACCGCACGAAACCGTAATTATTTAACATTACGAATATTTTCGAGTACCGGTATAATTCTACCGTAACTCGAAGGAACCCTTCCCGCCCAATTTTTCCGGACCGGTACGAGGGTAGTCATAAAACTGTATAAACGTAATTATTCGTGGGTAGTGAGCCGGGGTAGTGGGATGCGCGATTTTTGGTACGAATTTTATGTTAATTCAACCCGAACACCATATGTTAATGGGGCCTTTATATGAGCCGGCGGCATCACGTGGTGCCGCCTTAATGATAATGTATTCTGGGTCTGCGTCTCTACATCATGCTAAATTAGAATTGAACCAAGCAAATTCGACGGCGCGCCTCAAATCGCGGCTGTCTTCCGTCTCGAATCGTGCGTTTTCGTTTCAAAATCGGGTATTCGGATATTTGTCGGCTGTTAGGGGAGCATCAGGTTTTTTGGTTAAGGTTAAGGGGTTTCTATTTTCTGTTTATGGACTCAAAGTCGGTCTTTTATTTGTGACTGAGAACCGGCTATAGTAGTCAGTCCAGCGCCTTCCAGAAGTCTATCAGTTTCTTGACGTTCACAGACTTCTCGAAGGGAACTTTGGTAAAAGATTTTTTATCTTTCATACTAAAGAAACCAAAGTACCTTTAGTACCTTTAAATAGTCGGTAATTTGAATATCAACCGTTATTGAAAGTATCGGTAAATTTCTCTTGGTATCTAAACTAACATACATACATACATACATAAAGGTGGGGTAGGCAGAGACTATGGACCGCCACTTTGCTCTGTCCTAACACAACTCCCTAGCCTCGCATATATCCACGACTCTTTTCATATATCTCCTTTTATTCTTACCACTTCGGACCCCAGCTTTTTTGAGAACATTATTGATCTGATTAGTTAATGTTTTCCTGGGTCGTCCTCTTAAGGGCCGGTTTTCCAGATTCGCGCTGTATACTTCTTTCGTCAATCGTCTTTCATCCATTCGCTCTACATGCCCGAACCATCTTAACATCCCTCTTTCTATTTTTGATACTACATCATCTTTCATGTCACACCTTTCACGGATCACTATAGTTTTCACTGTATCACTCAATTTCACTCCACATACTTTCCTTAGGGACCTTATTTCCACCGCATTTATTCCCTTTATTAATTTATTATTTATTTATTATCTAAACTAACCTACGTAATAATCGGGTAAAAAGAGATCTGCAATAGCAACCAGATTTGTAACCGTTGTTTGTTTGTAAGGTAGGTACTATCCTTGAATTGATGAAATGACTAAGTTCAAATAGTAGGTAGTATTAAAATGTGAGATTACTATTCTTAAGTAACATTTGTTTTGACTCCAAATACGCTCAAGAGAAGCCTAATTTATTCACTGGCAGCTATCTAAGCAATGCAAGACCGGTCCTGACTCCTGTATAATTACAAAATTACAATCCATGCCGTGAGCATGTAATTACGTATTCGTGAATTACACACATGATTGGATGAAACTACATACCTAGATACATTATCAAGGAGCTGATAACATGTTTTGCGAGGAATATTGTGGGTGTGGAGTTGAATGGACTCTATTGTTTTTAATAATAGCACAGAGTAATAAATGGTATAGTAGTAGTAAAATTGCAAACGTCCATACGCTGCGGTGACTGATTACCATCAGGCAGATCGTAAGCTTGTTTGCCACCTTAGCGGTGTAAAAAAAATTATGTTTACAAAAGTTGAACAATTTCAACCGCTTATTAAATGTCATGATATTAGTGACTGTTACATTATATATACAGTAGGAGAACTATATGTACTTATTAGCAGTTTAATTCTTGGGTACAAGAGGGGCAATCTAGTAAAATGTCTTTATGGTGTTCCTAAGAAAGGTTTGCTGCACGTAATGCAGTAATCATGCGCAAACATGCGCATTATTATTGCGTCTGATTGAAGGATCAGACGCAATCAACCTATTTTAGGATCCTATTTTTACTGCATTAGTTAGAAAAGATATACAAAACATGTTATCATTTGTAAGTACACATTTATGTCCACACTATGTTACACCTCCTATCATGTCCTGCGTGCCCAAACACCTGCACGCAGGAGGATCTTATGACAGCTACCGACAGTGCTGTCAATGTGGATAAATTTTGGGCCACTACATTATAGTGTTTGTCATTAACACGCTAAGAAGTAGAGTACATATTTATGACGAGAAAAAAAAACACGACTAATTAATAAAGTAAAAAAAGTGACTTTACTAATGTAAAAGAGTAGACTGTTAAACCATAAATCCTATATAATCAAATCACATTAAAAGCTACAAATGTAATAACTGAAAGTTACGACCCCAACAACTTATGTTGGAGAACGTAGATGCTAGATTTTTACGATGGCTATAAATCGGCGTATGACGAGAACCACCCAATAATCATGCGGCAATAGTGTTTTATACCACCAATTCCGTATCCGGTACGTAATTGCGATGGCGTAGCACCAAGCTAAAGGGGTTTCAAACTGGTCTGGAACGCGTCAAGGTGTACACAGTTCGAATCATCATAGTTTTTTTTATACCACTAAGGTGGCTTGTTTGCCACGGGCTGACTGATGGAAAGCAGTCACCGCAGCCTATGGACGTTTGCAATACCGGGGGCATCACCCACGCGTTGGCTACCCCGTAAAAACCAACCCATATTGAACCAAAAGGGTATAATAATAATATAACCTATACCGTCATTGGGTCCCGAGATTGTTCAACTAGTCTCAGGGTCAGCAGCGGAAGTCTGGTCAACCTCGCTTTGCCAACAGCATTATAAGTTACACCTAACGGGTGGAAATTTCTCCAGTTGTCAATTTATTTTGCTCAAAATGATAATTTGTATGTAAAGTACATTAATAATCTCCCCAGATAGAAATTCGACAAAGATGGGGAAATTCTCCAATCTGGCAACACTGGGTAGCAAGCTCGTTCTTAGAGGGGATTCCTTTATAATTCTGTAGGTATTAGATGAGTTCCAAATGCGGGATATAAGCCCTAAACTGACGAATGTGGTAGAAGGTGATGGACGAGAACGCGTCCAGCGTGATAAATCCTTAAAAGTAACCTTATATGTTCCAAATACTCCAACTATCGTTATATCGTCAGTCCTTTACATTTCTTAAATATAATGTAGGTATTAAACTATGTACATGTATCTTACTTCTAACATGCAAATATATGGCGCGCAATTGTTCTACCGTTGGATAGCAAAGTGTTTATAATAATGACATGCACTGGTTAAGCAGTAAGAACGAACGATGAACGAAAATTGTTAGCGAGTACGACTGGCTTATAAGTAATTTAATCGCGCTTAATGGGGTAAAATTATACCCCAGAAAACGATTGATTAAAAAAACTAACCAGCGAATCGTGTTCACAATGATTTGCAATCAATTACGGTTTGTATTTTGCGGTAATACGGTCTCAAATTAGAAAGCAGTAATGAATATATGGCAAATAGACCACTATTTGTGACAATTAGCATTGAAACATTGAAATATTGTTGGCCGCGGGCTATAACCAGTGATCGATGTGTATTTGAGCCGCAAGCTTCGATCCTGTATTCTTAGTTGATTAATATCCAGTGATACATTAGCCATCGAGTATTACTCTAGCTATTCATTATAGCATCTAATTTCTATTATCATTTCATTATAGGTACATTAAATGAATGACATTACATACGACAGACATTCGGCGTTTTATTGCCCTGAGGCAATAGATAAAGTGTACACCTGACTTTAGTGCGTAGGTAATCCTTAAAAAACCAAGTAAACGCCATCTAGCGGGGCACACTTTCATTAACTCCTCCGTTCTTGCAACTATCCTCTCTGCTATCCAATCGGAAACAAATGCGCGTAAGTACCAAAATCGTGTTCAACTCACCAGAAGCGTCGACGTGGCAGCTGAGTATGAGGACGCATGCGATCAGCAGTGCGACGGTGCGATGGGTGCGACGATCCTGTCGCATTTTAGCGGCGCCCTGCCGCGCCCGCGCCTGCGTCAAAATATACGTCACTCCGTCGCCAAGGCACCATCACCGGCCCCGTGCGCCTGAGACGCTCCTCCCGACCCTCCAATCCACAATTCTTACTTACGATGCTTAAACACTACCTATACACATCACAACCAAGTTTTTGCCACTTCTTATGGAGCTAATCTGAATACAACAACGACGAAGAAATATCTTTTTAGTTTCAATTAAATAACTGTAGGTATCTCTTTATTTATATCACAAAAATACGACAACCGCTTCGATGATTATTAATAAAAATATTCGAAATTTGTAATCCTAAATAATTGTAAAGATAACCACGTAGACAACGACGATGATAGGTAATTTTATTCAAAATTTTAACTAGCTTTTTTAAATCTATATGTACAAAGATTGTAATTTATGTTTTTTTTTTTATCTTGACGTGTTCTTGTTCGTAGATTGGCTTCCGTTTCGGAGAGCGTTTTCACTGCGCAAGAGTCAATAGGAAGCACAGTTTTGGTTGGGATTTTGTTCAACCATATTCCATTTTTTCCACTGTTCCTCTTCTCAACTGGACTGTTTCGATGTAACACAACACTGCGTTCGTGTTGTACCACTGCGGAGAGTACTCGCGATCAAACACATCTTTTTTTGGTTACAGTCAGAGTCATGCGTCACTTTCTGGGTCACCTGAAAAGAGAACGGGTATGTTGTATGCTTGAACGGTGTACGAATGAATTCATACAAGCAGACAACTGTTGCGACGGATTTGGAATGCGTGTCAGAAAAATCCCTTCCGACGTATTGGTACCTAGACGATTTTCGTGACTGATCTCGGCTGTTCTTGGTTGGAAACTAAATAGTTTAAAAGTTAATAGAAACCGACGAAACCTTTCAATAGTTAAAAGGTTACGTTAAAACTTTTAAATAGTTGGAAAGTAAATAGGTTTTGACAGTTATTTCAGAAAAAATCTAACTCTATCCAATAATGAACAACCTATCCAGGCCTACACAGGTTTCAGAAATATTTACCTAAATAAATCTAACATAACAATGATTACGTACTCTGATTATTGACGAATTTTATGGTGTGTTCAACTACTGGTGGTGTTTTATGGTGTGTCAAACAGGTACCTAATGAACTTAAAGTTTGGTCCCAAGTTGAAGTATTGCTTAAGAAACGATAAAAGAAGATAATCATAAAAAATTAGAACACCAGCAACATCAAAGTAAGCGCATTTACCCGGACGTGCGACAGTTGAACACCTTGCAGCCGCGTTGCCACTTAAAACATAAATCCAAGAACTGCTATCGCATTCAATAACCGGGGCAAATTCCCGGCTCAACAGAACTGAGTCTGCGCAAGAGAGATAGCGTCTTCCATAACTAAATATTCAATAATATAGAGAGGGACAGTAGTCGCCAGTAGGGATGCGACGATGCGATCGGTCGAGCGATTTTACATCGATTAAACGGCATACGAGTTTTTGGTCAATCAAATTTTTTACGAAGATCGAATGGATAAATCGCAAACGATGATCCATAGTTTTATATCTGGAACGCAACACCCGGATGTTAAATTTTTGTTATTTTATTAAATTCCACATGGAAGCTGTAGGTTGTGTAATAAAAAAGTACCAATAACCTCAAAGGCTGGCACCGCATCAGATCTGCCATGATAGAATGCCACAATGGTTAGCTGGACGAGACCCCTTATACAGATAACTTTACTATTTTTATGATCATTTGATGTATGTGTGTATACAATAAACAGTTCAATATATGGATTGTTGTTTGTTCGTAAACTCTTTATTGCAAAATGAAATGAAACAATAAATATACGTCATAGTTTGAAAATATCAATATTAATTATATTAAATTTATACATTATCAAATTGTCACTTTCATCAGGGCGAATCTTAAGTCTTTTTGGGGTATTTGGGTTACCTACTACTTGACCGAACTAAAATATTACGATAACTAAACGCTCAAATTTTTGTAAAGAAATCTTTTCCTTGCGAGATAAATTAAAGCGAATACTATCTAACAGAATCGTCACGATCCATTACGGCTCGGTCGATCGACTAACCGTCAATTGGGCCATCCCTAGTCGCCAGTTTGTACAACTTATAACTCCAATAAGGACGAACCAGGTGTGGCCGGCGCCGAATGGAGATATTTGCATAGACACCCCACGAATTGCTTCAGATATTATGTAACGTGATCTTAAACGTTTGATTTGGACGGTTTGGGGCGTTTAGGACCTTCCGGCTGGTTTATTGTTGATACGAGCACGATAATTTGGGTCGTTGTTGTTGTCATTAAAATGAGCTCCGTTTTGGAATCCCACGTGAGTTTACTTGCTATTTTGGAGTTTCAGGTTTCTCAAATGACAGTTATAATGTGTTTTTTGTGTAAATAAATCGAGATGATAATTGCGAAAAAACATAGGGAACAAAACTTATTACACCTCAACGAATATCCAACAAAGGTAAGCTAACTTAATACCCTCCAGATAATACCAAAAAGAACCTAAATAAAATACCAGATAAGTACCTAAATGTAAATAGTGTAGTGGCTGTCCAGACGTTTTTGTTTCATTTCAACTTTAAACAATAAATAAATAATTAGGTAAGGCTTAACCTAACCTAAACGAATATTTGTTTCAAACTAAACTTGCGTTCTTTACACACTCACATTCTGTGAGGATGGGACGCCTACCCGCATCCATGTGAGGGTAGAATCTACCCGCAAATCACCGCAGATGTCACGTTTCCACTGCAGTCTTCTCGTGACCTCGGGAAAACAACGTCGGTAATACAAATCAAAAAGGTACGTCACGTGTGAGCCCCGTTTAATATAATAATATACCTGAACGAATATCTCATAAAGCTACTCCTAAAACTACTCGTAATTATCTACAGAACTAAGTGCAGTCCCACCTACCCAGCTATCGCACGAGCCGTCTGAAATATGAAGAACTTGCTCGTCTAACGCAATAATCATCTATCACAGGGCGACACGGAACCGTTTAATCAGTTTCAATCTTAATTAACCTACTAACGATCTTATTTGCGGAACCCTGCGCGCACAGGGTAGGGCGGGAACTATTATTGAGTTTGGGGAACCCAAATTTTGTCACAAACAATTTTTATTATTATCTACAGTTTCAGTCCAAGTTGATGAGCCATGGAGACTTATTTTAGTACTAGTTTTTGTCGGTATCGTTTGGTCTAAATAATAACCGCATTACTCGGAATTGCCAAATTTAGTAAAAATGGAGTATGGAGTGTGTATCTGTAGCTTTGTGTGTCTGTCTGTTGCATCGTAGCTCCCGAACGGATGCACAGATTTTGATGCGGTTTCTCTGTTTAATCGAGGTGATTCTTAGCATTAATTAAAATAGGTTCAGTAGCTTACAAAATATTTGAGTTTAAGTACAATTGGTCGGGGATTAGCCGACAATTTCTATCGGTTAGATTATTTGAGCTCCGGTGTGAACAGCTTTTGTCAAAAACGATACGTATGAGCTGATTAGCCATCTATACACCGCGATATTGTAGCGACAGCGTATCATGAGCTCAGGTTTGGTCGGTCATTAAAACTTCTAGTTTTAATACGCGCACGTGCGTGGTAAAAAGGCTCGCGATTCCCGTTCGTGTGGTGCTATGTGGATGAAATCCGATCGTCAGACGTTCAAGCAAAACGCTAGAACGAGCCAACATCTAGAAACCCGACAATTGCAATACAAACATAACCGGCAACAACCAATTACAAACTCGTATTCCTGGAACAGTTATTAATTGCTATGTGACACTAACTAGGAGTCTGTTATAAAGTTAACAGATTAATAAAGTTGTCAGCAACACTGTTCTCTATCTAGAGGTGAACACCGAGAGTCAGCGCCACGGGCGCGTGTAGTGCTGTACTTATTTCTGTTGTGTTGTTAACAAAACAAATATTGTTGGCTGGTCTGGCTCGGCAGGCATAATCCTGGATCTGCGCTGTCGGAATTATCGCGGCTTCGAATTCAGCAGAACGCGCGTATTTTTGTTCCACCGTCTCGTACTGAGCGTTTTGCATCCAATTTTCTTACGCGCGTTGCAATGGACTGAAACTCTCTGCCTGAGTCACTGTACCCCGGTAATTATAACCTTGGGGTCTTCAAGTCAAGAGTGAATTGATATCTTCTAGACATGCATGCCAACTGGAACTCAGCCGCTGGAATCTGGCTCGCGGGACCAGTGGGTCAGTACGATGACTTTTGAATAGTTTAGGTAGATGAGTACTGCGGTTTTGGTTCGATTTCGTATTTTATAGGTAAGGTAGGCATTAATTAGAGGTACCATAATCACATAGTGCGTAACCTTCTATCAGATTCTAAAAGCATACGAAAATAGTTCATTTACACAGTTAAATATTTCACGATTTACATTTTACAACTCCAGGAAATTGCGAGAAAATTCCAGTAATTCCCTGTCAAAACCACACAGCCAATTCAGCTAGTAATTTGGCGTTAGTTTTGTAATTTTGTAACGTACTCCTACTGCAACGGTGGCTAATGACGCCTGTTAAATTTTATGCACCATTTATACGAGAAACCGATACTTTCCGATGCTTATAGCGACCATTGTCGGCAGGGCAAACATTACAAAAGAAACTAATGGGGGCGCTATGAAAGAGGAAATAAAAGAAATAGAAAAAAAAATCATCTTGGCGTTATTGTTCCGGTTAGGGCCCATTGGTCCAGGATCTGGCAGTTCAGGTAATTACAGTAGAGCGACTGCCATCTGACCTCCGTGACCCTGCTACCAGAGGAACCTGACCAGATTGGATCATGGTTACATATGTAAAAAAAAAAAATAATAATCATCTTGGCGTTAATGTCCCGGTTGTGCTCTCGAGAACGAGGGCCCGGGGTCCGCCTTGACCATGATCCAGGATTTGGCAGATCAGGTAATTACAGTGGAGCGACTGCCATCTGACCTCCATGACCCTGCTACCAGGGGAACCTGACCAGATTGGATCATGGTTACACATCCAGTCGCCTAAATGTGCAGGTTTCATCACGATGTTTTTCCCTCACCGTAAGAGCATATTATTAGAGTTATGTACATTAGTATTCAACTAATGTACATAACTCAGAAAATAGTCATTGGTACATGGCCGGAGCGGGATTCGAACCCGGGACTTCTGGCTTACGAGTCGGATACTGTAACCGCTCGGCCACCGACGCTCTATCATGGTTACATATGTATACACGCCTAAATGTGCAGGTTTCACCGTAAGAGCATCGGTTAGTATCCAACTAATGTACATAACTCAGAAAAGAGTCATTGGTACATGACCGCAAAGGGGTTCGCACCCAGTACCACTCACTTACGAGTGGGCCACTGCTCCTACTAATAATAAATTGAACAACTAGAAAAGGACGTATATATATCTGCTGTCACTGTACGCTATCGAGGTTACAAAGGCCGTATTTATTTGATTTCAGAATTTCTGTGCAGTCAGTCGGAGTTGGTATTTCGATGGTCTGATGACGCAGGCGATTTTCAGAATAAACGCTTGATTTACACGTGTGTGCGTTTAACTGGAAACTAGTCGTTATGTGCATTTACAGATATGCGTAGTTCACGAACAAATAGCTGATGTGATGACTCGATAGCAGTTGCATCCAAAAATAGTGGCCTGTACGTTATGGTATTGTAGTTTAGAAATATCATGCGACCCGCCAAGGCTTTGAACGCGTGTTCTTGGGGTTTCTCTTAATTATAATATGAATGTACCTATTATACTACTTCTGGAAGAAATTCTCTATAAATTAGTGAAAACCGCATCAAAGTTCGTTGCGCGGTTTAGGAGTTAGCATATTACAGACAGACGCGGAAAGCGACTTTATTTTATACCATGTAGATCATAATTTTATAGTTAAGTTTCACATTATTTTAAAGAATCTACAAACTTAAACTGAAATAGATAATAGTGCATCGATATGATTGTGAATTTATACACAAGGATTTATTACAAAATTTCAATATTAATATTTCTTACTCTGGGACGCCTAACCGTTCAGCGTTCCGTACTCTTTACTTGGAAAATGCAAAGAGCGAGCAGTAAATAGACGGAACGACGATCTCTCTCGTACAGCTTACTCAGCCGCACAACGCATACATTTACATGTTATATAGCCAAAATAGATACGGTTTTTGTCAGCGCTAACTGACATACGTGTTTGGAAAGCTTTTGCATATTACGGAAGCCAGACTGGTAATAAATACACACGTCGTTCAAACTCGTACTTAGTTTGAATGTGCATCCGGAATAATTTAAATGCCGCATTCCAGAATCTATTTGAAAATTCTGAATTACATTTTCACTAATATTACAAAGGAGAAGTTAGTATAGTTGGTATTGTACCTAGGTATATGGAATTGGTGTGTAAATTACCGTGATTAACTATAGGAAGAGCTTATTTGTGCTATGTGAATTATCACTTCTCGCCAACTTCACTTCATGAAACTGAAATTATGACAAATCGATTCCTTCATTCTAAAAGCAAAAATGTTTTATATCAAAATCGTTCGCAATATAACAATGACTCTTTCAATCCGAATCAATTCAACAACACGCCGTCCATTGCCTCCTTCATTACAATCACACCTCATCCAACATTGTAAAACGCTGTAACCGACCATAGCCATAAATGGGTAACATCTGTTATCGGGCAGCATCGACACCGCGTTACCTAAAAACCGACCCCACCCATAGATGTCGCTCGTTAATGTACACCGAATCAGCTGATGCATTAATTTCCTGCCAACAAACGTGCCTGGCGAACCGTGTTACCGAGGCGGCAAAAAACGCCCGCACACAGAGAAAAACGCCCGCACACCGCCGCAGAAACGCTATAACGGTCGCTACACAAACGATCGGTATGAAAATTCAATATCCGGACGTAAGAGACCGGTGGAATGCAACGCAAACACCATTCGGCCGTATTGAGATTTATTTATTTGCGAACGGCACTAGGCATCCGTTTAATAAAGGCTTAGCGCGATGTTGATTGATATTCCGATTTGCAGTGTTCGAGTTGCGAGGCACTCAAGCCGATTTCAGTGCTTCCAATATTTAAGTTAATGGAGCGCCTAGGGGCCTAAGTGTTGAGCCATTTGTTTCGCTGTTTAGATCGTTCTCGAATAATGGTGATCGGGAAACTGTTTGCAGATTGATCTCATTTACCTAGAGTAACTAGGTAGAGAAACCACTGCAGGAAGATCTTGATTTTGCCTCGGAGCTTTGGCGACACTCAAGAACCTAGAGTTAACTAAATAGTGGGAGGAAATTATAGGAAACAAGTTCAGTTTTAACTTAATTGCGATTGCATTGAGTTTAAATGTACATAGGACCTTCATAGGGTTGTGAAGTGAAACACGGATTCTTGGTTATAAAATCAAAGTAAACTTTTCAATTTCATAAACGTAACATAGACACACTACTACACTATTCACAGACTAGTACAAAGAGTTAAAATAATTGTCGTGAACGAATATCACTATTCAACAGCTGGTATTGTAATCCAAATATAATATTAATAGAACGCTATATTGAATATTAATGTCGAACCAGTAATTTCTGTGTTGCCAGGCTAACAATACTCGTACAAGTACTTCTGAACTCTTACAAATTGTAACATAATGTAAAATGAAATTCCATTACAACGACAACGAAAATGTCCTGATTATTCTGTTTTCTAATAAAATAACATTGACTAGAAGAAGCAGAATCTTTTTACATTACAATTATATCGATCGACGGATGAAGTTCTAAAAGACCTGCACGCACTGGGCATCCTCGATTGGTAAGAGATGGCGCAAGATAGGGGAACATATTCCCAATCCGTACGATTTATTGTCGTTTTCCCTAAACTTATGAAGTCCTTTCTTATCTTAATTTCTACAGAGTAAGAATCTGTTATTGGCTTTCTGTTATTAAAGAATATCTGATGTAACAGTTTTAAGAGCTGTTGATTCTATGACATAAAAAAAAAATTTGGACGTTGATAATTGGCTAAAAACTAGTTAAGATGGAACTTGGCAATTCCTAAGTTTAGTGAAAAGGGCCATTAGAAGCCAAACCGGAAAATCCTATATCCAAAGTAGACGAAATCTCAAACTTTATGTAGGTCATAGGCCACCAGAAACTATAATCCCTATACTTCTTAGTACCGACTTGGTCAGCAAGCTAATCAATTACACCAACTCGAAACAGCTATACGGCATTCCTCGTCGACTTAAAACATAATTTCGACATAACGACCAACAAAAATGCCTACAGTGGTCGACCTTGGCATTCAACCTTGTTTCCAAGTGTTGTTATGTCGAGGTCGTTTGGAGAACAATATGTAGGGTTAATGAAACCTATGAAGGGTAGTTTTGGAGTCGGTTACTCCTATTGTTGTATAGTTCATTGTTGGTCAGTAGGTTAGTGTTTATGGGGCAATAGGACTGTTAGAACCAATAGCAGGTATACTCTGTAAAATACTGTAGTAAACCTGTGAGATATTATAACGAGAAAAGATTTGTATTTTTGTATTTTCGTGTGTAATGAATATCTCAAAAACTGCTAGACCGATTCCACATGCCACATTCTCCCTGAGTAACATTGGTTACTTTTATCCTGGGAAAATAATAGTTCGCACGCAGTTCGATTCTCTATAAACTCGATTGTTTATAGAGAATCGAACTGCGTGTGAACTGAGAACGGCTAGTTATTTAAAATATTAGGCGTATAACATCAACATGGTACTGTTCACATATATTTTTCCCTACTTCCTAATTATGTACAGGTACAGAGTCCGTACCACTCCGTAATTTACGTGTGTAATCCGATATGCTTTCTTGATACTTAGCTGATGGTGTTCACAACAAGTCCATCTAAAACTCGACGATACTACTAGTATACTACTCCTAAATCTCATCAAACTACTACGTTACTACATTTCCAACATTAGGACGCCTCCCCCATTCAAGACGCCTAAACTCCCTAAGACCTGAACAAGTGCCCGAATAACTTAACTATTCCATCACGATGTAAATTCGCTAACTAGACCTCTCCGAATGTTAATCAGTAAACACAATGATTAATTAAGTCAGCGGTGGAAGCGGATCTTTGTCATTTTAATGAGTCGAGTGGAGTTGTATTCATATGCAAACTCTATTGTTAGTGATGGGATTGTCGCGGAGATGGTCTTTGGTCAATTTCAGTAGTTATACGCAGATTTCGTTGGGATATGAATTGTTTTTTACCACAAAATGTAAAGGCGGACCCTGGACCCCGCGTGCCACGCGGGGGCGCAACCGGGACATAACGCCAAGATGATGTTGATGTACGGCCGGCCTGGAGATTAGCAGTTACAGTAACTGCTGTCGCAATTTCTACGTAATTTTCAAACAATTTTTATCGAATATTCTTTCGTTGATAGCGCTACGGATAACAATATATGCTCGGTGGTTTTATATAAGCAGGGACATCACTCGCATGTTGTCAACTCCATTAAATCTATACTAGAATTGTTAAAATTATCGGGTTCGGTACGCTGTTTTAATTATTTTTCCCACATCATTTCGTAGCGGTTGCACGCTCGACCATTAAACTTTCAAACTTTTGTTCATAATTATTTACTCGAATTCTACTACTGTACTCGTAATACTAGTTTACTTTACTCAGCGCTACGGTCCACTTTTGCATATACCAAAACATCATCCCCGGCGAAAACCCATCCCTATTCATCTCCGTGTCAAATTGCGATTCCGCAGGATCCTTAGACTCGAGACGGGTTGTCACAAACGCATATTGTGTTGACGTCACAGTACCATCATTATACGAATCAACATGTTGTGACGTCACAGTACCATCATTACAGGAAACATGTTGTGACGTAACACTGCTGTCATTACACATGCCAGGAAAGGCATATTTTGGCAAGCCCACGGCGAAACGAGCACATCAAAGATGAAGATGTGTTTTGATCCCCTAATTCCGGGAAGTGATGTTAATGGATTTCCGATAGATAAATAGGTGGAGCTAAATGTAGTGGAGCAATTAGGTAAGAGGATTGGAGGCGCGATGAGTGAGAATTGACAGTAACACAGTGCGTCCAATTATTCGGTATATGCTCTCGGTGTTTACGGGGTATATGCTGTGGGTATGTGCCATATGCTCTAATATAATGCGATATAGGGATATAATTCGCACGTAACCAGAATGGGTATGTAAAAGTAGGTATCATCATCATCTTCACAGTCCACTGCAGGACTCCTACGAAAAACGAGGTTATTGTCATAATCTTCACGCTTGGCAGGCGGGATGGAGATCGCAGTGTTTTAAATACGACAATGGAAAAAGCTGCTTCCAATTTTCCAGCTTCGAAAACATTAGTCGCCTTGTACGACACCCACGAGTGTATGGGGTTGGTGCTATTCTACTCTGTCGGATACCACACGGCCAAACGGGATTATAAAATGGATTTATAAATTGTCAAAAGGTTCCAACGCAAAAGGACTATTTTTGTGTATTGTTTTGTGCGCAGGCGCACGCGATAAACGCTACGTCAAGCGCGCCGTTTTTTTTTGTATGTGCTTTATTTATGATATCGAACTTCTAATACTGTTTCGCGATATATGTAGTTTCTACATATATCTCGAATGCAATGAAAACTTATTCGCAAATATCAGTAGTATCACAAACACACTCTCCGATAACACAGTGGCCAATTCATGGCTTGTATGAGACCGTATATAAATTAGATACGAGATACCTACCAGTTGGGAAAGTCGCAAATCACGTATTAACTGTAGACGGAGAGAGCACGTAGGTACCTAACAGTTTTTGATTTATCCCCAACATTCTACTGTGTGTTGGCTCCTGGTTGGCTCTAGTTTAATTTCGCTTTGTATATGTGTCCAGAGCAATGTATGCGATCGATCTGGGCAGATTGTATACGGTGCACGTTTTAGGTGCTATTTACTTTGCTCATTCGCATTTTCCAATGAAAAAGTAAGATTTAATTATAGATAAAATTGATTTACCTAATGACGACCCGGATTGCTTTAGAAGTTGGAAGCGCCCATTTTTATTTCTTACTTCTTTAGATGGTGCTTCAGGCTTATTAACTTATTTTATACATACATACCTACATTGCTTTCAAACCAGCTGTACCCTATCAGGCTGCTTTTCTTGCCTTTCATGTCATCATCATCAACCCAGCCCATAACGTCCGCTGCAGGACTTAGGGCCTCCCCCACGAAAGCGGAAATTATTGCCATAATCTCCACGCTTAGCAGGCGGGTTGGAGATCGCTGTATTATAAATATAACAACAGCAAATGCTGCTGCCCATTTTCCAGCCTACGGAAACTCTAGAGTCTCGAAAACATTAGTCGCCTTGTACGACACCCACGAGTGTATGGGGTTGGTGCTATTCTACTCTGCCGGACACCACACGGCCTTTCATCCTATGTATTGCATTTTAAATAATCTCTTTCAGTAGTGAAATATGGCACCTGTACCTACCTAGTTTTTGGTAGTTCACCCAATCTCTGTTTAAGAGACAATTTATATCCAATACCCGTATTCTAATTCTGATCAAACATTCACCGCATATAACATAAGTTCGCAGTTCGAAGGGTACCTACCGGATAGTAACTTGCACAATTAACTACTAAGACCGCCTCTGCTCCCACTGTACTTCTAGAATTAGTGGTTTCCCCGAATGCGGGACGTGCTACCATTGTGGAGGGGAAGAATTTGTGGCCGGAACTACTGAGCTTTGTAAAACAGAGCCATGAATTATGAAACAAGATGCTTCTTGTTGTGCAAGCAGCATAGTAACGCGTTCTTTCCACATTGCCACATTTTGTAGGTCGATTGGAAGAACTGTCAAATTGATACGAAATACAAATTAAAAATAGGCTATCGTGAAGGTACGTTATTTTTTAATGTAATCTCTTAAAAACTAAAAATAAATTTAAAAAGTATCGAAAAGTTAGTAACTTATGTCACGATCTAATCGCTAACTAGACAACGATTCGTAGAAACACATACTGCAATTTGACATGTCTGAAACCAAACTGTTCAAAATCTATCAAAAGAGCGATTGTGACCGAAAAGTGGGAGTTACGGATCGCGGACCTAGGGAGTACGCTATCCATGTTATCCTAACATTTACACAT
Organism: Blastobasis adustella; assembly: GCA_907269095.1. Classification (NCBI taxonomy): domain Eukaryota; kingdom Metazoa; phylum Arthropoda; class Insecta; order Lepidoptera; family Blastobasidae; genus Blastobasis; species Blastobasis adustella. Next base: position 12,639,354 of record OU026131.1, read on the forward strand.
TCTCGCGTTTCTGCCAACAATATCACCATTACAGCCGGCGTCGCTACTATGTCCCGTAACACAGTTTGCCCACGATTGTCTACCGAGCAGACGCAGTGGACATTGTTACGGCGTCCCTGTTTTGTTTGCAGCATGATAGATATAGAATACACGAGCTACCGTCGTATAGAATACACGAGGTACCGTCATATAGAATGCAAGGTACCGTCATATAGAGTTCACCGTCTGCTTTAATTATTTACCGTTTGCATTAAGCTGAGACTGGTCCAATTTGGTCCCATGATGCATCGCCCTGCTTCCTTATTATGTACTTACTATGTTAGTTCTAAGTTTTTTTTTAATGTGTTATTGGACCAAATAAAGATACGTATATGTCTATGTCTATGTCTTTATACAGGCTGCTCTGGTTTTAATCGTTCTCTTAGTTTAGAGGTGTAGCGGTGTTTTATACTTCTCACTCTCGGTGATAAACAAGCAGACAGCCCATCTGGTAAGCGGTAATTGTCGCCCGTAACATCTAATCTACGATTCATGTTCATGTTCTTAGGTTTCATTGTATTTATGTATGTGGCATATCTCCGCAAACCATGGATCTTGTTTCCTGCTCGGCGTGTCTCAAAACTTGCATGGAAGACTCGTTCGAGGCCAGTTCAAACGGTCATGATTGTAATTTCGCTGGCTACCTTATCTTTCAAACCGAAACACAACAATGCAAGCATTGTTGCTTGGCGGCAGAAACAGATAAGGCGGTGGAACTCACCCAGGCGGACTCCTCAGGCTTGACAGAGTCCTACCACCTGATAATATTAGTTTGGATATACAATGTAATACAAAGGAAACTTCTTTACTATTCGCTTAATAAAGTCATGTCAAATTGAACCGGTGTAATCCGGTTAGCCGCATAGCCAATGATCACGTGGGTCCCGTAATCCTTCGTTGACAGTCGACCACATTTGACATTCGGCTTACCCCCGATACCCTCTTCACTTGGCGTGTGTGACGTCACTTTCCTCCGCACCCCTCTCCCCGGATTTGTGGTTTCACCCCCGACCTTCCGTAATAAACAATCTTGGTGCGAGGACTACCTATGTTATGTTTTCCTATGTTCTTTTGTTAGTTTATTTGTTTTCTTTTATTTAGTCTCATTTTGAAATTTTTGATGGCATTAGCAGCCGGTTTGATAAATTTCTCGTCAATAGGTATCATAAAATACTGTTCGGTAATTGTTACATCCCCGAACTACATTCATGCTAGTTTCCAGACAATTTGTTATCATCGTCTGTAATATTTGACAATTTAAAAAAACTAGGCTGTGAGCTTCATTATAAAAATAAAACAAACACAAATTTGAAATACGTAGGTACACTACCAAGAAACCGACTTTCTCCTCGTTCAAATTCCAAGAAATCATTAAGGAATACTACAATCAAACCACAATTACTACCTCCACTATGCCGAGATCATTACCACAGATTAAAGTCTTACAACGAAAAAGGGGAAAAACGTTCGGAAACCAAACAACTTTGAGGAATTGAAAGTTGAATAGTTGAAAATTGAATAAACCACCGTTAAAGCGAAATTACTATCGGCACGCAAATGTTGGCATAAAATTTCTTACCAATATGTTGCTTGATTGCACATGATATTTTTAGCTTCAGTATTGCAAGTTTATGCAATGTACAACTTACATGGCGATTTTATTGAAGCGCTTACTAGTTTATCGTTTAATTTAGGATAATATAGCATACTATAGATCCCTTGTATAGTATACTATATTATACGGGCGGGTTCAGGTGGGATTGGTGGGGGTGTGGGGGGGAGGGGTGCTTAATAATACCATGCTTAGTCTTGACTTACTTATTTCGCTTGCTTAGGCTTATTTCGTCACGTAGTCAATATTCTCTAGGAAAATCTCTCGCTTTTTCGAGCAACATTAAAATTTTTTCATTTGTGATTGTAGGTACCACGCACTTTTGGCGTCACGCGGCAAGCGCCGTATTAATAAAGACAAAATGATATGAACGAAATAATTTTATACTTCCCGGTTGCAAACACGTCCATAAATGGTAGAGTAATCGCTTATAGAAAAGTAAGTGAAATCTCTTTTGTTTCCTACGGCAGATACAACAATACAAACTCCCAATATACACACTTGCATTATAAACAACCTCAATAGTAAAGCATTTCCCTACAAAACAATCCACAGCGTAAAAAGCGACGTTGCCATTCCGCAAACAAACGTAGAGAAATCAAAGTCAATAAAAGAAAACAATGACGCAACTTCTATTGATTCCCGACAAAGAGAAAAAAACTAAACAAGAAAAGGGAGCACGCCTAGTCTCCCGCTTTATTGAATTATCCTTGTGCAAAGTTAAAATCAAACAAACTTGTATTGAACAGCAAAAACAGATTAGGACCAATATAAATGAACCGGTCCCTTACTCAGCAAAAAGTTAACTGTAGGGGAAGCGGCGGATAGCGAACTATAATTGAAATACAGGTGATTACTTTTTGTTACACTTTGTGGGGTAACTATTTAACGACCAGAGGGGAAATTAGGGTAAATTGCACCCAAATTGAACTACGTTTCAAGTTGTGATTCGCGAGTTTGTAAAGTAGATAGGTGGAATTGCACTTAACTCTTAGCGCTTACCTTGGGTGCGCTGAACGTCTAATTAGAATGCGGCGCTGGTTAGTACAAAGTTAGGGCGCAAATCATAGTAATCATAGTTATTCAACTGTTTGTTACAGAAATTTTAATGAGCAGAGTTCGTATTCCTGCCAAAATATAAAAACGGTACTTATCCCTGACACAGACCAACTGTCAATAATGAAGACATTATTTAGTCTGTTTTTTTAGGTTAACAAAAATGCAGAACCTCAGGCGCTTTGTCAATGTGAGGACTAAGATGAAATGCCTCATGCTGTAACTTCGCTGGCTACCTTATCCTTCAAACCGGAACACAACAATGCAGGCATTATTGCTTGGCGGCAGAAATAGATAAGGCGGTGGTACTCACCCAGGCGGACTCCTCAAACTTGACAGAGTCCTACCACCTGATAAGATAACGATTTAATTTAACTGTTAATAACAGTTACAAATTCATGCACCGATTAAGATCAATCACTGTTTCGACACTTAGCAATATGTTAGAAAATGAGAAACGCCTGTTATAAATAGAAAATCATTATAGAAGGCTGTCGAGAACAGCGAAGACCACAATAATTGCGATCGTTTTTCTCCCGAAATTCCTCTAACAAATATTAAATTCCTGGAGGCGCTCATTACAGAGCATAAAGCAATAGCACTCGAGAATACCGACTAGAACCCTTATGGACGCAAGCCAAATTTCAACCGCTTCGGGCCGTGGACGAACTAAGGCTACTTGTGGGCACATTCACCCGGTACAGGTAATGTTGGTTCTCGTATATGGTTATGGCAAATGTGTGCTTAAATTGTACTAAATAACTTTGAATTACTTGTAATAGCCTGTGTAGATAAATAAGGGTTTGATCTGACACATTCCAAGTCCAAACATTACCTAGTCCTAGGTTGATTCAGTTCAAAAGGTCTTGGAATCTCATTTGTTGACAGAAAGAAGGTATTAAAATACCTACCAATGGAACGACTTTTTATTTTATTTTTATATTTAGACTAGCCAGGCATTTGACCGCCATCTCACCTGGTAATAAGTGAGGACGCGGCCGATGATGGAGCAGGCCTGTCTAGGAACAGCCCATTCACTCTAGCCTTGAAGGCGTCTAGATTATAATGATCAGGGAACACACTCGCAGGTAACGCGTTCCATTCCTTAGAGGTACGGATTATAAAGGTTGAAGTTAAAGGCCGTGACAGTTAGAGATAACACCTACGAGTATCTATGAATGAAGTCCCAAACCCCGTTATTTCATGGCTACATTTCCTCGCCCCCACCGCCCTACTCTCAAATACACCCCTGCCAACTCGAACTGTTAGATAGTAGCACCGAAATGAAAATAAAACCCAATGTGCACTTCGAAACCGTACATGCGCAGCTCCCGTGCCGTAATAAAGACTTTCACATCTGGAACTTGTTCGGTTCAACCGATTATCCACTCCAGCAGTAACACTGGATGCTAATGTTATAGTTAGGTAACTAGCAGAGGTTTATCTGAAAAGTTGAAACGTTTTGACCTGTAATCGCTACTGATTCGAGATATGTATCGACCCCACCTACATTTACACTTAGATTTAGGTTTGGGGCTTCTATTTTCCGTATTTGGACTCCAATTCTGACAAATTGTGACATCTACACTTTATCTAAACGGCAATTTCGCGGCTTCAAGGGTGTGGCCAACGCCCATGGACACCCATAGGCGGCGGTGGTCACTATCCAGCAGGTGACCCCGCATCATTTGCCTCACTCTTTAAAAAAAAAGACTGAGCGACATACGTAGACAGCGCTTTGTCTTTATAGTCCAGTGGTTATCAGCGGAACTATAAACACAAGTTAGAAGTATAAAGCTAGGCTAAACACAACAGCGCCACTCTTTATAGGTATTAAATGTTTAAACAGATTTATAATATGCATTATAAGGACCACGTCTAACATAATCTATTGACATGAAACCATTTTGTTCTACCTAATATATTTTAGGACATATGTAAGTTCGTCCTTTGCATCGCGTGAAAGAAATTGCAAACAAAACCTTAATGTTATAAAATAAATGTTCATTTATGATAAGAAATAGAAAAGAAGCTTATTTTGTAACAGTCCAGGCGTTTATTTCTCATCACAGTTTAAAATTACGTCTTTAACTTCATCTTTAACTTTGATAGAAACAGACGCTCAACAAAAGGAGAATATTATCGTAACAAAATAGCTTGAACTGGGAAGAAAGTTGTTTTTAATAGAAGCTAAGTGCTTTGCTGCAATCCAATGAGCAGCCTTCCCAATTTATAACTAAATGCAGCCACTTTACTGACATGTAGATAGCATTTGAATGCATTTTTGTAAAATTCAATGCTACCCTAGTATTATTTTCTGTTTTTGTCGCTACCCTTGTAAAAATACTTAGACAAAAAGGTTTTAATGTACATTCGGTATAATCGTCTTTTGCAGTGGTAAAGACTAGAGAACTAAATTACATTATTATCTATGGATATAACATTAAGTTATCAATTATGGTATTCAGCGTCCTAAATCTGAGTTATGACAAAAATTATGTAAGAATAAAAATTTCACCAAACCTCCTTTCGAACTGCCATTTGGTGACGTGTTAGCGAGTTCGGCAGCCGTTACCAAGAAATATAACAAGGAAATGCATCAAAGTGTACTTTCTAAAAGCCCCCTACCCCCCTGCCCCTCGAACTTTCCAAACTTTTAACACGGTACCGTATACCGCTCGCTTATAATGTTCGCGCCTGAAAACTAACCCTGGAATATGAACTAGCACTCTGTTATAAATACATCAGTGCAATCTCATCTAGTCGGAGTTGGTCTAAAGTACTCTATTTACTTATCTTTCATGAAAAGTTTCTTAAAGGTATATAAATATCACGCCTTTGTTCCTCTTACTTTAATACGTGTGTAAGTCAAGCAAAGCAACTGCGACTAAACGCGAAAGTAAGGATAATACTAACATATAACTTTATAATACTAACATAGTGATAAGAATTAATTATTACTAATAAACTAACAAAAAATAGATCAATGAGTATGAAATAAATGGATATTTAATTTAATAGCGGACATTAATGAAACCACGGCTTCACCGTCATAAGCAAACTTGGCAGCACCTATACAACTCTTTAAAAAATATTTGTGTACGTACAGCCTTTATCTTATTTACTAGACTACCGAGTAAGCACCTGTAGCACCCTAGCTCTCCACAGTCTTATACTCTCTAAAATTGCCGATACAATAACACAAATAAACAAAACAAGAGCGCCAACAGAATTATGTAACGCAAACAATAGAGTGCTTGTACGCTGGAGGAGAACAAACAAATAGATCGAAAGTTGAGGTAACCCCTATAAATCCAGGTATAATCCCAACTCTGTCTCGGAACAAGTTCTGCATGGTTGTTGAGTTGCAAAACAAAAACGGGCAAAAATTCGGCGCGAGGAGCGATGGTGGCACGATGCTTGTTTGTCTTTTTTTGGCGGGAAGACAAATAGTCCCCCCGTAGAATAGACCCCCCTTATTTGCCCGTTGTGATCGAAATCGGACTTGCTGCACTTGGGGTTTGTCGCAGTGTTATGTGCTTGTCGTTTTAAATTTTTTTTGCTGCTGTCAAGGAACGCATAAGTTATGCCATGGCTGAAACCTTAAGAAGGTATGAAACGTCATCTCTGGTTGGCCACTGGCCTAAAAGACTTGACTAACCTAACCCGCGCACATAAGCTGATGTCCGTTTTTCGATATGTAGACCCATACGCCGTAGACTTATAATCTTTTATAAATAGTATAAAACAAAATCGCTTCCAGCCGTCGGTCCCCAAGTATCCATATATGTACGCTTAGATCTTTTAAACTACGCAAAGGATTTTTATGTGGTTTTTAACATTAGATATAATGATTCAAGAGGAAGGAAGAACCTTTTTTTTCTTGCTTATAAAGCAAGAAAAAAAGGTGGGGGGTAAGTCGCATCGGGTCCGCTAGTTGAGTATAATAACAAACTGTTTTTTAGCTCGGCAAAAACAAATTAGGTGTATCGTTGTGCACACGTATTTTGGTACACATGGACTGGACACATGAATCACAGACAATATGAAAGAGCGAACCTCATTCACATTAAATGCACGACAGCCATACAATAGACTGACTAAAGGGTCCCTTTGATAGTGGAGGGTTCTGCGAAATATTGTCCAAGTGTAAATAATTACAGAGACTCGAAAAGATGGGAGTTAGGGGACGACATAAAAGTCACACTCGTCTCGTGTTGATTTTATTTACCGAGAAATGTACCTATAGGTAGTATGTACGTATATATTTCTATACGACTAAGGTGGGAAACAAGCTTACGGCCTGCCAGGTGTAGCCTAGGGACATTTGCATGGGATCGATCACTCACGTGTTTCTATTGCAAAAATACCTTAACGTGTAATTCAAGTTGTTATAGGTAATTAATAATCTTCTTTACCTCACATTATTACATTTCTCGGGACTAACACGCGACGGACCTTTGAAATTGTCTCGACGTTTCGGTAGGGATACACCCTGCGGGCTTTCGTTTTTACCTTTCTCGGACTTAGGTAAACAATAGAATAAATCAGATCTGCTATTTTAAGCGCGATAGGTTCGATCGACTTCTCCAGAATTGAAAAGGGACCTAAAAATAACAATTTAGGGCAAAAGTTCAACTTGTAGTATTCTGTAGGCAGTACAATTTGTAACTGTTTACGAAAGAACACAATTGGAGATGTTATTTTCAAATATGTACTATAAATAGATCGGGGTGACATCGAGTAGGTGAGACATATAATAAGTTTGATCGATGATGGTAGACAGCTTCAAGCAGAAACGTATCGACATGATTTTTAGATTAATGCTAGTTGGCCGCAAGAACTAAGTATATTAGAGGTTTCTGGTAAGGTCTATAACGGAGGTAGAGTAAGGCGAAGCCATATCCGATAATCGAATAACAAAATACACTATAGACGGTCTTAGAGCAACACGGGCCACCGGCAAGCCGGAGTATAAGGCACACACCGGCCGAACAATAAGCAGTCGCCAGACTCGCCACACAGAACGGAACGAACACCGAATCAACCAGCAATAACGCAGACCATATTGTCACCGCGATTTACAACCCGCGAGTTGCGAATTTACAACAGATCGCGATGATAAACACAAACTTTACCAATTTCGGGAGCACCGGGGCTTGCGAGTTGGTAAAATTCGGAATTATAAACGTCCGCGTAATTAAATTAAAACATAAGTTATGGAGTTTAAAAAGAAATTGCTTTTACGTCTTAGCTAGGCGGGGGGGCGTCACCCCGAAACTTGAAGGCGATTTAATTAGAGCACGCCGGACATATTACGCCGCGACCCGTGAAGGCTGACGCGCCATTTACACGGGGCATATTAAAAAAATAAATACCTGTTTGCATGGCATGGTGACTAACTGATCTTGTCATTTGCTTCTCGATTTCACAGGCTACTTGTAAACCAATGTACGCTGTAGGAATATACCTAAACTCGGGAGACGAAATTCAAGATCACTAGTGTAAACAAATTGTCCCTATATAAAATAAAGCCAAGGGGTGGATTTTTTAAAATAGTGTTTCTTTTATATTCATACGATTTAATTTCATTTTGTGATAATTTTTATGATTTTTAATAATCCACCCCTTGGGTTAATTTTGTATATTATCAAAGATAGCGCATCTGTCTCGCCATTCCATTGTTTACTTTTTAATATGTCAACGAAATAAACAAACTTAGATCCGCGTCGTTATTTCCTTTTGTTATGTTACTTGTTTTGTTACTGAGCCAATATTTTATGAGACCGCCCTACAGCGAACTGAAATAATACCGTAGCCAAGAAAGAAAAACAATATTAATAAAATACCAGTCGAACTTTCGCAGCTTGACCAGAGCGTAGCAGTAAACATCGCTGCCATCGGGCAGAAACTCTGCGTTATATTTGATAAAAACATTCACTAAAAACTTTAACCAAAAAAGTTAGGGCATTAATTTGAGGTTTAAGTAAAGAGTTTAAGGGACGCAGTATTTTATTAACTTGTAAATTATTGCCAGTTACGAGATTAACCGAGATTCGAGGCGGTTCGGGCATTTTGGAGATTCAGTCGTGTCTGCCAGTGAGACAAGCCCAACAGCTTACTATGGTAGATGTATCCATGTATCATCATCACAGCTCATAACAGTCCACTGCAGGACTTAGTGCCTCTCCGTTATTGTCATAATCGCCACGCTTGTCAGGCGGGTTGGAGATCGCAGTGTTATAAATATAACAATGAAAAACGCTGTAGCCCATTTTTAGATTTTTTGCCTCGAAATCATTAGTCGCCTTGTACGACACCCACGAGTGTAAAGGGTTGGTCCTATTCTACTCTGCCGGACACTACACGGCCAAAAAATCTACAGAGACCAGTATCTAATTTTTTGATTTAAATACTCGACGTTGCAGTATTGTTTCTTATTATTATTTTCTCAACGTTTCGTTTCGTTACGCTCCCGCGCGGTACGCGAGGGCCCGGGGTCCGCTTTCCTCACTCTCTTGGTGGTGAGTTTGTTAGCACGCATGTCATTCTTAACGACGTCTAGCCTTAATTTAACTCTCCTTCCCGTGCCTGGCGGGGGTGGCATGGCCAGACATTTATTCCCTACGTAATTTGCCGGTCCTCGCAAGACGTGGCGGTACCATCGAAGGTGGCTCTTATCGCATATCAGTGATGTCAGGGACGTGAAGGCGTGGATATGGGCGTTTCGGACGCGGTCTTTGCGAGAAACTCCACATATTCGCCGATAACTTAAGTATCTACTTATTGTAGTTAAGCTAAGTTTAAAGACATGGTTGAAGATACCCCTTTTTATACCCGAATGTAGTTATTATATTAATAACTACATTCACAAGTTACCTTATATGGTCCGATTATACACCTACAAGTTTTTGTAATCATGTCATCAATTTCCATAAAAAAGTATGTATGTATGTATGTCAACATTTTATTGCATCAAAAACCTTAGAACTATATAACAAAAAATATATATAATAGAATGAAATAAATGAATGGAATGTAGATGAGTAGAAAGTTTTGTATGACGTTACAGTGTCCGCCATTACCGCCATACAAAACGGCAATTTCGTAAAAATAAACCAAATTTTTAACGACGATCACTCAAACGGCCGACCTAAAAAAGCGCCTTCAAATATAGATACCCTTTCTTATTGTTAATTCCTAAAGGAGTACAGCGGAATGGGCGAATTAAACGGGAAACTAACAAGAACCTTGTTGGAAGGATTTTATTAATCCAATTTGAGACTTCGTAATAATAGCCTTAATTATTCATGATCGAGAAAGCTTTCGGGACAGAGTTTATGAAAAGTTTCGCTGGCACCGGTAATGTTGCGAAAACGTTGGATTCCTGCGCTATTCATTGTCCTGGATCAATTATTATATTGAATTCGAGATTTTAATAAGTAATCACCCTTTCACCATCATCACATAGATAAGGTAGTTGCAGAAATATAAAGAGATGCTGAGATGGTACTCCCCATTCCGCCTTGAACGTCCAGTGAGAAAAGATTTGATTGTTAGCAATGAATAAACTCAAAACCTGCTTACTGATTTTAAAAATTCTTTCACCGATAGACAGCTAAATTATCAGCGTGTAATATATAGTATAGTATTTTCTTTCGAACGAACTTGCTTTCTATGCGAGGTTAGGGAGTTGTGTCAGGACACAGCAATAGGCTACAATTTATTGAAGGCCACATGAAGTAATCATATTTTAGGCTGAAATAAAAAGTTCTAAAACTTGCTAGCTATATACAATATCATACAAACTAAACACTACGTTGCTAACTGTTAGGTAGAACATGAAATTTATTTCAAAAATATATGTGTTCTCTATATCCTGCGTAACTTTGTTACATGGAAACCTACCTAACCTACATACTTCATTACAACAAGGGACTTGTTGGTACGCCAAGCCGCTTGTACTGTGGTTTGTTAATTAATTAATCTTACCTTAATATTTGGTTTGAATTTGAGTGTCTACTATATTCATTCAAAAGCGATTCAAATAACTTTCTGTTTTGTGGGTTCATGTTACAAGCTTATAATCTAGACGCCTTCAAGGCTAGACAGTTCCTAGACAGACATGCTCCATCCACCAGGTGAGATGGAGATCAAATGCCTGGCTAGTCTAATTATATATACATATATGGGATTATTAAGCTAGGGATGTCAAGAAGACAATTTTTGTGTTTTATAATTCATATTATGTTGTATTTGTTGACTTGTATAATGAACATTGTCTTCGCACAAAGCTCCTTCAATAAAGATTTAAAAATAATTATTACCAACTTCAATATTGAGATCCTAGTAAATTCATTTTCAGCAATTGCTTTCCGATATTTTTTCATGGGGATTTCTGGGACGTAATAATCCCCATTGGCGGCGATTTGGAACGATTCATTGAGCCACTTCTCACTTTGCACTTTCGGTACATTAACTCCCTTTACATCCGGGTCACAAGCCACGTGCGTCCGGGTGCATTCTGGACTCGTGACGTCACGTTTCGGAGCAATCTCCTAATGCGGCAGGTGGTGGCTTTACGATGCCACCTGCCGACTAACAGTGTTACTGGGTACATTACTTGGCATTAGACTGTCTGTAATTCGACGAGTGTGCAGTGAACGTGGAATTGTAGTTTGCTTTTTACGAACATAAAGACAAATTATACTCCACGAATCCAAAATAATTAGCAAAGAAAAGTATGAACAAACTCCCATAATCTGAAGCAGTCACCGCTACTAAGATTATTTTTATACCATACAGGTGGCAAACAAGCTTTGACCTGCCTGGTGCTAAGCATTGACCGCAGCAGGACGTTTGCAATACCGGGGGTATCACCCACGCAATTTACAGTTTGAAGCGGTTCCAAGACGCATCGTCATTTACCACCAGGTGAGATGGCGGTCAAATGCCTGGCTAGCCTAATTAAATAAATAAAATTGAGCCTAAGTCATCATAATATGGTATGTGTGTAAAATGCCCGATGTGAAAGATATCCCCATTATAAAAAATATACACATCACTAACACTGCTGGACTTGAGTGCTTTGTTGGTTGTTTTTAAACTCCTAAGGTGACAAATAAGCTTACGGCCTGCCTGGTTGTCTTATTTCATTCAAAGCCAATAGTAATTTTATCAATTCGTCCGTTAATGGAATCCTATAAAATTCCACCAAAGATACGAGAAACGATAGTTTGACAAGAAATCCGATTGGAGGACGTCACTGTTGAGAAGCAGTTATAAGGAATTGATTCTACTTTTTTATTTTAATTGGATGTCTCACAGCTTTATGGTTTCATCAATACCCAATTCAACCACTTTTTAACAAATTGGGGTCAATTAGGAATCGATTCTACTTATTTATGGTATTTTATTTTATTGTATCCAATGTAACATAGCTTTATGGTTTCATCAATACCCATTTCAACAATTTTTGAACAAATTGGGGTCAATTAGGAATCGATTCTACTTTTTTATGTCTTTCTATTTTATTGTATTCCAATGTCCCACAGTTTTATGCTTTTATCAATACCCATTTCAACCATTTTTGAAGAAATTGAAGTCAATTAGGAGCTCGCGAGCGAATCCAGCAGAATATTTGTTCTAGAAAATATCGGATTTCTTGTTGTAGATAAAAACAATGAACAAGACAGATACAAACGCTGCTGACTTTTTTCTCTACTTTTCCCAGTGAATACACACACTACCGAGGAGATTATCGTGCACCTCGAGTTTAATTAATAACAAAACAACTTGGCAACGCGTCTACAGGATTGATTCAGTGTATTTATTTTCTTTTGTTACGTTATCCAGTTCTCAACTACACGCTCATTCAATCCGAACTAATGTTATAAATGCGAAAGAAACTGTCTGTCTGTTTGTTACTTTTTCACGTCTATAGCTACCGTTGAACAGATTATAAAATTTGCCAAGGCGATAAATAGCAATTTGGGGAAGAACATAGACAACTTTAACTATGAAAATAACAGAATTTTACGCGTATCAATTAAGAAAAATATGTAACTTGTCATGAAAGAGGCTATCGTTTCGATTACTGCCGGTTTCCATCAAGTGGACCGTCGGTCCGTGTGCCACCCTACGCAATAAAAAATATTTCTTTGACAGACATATACTAGGGCAAGTCTCATTGTCAAGTATCACGAGGGTACGTTGGTTACGTGGACTTGACTGTAAGGAACATTTATCTGAAAATTTCAAATTTCAACCTAATCCGGACGGCATAAGCTCTATTCTCTAGCGTGTAACCTCTACAAGAACCGAAGATTCCCGAACACGGGCTCCATAAATGAAGGTATCTTTGTTCGATCTTCCCCCTCCCCTTCCTTCCCCCTTCGTCGCCTAGCAAACAAGGCTAGAATTCAAATAGCGAATATCAATTATTGGCGAACACGACACGGCCGGCGTTGGCTCGAAATACGGCCAAGTCGAAATGTTGGCTTTAACAGCATTGCTATGCAGTCATAGTTCGCTGCAATTTAGATTTGAAATAAGAAAGGAGATTATTAATTTGTGCATTATTTTAGGTTTATTGTTGTTTGGTGTGTTATTTTAGGTTGCGATGTAACAAAATAATTTAAAAGCATGCATCAAGCTATTTGAAACTACACCAAATTGAATGAATGGAGATTGAGCTAATGGAAAATACTTTAAAAAATATAGTATACATCCTACGGTATTTAGAATTGAAAACTTGAATCCGTTAGTTACTATGAGTTATTCAATTCTATGAAATCATAATATCACTTACAACCAACCTTTTTTGATAAAGAAACGATCACTACGTTTAGTTGATCGTAGTTTTATCGTGAAAAAAGCGAATATCGTGCGTTTTCCCTAACATTAAGTTCTTCACCCAACATCAAAGTGATATTTTGGCCAGACCCTCATTCCTGCATTCATATGCGGCGCAAGGGCCGTATCCAGGGTAAGAATCGCCATTGGGCCCTAAAGCCGTCCCTGGAGTAATATCATTGGTTGTCAGAAAGCGCTCGTACGAGAAAAATATAACACAGCGATTGGCCGATCGACTATCCAATGGTTTTAGTGATGTCCTCGTAATGGGTTATCGATAATCGATAGTTTCATATCGACACTGGAATTGTAACATAGTCAGGTTAAGTACGCATATCTCTTACAGCCTATAATATCGATGGTGGTGATAATGGCCGGCCATTGAAGCTGATAAAGAAATAATTTGAAAAGTCATTAAGGCATGATTTTCGAGATAGATATTTATCTAAAACCCAACACTTCATTACACTACTGAGTAAAATATAGGTAATTTTAATTTAACCTAGTTGTTGCCTGTTGGATTATAGTTACCAATTAGGAAGTTGTTAATACTAAGTCGATGTTAACTCTATTTCGCAGAAAGTGTCACTTACCCATTATTACACCAATTTCCATAATCGATAATCCACCCATTCATCCATCGATATCGATATTAAAATCAATTAAACCGGCACCCACTAGCAGAGAGAGGCCGATAGAATAAGAAAGCAGAAAATTGTAGCACTATTAACATTCAGGTCAGCAATGGACGGCGGTGTTGGTGAATTTTATGAGCGTATTTATTTTAATAAACTACCCTCGGTTGAAACAAAAGGGTTGCTGTATTTATCGCTCTTGGCTTCTTATATTTTATTGTTTGTTCCTTTTAGAACATGCCACGGTGAAGTGAACTATGGCAGAGGTGTGCCTGTAGGTTCAAATCAGATTTTTATTGTTGCATTTACTGTATTTGCTTATTGTAACAATGTAATCTTTGTGACATAACATTGTGGTGGTTGTAGCCCCGGTTGTGCACTCACGCGTGAGGGCCCAGGGTCCGCCTTGACCATGATCCAGGATTTAGCAGATCAAGTAATTATAGTAAAGTGACTGCCATCTGACCTCCGTGACCCTATTATCTAACAGGAGAACTTGACCAGATTCGGTTATGGCTACACATTCAGTCGTCTTAATGTGCAAGTTCATCACGATGTAGGTATTCCCTCACCGTAAGAGCATCAGTGTTCAACTAACTCAGAAAGGCGTCATTGGTGACATCAATGTATACATAGTATAAAACAAAGTCGCTTCCCGCCGTCTGTCCTTATGTATCTATGTACGCTTAGATCTTTTAAACGTTGCAACGGAATTTAATGCAGTTTTCAACAATAGATAGAATGATTCAAGGGGAATATTTATAAGCAAGAAAAAGAAGGTTTGTGTACGCGAAGGAAGCGCGCCTGGTTCACTAGCGAATGAATAAAGATAACGTTCCAAAACGATCAAAATCTGCCAATTTAGTCAAAGCGACCTTTACCTTTAGTTTGGAACATATCAGTTACAGCAAAGGTCATATTATATAAGTCTCTGCTTGCTGGGTAGTTGTTGTTTTAGGGTGGGATTATGCGGCTCCAACCCATAATCTGTCGCTTGTAACAACATAGTCGAGACTGGAGCACACAGACCGTGACGTAGGTTTTTATGAATGGGTTACATTAGACTTCAAAGTGAGTTTGTTTGGTAGGATTTCTTTTGTTTATGGGGATTCCTAGTGAGGGTTGTATATTAATTGTGTAAAAAAGAACTGTGATACTAATATTGTAATTTGCTTTCTTTTAAAATTGATTCTGAAAGGACACGTAAAAGAATTTCACGTCTTGTAGAATAATTATGTAAGTAATAATAATATGTAGGAAACATAAAATTTATTTCCGATTCTGCAGCCATAATTTTTAATATAAAATTACTTATTTATTAAGAGGTTAAAATAACCAACTACAACAACTAACAAAAACATTTTAACTACTGTTTAACTGGCAATTCTTGTAACAACGAGAATATCCTGAGTAACTTAAAATTGAGTTTAATTAAAACTAGAGGTTTTGGTTACTCGCGTCAATTATCGCAGTTTTGAATTCTACCTCAATTTCCCAGTTACTGATGAAAGAAGTATTAAAACAGCAAAATTCCCGTACGCTAATAAATCCTATACCTAGTACCTACCCACATACGTACTAAAACGCTCATGCATCGACATCCGAACAGCACGACAACCAAAACGATATCACTGGTTCGATCTGCCATAAATCGACCCGATCACACTCTAATCAAACCAATCTATGGACGCCACGTTTTTCACTTTGCCAATAAATCGTGCGCACCAGTGACGTCAGATAGCTACGTCAAAGTGACGTACGACCGAATCGCAATGCAGGTAGAGCGAGAGATGTGCCTGCATATCTAATACAGAAATAACAAGCATTACCTACTGCAGATTTATTTTTCTGCTTGGATCAGTGTCAATTATAGACACCCCTATCTCATAGGGGTAGGCAGAAATTATCGATTGCCACAAACTACGATCCTGGCTCACCTAATATTTTTCCATACGCTATTTCCCAAATTACTTAAGTACTGAAGATACAAACCGAGATCTCGTATAGACACATTTATGGCATTCGAAAATTATACCTTTTGTACGTTTAAAGCTTTCCTGTCATTTCCTTTTCTACCTCTAACTACTTTAATCGCTAAGTGTTAAAATAACATTATCTTTCAACTAGTTTGAAGCAAGCGGGTGCATTTGAAAGTCATACTGGCAGCTTTTATTTAGAATCCATGCATTTAGCATATATGTAATTGCGAATGTTAAAGTGGGAAAACAAACCAGACAATGCCTGAAGCATTTAATTATTAGCCACGGTCTGAAATCGATTTGCATTTCACGTAACGCATACTGATTATAAAAGTGAAACAATAGGTAACAGGAAGTCCAGCAGTAACCATGAACGTTTTCCTTTACTAAAACGTTTACTACATGAATATTAACGCGGCAATGTATGCTGTTTGGTGTTCTTTTGTGAACCCCACGCTAGAGGAAATGTGGCAAAGAGTTTAATTCCTTTGTAGTTAGGAACAAAGACGTTATAAACACAGACATACTCATATTAGTCATATAATAATGCATAATTCAACGTAAATGTAAAGTAGGAATTTCATTATCCACTCGTGAATCTGATTTGTTTATTTCATTTAGCTTCCGTTTACAGGGAATTGTTGTCGTAAAAATACAATAGAAAGCCGTCCTTCCGTTCGAATGCTACGATGCTACACACAGACACACTGATAGAGAGATATGTACAAACTTATACCACTACCACCATCATCGTCATATCAGCGTTAATGTCCCGGTTGTGCTCTCGCGCACGAGCGCGCAGGTCCGCCTTAACCATGATCCAGGATTTGGCAGTTCAGGTAATTACAGTGGAACGACTGTCATCTGACCTCAGTGACGCTGCTACCAGGGGAACCTGACCAGATTGCATCGTGGTTACATATTCAGTCGCCTGAATGTGCAGGTTTCATCACGATGTTTTCCCTCACCGTAAGATCATTAGTTAGTAGGTATTTAATTAATGTACATAACTTAGATAAGAGTCATTGGTACATGCCCCGAACCCGGTACCTCTTAACCACTCGCCCACTGACGCTCCACCCCTCTTCTACCGACGGGGATAGAACACTGAAAGGCAAATCTCCAAAAAAGGTAATTCCACATGATGACTTCATTATTAGCAAACTTGGCCTCCAAGGGGGGGCGTTTTGATAACTAACGAATACCTCGCCAGACGAATATTAATTCCTGCGAAGACACTCCGCCGTCACCCCCATAATAATTAATTCAGGGAGGACCCAACTTGTCGCATCGCAAGAGCACTTTGTAAGCGAAGTTAGATTAAACGGAGCGATCGGCGCGAACGCGGCGCCAGCGCTGTGTTGTTTACCAGTGTGTTTTTACATCTTTCAACTTCTCAGGTCATGAGGAGCGTCGATAGCCTAGTGGTAAAGGCATGCGAGTCGCAAGCGAGAGGCACCGGGTTCGAGTCCCACTGCAGCCACGTAAAAATGACTGCCTTCTAAGTTATGTACGTTAGTTGAACACTAACCGATGCGCTTACGGCGAGGGACAACATCGTGATGGAACCTGCATATTAAGGCGGCTGAATGTGTAACCATGATCCAATCTGGTCAGGTTTACCTAGTAGCAGGTTCACGGAGCTCAGATGGCAGTCGCTCCATTGATACGACAAGATGATTATTTTAACCTCTCAAGGTCATGTGGTTGTGGGAATGACGTGTATAATCTTGCACACTTTTCGCAACGCTTGTGGAAAAAATAAGCAACAACCTAGAAAGATTGAATGAAACTCATACATTACATTTTCTTAGCTCTATTTCGAAAATAGTCTAACAGGCGAGTGTTTAAACAGCTTGATAAAAGTTAGGCACGGATACAATTCACTTAAAGGGTGTAATCTAAGGAATCTGAGGCGTCAAAGCGTCTATACTTAATTGAAAGATAAGCAATATAAGGGGTTCGAAAAACATCGCTTCCTCACCGCGGGTTCAAAGTTAAAACTAATTAGCTAGTTTCAAACTAGAAGCAAGGCGTTAACGATGATCATGCAATATCCAAGTTGATGCTTAAGTTACAATAAGCCGGGATAAGTTGGGCTAAGTTGGTTGGCTCGAAATCTGCTAGTTTTATAAGTTACCTTGGGCCCTTTGGACGGGGGCACGGTGATTTGCTGTTTTACTTAGGCTATTAGGCTTGCTGATATTGTAGGGGATACGATAATATTGTTGGGGCACACTGAGAACCAGTACCACTGCGTCATCCGTTGCTTTATACTGAGTTCGGCCCATTGCACTTCTCCATTGACAATTGGCGTATGTTTTGGTAAATATATTTTTGTTTTACTCTTTTTGTTATTGTCTTGTATGTTTTGTACTTTTGTGCCTTGGAAGTAAGTGCAATAAACATATTTTACTTTACTTTACTTTAATATTCTTCACTCTTGCAACAATCGACAAGATTCGTGATTATGCCAGTGTCATAGCAGTAATGCGATTTCGCTGACGATGGCGCCACAATGAAAGTCGTAAACCCACAATAAATAGGACGAGGAAATGCCAATTGACGCTCTTATTGAAAAGCGGCATTGGGTTGCAATTGCTTTCTACACGACTGTAGTTATTTAGCTATAACCGCCGCCTATATTCCTCCATCATATTTGTTTTACGGGGACGTCGTCAAATTTCACCGCGCGCCCTCCTCCGTAAAAGCTCATCGGGAACTCCTGTTTTGTTTCCTATTTGCCCCGCGTGTTTCCGTTAATAATAAAAAGAAGAAAAAAAACAGAAAATAAATTTCGCCACTCTCACGCGTTCATTGGCCACTGTAATCAAAATTTACTTCAGAAACTCGCTCGGCAACTTTTTTAGATGTTCATGAATAACTTATGGGCCGCGACACGCCTCACTTGTTATGTTTAAAACTTTTTTTATTTTCTTCTCCATTAAAAGGCGGGCGGGCTGACGATTTAGCGACGGGCCCGATGAATAATTAGGAAGTATTTCTTGCCTGTCACGGTGCTAATGAATATCAGAGCGCGCCCATGTTTTTGAGAGGAAAAAATACAGTATTGGCCAGAAAAAGGAGCCTGCCGTCGCAGGCGCCTACTGAAAATTGATTTTTGTTGCCAAGCAGTCATTAGGGGCAAGGAAACGGAACGGGTCCCAACTTTGTTTTATCAAGATTTGAATACTGTATTGTAAATAACCGATTCGAACAGAAGAGGCTCTCAGTGAGGCTGAAAGGACTTCAGCATCCCGAAAACAAGTCAGGGAAGTTTTGATTGAAGTATAAATGAACGCTGGTCTACGCGATTTGTAATATTAAGAAATAGCGTCCGATAGTCGAAACAATGGGTTATGCAAATAGGTGTCGTCATGTACAATTCAATTCAATTCGTTTATTACGTTTCCATGTGGTAGTAAATACAAGTCCTTAAGTATAAATGTTAGTACAAGACATGGAACCCTGGTAGGGTATAGCAATGTAACGGCGGTATAATAAAAAAAAATTTGGCGTTAATATGCTGGTTATGATCCAGGATTTGGCAGATCAGATAATTACAGTGGAGCGACTTCCATCTAATCTCCGTGACCCTACTACCAGGGCAACCTGACCAGATTGGATCATAATTACACATTCAGTCGCTTGTATGTGCAGGTTTCATTATGATATTTTCCATCACTGTAAGAGCATCGGTTAGCATTCAACCAATGTACATAACTCAGAAAAGAGTCATTGGTACATGGCGGCAGGGTTTTATACTATATCTTGTATTACAAGAAGCACGATTGCCTTTCCACACTGCAATCCGACCTGATATACCGCCGCTTATTAAGTGCACTTGCACTAAACAAAAGACATAAATCCCCCGATACCTCATGCCTTGACAAATCGAAGTTTCGCAGAGTATAACCACTAATTAGCCACGGCCCAAAGATAAATAAGTCACTAAGCGCAAATTTGTCAATCCATCGTGTTTTTGTCGGCGCCGGCATCGGGATACTTAGTTATTTGGGCATTTTTTTTTCTTTACTTCCCTCACTGCCACACACGCGATGAATTATATGGAACGCGGTTGTGCGTGGATTCGTTCCAAATGGGCTATTTTGTGTTGCTTTTGTGGCCCTCTGGGGGTCGGAAACAATGCCTTTTGCATTGCGTTGGAGTTTCTTGGGCGAAAACTATAGTGGACTGTGGGACGGTTAAATATAGGTAGGTATATGGAGATATAGGTAACAACTTTGCCTGTTATACAAAATAGTGTGTTTTATTTTAAGTATAAGTACCATTACTATTTATTAAGCACATTAAAAATGTACATAATCTAATAATTTCTCTGATAATTGTCACGTTGAATGGTTAGCTGGAAGAGATAAGTTCGCCATTGTGACAACTTCTATAATTAATTTTGTAACAGTGTGTGTACAATAAAGAGTTTAATAATTTTACATTCAAATTTGAGGAATATATATCTATAGACAAGCTTAAAACGTTAGCAGGGACTTCCCCATCCATAACAATACGGTACCAAAATATCACCTAACCGAAAAACAGTTGAACAGGTACCGAAACAATTACACGTGCCCATTAAAAACCGGATCGACCCCATCAAATCTCATTCCCACGCGCCCCAACCCAGATCGGCCCCATAATAACTGTCGTTCGCAATTTTATTAACATCACAGCCACAAATATCGCGAGGGGCCAACTCGTGGGGCGAAAATGACAAATTGAAATGACAGTTGCGGACTTCGCGGACCACTTTCGTATCATCACTCATCGGAACTTGAAACTTGAACCGGGTCACGAAAGGAGGGTGGGGTAAGATGGGATTTCGGAAATTTGACCCGATTTATGGACCGGCTATGATCGAGTTGGCTGCTTAGATTAATCTGCTTTAACGGATGATGGACTAAGGCATTAAGGTTAGCATTTATTATTATTTATTATGACTGTGTGAGAAATGTCCATAATTGTGATAAGTTCAGGTGAGTTTAACACTGAGGATATGACCAGGAGGATTTATCTGGTGGTAGGATTTTGTCAAGTCTGAGGAGTCCGCCTACCATCCATAGGTACCATGGTACTATCAAATTATCTATTTCTTCCGCCAAGCAACAATGCTTGCATTGTTGCGTTCCGGTTTGAAGCATAAGGTACAGCACAATTACCGACATGAGGCATTTCATCTTAGTCCGCACAGTGACAGCGCACTGTACCGCGGTTCTGCATTTTCGTTGCCTGCAACCTAAATGCGTGTATCGTAGACGTTATGGGCGACAGTTACCGTTAGCCATAAGTAGATTGTATGGAAAAAATGAAAACTCAATCAAATATTATAGGACACTGCTGATTGCTGAGCAATACAGATAAAAATTTCCTAATTCATCAGCAAATACAGGTATTAATCAGACAAGGAGGTACCTACCTAATTAATACCTTTCGTTAGCTTTTAACTCGCAAAGTTATTCAAAAAGTCGACGGCGAAGTGTTTCCTAATAGACCTCATTTCCCTTTTCTTTCTCTAATTCGACAGTAATAAATTAGACATTTTGACCCCTCGAAATATTTCAAAGGGCTTCACAGTTCGCTCGGAGCTTCGCCGCTTGAGCTGGTCATACTGACAGCTCTAGTGTTGGATCGTCGAAGTGTTAATTTTAAAGTTATAAACCGAGACCGAGAAACGAAACCGTTTAACAGAGGATCGAAAAAACCCTCTATATTTATTGAAGGAATAAAAAGGTTGATCGTCAATAGCCTGTACTAAGTGCACTAATAGACTTTGAGCTAAGGTCACTATTACATAAAAAAGTAGTAAAAAATACAAAAAGACCGACTGTAACAAACTGATAAGCGAAGAACATGCAGATCGTTGCAAGTAAATAGGTAAATAATACACTTTAGTTTATAATTAAAAATTTAAAGCAGGCGAAGACGCGTCCCATTTCTTTAAAATATTGGGCCCGATTTCTTATCCAAACCGATCGAATAATTTTGATAAATATTATTCGAAAACTAACAAAAATTGTAGAGAAAAACAAAACAAATAACTTAAACCTCCAATCCGGCTAGGCGACTTCGCTCACTCTCCTACCCCCAACACACTAGGATCCACACGGGCCGCGGTGACCCCACAAATTCACTCCTAATGAGCGACCGAATCGCCTGCGCATCGACATGGAGATTGAAAAGTCCCAAGAATAGAGATGCCCCGGTTTCCATTTAATCTGAGATCGAATCGCATATGATTCTGCGATTTTCAATCGATTCCAAGACGTGGAATTTTTTGTGGTTCTATTCGAGGACGATATGGATACGGATAGGTACCTGTTGTTAAAATGATTTGAAGAAAATATTTGTACTAGGGTGTAAGCGGCCCTAACTTAGTGGCAACTGGCTTGGGAGACCGATAACCAAAGTTAAGCTACTTGTGATCGTTTCGTACTTTGAGGCTAGTCAATACCGCTAGAGGCTAGTTGTACCATTTGGCGCAGCGAGGTCTTCCGCTAAGAAAATAAAGGTTTTTGGATATTATTGAAATGTGTACCTAATTGAACGTCTATTTAGAGGCGGGCAATGCATTGGTTGCGCCCTAGGTGTTGTTGATGTCCATAGGTGGTCGTGACCACATTCTAACATAATTTAACAATAACTGTATAACATGATAATTTTTTTTATGACATTATTATAAAACATACAATACAGCATACGATTTAAAGTCAATCTCCTGAAAATAGTGATTCGAATACCCGATACACCAAACACTTTGGTTTAACCCTACCAGCCTCTGGTCTCGCAATCCGCGGCCGGGCGTCCCGCATAAGAATAATGTAAGCAATCCTTCCTTCTCGACCCCCGCTCAATAGCTGCCTGCTGATCGGCCCTTTTCCCCAATATTAATCCATTGGGTTAGCGCGCATTCCTTTCGAATACACACGCTGCGTTTTGCAAACTTTGTTACGGTCTTTGATAGTCTGTCTTCTGTTTGTTTTTTTACGACGGTTAAACTAGTGATGTGCGCGTCGATGTTTGGTTTATTCGGTATATTTCAATTTTGAAAAATGAGTGATGGATGATGTGATGACTAGGTTGAAAGAGGTGTCCTAAGACGGTTTTGACATGTGGAGAGGATGGATAAAAAACAGACGAAATGTATATATCGCGCGAATGTGAATGGAGACGTCGGCAGAGGGCGGTCGAGGACAAAATATAGGTAGATAGATACTTACTTAATATTAGGAAACAACCGTAATTGCAAGGAAAACAGTACCTAAATATTATACGACAAGTAAATATTTAAACATTCGCTAAGATAAAGTGTAATTAAGGGCGCAGGCACTTTGATTTTTTTTGCTTGACCTTTTCGATTGCGAATTGGGCCAAAAGATATTCGCTGTAAAGCGTGTCTTTGAAGCGACGGCCCTTCAGACACTAATTTGAATTTTTCCACCGATTCACGAACGCTGTCTGGAATCTTTAATATTTCGCTGACAATCGAAATAAAGTTTCGCGAAACAACCCTCGGTTTAATATTAACAGTTCAATCGAGGTGTTCCGAAGGTGAGAACAAAGAGACGTTATGTATACAAAGGACCGCTTTCTCCGTAAACCGTCTAGCGCTCGCGCTGGCTGGAAAACTTTAATATCGAAAAACAATTGGCGCACACATAACCGCAGCAAAGGAGGTCGTTATCTAAGCGCACGCTTCATTTTCAAATACAGAACGCGCAGGAAATCCACCCTAAAAATAATTAAGGGTCATCAAAACGGGTCCTCAATTAAAAAATCTACCCACCGATAGGTCCGATGAACGTAATTTCATCGATAATCGTAGCTGGCGACCTATTAGCTCTAATAAGTTGAATTAGTGTTCCAAATTTAAATAACGAATGAACCACGGCAGGTATTGAGATTGGTGCGTCGTGATTGGCCGAAGATTTTCTGGCTTCGACGTCATGCGTCGCCTAATTTACGAGATTGCTTCGCTCTGCGGAACTGCGCTACGTGAGTTACATTATATTACACGATTTTGTGAAATACAATTTTGAACTGTGTAATATTATGTGTGTACTGTGTAATATATGTGTGTGCCTAGCTGGAGGAGACGAAGCTTCGAGTTCGACCTCCTTCTAAACCATGCAAAGGATTTTGATGCAATTTTCACTATCATTTAGAGAATTTCTTCCGCAAGGTTTGTGTATAATACATGCATGTTTGTTGTGTATGTTTTCTGTTAACTAATCGTACAAATCGAGTGAATAGTTGATATTATGGGTGACAGTTGGGTAATTTCATGTCATTATCATGTGTATCATTGAACTTTATAACAAAAGACGTTGTTAGAATAGATCTGATAGTATAATGGATAGTTTGTAAATCATGTAATTATCACCCACAACAACCAACGTTGTATTCATATAATTAAGACTCAGTAAAGTAACACAAGCTGAATCAGATATGTGTTACACGCTTCATACCTGTAATTTTACAGGCTACCTTATTGGAGCCGGAATAGAACCTCACAGTAATTACAGCTGTTTATCGTTCATAAGTCTACACATTCGGACGCGAGTGTGTATGTAATGTAGTCTGTAAGTCAAGTTGGAAGACCCTTGGGCGGTTGAAATCTTACACGATGTAAGAATGAAGCGTTAGAAACAGACAAGGGGTGTAGCTGTCTAGTTAGACTTGCCCTTAGGCTTAACAGAAATGACTGATACAATGTTTTGTGAAGGTGGAAATAATTCCTAATATTCTAAGTAAGCGTTTTTTTTATACTTTTTATATTTAGACTTGGAAGGCATTTCACGGCCATCTCACCTGGTGGTAAGTGTCGATGCGGCCAATGAAGGAGAATGCATGTCTAGAAATAGCCTATTCACTCTAGCCTTAAAAGCAACGCATTCCATTCCTTAGCCGTTCGCAATATAAAGGTTGAACTAAAGCGTTTCCACGTAAAGTTTCCCGATGGCGGAAAGGGGCCGGTGGAGATTTATCGTAGACTCCCACTTTTGGATAAAACTTATGTTACAAACCAAAGTCACAATAACAAATCAATTCACACCTCTTTCATCGATATCGATCCAGTAGTGTACAGTAGTGCTACAGTAGAACCCAAATACTCACATAACCACATACATCTACCTACACAGCTAAAATTATAGCCCTTCATTTCGGCTTAACCGTAGTTAGGTAATGAGGTGCGCCAAACAAGTCCACCGCTTCGCTAGTAGCTACACTCAGTAACTAAACAGATTACCAGGACGCCCTTAAACAGTGAGCTAGTGGAAAACATCCTATTAACGGAGGCATTGACTCACTAATGCGTGCAAAACTCTTTGAACTTATTACATTGGTTCACTAATCAGCACGCTATTGGTTCTGTAGGTATTTGCCGTGTCAATTACCGCCGTTGGTGTTTACACTTCGCGACTTTTCGGGTTGGGACGACGTAAAGTTCAGGGACTCCGATCAGGCCTGGCCGGCTGAGGTGGTATGCTAAGGCGATCTCCTAAGTGCGACCATGGTCGTACGACGGTCGTCGCCCGACCAATGAGAGACCACAAAACCACCTGTCGCACGACTGTTGCCAATTAAAACAGCGCCGAAGAGTATTCTCCGTCTCCCTTCCTCGTTCTTTTCGGAGGGTGCCCATTACCCGTTGCGGTGGGCGCAAAACATCAGTGTTTTTTAGTGTTTGAGTTGTTTCGTTTCGTTTGGGAATAGGTCCAAACTGTTTACAACTGTTGACTAAAATATGTCCGATTTGCTTGTATAATGTTTAATATGGCTTTTAAAAAAATGTTTATAACAGTTTCTAATGCTCCCACATCGGATGTTTCTGAATGTTTACAAAAGTTTCTCAACCACTCAACATCTTTAAGTTAGTGACTTTGATCATTTAGTTCCATTTAGTGACACGCCACAACGCATTCGCATATTACGCTTGTATAGTGTCAATGCATCATTACATACATACATAAAGCTCACGCCTGTGTCCCACAGGGGCACAGGGGTTATAATTGTACTAGATACATCCTGGATGAATAGTAAATCTCAAAACAATGGACCTCGGTCGGGGGTTTTCCAACATTTTTCAGTTCTTTAAGTTATTGAGACTGACCGTGACTGACAAGTCGCGTAGTGATCGTGTCGCCGCGTGTAGAGGACCCCACCGCACTGACAAGTTGGGGCATGGTTCTCCGTAACGAGGATTATTCCGTTTGAAGTTGATGATTTACAAGTGGTTTGCGGTCGCACTCGCCGCGGTCTGAGCTTAACTATTCCGAATATGAACTTGGCTCCTTTTCTAAAAAGACTTTCGACGGTTTAGAATGTTTATGCTTCATATAGGAGCTTACGTATTTCGAATATGATGCTTGGTTCATTTTCTAAAACGACTTCCGACCGTTTAGAAGGTTTATGCTTGATGTAGCGAGGTATGTAGGGTGCGGGGTTTTCGATGTAGTTGTAGACATAGACATAGACATAGACATAGACAGCACTTTGTATAGGAGCTTACGTATTTGGTATGCGATGCTTGGTTCCTTTTCTAAAACGACTTCCGTTGTTTAAGTTGGACATTCTTCATGAAGCGATATACTCGTATACCTACCTATTGCGGATTTTTTTATGTAAGTGTTTAGTTGTGTGCGTTTTTTTCAAGGTTACGGTATGGTTTTAAAACAGGAAAATATTTAAAAAATGTGCGATTACAAACGAGGCAGTTTATGTTTTACAAATTCCACCGTTTCCAACTTCTCACTTGCTTTAGAAAAAGTCCGAGAAAAAAATCGCTCATTCATTCTAGGACTCGTATTTTTGTCCTAGTATTTTGGACGACATAAAACTAACAATGAATCAATTCATATGAATATGAATAGGCATTATGCTTTAATCAGTAAGCCAAGCCAGTTCCCACTTATTTGCCAAACAATGTTACATACGAGGAGCAGTCTGCAGCACTGGCATATTAAACCCTGGCATCGTTACGCACCTACACCTGCCAGTCTAACAATGCCATTCACAATTAGGATCAAACCGTACAGTGCAATGGAACCTAGACTGCGGTGCTCCTTACAAAACAGAGCAGGAGCGATTTAGGACTTTATGTGCATTTAGATCAAGCTAGGGTATGGAGCAAGCGAAATCGGTCTGGTTCTTTTGGTGTTAAAATGCTTTAAATAAGTTTATAATAGATTGGTGCTTTGGTTAAGTTTCCACCAGACGAAGCATCCCTTGGTTTTCTATCTTTTTTCCGATCATCGATAAAAACAATGACAGAATACGAGCGACAGCTACGACCTCTATTTACACATAGCAATGCGAATTAATGCTCTTAGCTCGCTCGCTTTTTGTTAAGCATACAGTTAAATACAATGATCGGGATCGAAGATGGTATTTTAAACAACTATTAACTAAAAACGTCACGGATTAATCGCGGTTTTAAATTTATCATTTGACCAAGGTCTTCCGGGACCCTGAGACGTGTTGAACACTCTCGGGAGCAGATTGGCAACCCGTGGTGTTATATTTATGATTTTATACCGACGTTTCACTTTTTAGTAATCATGGTTATGCTAACACTAAGGTGACATTTATCTTTAAAAGTAATGAGAAACACATTCTTTTTTGACACTTTAAAGACAAATGAAGACCATCACAAATATCACCTTTGATATGTTTTTATTTCGTGTTTGTATTAGTATTTGTTTTGTTTGTGTACGGAAAGAAAACGCGGCGCTGCACCGTGAGCCGATGATTCGGGCGGTAAATCAAACTGTCAAAGTGACAGTGGCAGTCACTCAACCCAATCCTAGGACCAATAATATCTGGAATGCACCCAGTGTTCCAAAACAAATGTATTTATTGTGTTATTTGTATTGTCTATGACGTTCATAAGAGTTAAATTGTAAGACCTAAATGGAATAAAATTATTTGACTTTGACTTTGACTTTGATCGTTTGTTACCTTTAAAGACAATTAATTCGCTAAAAGTTGTTTTACGTATAATGTTTAAACATAGCGTAAACAGAACCAAATACAAAACTAAAAGCAATCTTTTTCTGTTTACACCATGAAACTATAAATAGAAGAACAAGCATTCGCTCGCTTAGTTTAAATGCACCATTCCAAAACCTCGCTCCTCTAACAGTGGCACTGCGCCCGGATCCCCGGATAATAGTCTGGTATGGTATCGATTTCTATTCGAATAGACGATGTGTCGATTCGTGAAATCTCGGGTGAGGCAAAGCGACGTATTCCGAATAGAGAGAATAGTATAGACGTCTGTACGTACAGATGTACGGATGTACATCAAATGGAGCGAAGGGGGACCGCCTTGTCTTTGGATCTCAGAATTCGGAATACGGGAGAATTGTTATATTTATATAATATATTGTAGAGGAACAGTGGCATGAATGTTTGGGGAATTCCCCGAAATCCGGGTTCGTGATATTTAGCGGTTTACAGGAATCCGAACTGCACTTACTATATATACTCTATTCATAATCCCGTGAAACAAAGTGTAAACAAAGAATTGAAGTTTTGAATGGAAAAGTAACACCTAAATTAATCTGTTTTATGTTTTGTTTATAAGGGCGTAGGAGCCAAGTTAAATCGCAATTATTTGATGATTAGAATGTTCTGTTATTGATGAAAAGATGGCATTTTAAATAACCTTTTTCGTGGTTTGTTTACATTTTGTCTCACGGGAAACTGAACAAAATATAGACTAATATTGTTGAGAACCTATCGTCGTCCTTTAAAAACGTTACTATAACAATAAATCCGCACAAATATTTTAAACTATCGCCCAGCCCAGGTTTCGCACGGGTAACCTTAATAAATTATACACCTAAACCTCCCTCACGAATCACTCTGTCCATTACTGAAAACCGCATGAAAATCCGTTCAGTAGTTTATGAGATTATCACGAAGAGACAGACGGACTTTGTTTCATAAACCTATGTAGTGAGTAACGACGTTTGACGAATATATGTATTGAATTGACGCTTGTGTAGTCGTTCGACGTCTGTGATGTATTGATATGTGAAATCTCTCAGAGGCAAAGCGAATGCTCCAGATAAATACCTCTTTACATATATTATGCGGTATCGTAGGTTGGTTAGATAGTTGTAGCAGTCGAGTACTGTGAATCCTATAGTGCCAGCTTATCGCTTGCCGATTCAAACGTAGAATTCCTGGAATATCTCCTTCGTTTCTCCGAACGAGAGACAGGTGTGACGATTATATCTATTCATAGTATTAAACAAAGTCGCTTCTGTCTCTACGTATTTATGTACGCTTTGATCTTTTAAACTACGCAACGGATTTTATTGCGGTTTTCAAAAAGGGTAGGTTGTGGTAAAGCAAGTGTATGTAATGGTAGGACGCCACGGGAATGAAGTGGTGGAGAGTCCACTAATAGAATTATCTATAAATAATTGTATAAGCATTTTTCGTCCGTCCATATCAAGATGCCAAAACCCTGTCAAGATATGAAGCCTGTGTGCGCCAATTAATTCTATCATACAGTAGACAAACAGGTTACCGCTGTAGACATAAGCAATACCAGGGGTATCGCCAATGCATTAAAACTTTGTCACACGGCTCTGGCAGCAAAAAGAAAAGATCACTAGTACAACCCTCGATACACCAACAAATGCTGCTTTCCCAACACGGCAATCCCGCGTCTGTAATAAGAGGCATCGGTACCAAAGGCAATAACCCTACATCGGCCCGGGTTCATTAGGAGCGGGTACTTTTTACCCGGGACTGTTTGAAAAGCGTTCTTGAGACGGATCTAATTTGTTTCTTTTCAAGCACGGCCTACCCGTTTCGTTTGCGGGCTGATTGCGCCGGATTATTTTTACCGTTACCTCGCCAGGTTGAGCTCTGATGATTACTCTTCGGGGCTACGAGCGCTTGTTTCATGCGTTTGCGACCTACATCGCCAATTAGGTGTGTGGAGTACTGGGGGGTCATTGGGTTGATTATTGGGAGCGGGAAGTGGGAATGTACAGACCTATAAGGATCTTTTGGCACGTGGCACGTCACTTTTGACAGACAAATGTTTGACAACCACGACCCTCATTTAAATATAAAAAAATCCTTGTAGATCTGTACCAGTTATGCACCAGCTGTGGGTGCTGTGTGGATGTTAAGAAGTAAATGTTTATAGTGGCGGGGATTCGTTAATCTGGATTTGTGTTGATTTTCCACTTAGGCACCTCTATCTCATCCTTGCCGTTAATGCCCCGGTTATGCTCTCGCGCACGAGGGCAACGGGTCCGCCTTGACCATGATCCAAGATGCAGATCAGGTAATTACAGTTTTATAGGATTAATTAGGCGCCTACCTAATTAAAATACTTTGAAATGATTTCTAGCACGTCTACAGCCTAATACAAGTATTCAATTATCAATGGAACGACCTGGCTTTTCGTTAATAAGAGAGAACTATTTATCGCTACACACTTCCGAACAAAATAAATGCGAAGATTATCAACAACATTCATCACTTATCTGTGCTTTTTAAACGAATGCCTTTGTTAAGAAGATTCTTGGATTCTGGTGAAGCACTGAGACATAACAATGAGTTCTCCAATCACGGAAAATGACCATCCAGAGGACCACCGTCATTATAAGAAAGACCTACTAGTTCCGATAAACCACCCAGCTATTCCCAAATCCACTCCATCACAAGCACCAAAACGGAGTTGGCAATTCCAACAAAACACGTTGTAATCTCCTCAGCGAGGCGCTAAAGCCTCATTAAAAACCCAAAGCGGGTTTATCGTGCTCTGTGTTGCATCTTCAGCGGAACATGTGGTGTAAGTGCAGCCTTTGTGGGTAAAATGCATCTAACGAGCCAAATGCCAGCCTTGTACGCTGAAGGGTTGATACGTGCGGTAATAAGTTGAGATGAGTGCGTTATTCCATCTTAGCAAAGGTTATGCGAATTGTGGACCAGTTAGGCGCTGTATTAGGATTTATGTCTTAGTTTGCAGGTAGGTTATACACATAGATGGCAATTTATTCGGTTCCAGATCACATCCTTAAAATAAGGTGACAACAGTAAATTATAATTATTGAAAATTACGTCAGACCAGCCAGTGACGTAACAGAAACCGAAATGGACAAATCTCAGCAATCAACGCTGAAAAGGATGATGTAGTATGTATATATTGCCTTAATGCGTATGAAATATGAGGACAAATCTTTTAAATTTTCACGCGTAGATAGAGAAATCATATGAACTAATTTGGTCTTTTACAACTAGTTTTTTACACTAATTGTGTACCAACGGGCCAAGGTTTACACACAATGACTCGCCGAGAGTAAGTTGGAACCACAGCGCAAAAATTGCTTTAAAACGGCTACGGATCTGCAGCAAAAATTTGCATACTGCCGTGGAAATGTAAGCTCTAGCTTTTGAATGGAAAAGTAATGTTTGGAAATTCAATTTTACAGGGTACGCGAGGCGAAGCATTGTAGCGCTAGCACATGGATGATTCGTTTTTACGACAAATGCAACTTGGAATATTGCTCCAAATAGCGTTTATAAACGATCAAAGGAAATACAAACAGGGTTGTTGGTTTTTATTGCAACTTGTGGGACGACGTCGCCGGTTGCATTTGACCCTCTAATAGCAGAAGTTCAGACTTGAAGACTTGACTTAAGCTTCTGTCACAAGTTAATACCTACAATCTATTCTGGCGTCATTCAGGTTTGAATTTTACTATACATGTATGTCTGGAGTGCGATTCTCTAAGAAACATCCTTGAGTGCAACGATGAAATGTAGGATGTTCTGTCGGATGATAACAATATTTATTTATTTATTTATTTATTTATTTGTGTCTGGGAATACTTACAGCTGTCAAAATTAAGTAAATTAGTAACTTTAAACATCTTTAAGCCAATTACAAGTTTCCGCTTATAAATTTAATGTAGGTATACTCCATTACAAGGCAGGTATATTCAATAGAAACTTGCGCGTTACTTGGTAACCTGGCCACGATCTATCACGTGCATATGGATGTTGCCTTCGAGAAAAACGTAGCTGAATATAATAACTCCTTCACGTAACTTCTACATTTTTTCGTCGTTAAAATACTGTAGCATTCCATTGTTTATATTATAACCGCAATCACACTATTAATAACTGAAAACATTTAAATGCAACCAAACAATCATGACCCTCCTAAGGTTCTAAATCTGGGACTCGTAACGGTTCCTCACGTAGCCTCAGCGCCATTATAATGGTGTAAGTTACTTTTATCGCCGCGTAAAGGTTTAGTGCACATTCGCCAAGGACGCCTCCGCGTTGAATTGTTTTTGTGAATGTCGCCTGGCGAAGTTTACAAGGAATGGGAGGAGTTTACAAGTTTACCAGCGACGTGGTAACTTTACAGCTCGGCAGAGGGAAAGAGTTAGCGTCAGTTTCGCTTACCAATTTGGTTAGTAAAAGGATCATGTAATTTTTGGGAAGATTTAGATAGATAGATAGATAAATTCTTTATTGCTCACACAAGAAACACTACATTAAAGAGTTCCGACAAAAACCATAACTAGTTGATTTAGGGTACAATTCTTTTCATTTCCTATACAATTTCGAAAATGGAATCGCTAGTAGCAATTGACCCACTACTTTAAGACGTTTCACTCATACCCAACGGTACTACAAACTATCGCGTAGCACTTTCATCGCACATTTTATCGGGTTTATTACCACGGTTACTATTGTTTTTATGTCGATAGTTCGACGCAGTTGCATGCATCATGGTCACGAGTAGACTCGTGCCGCTGTGTGAGGTCGCTAAGGACAGACATATCTGTCCACCCTCATTCGGATGCGATGAAAGTGTAGTGAATAACCACACCAGTCTTAAAACCTATATCTCGTAGCAAGTGCAACAATGTGGTCTTCGCCTACTCCTACGGGAAAAATGGCATAACGTCACGTATGTTATGTATGTATGTCTCGAAAGTTGCGAGTTACCACTAAGCGCCTATATCTATGAAGTGCGTGCCATCAAAACTGCACTCGTAAAGCGTGTTCCCGCCATTCTGCGAATAGTCCACTTTGTCGACGCGTTAAAACTTCTCGGCGGGAAGATTAGCGCCCCCTAGGCGTCAGAGCCGAGCAATTTGCACGCTGTTTATGCCGAAGACTGTACACAACTAGCGCGAATAGTGGTGAAGTAGTTTGCGAGATTAGGCCCGTTGAGGCAGAGATGAGACATTAGAAAATATTGAGCAGTTTTAGTAATGAAATGTCTGATGGAACATAATTCTTATATTTTTTTTTAATTAAAAAGTTAGGCATTTGACCGCCATCTCATCTAAATGAGTGGTGGGAGACTCGTAACAAAATTAAGAAGCCTTTTACTAAAAGTATAAAATTTAGCTACATAGAACAAGAAACAAGAAATTACGAACAGAACAGTAAAATTGCGAAACTAAGCATACTATTGGTTTCATATATGGCACAATATATTTCAGTTCAGGTATATAAATACAATTACTTTACATTTTAATGTTTGTAGTTCTACTTACTACACAGACTGAATAAGTACAGTTTACTTAACCATAGTGCAATTGAGCGTTGCACTATCGTAACACCTCACTGACCAGGTTGGCAGACTTACTGCTAATTACTCCAGCTAAATTAGGATTTCTAGGATCCTCCCTTGAGATCGCCCCAGCACAAGTTACCAATGTAAACGGAACTTTACTTGGTTGCCAGTAAAATTATGCAGCTAGTTTTTACGCTTGAGGTTTTATGACAATTAAGTAGCGGCTGTTTTACTGTTCCACGTTTAAATTATGGTTGGAAAACGTCATAATGTCCCTTTTATTACACTGTCCATTACGCAAATGAGTGCTATGTAGGTCGTTTTCCATTTTCCAAAGTTATTTTACCGATTAGACCGATACACTTTCATGTAGGTTGTAACCGGCTTCGGGAAGTGGTTTATATTTTTTTTAATCGTGGCGGTTAAAAACGCGCCAGTGACATTAAAATTTGAATTTTGAATAATAAACAATTGCTCGCGATTCCTGATATTAGGGCCGCCTTTAATACCATTTAATTCCGCTCCTCAGGGCCCGCAGAGATTCCATTACGAAGATGAATAAACAGAGGTCGAATTTTTAAAAGGCACCCATTCGTTCCTCTACCACTCGGTGCTACCAAGAAAGTCACTTAGCTATAGCAATTTCTCAGGCGAGAGACGTTTCTATTTTTAATTTCTTCAAATTGAGAGTGTTTTATTACCCTTTGGCGAGGTTTGGAGTTGTTCCATCTCGTAATGGTTGGATATTCTTAAGGGATAATGTGATTAGGTTTATTACATCGCGAAGGAGATTAAAGGCCTATTTTACAAAGAACCGATAACTTCCAGATATTGTATAGGCAGATAACTGTGACGTCGTCACCCTCTTGCTTGTACAGTCAGCTGTACAGTGAAATTACTCCCCTAGCATACATTAAATGTATGATAGAGGGGTCCATTCTCTCTGCAGCTGAAAACGAAAGATACTATCATAGATAATATATCAGGAGAAACACTGGTCCCTGACACGTACGTACCTGACCCCTATAGGATTTATATCCTATTTATAATATAGTATATTATTAATGGCTTCTATTTTTCTGTCTATTTCGTGATAAAACCACTGAAAAATAAACCCGACTGAAATCCAGGAAGCTCGAGACATCCGCTGAGCGCTAAACTTCTAAGTATTCTTTCTTAAGAATGTTTCTTCGTTGCCTCATTTTTTCCTAGTATTTACTGTAATAAGAAGCGAACGCATTTTTCCTCAAAACTTTACGATTTTTCTATTACCACAACAAGCATTTCTTTTTATGGCGAAGGCGGCAAAAAGCTGGACTTTACGACGGGTCTGTTATATAATAACATGAAAAATGATAATTTGTATTTAATTAATGAGCAACCATAAAACGGCTTGAGGCCGAAAAAATAAAGCAAAGTTGTGTTTCTCTTTTCGCTTTTAATATTTTTGTTATTGACACGTTTTTGCTAACGTCGATTTCTTACTTTCTGTGCCTGCTGTGCTGTTCATGGTACATAATGTGTTTGTAACTTCAGTATAAGATTAAATATTTGCAAAGCAAACCATAGTATATTATTACGTTATTTGATTACTAAAAAAAGTTATACGGCAAACAAACAGGCAAGCGGGCCACCTGGTGGTAGGTACATATCCGTAAGTACTTTTTAATAAAAATCTGAAAATTTACGAAATAGTTTCCGTAGACAATTCACCACCATGTAGACACAAAACAACGTTGCCTGCGATGTGCTGTTTCAAACTCAGAATAAATAGATACGAGTAAGATGTAGCAAGTTACTGACGCTTATAACTACAGTGTGAACTAACGCTGGTATACGTAGTTTAACTAAAATGGCTTACCACTTAACAAGAAACTTACCACTTAGGTATAGTTGCTTGGCGGTAGAAATAGATAATACCTAGTTGGGCTTGCAACTTTTTCGTTCAGAGGTTGAGCCTCATTATTCGAAGGGAAAATGTTGCCAGACTTCTGGGCACCTTGCCTCGCGGGGATGCCCTGGAGGAGTTTTTTTATATGTAAATATAGATTTAGGTTTAGGGTTAAGTTTGTATGTTGTTTGTGGTTGTGTAAATAAATTGCTTAAGTTTTTGGTTTGCACATGCTAAAATGAAAGTTTCACTGGTTAAGGAACGAATATCACTGAAGCTACAATTAGCGAAGGCTAAAACTATCGGCGACAACACCTAGATAGGTGTCCACGCGAAGTTCCGAAAGCACATTTCTCGTCGTACGATTCGGATGTGGAGTAAGGTCCCAGCCATAGAGTTTCCTTTGGACTATGACATGGGCTTGTTCACGAGGTATATTAGAGGTCTTCTTAGAGGCGGTCAAAGCGTTGGTAGCGCCCCTGCTGTTGCTGATGTCCACAGGCGGCGGTGACCACTTTTCACCAGGTGGTCCGCTTGCCTGTTTCTCTACCGTATTAGACAAAAAAAAAGGTAAAAAAAGAAATCCGCCAACATGTCTCCCCGACGTTGGCTCAACCCGTCATGGCGCTATCAAGCGAATCGCAACAAAAATGGCAGCCAATCCCGGCCGCCAATAAAGTGGCGTGCTCACGTGCGATTGGATTAGGCCTCGCACAGACACGGCTGATGTACGGCGGACTCCAACCGGTCTTATTGCCTCCGTATTGGGGACGCGTTGAATTGAGACGCATTGCTCCAATTGCCTTACAATGGCTGCGTTTTGAGTTATAGTGCAGGTTAGTTGTGTGCGCTTGGCCTATTGTCTTTTCCGTGGTGGGCTTTGTTCTTTCTCTGGTGGTAGCTGCTTAAATTGGACGCAAGAAGGAGAAAGTCGTTTGTGAAAGGCTAGGCAGAAAAACGAGAGACGTTGTCCTACTAATATTAAACGCGAAAGTTTGGATGTTTGGATATTTGTTACTCCTTCACGAAAAGACTATAAAATTGATTTTGATGACTAGCCCCAAACTAGCCATAATTAAGTCTTACGTGCACAAAGCATGCATAAATTCACAATATAATTTTCCGTTGTTGGACACGAGCATCCCCTCCCCATAATGTTAACGACCCATCCACAGAGCCGGCCGAATTTAGTCATTTCCTGCTTAATATAAACGGACTCCACACAAAATGAAACACAATCTCTCGTTCACCATTGGCTAGTTTGGGCGCAAACAAGTTTACGCTATTGCAAAAAACAGCGAGCGAAGAGAGCGACAGGAGCGGAGTGTCGAAACGCTGAACAAACTGGTTCACACAATCAGTACGGCATACATGTAATCCCGCGTGCACACACATAAATTGTGCGGGCTGTGTGCACAGGCTAATTGATTTCGGTGTGGCCCGCGCCTTGCCGGCGAAGAGTCGCCTAGAGATGTGTCGATGACCAGCTTTGCGACCGAGCGGTGGGGACCAGCCTTAACGAGCTCTATACGGGCTCAGTCCACGCGTTCTTGGGCAGTATTGGAATGCTTATTGTACGACCCAAGAATGCGTGGACCCCCCTCGACCCCGTCACTATTGAGGTTTCCAAAGGGGGTACAACATGGAGTTCTTCGAGAAGGGTGTGAAAATGTATTGACGAGGTCGGCAACTCGCTCGTCCATAGGCTACGGTAACTGCTTACCATCAGGCGGATCGTACGCTTGTTTGTAACGTTAGTGGTATAAAAAGTAGTACTATATATACCAAAAATCGATCAACTTTCTTTAACCACGGTTAGGTACTTCTGCAAATAAATGATTGGACAAATTGAAACAGCGCCATCTAGCCCCAAAGTAAGCAAAACTTTTGTTATAAGTGTTAGATAGCTGATAAACTACTTATATGCTTTTTAGACATTAGCTGTCAAGACGTCAACCAAAAAAAGGAAATAACACCGAATCTCTACAGGACGCTTTAAGTCTCTCTAAACAAATAAAACCGAAACCAAACAGCCAGCGAACCCTATAGGCATTTGATAATGGCGATCGTCCCTTTGGTGGAATAATTAACACCGAATTAACCGCGCCCGTCTTCAGCTGTTTGCCCGACTAATGTTGTTTAACTGTCGATTTTTTCCCGGGACAAAATTGCGCCTTAATTTATGTGCATTCACTTAACGCTAAGTGCTTTTAAAGAGACGGAAAAATTACATAGTAATTTCGTAGTTTTCCGCCATTTTTTGTTTGTTCGCGGAGCGGAGTTGGCTTAAAAACCGTGTGCGGGAAGGACGCTATGCGCCATTTTGGGTGGATGGTGCTAGAGTTACAGGCGACGATCGCTAGGGCCGAAACAGGCTTCATCATCATAATTATCACAGCCCGTAACAGTCCACTGCATGACTACGGGTCTCTCCCATGAATGGGAGGTTTTTGCAATAGTCTTCACGCTTGGCAGGCGGGTTGGGGTTGGAGATCGTGTTATAAATATAACAATAGAAAACGCTGCTGCCCATTTTCCAGCCTACGGAGACTTGTACGACACCCATGAGTAAAGAGTTGGTGCTATTCTGCTCTGCCGCCGGACACCACACGGCTTGCCAGGACCAATGTAGTATCGGTATATCCCCACGAAAAATATGT
The DNA here is from genome assembly GCA_907269095.1 of Blastobasis adustella. Classification (NCBI taxonomy): domain Eukaryota; kingdom Metazoa; phylum Arthropoda; class Insecta; order Lepidoptera; family Blastobasidae; genus Blastobasis; species Blastobasis adustella. The sequence goes on from OU026131.1 coordinate 12,677,664, forward strand.
GTGCCGTTGTCAGGAATATAACTAGTAGCACTCGGTAACAGCCGATAGTGTCTGCCTACACCTGTACGATGTGGCTGTGAAAGTATTAGAGTGTATAAGTCGTTAGTTCCTAACCATTGCTACAGTAGTCATAGTGGTTCAAACTATGACATTCGACAAAACTGATAACGTATACAACAGTTTCGGTACACGATACCATAACAACCGCAAATCAGACTTCGAACGTAACTAAACACCAGGTACCGAATTTGTATGTATATTATTTGGCAGTAGGAACAGGCGTGAACATGCGTTTGAGAATGTTAAAGTTTTGTATGAGCTTTTGCCCGCGTTATCATTTTAAATTACCTCCATATTGTATCCGATTTGAGGTAAAGCTGTCTCTCTGCTTCTACCTATTCATATGCTTACGTCCCAGAATCCTAGACTATTTTCTGAACAATCTTCTACGTACAGACACGGCTTTTTCCATTTGTGTAATAGTATAGATGATAACAATTCAAATGTTTACCTCAGTAGTCTATTACCCATCCTGTGAAGGCAACACGTCGTGTTACGAAGTCAAGGAAACGTCGAGGGGTATGACAACCGCAAATCAACGTTCCGACCGATACAAACACACGTCGAGAGTAGGAGTAGCGGAACATACAAGCCGGCATGTGATTGCTTATTTGTACAGAACTGGCATATAGTATTAACAGATAAAGCTCCTTGTTTGTAGCGAGGTAGTAATCCCTAATGAGAATACTAAACACTCAAAAATAGTTGATTGTAAAGAATTATGTTGGACCTAGATTAGAGCCTTGAGTGACACCACACCATTTTCTCACATTAAAGGTATAGTTATTATGCTGCAGCATATTTTATACAACAACTTTATTGGAGTGGACGAATACACAAACAATTACAAATAAATATCAGATTTACTCTTCAACACAAACAGGTATACAACGTTTACTGTGTCAAGGCTACATAATGTTTGCCGATAAATTAATACAAGGCAATCCATCGAGTGGGCAGGCGGTGGCGCCGGTCAAACACAGCTTTGAGCCGTCCCGCGGGGTTACACAATGCCTGCTGATTTATTGAGTGGACTGAGATAGAGAGCTTTATATCAATAGAGATTTTCATTCAATATTACTGCGACAATCTAACGTTGAAATTCAGTGCCTTGAAAAAAGATACCTGTCTTTTTTGGAAAGGGATTTGGATGTTGACTTTTTTATTACGAAATAACAGGAGCGTTATAATTGAGGAGCGTCGGTAGCCGATGGGTTAGGTATCCGACTCGTAAGCGAGAGGTACCGGGTTCGAATCCCACTAAGGCCCTGTACCAATGACTCTTTTCTGAGTTATGTACATTAGTTGAATGCTATCCGATGCTCCTGCGGTGAGGGAAAACAGATGTATAAATGTGTAAACATTTTTTTTTTTTTTTTTTACGCGGGGAATGCTTTACGCTCGTTACCTTCCGTTAGGGGACGAAAGGCCTGTGTGGGACTCCCGGCATTCGCCGGTCTACCCACTAAACCCCGCGGCGCTCCTACATCGTCTGAATGGAGGTGTCATGAGAGCAGCCGAAGCCTTGTCATCCACGACACCTCCGACGACCGCCTGCCTTACGCGGCAGGCCCGCCATACCCCCTTTGCGGGGGACGGATGATGCAATCTGGTCAGGTTCCCCTGATAGCAGAGTCATGGAGGTCAGATGGCATACTGTAATTATCTGATCTACCAAGTCCTGGACCATGGTCAAAGCAGACACCAGGTCCTCGAGCGCGAGAGCCAACCTCAAGAGGTTTTTTAACAGCAACGTTATAATTAAACACAGGAATCCCAACATATTGGTATGTGCCATAGTTGCTTGAGGACGTTCAACTTGCTAACAGCAGCAGAACTTAGGTCAATATTATGCAAATTCGTTTCCAGAGGCCCTAGCAACTTTATTTCCTTATTATTCAGCGGCTCAAACTAATTTCTTCCACCTGAGTTCTCGCAACATATAACTTTGTGACCTTCATCGGGCTAGTTAGTGATTCTATCTGTCAAAGATACTCCGTAAGCCCTATCTTACTTAGTAGGAGTTAGCAAGCATTCTCCATCATATTAAATGTCCGAATATTCTGCGTATCTATGCTTGTTTCAGAAGTTATTACATCTTGAATATTAGGGATTGTGGGTTCAGAATACTGTAGTATCAAGGTGATAATACAACTGAAAAGATACCGTATATAGGATTTATTTATCATCATTATTATATTAGCCAAAAAACGACCACTGCTGGGCATAGGCCTCCTCCAGAAAAACAACAAAGCAAACAAAAGAACAAAGGCCGGTCCTGTGCCTTCCGTGACACCGACATAGCCCGAAGGATTGCCAGGCTAAAGTGGCAGTGGCCACACAGATGGCCGATGGAGCAGTAAAGTTCTTGAGTGGCGACCACGTACCGGAAGACGCAGCGTGGGTAGACCTTCCACAAGGTGAGCCTAGGATTTATAATCAAACACAAATTTTTAAAAAATCTCGATGGCGTGTACGCATTATTTTTTATAAAAAGTCCATGAAAAACTTTTCCCAAACAACATCACATCTCTCTACACTACTATCTCCGAACAAAACGCCACGTTCTCCAAACAATGATACGGCCCAAGACCGAACGACGGTCAATAAACAAACAATATCGCAGAAACAAAGCAAGTTCCTCGCACCTGTTCTCCATATCTCCACGTCTATCTAAGTAATTGTCTGACACGCTTACCCCCGCCTTTTTACCCCACCCGTCTTCGTTTACCCCTCGTCCTACTTAATCGCCGATTACCGCACGGCACCGACTTCCGATCGCTATCCGAATGAGTATTCTTTCTTGTTAGTCAACTAGTTAAGGAGATACGGGGAATGCAGGAATGCCCTTAAGGTGCCGTCCGACACTAATGAAACTTGTAGATCTTCGGTGTAACAATTCTAACGGGCTGGTGGAGAAAAGAGTTTGTGTAATTGGAGTTTTGTGTTTGTTCGACATACATTTTGACGTTTAAACCGTAGCGTAGGTGCCTATACCAACATATCATTGCGTCAACATCCAGTGATACACCGTAACAATTAAAATAATAACCGTAACAAGTAATTTAATCTGGATGCCTTCAAGGCTGGAGTGAATAGGCTGTTCCAAGACGGGCATGCTCCATCTTCGGCCGCATCGTCACTTACCAACAGGTGAGATGGCGGTCAAATGCCTGTCTTGTATAATATAAAAAAAAAAACAGTCCACGGCTGGACTTGGGCGATGTCCTAATTGGTAACGGTCGTGGAACCATGGTCGTGCGAAGAACTTAGTTCAGTATTGTGCAAATTTGATTCCAGGGGACCTGGTAACTTTATTTTCGTATTATTCAGCGTATCTACAATACAAATTTAGTTTGTATTGCCTAAAATAAACGTTATATTTTTATTATTTTTCCTTACGCCTTTTGTTCGATATAAGTCAAATATCTTAATAAACGCATACTAGTTATGGCATTTTCCTTAGAATAAAACACATAAAAACAAAGACAAACTATCTCCCCTACCTCGCAAAGAAAATGGAAGAGCAACATCGTAACTACAAGAACAAACTCGACTTAACCGCCCTCACGTCCCGTCACCTCTCCACTCCATGCGTTAAACACGTTCCGTATTCCAGATAAGGGAGGATAAACCCTACAAACGCTCTTTATGTCAATCAAAAGAGGTAGCGTAAACAGCGGGAATCGGTACGTGAGTACCCCACCGCATTCGTACGCCTGTCACGGGCGGCCAGCCGTGACCGGGACAAACGGTAAACTGCGCTTTGAGATACCGCCGACTGGCTGCTACTGAATGGGCTGCTTATTTCTGTGCAACTATCGGAGCACGTGTTGTTTGGGTGACATTTTGAATTGTGAACTGGGGAGTTGGCGTTGTCGAGCGGAGGAGTTTTGAAGTACGCACTTCTTTGTGAGAGACGACTGTGACGGATTTTGTACTACAATTTTTATACTACTAAGGCAGCAACGGTGCCTGATGGTAAGCAGTTACCGCACACAAATAACAGACTCACCATCAATGCTCTTAACAGTCCACTGCAGGCCTTAGGGCCTTTCCCAAGAAAGGGGAGGTTATTGACATAATCTCGACGCTTGGTAGGCGGGTTGGAAATCGCAGTATTATAAATGTAACTATGGAAAACTACGAAGACTAGATCTTTTGTCTCGAAAACATTAGTCGCCAACATTAGAACCCACGAGAGTAAGGGGTTGGTGCTGTTCTACTCTGCCGAACACAACACGGCTAAAATAACGAGACTATGTTTATTTAAATATGTTTATCTATTCTCGTATGTTTGAAGGGCATGTTAAATATGTTACGAAAATAAAAACGTAAATTATATTTACATAAATGAAATTATTATAGCCGAGAAACAAATCTCTCTCACACATACATACACACACTAAAACCAACGAAAGAGCCACCGGGACACGGGACTCGAGCGGACCATTTAAATCTCACCCAACCCTTCAACTGGCGTGTCCCGATTTAGCGGGACGGGACACCGGGACAGCGGGACACGTTGAGCCGTAAATTTTTCACTCAAGTGACGTCGCTGCGACGCATTACTGTAATTGTCGCGGGCCTCGCGGGACAGCCATCTGACATTGCACCATTAGTGGCATCTGCTTAATTACTCTACTATCTGGAGGACAACTGTCTCTATCAGTGACGTATGGCCGATTGTATGGACAGCTGATGTAGGCGTGACGAATGAAAAAGAGAATTTGGTAAAAAAGGATTTCTTTTTTCTTTTGTACTAAGTAAAAAAATAATCATATTGGCGTTAGTGCCCCAGTTGTGCTCTCGCACACGAGGTCACGGGGTCTGCCTTGACCATGGTCCAGTATTTGGCAGATCAGGAAATTACAGTGGAGCGACTGCCATCTGACCACCGTGACCGAGCTACCAGGGGAACTTGACCAGATTGGATCGTGGTTACACATTCAGTCGCCGAAATGTGCAGGTTTCATCAAGATGTTTTCCCTCACCGTAAGAGCATCGTTAAGCATTCAACTAACGTATACAACTCAGAAAAGAGTCATAGCCTCAAAGAACCCATTACCTCTCGCTTACTAAGTACCTATGTTTAAGCCCGCCGCTCGCTCATCTCAATAAAGAAGAAGGCTTCGTACCTAAAAAGGCTGCCAACTCTCTGGAACGCCCACACTAAGGCGATCGCTCCCAAATAGGGAATGTGTTCGCGAGCGCTCGGAAGCCGGGGACAGGTGCGCCCGAGCTCAGGCCAAATCGTTAGCTCGAAACGCTCGAAATAATAAGTAGTTCCACCGTTTGAGTTGCGGAAAACGTCGCCGGCAATTCTATTGAAAGGCCGAATGAAGATAAATGGGGTACCCGGCTCCATAACGAGCCAAAGTCGACTGTTTTCAATTTGCTAGCCGGCTGCCAGATCGATTTAGTGTAAACTCGCTGAGAAATGGTTCGGGTATCGAGCGCCTGGTCAACGTTAGCTGAGGCGCTCGATTTGTCCCGCCTACACTTTTAGGGGTTGGCACAGCGCAGATAGCTTTTAAATTCGTACTTTAATTTTTAAAGGGTTCGTTTTTCGCACATTGAAAGGCAATATATCATTTATATGTCATATAAGTAAAAACTATCACCTTAATATCACTGACATATTATTGTTGGTACCATGTTAAGGCAATGTTTTAAAACATTGATGACGATAACTAAATGTAATAATAGTAGTGTAGGCCAATTGCGTAGCTCTGTTGCCAACAATTCTCTGATTTCAATAATTGAAATTGTTACTTTTGCGATTACGAATGATCGATTTAATTTCAATTAAACTTTGTTAGGAACTGAACCCATGAAATCGATGATACGGAACGCAAAAGTAACAATTTCAACTATTAACACAATCGAAATAAAATGTTGTACAGCGGTCTCTATACATAAATATACACAACGATATCAAATATAAAAATCAAAATAGCATCTGCACTGCGTATCCAGTATATTTGTACGTCTGAATACGCATCTAGTTATTCGCCAAACGGCCAGCTGTTATGATATCTTTGGACGTCCGTAACGGTCAGTGACTCCGATCAACCAATCAGAATGCGTTATTGCAACTTGCCGGTCCGCCGACCAATCCCGCGTGACATTTTGATTTTAGAACGGTCGTGAGTGGCTTTCAAGGTATTCTGGAATAACCGTGTGGACGAATATTGTGATAATGTTGTTTATAACTATAGGTAAAGCTTAGGGGCGCCCTCAACATGTATGGGAAGATACCTACATAAATGAGGAAGAGTTAAAAGAGTGTCAGAAACGTAGATTGTGGCACTCGAAAACTGAGTCTCGGGCTGCCTACCGCTATGGGACACGGGCCTCAGTGTGTTTGTTTAAATTGTGTGTCTACTATATGTTAGCTTTTTAACCCCCAAACGAAAAATTGTGTTGTAAGTTTGAAGTGTGAATCTGTGGCTTTGTGTGTCTGTCTGTGGCATCGGATGGACCGAGTTGGATGCGGTTTTCTTTATATGAACGCTAGTTTAATCGAGATGGTTCTTACCTTGTTTAATTAAAATCGTTTCTGTAGTTTAAATAAATATTCGAATTTAAGTCAACTTGGTCGAATTTTATCGAATTTTTCAGTAAGGATATGTACAATACTTTAAGCTACACATATCGGTTTACTAAGAAAACCGTGAACCACAAAAGCAATGAAACTTTCTACAAGGATCGAAAATCGAACACCATCCTACCAGCATAATAATTAATTGAAAGGCTATCGTATGAATAAGTATGAATATTAATAATTCGCATGAGAATACCCGCCAGCGGTTCTCAATGTGACGACTTGAGAGACGGAACTCTCTAATGAGGTATCTTTGTAATTTTTTCCTTTGTTAAGAAGCCCTAGAAAGTACAGTCGCGCTCGTATTTTTAAATAAGCATCTGATTGGTAAGGATGAAGCGTGTAGGATTTGATATCAACGTTTCTAAAGAAAATATTAATGATTGTGTTAATTGAGTTATAATAATGTTCGGATTAAATGTAAGCCGTCAATCATACAGATGTACGATTTTATTTAACAACTTAGGTAACGTTAATTATTTACAAAGTTATACTACAATATGTGCAAACTTACTATCATTTAGTAACCTTAATAAAAATGTTAAATAACAAAAATTAAAGTGAAATTAATTAAATTAAACATTAATCTTTCGAAATCGTAATTGAAAATTAAATTACGATTTGGAAACCGTGAACATTTTTCTCTACTTGAAAAATTACAAATACACAAAATAACCGTAAACCTACCCTATACAAACAAACGAACCCAAATACAAACCGCAGACTCCACAGTCACTTTATCTTCAAGCTCCTTAATTTTCCACATACCCACGCGATTTAAACAACACCTAAATTCCCCCTATCTACCTGTCTCCGTCTAGCACTATCTCTTTCCCGCTCACCTTATAAATCACGTTGGAATACGCAAAAACACACACGCAACAGCACCCAGCTTAGGACCTGTTGCTCGGTTTTGGCAAGGCGCTTAATCGCCACTCCGGCTGACAAAGGAATTATGAATCGCCAGCTGGCAAACGACGTTTCCGCATGAGTCGTGATGCATTAACGTGCGGCCTTTAAAATTATTTCCTTTGTAATGTACGTTCGGAAAAAGAAAAAGATTGAGCACCACAACGATAAGTATTCAACAGAAATCGAAATAAATCGACCCCAGATCAAATGAGGAATAAAGATGGCGTGCTGTCAATAGTGACATGTGGCCGGTTTTGTAAACATGTGTGACATGGCGTTGTTTGGTTGTCAATATGTGCGTGTGTGACCCTGTATGCAGACATAGTGCGGCGTAGTTTTTCGTGCTTCAGTATGTTGCTCGCAGGATTCTGTCTTTATTTCTTATTTGGTCTGAGAAATAGACTTATCTTAGTTTCTGTGGATAATACCTACTTATTGTTGGCGTACTCTATATTTGTCTTTTTCTATTTAAACTTAAACCCTACGTAGGTAAGAACTTCAATCAAGAATTATAGGCTATATACGTAATAACCAATGGGTCCAGTTTATTCCTCTCGTAAAACATACGAAAAGGGACACGTGATAAATCCGTTGTACAGTCTCAAAAAGGAATAAAGGATATGGCGTCGACTGTACACCTAGTTCAGTGTAGCAGCTGCAAAATTCAGTATTTCTAATTTATAAAATTTACTAGACGATCTTACAGCCGGAGATTTTCAAGTCTTACTCAACTAATCGAAAACTTTGGATTCTTTAAAATGGAAAACTTACTATCTTGACAATGGTGGCATGTGACGGTCTATCGTGTATCATCATCATCATCACAGCCCGTAACAGTCCACTGCAGGACTTAGGGCCTCTCCCACGCAAGGGGAGGTTATTACCATAATCTCCACGCTTGGCAGGCGGGTTGGAGATCGCAGTGTTTAAATATAATAATGGAAAATGCACCTGCCCATTTTCCAGACTACGGAGACTCTTGATCTTTTGCCTCGAAAACATTAGTCGCCTTGTACGACACCCATGAATGTAAGGGGTTGGTGCTATTCTAGTCTGCCGGACACCACAGGCCAGTCGTCCTATCCGGCCTATCGTCTATACCTAGCGCTATTATAGTTTCTTATAGTCAGTTATAAGAAATTACTTACTGATATAGATTTTAAGACATTCGTGGTTACTAACTACACATTTTATCGGGTTTATTACCACGGCTAGTATTGTGTATACCTCGATATTTCGACGCAGTTGCATGCGTCATAGTCACGAGTCGACCGGTGGTGGTGGCAGTAACAACCCAGATAATATGTGTAGTGAAAGTGTCAGTCACTGATATACGTATCAATAAGAATTTTTCGTGCGTACGCAGTTCCTAATAGTTCAGTTAGGTAGGTCCAACTTCGAGAAAGAGGCCAATCGACGAATCCAACTCGGTTGGGCAGCATTCGGGAAGCTATGCCATATATTTTCGTCCCAATTACCGCAGTGTCTCAAAACGAAGGTCTTTGACCAATGTGTGTTGCCAGTGATGACTTACGGAACTGAAACGTGGCCGCTCACTGTGGGCCTTATAAGAAAGCTCACTGTTACCCAAAGGGCAATGGAAGGAGCTATGCTCGGAGTCTCTTTGCGCGATCGAATCAGAAATGAGGAGATCCGCAAGCGAACCAAGGTCACCGACATAGCTCAGCCCAAGGATTGCCAGACTGGAGTGGCAGTGGGCAGGGCACATAGCTCGAAGAACAGATGGCCGATGGGGCAGTAAAGTTCTTGAGTGGCGACCACGTGCCGGTAGACGCAGCGTGGGTAGGCCTTCCACAAGGTGGACTGACGACCTGGTAAGGATCGCAGGTACCAGCTGGATGCGAAAAGCACAGGACCGGCCTTTGTGGAGATCTCTGGGGGAGGCCTATGCCCAGCAATGGGCGTTTTCTGGCTGATATGATGACGCAGTTCCCACTTTCAGCGTACTTGACAGTCAAAGATTAAAAAATATTTAAACATGATATTTTACCTTCCACCTACACTTAAAATGAAGTGAAGGCGGAAGACGTAATCCCGATCACTAGCAGACTAACCACGTAACGGCTAATCACGGGCGGTGACACGCGAAATTGACCCAGATCTAATTTATGGGCTAAATTATCTCACACCCGATCGGGCCATGAAAGAAAATAAGCCGAGTTGGAGTCTATTTATCGAAAGTTCATGGATTTTGGCGGCGAACGGCCCAATCTGCCAGATTAATGAGGTGTAAAAGACCCCAATGAATTGAGTAATTTTTCCCTTTGGGCGATCCCCACCTTCCTGTTTTAAAGTCCGCGGTATTCCAAGGGGTTAGGGGCGGCTTTCGCGTAATTAAATGATTCGTTAGGAGAAACGAGGCCTTTGAATATAACTGATTTCGTTAACTATTTGGGCGGAGATGGGTCTATGAAATTCAACTACGTACAGAGATAATATCAATTATAAAAAAACATATTGGCATTAATGTCTGTGTGCTGTCGCACACGAGGGCCCGGAATCCGCATTGACCATGATTTCGGCAGATCAGGTAATTACAGTAGAGAGATTGCCATCTGACCTCTGTAACCCTACTACCAGGCGAACCTAAGCAGATTGGATCATGGTTACACATTCAGTCGCCTGAATGTGCAGGTTTCATCACGATGTTTTCCCTCACCGTAAGATCATCGGTTACTATTCAACTAATGTACAAACCTCAGAAAAGAGTCTTTGGTACATGGCGGCAGTGGGATTCGAACCCGGTACCTCTAGCATTGCGAGTAGGATACCGTTACCACTAGGCCACCGACGCTCCAAAAATAATATCAAATAAAAATTCAAAATCCCACACAGAAATGCTAGCACAACTCGAAACTTACACGCACAGCACATATCTCAAGTAATCCCGCTTCGAGAGCGCCCAAGAACAAGTCTTGCGGAGTACAGGAAATTTTGAGAGAGTTGATACTTGACACAGGACAGGGCGCCACAGAAGTTGCCATCAGGTCTGTAGGTAGGCCAAAAATCGGGGCAACCCGTGTGGTGTACCGTGACGGCCCGGTGTTTACCTAGGACGGGAAGAATAGGCCCCAAGGCAAACATGGATGGACACGCAGTTGTAGTGGCGGGGAAATTGTGTCTATTGTGTCGAGTACAAGCGGAAAGTAGGGTCTCGTTACCAGTGTATCTTTCGGTGACATGTGTAACCTTGCTATGGTTTGCTCGTTGAGGATTTTTGCGGACAAAAGGACGGATTAATGTGGTACGTGGCGGTAATAGTTAGCGGACGATAATTATGGGGGGACTTGGGTTCTTTATTAAGATTATGTTGTATATTGATTTGTACATATGGAACGGAAACTACGTATTTAGATACAACGGCTGACGAGAGTCTATGAAGACATATTTCGTTCAACGTTTTTCACTCAAACATTCTTTCATTCATTCACGCGTTCTTTCTACTAACGTAAACACTGCTATTGTAAACAATTATGAGAGATTTATACGAAATGTATATTTTTCCTACTTTTCCTTAACTCTGTGTATACTGATGAGTTTGTAATGCTTTGTTTGTTGCGACGACGCGTATGGAGAAATTGAGATCACGATGTCTCAAACCTAAGACCATTGTTTTTCCGACTACATTATTTAATGATAAACTGTGTCGAGTCACTCAATACTTTGTAAAAATAACTACAGCATGTAGGTATGCAATATGCAGTACAAGATAAATATCCGTTGGGTACTTACGCAACTTTCTCATAACCTAAAAGCTTTCACAAATTATTATATTTACGGTCCAATGCGCTACACGTAAATAGAAACCGGGACTAGGTCTAGAATAAATATTCTACTAAGAAAAACCTAGCGTGTTCTTTATCACAGTATTATTTTCATAACTTTTATCGCGGCTATGAAGTGGCGGGAAATTACGGGCTAACGTATCATTGACTCGGATTTCGAATACCGAAAATATATTTTGTCAACTTCCAACAGTTGCGCGAATGCGTCAGACTATTTTTTTTTTGTTATTTTCCTTTGTAGCCATAAATTCTCAGAACCAAGCCTCAATATGGGTCGTAAGACAAGGATTTTGTTCACATTTTACTAGGCAAGCATTTGACAGCCATCTCCACTGGTGGTAAGTAACGATGCAGCTGAAAATGTAGCGTGCGCCGCTAGAAACAGCCGATTCACTCTGATCTTATAGTTTGGGAACACACAAAGCATTATGTTCCTTAGCCGTATGCATTAGAAAGGTAAGTTCCTGCTATATCGCTATGATGATAAACAACATAGATACATATTATACACGAACTCACGCTTATGGTACCGAGTTTGATCCCCCGTGCCATGGACCTATGACTTTTTCTGAGTTATGTATGTAGCAAGGAAATCTACATTGTTCCAATCGTCAGGGTCGTTGTTGTTAACCGTATCACGGAGGTCAGATGGCAGTAGCTATACTGTTATTTCCTGATCTACCAAATCTTGGATCATGGTCAAGGCGGACCCTGGGGCCTCGCACGTGAGAGCACATCTGGGATATTGGCGCCAAAATGAATATATTTATTATACAAAGACCACAAAATTCTATTTGCTAGTAGTACTGAACTTGCACACTCTTCGCCTTCGTCATTCATAAAACTATACATAATGCTCGTCAGGTTACGTTACTCTTGGCCTGACCTTTCTTTAAAATGCCCTCTAGACTGTGGGGGCGTCGTATGTTATCCTACGTCATCGAGTACAATCAGAACCGTCTTTCAGAATCAGACCGGTTTTTTTGAACCCATATAAGAGAATACAGATTCAGATTCAGATACTTTATTGATAACAATAGTTACAGGTCATTTAGTTACATTATCACCATGTCGTGTACAATAGTTAAAGTCAGCACAAATTGGAAAAAAATAAACATTACAGAAGTAATAAGTAAGTACTATCAATAAAAAAGGTCACTAAAACTAAAACAAAAATGTGTCAGGTTGTGCACGGGCTGATCAACGTTTTGTAAGTCTCCTAAACGTCTACTATAGCTACAAAGTGGAACTTTTCTTGTACTCGATGACGAAGAATAACCTACGGTGCCCTCACAGTCTATTCGCTTTGACCCCGTAGCGTATCACAACGCCCCAAAACTCAAAGAAAGATATCAATTCCAAAGCAATCGAAGGCGTAAACACGATCAGTAGAAAAATTGAAAATTTAAATTGAAATCCAAGGCTCATCTTACATCTCTTATGTTATATAGGTACTCCAAAACATGAGAACGTAATAAAGCTATTGGATCACGAAGAGTAGTATATTGAAATTCAAGCTCGTATCTCATCTCAACTCATATTGGCTAAAAGCGTGGGTACGCAGTGCAATCATGACATTACAGTGCAGATATATCTGTTTAGTAGTTACAGTGCCAATGGCAACGTACCGCTGTTACACATGTGTAAACCTAAAACGTCGCAGACCCTGACCAAGTATACATGAACTAAAATATTTCCTAGGTGGTAGGACTCTGCCAAGCCTGAGGAGTCCGCCTGGGTGACTACCACCGCCTTATTTATTTCTGCCGCAAAGCAACAATGCTTGCATTGTTGTGTTTCGGTTTGATGGAAAAGGTAGCCAGCACAATTACAGGCAGAAGGCATTTCATGTTAGTATTCACAGTGACAACGCACCTGCGGTTCTTCATTTTTGTTGCCTGCCACCTAAATGTATGAATCGTCGATGTTATGGCCGACAGTTACCGCTTACCATCAGGTGGGCTATCTGCTCGTTTGTTACTGCGTGGCATAAATAAAACCACTTAACCGATTTTAACGAAACAAAGGTTAGAACCATCTCCATTAAAATTACTTTCAAATAAAGAACCGATCGGGAGCTAAAATGCGACAGACAGACACAGATGCGCACTCGTATCACCCCTCTTTTTCCGTCGGGGGTTAAAAACAGCCCACCCAAACCCCCACCATCCCAATTAACGCAACTACAAGACTCCAACACTGTAACAATAATTCACATAGAAAGCCCTATGAGGCGGAAGGCTGATAAATATAATTCGTGTAGTGCCGCTGTGAGCTACGGCCGGCATTGGGATGGGGTCGTGATAGCGACGCGCACGCAACCCGAATTACCGGCCACTGTGTCACACGCGACCGGGACAGTATGGGGGCAAGGATCGCAAGGGGGCAAACGCGGTGATCGTGTAGGAGCTGTTTTAGTGTCAAGGAATGTTGGGGTTTGGTGTTCGACGGGTTAGGGAGCCTAATCTTTGTGCTGTAAAGCACTAGTTGAGATATAGGGTAGCAAAAAAAAAAAATCATCTTGGCCAAATGTCCCGGTTGTGCTCTCGCGCACGAGGCCTTGACCATGATCCAGGATTTGGCAGATCAGGTAATTATTTCTGTGGATTACATTCTGTGGAGCGACTTCCATGTGACCTACCAGGGCAACAGGACCAAATTGGATTATAGTTACTCATTCATTCGTCAGAATTGGCCGCAGCGGAATTCGAACCCGGTTTCTGTAGCTTACGAGTCGGATACCCTAACCGCTCGGCCACCGACGCTTCTAAAATATAGGGCAAATAGGCAGGTCGGCGAGTTTAACGATCTTATGCTCAGTACTGTAAAGTTGTCCTTAGGACACCCGAGTTTCAAATTCTAACCCGCATGGTTACGACTCTGTTAACAACCCCTGCGCAACCACGATATTACTGGTGTGCGCTAAAAATAACTGTAAGTAACTACACATTTTCTCTGGCTTGGCTTCACAATCGGGAGACCTTTGCGTGCTGAGAAACGACCCGTTAGTTTTGTTGTTCGCACAAATGTCGCTCCGGTTACACATTCATTTCCATGGTGCCATTGGGACGTATAACGGTAACGATATCTTGCCTCGGGGCTTTCTTCGCGATTTTGACGGGTTCACGCCATAATTTGGGCAAAAACGGAATGACGACGGAGTTCTGTGTGATGTAGGGATTATTATAAATGTCAGCAACGAGCTTGAAATAAGGATACGACGATTGGCGACGTGGTTCAACATGCCAGTCGGCCACGCAGAGATCCCAGATTCAATTCCTGGCCAAACAGAAATCGAAATGATGAATTTTAATTTCTGTTACGGATCTGGTTGCTTTATATAGAATAAGTATGTATTTAGTAGTATATAATTAGTTAATCAGTTATCTAGCACCCACAACACAAGCTTTCCTTACTTTGGGGCTAGATGGTGCTGTGTGAATTGTTGAAGCATATTTATTTATTTATTCAAACAGTAGAAATGAGAGCTTCATGAAGTCTGGAAGAAGTATCAGTGAAATATTATATACCGAATAGTATAATCAGGGGATGGCTAATAGAAAGGAATACGTCAGGTTTAGTCATAAAGAGTGAGTGAATGAAATAAAATTAACGAATATGGATTCCATATATGTATAAGACACAATCCAATAAAATTGAACCTAACCCATAGCTGCTTCTGCAAATAATCCCAAAACTTCTCTCCCAACCAAACCTTTCAATTTGAGCAAAGAACCAGCTTGTTCAAAACTCCAACCAACAATAAAAGAGTAAAGATACCGCCCCAAGAGATCCTCCACTAATATAAATACTATAACAGAAAGAAAGGATACTACAAAAGAAATAAATTGATGGCGAAAGTTTTTCAATACGTTTGCAAGAGAGTGCCAAGTTTTTTCTCAGCAAAAAGATAAACTCGGTTCAGAGGTTGTTTACTGTTAACTTGGCTCAGGGGTGGTGAATATTATTTATGGCTTAGTCTTGCTTTTTTCTAAAATATATTGTTTACGTTTCGTTATGAAAAGTCGATGTTTGTGTTTGTTGTGTAATGTGGACGAAAAGTGTGTGTGAAAAGGTGTACAATTTTCAGTGTATGAGTATACTCGTACATACATACATACAGTCACGACGCTTTTCCGTACGGCTAGACAAAGACCACATGAGTACCTAAACATATAAAAAAATTACATCTTTACAGCGCTGTCAGCATCTTTCACAGTATATTAATACCATTGCAGATATTTGTTTACATTTATGGGAATCCTTACAGGTGATATAATGAAGTGTATTGGTAACTTAAAACATCTTTAAGCCAATTACAAGTATCTACACAAAGAAATATACAACAAGAAGCTTGTACAAATAGCTATTGGAGGCCTAACACTGCGAGATTTTATTATGGATATATTCCATTATGCTGTACTAGCTTCCACCTACGAATTGAGCAAAGTTTATGTATAAACCATCCATTTTCCATACAATATTCGCACCCAGTCTCGAAAATAGCTATTTGCTTGCCAGTGCCAGTGGTATAGCTTTACTCTTTGCCTATCTCATCTATTTAGATTGATATGCATTTATATCATAGTTGTTTGTTTAATCCATATTTAGTTTTGTTTCAGACAAAAAAAAGCACTAAGTGAAATAACGATCTCTTTATTATCTAATAAATCTATTTATCAAACTTACACATTTTTCAGTTCACACAAGCCTCCACCCCAATTACATAAACGGTCAACGGCCATTGCTATAAAAGTGTATCTATATATCTATAAATATCCTACAGTAATCCCACATTAACTACAATATATGGACCTTAAACTCCACCTAAGTAACATTTATAGTTTGCGTCGAATGCGAAGATTTACAATAGCAAATGTAATAAAACTTGTAGGTAGATCGCCACCATTGTCCCTGATTTAGATCGAAGCTAACAGTGATTTTTTGGAGCCTAGGACGTGAGGATTTATTGCCTATTCGAGATAACCTATTCGAGTAAAGGCTAGATTTTGCACTGGCGAAAAATACAGACAGAATTTCTAGATATGTCTATTTTTATTCAAGATTTTAGTAGACAGACGTGATTGAAAACTTAATTGAATACTGTCGGCCCGTTGTGACCTTTACGAGATCGTCCGTCCATCTCGTGGGTTAGCCGTCACGGTTAGTGTTCAAGTAACGTACATAACTCAGAAAAATTGTTGGTAAAAGGCGGCACTGGGGCTGGAACTAGGTACCTCTCGTTCACGAGTCGAACCCGCTAGCCATTAGGCCATTAACGCACCGATGGAACCAGAATGAATTAAACGTACATTTTGTATCACAGTTACAGATGACTGTCAGAATGACACAGGAGCAGATCTCTCTCTGTAGTCTCTCCTTGGGCACAGTTGTACAAAGCAGTATTAGCGCCATCGCGTACAGACCTTCTATAAAGTGGCTTACACTTGTTATTCCTTTTTTACGGCCGTTTGTATGGCCGGGCGAGGGACCAGTGTATGGGCCCTGTTTACATTATGTAAAGTGCTCGGGAGAGACTGTTCAGTTTTATTTACGACTTACCGATACGTAGAGGATTTGTTTACTTCCGTCGTATGGTAATATTGATCTTCCCGCGGGCCGTAATATGTATTGCTGAGAATACAATATTTGGTGTGATAATAATAGCGAAATTGAACGTGGGAAACGAGTAGGCATTTCGGGACGACGAACTTGTGACGTATAAAAAAATACGTCGCTGTGTAAATGTACACAAATAATTTGGTATCAAAGGAAAAATTGACTTAAAACCTTAAATGAGTACAGGAAAAATCGTAAGACTACATGATCAGTGACTTGAATAAATGAGCAGGAAAATAACAACAATAATATGAAAGAAATAAGACACCTTCAGGGAGGCCCGGTCTTAAAAGATAATATTTAATGAGATACTGTAATATATCTGCCCGTATATTGTTACAGTATTACCGTAACATACATTAAATCCTCACTTTCCACACCGAGATAAGCCTTAGAACATCACAGAGCACGTCGTGTTATCTCCACTCCTGACAAGGGGCTACAACTGCCCTTCCTTTCACGAAACTAACTGTGGAATAAACAGAGCACCGTAACAAGCACCTAATTAGTCTTGTAAAATAGCCGTAATAAAATATTCAGTCGACGAAAAAATCGCCTTTACAGCCTACAATTAAAATTGTAACAACTATACCAGACGCTAGCATTCCAAATCCGTAAGCACAGCACTGCACAGAATCAACATGTAATATACAAATACACACATTAATTACACAGTGTTTCCACACGTATGCACTGTTCGTAGGCGGGCCGCTACGCCGTAGTAGGCGTGCGGTGTTCGCTACGGGCGGCGTAGCACTGCCGCGCGGTTCGAACCGGCTAGCCGTGGTCGGATTCGGTCGCACCGACGTCGGTCTGTCTCTGTTTCAATTAACTGCCCTGTCGAGGTGACGTTCGCCCGAATCTGGCGTAACGCACCGACGTTGCGTTTGTCAAATCACATGCATTGTTCGTGCAATTCGGTGATTGGGGTTTTCGGGAAATTGGCGATGAATACGGTCAAAGATAAGGATAAGGAGCGGAAGGACTGTAAATAAATGTTCGAGGTTATAGGTTCGCCTCTCTGTCTGCTGTATTCATTAACAGTCCACTGCTGGTCTTGAGCCTCCTTGAAATTTGTGAAAGGCTTTGCCATAATCTACACGTTTGGCAGGCGCATGCAACATAGAAACACAATATGCTATTGCCTTTTCCTAGTTTTAAAAGGTTATTGGGGCTGTCTGTGGGTCTGAGTCGCCTTTTCGACACCTACCGATGTATGGAGTCAGTGCTATATTCTGCCCTGACGTACACCTCACGACTTGTATCTTCACGCATTTAAGCAATTAAACTTTATGTAAGTAAATCTATTTAAAAATTTATAAGGTCAAAATAATATTATAGCGAGATAGATAATATCGCGAGTATGTACTGTCTATTTTTTTTTTCGAATATTTATAATAATGTACTTTTTTAAATAAATTATTAGTTTGCTCTTCATCTATATCTAAGACAAAATGCCGTCGATATAGACCGAGGACGTGAAGGTAAAAGTGAGCGCCGGAAATTGTAAGGACATGAAGAGATTGGCAGACAAGTGAGAGGAGTGGCGATTGCTCCACCAACAAGAGTTACACTGTTAAACATATGATCATGATAGAGCGTTCTCGCCCAGAAGATACCTAAGCACACACAGACGAATTAGGTATATTATCTACGCATATACGCATAACCCAGCAGTAATCGTCGCGCAACCCAGCCATTCGTCGGCCGACTCGTACATCTAAATGCAGTGCGCAAAAACTTGGAATGAACCAAAAATACACCGCAAATCCCTGTTTGGACGTGTTTACGTCTCGGAACCGAGTGCCCGCTTAAACTGTCCGAGATGAAATATCTCCGTAGTGACAACTTAAGATCCGCTTGAGGCCTGACGGGGGCGAATCGCTTCGCTCGATAAATTAAAAAAGAAACAAAGCAAGCCCGTGGAGTATGAAACGAGTGTGTTTCTCGGTTCTCGACCTGTGTTTCTCGGTTCCTCGAGCGGAGTTAGCGTGTTTCTGTGAATTCGGTTCTCGAGCGTAGTCTGTTTCCAGGAGAGGAAAATTTCTAGGAGAGGCTATAACTGGCTTACATTTACACTTGAGTTTATGACTTGTTTTTTCCTGTAGCGGTACTGAGAAGCCTCTCTCGATTCTTCCTCATTCGTTTATATTATCATACATTATCGTCGGTTTAAAATACTCTTGACTTGATGTTATGGTTTTATCAATATGGCCCATATCGTTTTAATATAGGCTGTTATCAATCTTGTTTTAAAATAGGTGTCTGCATTAGCATGTGTCTACTAATTCTGTCTATCATATTTTTATGCAAAATATCACGTAAAAAATGACTTGCTGTTAACAATTCTCCGAGAGATAGATACAGGGATAGAGGTCCCGGGTTCGATTCCTGGCCGAACAGAATTTGTAATGATTAATTTTTATTTCTGTTACAGGTCTGGGGGTTACATGTATAATAAGTTTGTATTTAAAAGTATACTATAGTATTATAGTTTATGAGTTGCCTAGCAGTCATAATACAAGCTTTGCGTACTTTGGGGCTAGGTGGCGCTATGTAACTTGTCCAAGCATATTTATATACATTTTATTTATTTTTTACTATCTGAAAGAAATCCTTTCGTGAAGGGAGGACAAGTAGTTCTGATTTTGTCACCTGAACAGATAAGTTGGTGGTACTGTAAGATGAACTGTCGCCCATTCCATAATATCTATGATTCGTGCATTTAGATTGCAGGTAAAAAAAGCAATCGCAAATGGAAATTTTGTCGAATCCTTGGAGTAATCGCTGATGGAACTACATCTCCTTAAAATCTCTTTTTACCACATTCGCAACTGTTTTTCATGACCGGTTACGAAACAACACTTGTCTTTATCGCAGCGTACTCAACGAAATCAAGCGAACTGGACGACTTTCCATTTTTCTCTCGGCAACGTTTCAAAACAGAATCAGAACATCGGATCAAATTATCAATTTCGCTACCTATTTTGTTATTCAACGTTAATTGTATTACACCGTAATATAAACTAGATAGGTAAGTAATTTAATTGTAAGAAATTTATTTCGGACACACGGTTTGTTATTCGGATTTAAATACCTATTTTTGCGTCGTGTTCTTTTTTACATTTATACAGCTCGTTCGGTACGAAAGAAAAGTCAAGGCGTGATTGGAAAAAACGGAAACTATCGCCAATAATATCCACGTTTTTTTTTAAATCATACGGTAGGCAAACAGGCAAGCGGGCCACCTGATGAAAAGTGGTCACCACTGCCTATAGACATTAGCAACACCAAGAGTATCGCCAATGCGTTGCCCACCTCTATAACACGTTGCTCTGACAGCAAAAAGGCAAATGCCCCTCCACTGCCAAAGCCACGGTTCCCCAAATCCCCACCTCATGCAGCACTGTAGACCTTACTCACCGGCAGAAACACAATTCTAGTTAAAAGAGTATTGTTAAGGTACGGTATTCTGTAAGGTGGAGGTACTTCCCCAGTCGGACGGTTCCAATTCGAACGGGATACCCCGCTATGCCCTACCACTCTTAAAACAAAAACTACTACTTAATAGAGATCACTTCGAAGTTAAATTTGACTTGCCCTGTAGTCGGTCACAGTAACTGCTTTGTCATGCAGCAGATGCGCCACAAATTGAAATTTAGCTCCATAGTAGCTTCACTGCTCTGCCTGGCCTATGAAGCCCTTCTCAAAAACACGGTAGGTACGTCCACAGGTTTACCCCGAATCACAATCTGCGAAATATAATCTTTTTATAGTTACAATAAGTGGATTCGGCGCGCCTTCGTTCGCGTGGCGTCCTACCCCTACACAACATTACCCTACCTCTACTCTACATATACCCTTTAACTTCTTTACCCCTTTTATCCTTGTTAATAAGCCTTCCTCTTGAATCGCACTATCTATTGTTGAAAACCGCATTAGAAGATCTAAGCGTACTTATATACAAAGGGACAGACAGAGGGAAGCGACTTTCTTTTATAATATAGATTGCACACATCAACAACATTATTGTTACTGTTTCCACATCTCATTTCAAGATACAAAACGCAATCGACCCAATACCTCCCCAGAATCAAGTTATAAACGAAGGTTCCGCGAGAAAGTTGTTAAAAACAGCACGAAGTGGAGATCGGCCGAGTAAGCCTGCGGATCCAGTGATCAATTGGCGAAACAATGCTGTTTATATAATGATTTATAAAGCGGGGATCCGTTACGTCACGGATTTTTTCCTTCGCTGGCTGCCGCGGATTTAGGCAGGCTTTGCGAGTAGGGTGGGACGGAGGTGGGCTTTGGACCCCCTTCTTTTCTTTCTTAGTAAATTATAGGCGTATTATTTTTTCGGATCTGAATTTAGCTATTTTTATTATTTTTCTAGTATGTTGGAGTACTTCGAAGGATGCGTGGGAGGAGCTTAAAAATGTCTTCTTATGTCAATTAGTGTAGGTATAACGTTGGGTACGTGGCGTTGGGAGCAATTTAGAAGTGTCGGAGGTACTTCAGTTGTACTTAAGTCTTGTGAATTGATTTCACCATTTAATGATATACGGTGGTATCAGTATTTACAAGATATAAATTACCTTGTATCCTTAAGTTATTTACCTAAGTATACGACTCTGTCGAATATATCTGTCTGATTGTAGTTTAAAACAGTGACATAATACAAAAACCGCGTATTACACCCCGACATTATGGTCTCTCCACAGAATGTGAGGTTGGCTGGAAAAGATCTCTTTTAGGGATAAGCTCGCTTTGTACTTTGTATTGTAACTATGTTTCTAATGTGTTTTGAGCAATAAAGAGTATAATAATAATAAGTACCGACAAGGATATAATCCAAGGGTCTACAGCCCCCCCGAAGAAACCCTTACAGGAAAAAGCTGAGACAAATAAGCGTCCGGCGAGCCGTAAAATTTTTTTGTCACGCGAATCCGAATAAAAATTAAAGCCCAGTTTCATTTACAAAGGAGATCGGTGCATTTGAGCGGAAACTAAGAAATGAGGGCCATTGAAGGCCTACCGTATTGGACGTTAGATAGATTCGCCCACCACCGTTAGCATTGTAAATTGCATCTTAATATAAAACGGTGTGCCAATTAGTTCGTTTTTGATAAAAATTTATAAAGGATCCCATAACAATAGATCCCAAGGGTTACACTCAACAGTTTTCCATTTGCGTGCTCAGCGGTAAGAATACAAAACCCCAATGACAATTCGTGTCCCACACGAATCCTTCGGGAACACATAACTTCGTTTATTAAAAAACGACCGCCATATCTCTCACACTCATAAGTCACACGCAATCGCGCATCCAATTAATAACACAACCTCAGCGCAGAGTGGGCCGGAGGGGGGTGTTTAGACCCCCTAGAATCCTGTTTAGCCCCCCCTAGAATCCAGGCCTTACGCCTTACGAACAAAACAGTTTATAAGTCGTCACGTTCAATCATTGCAACGTGATCCGCACATTTGCCGGGATGTACAAACACCTGTACCTAATTAATGACGCCGCCGAGTCCGGCAAATTATAAATGAGCAACAATATATTATATGCTTAACAAATTTGGTAATTTCCCCCCCGGGAACCGTTCACGCCGCGCCAGTCGAACGCCCGCCAGTAGTTCTAGCTACCAATACGTATAAGTTTGTGTACACTATTCGGGGTTATATACTGTTCGGGAAGTGGTTTTGAATAGTGGCACTAAATAACTCTGATTACTAGCTACTAAAATATTAAACTTTGACCTCGAACTAAAAGTTCGACGCGTGATTAGTACGTGAAGACCTAAGCGGAGACCGATATAAACTGTTTATTGTTTTACACGCGATGTAAAATCAGACATAGACGTAATTTATTTTGACATCACAATACTCGTAATACATACATTGAATCCACCTAGCAGCGTGGGCAGGCCTCCCAGCCCGCCCACGCTGCGTTTTCCGGTACGCGATCACCACTCGTGAACTTTCCAGCCTCATTAGCCATCTGTGCTGCGAGTTATATGCCCTGCCCACTGCCCACAACGTACCGGAAGACGCAGAGCGGGTAAGCCTGCCACTAGGTAGACAGACGATCTGGTAAAGATCGCAGGTGCCAGCTGGATGTGGAACGCACAAGCCCGGCCTTTGTGGAGATCTCGGGGGGAGGCCTTTGCCCAGCAGTGGGCATCTTCCGGCTGATACGATTCGAATATATGGAGTAATGCGATGTCAAAAAGGGCCCCGGCTCAGCGTAAGGTGCAGCTTAACTTTACAGTGCTGATTTTCAGCGGCACCTTATTGCATAAACACCATTACTGTCACAATAGCGAACTAATTTGTTAAAAGAAAAATCTTCAATTCTCTAAAGTGGCAGAAATTGAGTACTAACGAACGATGCACGATTCATTGACCAAAACCTTTTTTAATACAAGGCGAATTCGTTAAATTATCGGTAGAACAGTAGGGAACGAATTATTTTACCACATTGTTGAACGAGTACTTCCTAAGAGCAATCGGGTCTAAACGAACCCACAATCCGCCCGTAACGATAGAATAATTATGATTAAATTGTTTAATTTAGGTATACACTGTTTAGTCAGACAAATGAAAATCGACGTCCCTGGAATAACTAAGTAGGTACTTAGCGAGTTTAAATTGTGTTGTTGAAATAGCATTGTGCTATTGTTATTTGCCAGGTAATTTGGACTATAACTGTCATTTCGTCATCGTAGTTATAGACAGGTAATAGATATGTCCAATGGAACAGTTCTAACAGACTAATGGGCAGGTTGATTCGCGTAAAGTTCACTGTTGGACGTGACCTCCCTGTATATTAGTGGAGTATATTGCCATAATTTCCACGCATGGTACATCGCCACCATACAATAATATGATCATCTTGGCGTTAATGTCCCGGTTGTGCATTACCTCACATGGGCCCGGGGTTCGCCTTGACCATGATCCAGAATTTGGCAGATCAGATAATTATAGTGGAGCGATGGCCATTTGACCTGCGTGACCCTGCTACCAGGGAAACTTGACCAGATTTTCTTTACCGTAAGAGCATCGGTTAGGATTCAGCTAATGTATATTACTCGGAAAATAGTCATTGGTACATGGCCGCAGTGGGATTCGAACATGGTACCTCTCGCTTACGAGTCGGATACCTTAACCACTCGGCCACCGACGCTCCTTCGGCCACCGAGGTTCCTAATACACTGATACTATTATACAGTATATTATGACATGGGTCGTGTGTCCCACTTAGGTACTACTTACCTTATTTAGGTTTTACTTTTATCTTCATTTACTTACATTTTATTCTTATGTCAAAACGAATAGGCATTTTCTAGATACAATCGCTCCGTCTTTGGCCGTACCGTCACTAAGATGGCGGTCAAATATTTGCCATAGCTCAGATGACACTTCTTTTACTTTAACTTGGGCTTACCTAACTAAAACTTTGGGACAAAATATAAGTGCCTCTTGACCTATATCAATAACTAGGTCGCTCTTGTTGCCAGTCAGAGTATTACGGGAATATTATTACAAGATTATTTATAAATAAATATGCTTGGACAAATTCACACAGCGCCATCTAGCCCTAAAGTATGCAAAGCTTGTGTTATGGGTTTACATGCCGGTCGCCACGCAGAGGTCCCAGATTCGATTCCAGGCCGAAGAGATATTGAAATGATGAATTTTAATTTCTGCTACGGGTGTGGGTGTAATAAGTATGTATTTAAAAAGAAAAAAAGTACGTTATCAGTTATTTAACACCCATAACACAAGCTTTGCTTACTTTGGGGCTAGATGGCGCTGTGTGAATTTGTCCAAGCATATTTATTATTATCCCCAGCGCCGTACAAAAATAGCAAACTTTACACCAGTAAAACACAACCAAAGTAGCAGATGCTCGCCTCATCGCGGTTGCAACGTAATAATTGATCAGCAAATCGCACAGCTGGCCGTAATGATTGCCTTCAATAATGCATCGTGTGCATGGATCGTATTACCGGCAATGACCAGCCAGGTGTGCCTTGCTTGCATTCGAGTGATACGCTCAGCTGAGACCGTTGGCGTATGGTTGCTAGTTGCGAGCTTTTGGTGTTGCCAATCAATCGTCGGTATGACGGGTTTTTGGCGGGCCCGATATGAATGTAAATACGCTTGGAGAATCCACACAGCGCCATCTAGCCGCAAAGGAAGTAAAGCTTGGGTTATGGGTGCCAGAAAACTGATATATTTTAGACGTTCTTATTATACATACAACACCTAGAACTGTAACAGAAATTAAAATTCATTTCAAATTCTGCCCAACCGGGAATCAAAACCCTGGACCTCTGCGTGGCAGACCGGAGATGTAAACCAACTGAACCACTGATGTGGTCAATAGCAACACGGTTGTTGAGTTTGACGTCAAATCTACAGCGACAACCAGAAAAGTACTTAAGTACATATTGTCCAGCTAATTGGCCGACCCTTTACTCCATATTGTCATGTGGATTTTCATAAGGTCAGGGGATCAACTAATTAGTTGAATGACCCTTGTACTTCTCTAGACTTACACCTAGAGTCTAGTACCTTTTAGAGTACTTTGCTTAGATAGAATTCAATAAATAATAGTGAAAATATGGGACGCACACCTGAAGTACCTATTGTTGAAGCCCCAACTCATCGCCTAAAACATGTTCATATAACATAAAGCAATCAGTAACAGAGATAAGATTCACTCATACATCATTGTATGCCATTTAAAGGTTTCTTGGGCACAATAGTCCACCCGTACGCTAGATTACCATCTCCTATAATAACTGTATGAAAGGAGGGCCTACCGAATCTTAATTAGCTATCATTGGGACTCATTGTGACTCTTTGGTAGCTGGAATTGTATTTGCCGTTTGTTTGCGTAATGCGCAGTGGTAATTGTGCCACAGATCACTGTGGCAAGGTTCTATCTAATGGTATGTTGCCGGAACAAAGGAGAATTTCGAATAATATCCTAAGCAGAAACTACAAGCTTTTGCCCCCGATTTCTTCCGCGCGAAATTCGGCTGCAGTCTGTTCCGGCGGTAACATTAAATTACGAGATTAATTACAGCTTATGTGCTATTCTGGATCACATGCTATATTTTAAATTTAATCAAAATTCGTTTAGTAGTTTAGCGTGAAGGAGTAACAAACATCCGTCCCTCCTCCCTTACAAACTTTCGAAATTATAATATAACAGTAAGACATACTTCTCCTAAATTGCAGTTATGCTAGTAATTCGATACAATCGATACGATCAACGCATCACACAATTGGAACCACTAGTTCTCCCTGTAGGTAGGTGCTCTCTCATTGGTTCGAAATATAATTTACCTTTTTAGGACAACTTGTCTTTACTCTTTCTACATTAGGTAGCTGTTCTGCAACGGCAGCTTAAAGACGAAAAGGAAACATTCGGCATATCTACTCCAATTTCAAATTCAGCACTGGCCGCACGTGAAATGCACAAAAAAAGAAATAAAAGTACTCGCGTTATTGTGATTTCATGGAGGCAGAATGAAGTCAGTGCGTTGAGATGAAGTTATGGTAGGTACGCGGGTCAGGCGGGCCCGTGTGCTGTTAAAATTACTGTCGTACTTACTTAGATAGTAGACATTTTGTTGCTTCTTTTCCTGGGGAGGTCTACATAGATTTTAAGGGTATGTTACGGGATTCCTACCGCGTACCTTTGTCGACGAATAGCCCGATATTTCGACACAGTTGCATGCATCATGGTCACGGGACGACTACATAGATGTAGCGATAAGTACCAGCCGGTACAACGGTAAGCATTTTCGTATTTAAAATGTTACTGTGATATGATTGACGACCTGAGTGGTTCAGTTGATTAACACGGTCTGCCACCAGAGGTCCCGGGTTTGATTCCCGGCCGGGCAGAAATTTAAATGATGAATTTTAATTTCTGTTACGGGTCTATTTTTTAAGTATATAAATAAGTAGTTTATCAGTTTTCTGGCACCCAGAACACAAGCGTTGTTTACTTTGGAGCTAAATGGCGCTGTGTGAATTGTCTAAGCATAGTCCTTTATTTTATTTATTATAGGTAATCACTAACAATCTGTTAAAGTCGGAACTACTCCTTGAAATTAAAACAACCACAAAAGGTTAGGTTTTGCAACAAAACAAATCTATCTCCAAACCTGTTATCACAACAAAAACTGGCAACAAACAGAAATCACTTCCGCAACTTGGATAATTAACTAATAACTCGCCAGCGAAATTGAACGCGAACATCCTTCTAGATGCATATCAATTCCTCTTGAATCTGTACAAAATCATGGCTACAAAACTTCAGTTAATTAAACGCTGTAATGTCTGGAGAGTGGCCCCTGGCTTAATTGGAAGGTTCTACACTTAGACTAACTTCTCCGTAATTTCCCTGGTACCTAATATAAAATATTATATTCGATATCTCATATTTCGCTTCCAATTTGCTTGAGCATTTTTGCTGCCATGGCTTTTCGCAGTAATGTGTTGTTACCTTTACACAATTTTGTCAACGATTTGCTTACTTATTATTACTTCTCAACTTCCCTACTCGTGAATATAGTCATGACGACCTGAGAGGTCCCGGATTCGGTTCCATGCCGGTTAGAAATTGAAATTATGATTTTTAATTTCTGTAACGGGTCTGGGTGTTGTATGTTTGATGAGTAGGTAAGTAAAAATATATAAGTAGTTCATCAGTTTTCTGGCATCCATAACACAAGCTTTGCTTACTTTGGGGCTAGATGGCGCTGTGTTACAATTAACACAGCGCCATCTAGCTCCAAAGTAAGCAAATTTTTTCTTGGACAATTCCAAGCATATTTAAGCATACGAGTTAAGCATCGTATATATTATTTCTATTTATTTATTTATTAGTGCATTCGGACATTCACGAGTAGAAATAGCCGCTCTGCATGCAGTCTATTACACCACAAGCCCCAATAAACCTCATCCTCTATCAATATTAAACACGCAATATACAGAAAAGTCACTGCACTCACACCTGGAAAGAAGACACAAACCGCTCGATCATAGGTGATAATCCAAGCCTAGCGTCCGTTATTACCCACAGTGACTTGCACACTCCACGATGAAAAATTATACAGTTTATTTTTGAAACAGCACGTTCCAGGTTCACCTTGATAACGCACCCCTGCTATTCGAGAGGCTTGAAGTGATTTATAGGCTTAGAGTGATGAGATATAAAGGGGGGTACTAAATGTATGACGAGTTACAGCGTTATGAATTGCTGTGGCTTCTTTGATAAGTTGCCGTCGTTTTAGGTTGGATCCGTGCGTCAAATCGGTTGTAATGATCGTACGTACTGCTTTTTTCTGTCTAATGATAGGTAAGGGTTCCTTGCCAAGATGATATATACTAACAAAGTAGTATATATCATCTTGGCGTTAATGTCCCGGTTGTGCTCTCGCGCACGAGGGCCCGGGGTCCGCCTTGACCATGTTTCATGATTTGGCCCATCAGATAATTACAGTGGAGCGACAGCCATCTTACCTCCGTGACCCTGGTAGCAACCAGGGGTACCTGACTTGATTTTATCATGGTTACACATTCAGTCGCCTGAATGCAGTTTCATCACGATGTTTTCCCTCACCGTAAGAGCATCGGTTAGCATTCAACTAATGTACATAACTCAGAAAAGAATCATTGTTACATGGCCGCAGTGGGATTCGAAGCCGGTACAGATATTTCAACTCAGTTGTGCGCGCGGCCCTATGTGTGGGTAAACCTTGTACAAATACAGACACGTCACAATGACGCCACGCCATTGGCACGCCAAGTGGTCGCGTCACTGCCACATAAATGAAAGCTGTATATTTACAAGCGCACGCACACATAGTGCCGCGCGCACAACTGAGTTGAACTATCTATACCTCTCGCTTACGAGTCGGATACCGTAACCACTCGACAACCGACGCTCCTGACATTATCAAATTAATATATCAGAAAATATCAGAGGCACAAGAAACAGTCCAATTCCACTGTAGCACTTCAATTATACTCAGATTCCCAATAGACGTATCTCCCATCGTACTTACATACACATTTAATTGAAGACAAAAGCGCTTTCGACAGAATATTTATGGACTCCACAGTAAAGTAGAATAGACATAATGCTGAGCGCAATATTTCCGGGAAAAGCTACCATACATGTATATATCTTAGAGTCGTCTGCAGCCAGTCTGTTACTGAGTCTGGATACACCGTAAATAAGTAATGAGCAGTAATGGAACGCGCTATTGTATCGTTCGTGCCCTGTTTACATTGCAACCTAAGCGACAAACTAACGGAATAACTTGACACAGGCCTAATTGCGTCGCGGTTGTGATACATTTTGCGGATGACGGATTCACTTTGCTATTTTAATCGACTTCAATACACAAAGGAAGTAGGAGCATTTCAACTTTTTTGCGATTTGAAGGCGGTTTTTTTTTATTGTCATAGGAATACAACGAAAGTAACGCAAGAATCAGTTGCTATCAATGTTCCTTTGCTTCGGTACCGTGCTGATTTGTCAATTCTGCTATGCTAGTCAAGATGTCAATTAATGACATTCGCAAAATGGAGTAGACTGAAATACAAAGATTATTTGGAACTTGTGGAGGGCGTGGGTGTCACACATCAACTCCAGCTGTCTCTAAAAAATGTCGCTTTACAAGATGGCTGCGTTAGTTCTTATTTCGGCCACAAGCTAAATTATCCATGTAGTTTTGGCGACTTCATTCTGTTTACAACAAGTAGCATGGATGTCATTTTTAACCTAAACCTTAGGGAAGGTAATTAAAGAGTATTATTATTATTATTATAAGAGCTGCTCTAAACAGTCTTAACAATAATAAAACATCTCTTTTCTACCTTCGCTTCCGGTTCCGATAAACAAAATTAATAAACTCGGTTTCCGATTTCAGTTCCGATAAAACCACTTCCTCAACATCCCTACTACAAACGAGGCACAAAGTAAAATCAATGCGTCCACTATCCTTTAGTGACAGTATTTATTATCATGATTGGCATAAACTGAATCAACAAATGCAAAGTTATGTTAAAATATTTCCATTTCAACTGCATAATGGTAAAATATATCCTCGGCTTTAATAAAAAATGCAGCAGGTGGCAGTTTGTATGCGAGTAAGTGAAGTCAACTATTATTAAATTATTTTATTTCCATTGTAGTATCTAAAGCTAAGGCTAATAAATGACTTCTATAGGTATACCTTAGTTTATATAGGAGTTTATGACAGTAATAATAGATGTACATGAATAGGAAAAGCTACCTAATAGTTACGCTCCAAATCATCACGTGACAAATCCCTACTAATAGTATAAAGGCGAAAGTAAGCCTTGTCTGTCTGTTAGGATTTCACGGCTAAACCACTACACCGATTTTGATGAAATTCAGTTAAGACATAGGCTACTTTTTGTCCCCTCCACTTGCAAACTAGCAAGATATAGGTATTATAGTACAGGCGAGCGGAACCGCGGGCTAGCATTGCATAAAAATATCGTATACAACAGTCTATACAAAACCAAGCTAGCAGAAACGATACTTTCCGCAAATGAACTCTAGTAGGAGGCGATACTCCGAAATAATTTAGCGGCTCTGAATAGCTTCATTATTACAAAACGGGTCATCCATAATGGATGGTCCGAGGGCCCGAACTTCGATAACTAAGTTCTGTACCAATTAAATGCTGACTTATATCCGTTCAAAACATGGAGTTCGGAAATCCGGGGCGGTTTATGGAGCACCCACGCGGAGTTTCGTTATTCATTGACGCGTAAAAGGGATACTTTCGGGCCTCTTTCGGCATAATTTCGAACCAAATGTAGTTCGGGAAGTTTCGGGTAGCGTTTTCCGTGTCGCGGTCAATGACGCTCGAGCTGCGCGGAATAACTTGCGGTGCTTGCAACTGTTTAATAAAAATAAAAATAAATAAAACAGTGTGCCCTAAAATGGTTTATCTTGAAATGGAAAAAATTAAACCAAATGCCAACCGAAGCAAAAAGAAATTGGTCGCAAACTGTAGGTTCTATAACTGTTTATATTGAAAAGGAAAAAATCAAACCAAAAATAAAATTGGTCGGTAACTAGGTACAGTTATAGAAGAAATTTCTCACATGGCAACTAAGGTTGCGGAAGGAGCTCCTTGGAGAAGTTTTTCCTAGTAGTTTCTTCCAAGTAGAGTACCTAAGTATTTAGAAACAGGAGAAAAGGCTTTTACCGTCCGGCTAGCCTAGTTGCAAACTTCATAGGCGGAGACAACATAACCCGGGCTGGTAAGTTTTACGGCGATACAATTAAAACAAAAAATTTGAAACTTACATATACGTACTTGGTACAAGTGCGTCGGTGGAGATATTTGTTCTGAGCTCTCAACTTTGACCTCAAAGTTCTTTGCTACCGATACCTGTACGTCTAAACAGCTGAACTTCACAAAACAAACAAACTATTATACGGTAGCCCGTAAAACATGAACCAGGTTTTCAATCAGAAGTAAAACAAGCGCTTATAAGACCAACAGGCAAATTAATAATGGCCCCGTCACCGATAACACTGTATAGCATTATAGGCTTAAATGTCTTCGATCCCAAGCCCTCGAAACCACATATTCGCGTGCCGCCTACGCGGTTTGTCTGGAGCAAACTTTTGCTCGCAATTCATTTCTCGTCCATTCATCGCATTGATTCGGCTGTGCCGGAGAGCTCTTAATATTGTGGGCTAAGAAATTTTATGGACTATCTCTGGTAGCGATTAAACGATGGAATATCCGATTAAGACGGGCACTCGAGCACTCGTGGATATTAATAAATTCTGAAAAGGAATATATATACACAAAAAAGCCCGAAAGTAATGGTTTCTTTCCAGAAATAAATTTCAACGCTATATGTTATTCATCCTTATGAAAGTTCAGATCCGTTGTTATAACTGAGTTATACGTAGAACAGAAAATTAATAGTTATAACAGAAATTTTTTCAACTTTTTTCAATCCTCAATTAACAAAAATTGTCCCCCAAATATTTGTTTTTATAATTGGACTAGCCAGGCATTTGGCCGCCATCTCACCTGGTGGTAAGTGACGATGGGGCCGATGAGGGGGAGGGGCATACTTGTCTAGGAACAGCCTATTCACTCTAGTCTTGAAGTACACTACATAATTATGATCAACGATCAATGCTACCTATCTAAGTAAGATGTCGAAAAGGGAGAGTTAAGCCAGAATCAGTCTCTATTTACACGGCTTTGGGATGCTGGAGCGAGTAAGTATTTATAGTTTAACTTATTTTGTATTTATAGGTACCAAATAAATATCGAAGCTTTCGTCTATTAACCGAAACTTTTGCGTTTTGAAATATTGGGTGGGGCAAGTCTCTTTCCGCTTTGGTCCGTTATTAGAGTAATTGCCAGTTTAGTGGCCCCACCCGGTCGGCAGCGGATACTAACTAAATTACAAGCATCCGGCTTCATGAGTAGCAATTCAGTGAGTCGCGACGATTTTTTCTTTTCCCAGATATGAGGCACTGGCGTCATTAGTGAGTGGCCGTGCTAAGTATATTTATAGCTTTTTCGGTTAAAATCAGTTGCTGTCAAGACTGTCAAAAAGATCGCTGTATTATCTATTGATTCCGAGAGTGAGTTTGTGTTGTTCGGTTCCGATATCCGGTATGATGACAGTCAAATACCAGACTAATATATCATACTTCTTGCCTTCCTTCGATGCCGATATAATATTAGTCGCCTTATACGACACACAAGAGTGTAAGGGCTTGGTGCTATTCTACTTTGCCGGACACCACACGGACATAGTACCACATAGGTACTCCAAATTAACTCAATAAAAACATTCGGCACGGCAAACTCATTTAACCTCCACTTCATATAACTCCGGAAGGCTTTCAATTCCCTTAGGAACAGCCTGCCCAAAACAAATCTCCCCGTCCAGTACAAATACGAAACATCAATTTGCTTAATCGCTCTTTGATGTAAGCAATCCTTTGTTGATTTCAATGACCCCGGGAGATTGGATCCAATGGGTCGGGCCTTCCTAGTTTCCCATAACGGGTAGTTACAGATGTGGCTGGTGGTCGGAGTTGAATACCACAGTACGTTACTCACGGACGTCGTACAAGGTGTATGCCTATGTATTTATGAAATATAGAACTAGCAATGCCCCGCAGTTCCATCCGCCCTCGGCCCCCGATCTCATCGCGTCGCATGAGCAGTGCGTTCTTTCTGAATTTTAATATAAAACGCTACTGTGCATTTTCTGCTTCATGAAGGTCCTCACTGGTCTGGTAAGCCTGAGAGCAAATCAAAGTGGAATGTATTGCTCATAGAATGAGGTCCATTTTTGTAACATTTTTCTATTATGTTACGCGTCGCTTCTAAAAGCCGTGATGGAAAATGGAGCAATACATTCCACTTTAGTTTGCTTTCACGCCTTTTGCTTCTGAACTTAGACAACTAAAACTAGCCAAATGTATTAAACGCATAAGCTCTTGGTTACATACATAAGACACCCTTGACTACAAAGATCTACAGAAATTAAAAAATTACTCTCAAAACATCTTTAAAATATTTAGCAACCTATCACAAACCGCAACTTTAAAAAAAAGCTTGACCGAGCGAAATACCTTAATAGCGGTGGCTTTAAGAGCCAGTGGTGCCAGGATAGGTGCCGGCGAACATGGGAGATTGCTCTCACTACTCTAGCTAGAGTAATGGGCGAGACAGAGCGTATTTTAAACATTGTGTTTGTTCAAGGCGCCGTGAACACGGTATTTAAATAACACTTTGGAGTTTTCGCACCGAGATTGCTCCCTTGGGGCACTCCTTTGGACTAAAACAGAATGTGCTGCACACGCGGTAAAGGGCGTTGGTGTTAACGTCTTTGTGTTCCGCGAACGTTATTGACTTCCAATTGGGTTAGTGTCACAGACGAATGTTTTCTGGTATATTGTGAAATCGGCGATAATTGTCCCCCAAAGTTGTCCTCCAAATCTACCTATCTCTTTCACACTTGTGGTAAGTTGCGACGAGTGAATCGTACACAGTAGTCAAAATAGTACAAATACATGAATAACAGGACTTTGCCTATGAAATTGCAGTTTTATAAATAAAATTTTGGTTGGCGAAAATAACGGAAACTGTAATATTCATAGAACAGCAGCAAACTCAATATTTTAAAAGGTAAAACCGATTACAATGAGACATTACATTTTTTATTTAATAATTATGAACATATAAAATATTTACACAGACAATAATAAACCAAATAAAAACTAATAAATACATTTGTAAAAATGAAAAGTCGTCTACACTGCTACCCGACGGAATGATGCCCTAAAAGCTGGCTGCAGTGCCTCGTTGTATATCAAAGCTTATCTTATATCCGAGAAACGAGCCATCTCTTAGGTCACCCGCGGTGTCTTATTGTTCTTTACATATACCTTTAAAGACAAAACTGACTAAAAAGACATAATATAATATAACATTCCAATTACTTAAAAACAATAATGAAAAATATTAACGATAAGTTTCGCGCACAAAAACCGCCAACTTGAAACAAAGCGCGGCAGATAAATTCGTTGATTAAATTTAAAACAATGGCACACTCGCCCCGGGCTTTCTTCCAACATCCCATACCCTCAAACCCGACAACACAAATAAAACAAGAGTAAATAAGACTATACGGTGTGTTCACAAAATTGCATGTCAATCCAATACGCAGCGGCGCGGAGTGCGCCCCCCCCCCACCCCCCGGCAGCCAGCACAAACCGGATAGAACTAGTTCAAACCGGCATCCGCGATGCAATAAACTACCCCCGTATAATGGGCATCCATTAATGGAAAGACGGTTCGCTGCGTTAATGTATTAAGTAAATAGTAGCATTATTTATTATATTATGACGTTGTTTCCCTCAATATTGGTATAGCTATTTGAAATGTGTTGCGTTTTAACTGTAACCGCCCGAATGCGAGTGAGTAATGGGTTTAACTGTAACGTTTGTACAGTCAGCTTCAGAGAACGGATCCGGCATGCATTTAGCGACATTAACATTTACAGTTAATAAATTATTTACACGTTCCGACAATGAGAATATAGACTTCAGGTTACTGTGCGGCAGTGGGAGGGTATGTGTCTGCCTCCTTTATATTACCCATTCCATTTTCTTTCTCATAACTCCAGTAGTCGTTTTACATAAATTATATTCTTTATGTACTGGATGATAATGCTGGAATTACTCAATGATCGGTCCCGTACTCCTTCAAGAATCTGTCAATCGCGACGGCTGTCGACTGAAGTTTGTCAACAACTTAAGTAACTATATAACCAACTAACAGAGTAATTTCACAAGTCAACTACGAGCTTATGACCAAAAGAGTCACCAACAAGAAACGTGAGGAGAGAACAGGTATACCAGAAGAACTTGGCTGTTTTTTTGCAAGAGCCAAGCAGGTTTCTCACGTAGTCTTTATTCCTGTATAAAATCGCACCGGGTGTGACTTTTAAATAAGATCGTGTTACGGCACGGTTTGGGACCGAGTGGCCGGTGTTGCCACTATAGAAGCTCTGTTATTTTTCAAAGGCAATGCTTGAGGAAATGCTGTGCTATTTTATTAACGCCTGACGAAAAAAGAGAGTTGAAAAGTTTGACGTGTGTATCTGTGGAGGTGTGTGTCGTCTGTGGCACCGTAGCTACCGAAAGGATGGACCGATTTGGATGCGGTTTTTTCTATTTGAAAGCCAGTTTAATTGAGATGGTTCTTAGCTTTGTTTCATTGAAATCGGTTCAGTAGTTTAGAAAATATGTGAGTATTCGTAAACTTGGACGGTGGTTATAAGACGTTTTCAGTCGGTTAGGTTAGGTTATGGAATCTTGATTAGAATTTATGTCTTACGTACGAGTGTACGCTATCCCATTCTACGATGAAAAATTTTTAATGAGTCTGTAATTTTACCAACAGTAGAGCCTAGAACAGAGCGTTACCGCACAATTCTTTAGTTTATTTTACTTATCTTTCTCAACTTAAATACTCAGCCAAAATTTGGCAGCAAATTCGCCCTAAATCAATGGCCGATCAAACGATTTTAAAGCATTAGAGACAAGACAGACTAAAGCCCTGGCAAAAAGCTAAACCTCCAGAATAAGCTAAGGCGTCTTAAAGCTGTTCCGAACCGTATAGCGGTTTCATATGCAAATCAGATTTGAACTCTGAGCTACCCAGAGCCTCAGCACGGCGTGGACACTTTTTGCAAGTAATATGATTCTATTCTTGAAAACTTCCGTGGTTGCGCCAAGTTTCACTTCTTTTTTAGTTAGAGAGTAATTTTTCACGTAAAGGTAGTCTAGGAGTTGTGCTAAAAGGCGTGTCAGTGACTGTCCAAATTCCTGTTTTTTTGTGAAGACATCATCATTCTAATTGTAATGGCTAATTTGTACCTGTCGAGTGTCAGATGGCCACGGCGTTTTAGCTTTCAAAATTTAAAAACATGAATGCGATTTCCAAATGAAACCGGAGCAAAGTATAAGCCGGTACCTAGATCAAAATAATAATAACAACTACAAATAATACAAACGCACATAAAATACCTTGTTTTCTCAGTGATATAGGTATCTAAATGAAACCCGAGCAAAATATGAGCTAGTAGATAGATGAAAACAACAATAACTTCTATGCCAAACGCAAACAAAGCAACCTTGTACTCTCAGTGATCTTCGCACTGAAGCAGGGCTGCACAAATTGTTGCTCAACCCGAACGTCGGGCTGGAGTGCCGGCAAGGCCATGAAATTGATATACGACCAGTTTTAAAACAATAACTGTTTTCGAGTTGTAACGATAGTTGCACCGCACTGTCTGCTCCGGCTAATGGCCGGGAGTACGCGCGTATTGTTCAAATTTTCAAACTGCAGCGTAAAATCTCAATGGTGGTTGAGGTTGAGGCAGAAAAAGTAAAATTCTGTTGTGATGTGATGAATAAATTGGCCTATATGCTCGAACATTCAGACAGTTGGGGTGCAAGGAATTAATGGTTACTTATTCCAAACTCGTCGGATTTCAAACTCGCCTTTATGTGTATAGAGACCTCACGTCAGATAAAAATAAACGAGTAACACAAAACTGTTATTTATACCATTGTGCTTGTCAACGTTGACGCAATTGATTTGACGTCAATTGAAAAATACATATTGTAAACGAATAGCTTGTTGATTTTACTTAACCATAATAAAGGGTTTGAAGCGATGGTCTTGTAATAGGACAATCTACAATTATCTATATAAATAGATAAACATTAACTAGTTTTTGTTCACAACTTCGTGACCTGTTTCCGCCGTTATGCTTCGAATAGGTAATAAGAGGCATCAATTAACACTTCGTATTCTAAAAGCAAACAATCTCGCTAAGACCAAAATAAATGCACAAAAGATAATGAAAAACATTTCCTTTTTAGCTGCCACTGGAGGTGGCGCTAGTTGCCAGCTATCGTGCCACGCAAGCATTCGTTCGTTATCATTCATTTCTCGTCCGTCAGTAATTAAAACACAATATCGACCGTAACGAACGCTTCGCTTTTCAAACACTACACTTTTTCACCGTCTCGGCACCGGCGAAGGCAAATTTCGCGTGCAGCCAGCACAGCAGCCGAAATAGGAAATATCGATCCTTGCACTATTTTGGGCTCGACTACTGCTTCAGCGAGATCTGAATTTTGTATGACTACGCTACGATGCGGGTGGATTCATTGTTAATACGCACGGGTACACCGCGATTGAACTTGGTTACATTTGCGGTGTTTTCAATAGCTTACGTCGTATTTGCTAGCAATGGCCGGTTTTCGGACTGGTATAAAAAGAAAACTCTCTCACTAGTTAGACGGCGTACATGTCAGTAATATTCTGCCGACAAAAATTGTGCATAAATTTTTTATAAATCGAATGGCCTCTTTTAATCAACGCCATCTATTGCAGTTGTTTGAACTACTTCTCAATTAGCTTTCGGAAAACCTTTAATCTGATGTGTACAGACAAATGTAACAAATTGCATATAAAGGCAGTTGGTTCCACAATGCGCGTTAATTTGCTGACGGTTCGAGTCTGCGGCTACGTACGGTCAGCCCGTTAACCAGAAACCCGTTTTGAATATTGCTCATTAATATAACAGAATTTAACAGTGTAATTTAGAACTGATTTGAGAATATTTACGGACTGATGCTGAAATTCTAAATACGAAGGAAACAGCTGTAAAGAGGCCACTGTATGAAGAAAGACTACGCTATCCTCGGAAACCTTTACCACGGTATTAAAACGTACATTACCCCCAGTTACAACACTAGAATAGCAAAGTGATCCATCCAAAATTAAACTCCTCGACTCCATTCCGCATAGAATCTGATTGATTACGGCAATATGGCTGCCAATCCGTAAATGTGTCAGAATGGAGCATCACAGAGTTCCCGTGCTTCCTGTTAGCCAACGGCACTGCCGGCCTGCTCCGTCCGGCGGATCGATGCTCGCAGCCAGCTATTCTGGTCCGTTATGGTTGGAACAAAGATATATTCAGATACATTGGACGGTTGGTGAATATCGGCCGTGTAATGTCCAGCAGAAACAGAGTACAATATTCGCGCATAGTACAACGCCTTTGACTACTAGAGTAACCATATTGGCATCAATATCCCGAGGGCCCGGGCTCCGCCTTGACCATGACCAGAATTTGACAGATCACGTAATTACAGTAGAGCGACTGCCGTCTGACCTCCGTTACGGAGCTTACGAAGGTATCTATCGTGCGAATGTGAATGAAAGGGTCGGCAAAGGGCGCCCGAGAAGGACCTATACTGGTCAAATAAATGACTTTCTCCCAAAAGAGCAGGTCAGGAGGACTCTGCACCGGCGTAAATGTGTGACTGTGGAAATTTACACAGCGTCATCTAGCCCCAAAGCAAAGCTTGTGTCACGGGTGCTATAGGTAACTGATAAACTACTTACTTACTTTTAAATACGTACTTATTATACATAGAACACCAAGATCCATAACAGATAATAAATTTCATCATTTCCATTTCTGCCCGGCCGGGAACCGAACCTAGGACCTCTGCGTGGCAGAAAAGCATGTTAACCAACCGAACACTCAAGTCGTCATCAGGTCTCAAGTAGAGGTATCAGGATCGTAGCTTGTTGCAACCGATAGTCTCTGCCTACCCCTATAACATACGAGCGTGAGTGTGTATGTATGTATGACATACAACTTCCGCGTAAAACGTGTAAAGGTACTCGTAAGCCTTTCATGTAAGATAACAAGTACAGAAAGCAGCAACCGATCTCCCCATTCCTACCACCTGCCCCGCCGCTGCAGACTGAATCAATGCCTCTAATTGGAGTACACGTCGGAGACATTTTTGTTTCGCGATCAATAGTCCATTCTAAATTCGGCCCAGGCGCATGTAACTGTATTCAAAATGCATTGGATTGATAGCACGACAGCAGTACTCTCGAAGTCCGAGAGTCGCTGCTACAGATGTAGTTCTAAATAAGACCATACGTCATTTAAAAAAATTATGAAGTTGATAGTTCTTATATGATAATGTTTCTTTATTTAACGCTTTGGTTTCCAACTGAGTCAGCAATGTTACGTGATGAAAATTGTATAAATAGGTACATAGGTGTCGACTTTGAAAGAAGTAGAAATGAACTGAAGTGTAGATATTAAGTTTATAGTTTTATTGTATGTATTCGTTTAAAATCTATAATAATTTGTATGTGTTAATCTATATAAATATGGGCCTCAGTTGTCTGGAATAAATTAATAAATAAATAAAATAAATAGGTATTATTTCTAATTGCCACCCTGATAACAGGCAAGTTTTTAGATTTTCGTGTTAAACGTGGTGTCTTTTATAACGAGACTTATTAAATAAGCCCTCCAATACCCACAATAAGTACAACGAACACAGTTTATCGTAACACCAACTTCTCTACACAGCAACAACAAAACCTACAACAATAAATGTCACCAGCATACCCGTACACGATTAGTTTTATCGCCACCATATTTCTATTTTGCAATTAAAATGAGCCGAATTGCATTATATAGAGTTTGAAAACTTTAAACACCGACGCCGACTGCTCGACCAATTTACATAGTCGACTGCAACAGTTTCCTGGGAAATTCCTTAAGTCGAAACGAGTTTGTACGGAACAATACTCAGTTTCACGGGTTTTTGGTCGGCCAAAGCTTGCAAGCATTCGCAGACTAAACTTATAGAGGCAGCTCTACCATCGCGACTCTGCACTGAAATTTAGTGGCACTCTAGGTAGAGACACACATTTCTCGAATCTCTACAGATTTAAGGAGACAGCTTCCAGCTCTGTGTTCATAAAATGTTCTTTATTCCCCACATAGGCGTTGTTTTGGAAACGAACTAGTGGACCCGGCGCGACTTCGTTCGCGTACACCTACTTTACCCCTGTCTACGCTTTTTTTCTTGCTTATAAACGTTCCTTTTGCTATTGTTGAAA
The DNA here is from genome assembly GCA_907269095.1 of Blastobasis adustella. Taxonomy (NCBI): domain Eukaryota; kingdom Metazoa; phylum Arthropoda; class Insecta; order Lepidoptera; family Blastobasidae; genus Blastobasis; species Blastobasis adustella. Next base: position 12,718,247 of record OU026131.1, read on the forward strand.
ACCGCATTAAAATCTGCTGCGTAGTTTAAAAGATCTAAGCGTACATAGGGACAGACGAAGGCTGGTCCAGTTTGGTCCGACGTCACGTCGCCCTACTTTGCTTTTATTGTAGATTAAATTTGTGATACTTTTGGGCCAAATAAAGATATATCTATATCGATGTCTATGTCTAAGTAACTTCGTCTTATAATATGTATAGAAGTGTGTCGGATAAATTACATTGAACCCCCACGCTTCGCGAATAATCTCGAGAATTCCAAGAACCCGTCTCCATCACGTAATATTGTTTACGTCTATTTAAAGAGTTGAAAACAAAACTCTTAATTTAAGAAGTTGTTGTATGGGCGTAAAGAAACGAGAATCTCTCATGTTCTTAATAACAACATGAGACACCTGTGACATTTCACATTGTGATGTGCGTAGGCGAAGTCGCTTAAACGAAACCGGTTTGCGGAAAATCGTTTTGGGTAAAACAATTCCCCTATACATAAAAGTGCTGGCACTAAGCCTTAAAAGTTCCTCTTATGTATACTCGGTGATTTTCACCTTACCTACCTATGCGAAATATTGGACACGAACGCGTAGGATAATACGAGAGCTAAGATGTGGACTTTGGACGTGTTTTCTAAGGAGAGAAAATAAAAACAGCTATGAAGTTTTTCAAATGACAACACTTTAGTTGATGAAGGCAGGCCTTTACTCAGCAGTATTACATGACATGGTAATAGACATATTTATTTAAGCATTTATTAAAAAATATAGGAGTGGGATAAGGGCAGTGGGCCACGGACAAGTGGACGATGATTAATATAGAAATTGTCCACTTATTAAAAAATGATATTAACTTGGTATGATAGAAGCAACATTTTAACATTTGATTCCAAATTATGTCAATCAAAACTTTTGTAAGACATGTAGATATTGAGTTTTATGCCAAGCTATAGGCTAACAGGCAAGCGGACCACGTGATTTCAAGTGGTCACCACTACCTATCACCAGGGGTATCACCAATGCGTTGCTCACCTCGAACATCCCAGGACTTGACATATTGTTCTGACACCAAACATTCACATGCTGAACCCCTCCACTGCCAAACACCCACCCACAAAAACCCCTCTCAATTACGAATATTAGAGCGCGATCTGTGCTTTTGCATGTTCGTACGCCAAAGAGGTCGAGGCAAGTTGTTCCCATCTCGCGTTATTGACTAAACGATCCATGAACCGCCCAAAACTCTGAAGGTACGAAGACCTACGGAACTGGAACAGGTAGCCCAATACTTGGCAACAGTTTTAGGGTCCAAGGTTAGGCGCATTAGGTTGTTTATGCGAGTGAGATTGGTGCAAGTAAGAGGGAATCGCAGCGTTCATCGTATGAGTTGAGTAATTATCTAGTAAAGTAAATCTTTATTGTTCAAGAACTGTGCTAATGCAATCTCTGGTGTAGAGTAACCATCAGCCGCACCAGGAACGAGGGTGACTGGTAGAATATCAATCGATAGTAATAAAGTACATCCATGAAGCATTAAGTTAGATTCGATCAGCTTTAATATTAGTTTACATTTTAAAAACAGGAAAGGGCCGTAACGTACGTTCTGCGACAGAGTGCACAAGCATACATTTAACGTATGCTGGATGGTCACTCTGCAGCCGGCTGTACCTTCCTATATTTTTCAGAATAAGTTAACCTCCAAACCTCTTAACCTATCTTAAGTGACGATTTTCCAATAAAGAAACTTTCCAACACTCGTATGACATCAGAAACAGTGTGACTCATCCACTTAATAAACATTAGTCAGCAAGCCAAGTTATTATATTCCGCATCGCAGCGAAGCCAAGCGAATCAATCCAGGCGTGTTATGCATCCGTTGCTCGTAGGGGTTGGTAATTTTTCAGTGGCGGTCGGCCGCGTTGGCACCTAATTTATGAGGTCTCGGCCCACTAGGAAGGAAGCTAAATTACCATACGACTGCGCGTTACAAAGAAACCGGTGGAAACTGCCCGCTTCCTACCAGATACCGATGAAGTATGCACTGCGGAGTCCACCGTCGCCTGTAGATGGACCCTGAGGGTGCATTCAGCGAAAAGAACGAGAGAATAGATTTTTTAACACCCGGCGGGAGGTTAATAATGTCTCGTACGTTTAGGATTTGATCCTCTTTTTAACACAGTAGAGAGAGTAATAAGTAGAGATTGTAACTTCGATGTCTGTATCTGTCTGTGTGTATGTCTGGGGCATCGTAGCTCCCTAATGGATTGGCCGATTTCGATGCGGTGTAATCGATATGTTTTTTCTTTGTTTCATTAAAACGGGTAAAATAGTTTGAGAAATCTTTGAGATGTAGACTATTTTCGGGTTTACCGAAATTTGTCGGTTACAGCTGAAGGGTAGTAAATTATCGCAGTTTAGACGTGCCGGGGCAAAGTCTCAGGCCAGGGCCATTTTCAATACCTGCATTGTCGTGACGTGAAATCTAAGTGATAAATCGTAGACACTATGCTCCTGATGGCAAGCGGTAATAGTAGCCACCAGGATGGCTTGCCATCAGGAAAGATGTCTGCTCCTTTGTATAAAAAAAATCTAGTATAAAAAAGGTGCTTCGCCAAGCTAGACGGTATCTTTGGACGCATGCAAGCAAAACTTACAAAGAAATAAGACATGCAACAAAGAGTTGCTTTATTTACAAGAAAGTTTGACACGAACAAAGACAACAAAGAAGGGAATTAGAAGTCATCGGTGGCACAGAGAACAGAGGGCGTCATAATCGCACTTATTTGGCTTGCATGTTCTCTTTTACAGTCATTCCAGAGATGCAAGTTTATGTGCATACGTTTGTGGATAAGCCAGCAAACACTGCACCACGCATGCGTCGGAAAAACAAGCAAAGAAACTCTGCACGAAGCCACCGATGTTTACGAGTATATTGACATCGGAATCGCTGTCTATTTGAATTGAGAATATAATTGTCGCAGCGCAATAATGTTCTGATTTATTTGCTTGGGTTTTTCGTTTCAAAACGTTGGATTACGATGGTTTTAAGGTAATTATTTCTTGATAAAAAAATTCATTGGCCTTGTGGTGTCCGGCAGAGTAGAACAGCACCAACCCTTTCCACTCGTGGGTGTTGTGCAAGGAGACTAATGTTTTCGAGACAAAAGTTCTAGTGTCACCTTAGGCTGGAAAATAGGCAGCAACATTTTAGATTTTTATATTTACAAGACTGTGATCTCTAACCCGCCTGCCAAGCATGGAGATTAAGTCCTAAATTCTGCAGTGGACTGCAGTGACGATGAAAAGAATTCAAGCGCTTCACATATTGTTTAAAAAAATATATGTTCAAATAGGTAAAAATAATTAATATTACCTACACCTATATGTAAAAGTCACGTAACCTACTTCAATTTCTTTGATTTTCGCCTCTTTGTGGATCAAGCATTCATTAAATAAACCCTCGCTTCTGTTAAGCGTCAAGCATTCGTGGAGATCAAAGCGATATGCTTGATCTCTCGCTGTATATTAAGTTTGCGGTCATAGGGAACGCGATATCACAATCAAGTTTGTATAGATACCCCTGCATTTTGTCAAGGGAATTTACTCTTAACATGTCATGGTTAATATTTAGAATTTCATTCCAAGCGTGAGGGAAAACATCGTGACGAAACCTGCACATGATCCAATATCTGATCAGTTTCCCCTGGTAGCAGGGTCACGGAGGACAGATGGCAGTAGATTCACTGTAATTACACGATTTGTAAAATCCTGGATCATGATCAAGGCGGACCCCGGGCTCTCGTGTGCGAGAGCATAACCGCGATATTAACGCCAAGATGACATTAGTAATAGGCTTGCTTTTGACCGAATCTCACCGAAGAGGCGGGTCGATTACGTAGCATACTACCCTAGAAGACACCTAGGTACCAATTCAGGTTTGAAAACTCAAAGGTAAGTACGTGAGGCAGATAATGCCTTTCTTCGGGGAACAATAGGACCTATTAATAAACCAAGATGTAGACTCGAGCCGTAGAATCGATTGACATTCACCTGCCCTCCGATAAAGATTAGGCAAGTATCAAGAGATAATGCCAATAACCAAGTATTTGGCTGAAAATATCGGAAAAAGTAAAAGACGCAAGCGCCCTCTAGCGCAAACGACAATATTATTTCAGCTAAAAGTTCCCGCCTTAGCCTTATTCCTCTTGGGATATTCAAATGTGGATATTTTCCGCCGAGTCGATGATATCGATGTGTTTTTAACGATAAGTTTCTCCTGTCGATAACAGGATTTTGTCAAGCCAAAACAGATATTAGCATCTATGTGTTGACAGTGTATGTAGGCCATATTCCGTTCCACTGGTATCTATATTTCGATACAAAATTAAATGAAAGCACATTGAAACTAAGGCTGGCGTTGCCTATTTTCGCATTGGCGTTGGCGTTAATGTCTCGGTAATGCTTTCACGCACGAGGGCCCGGGGTCCGCCTTGATCATGATCTAGGATTTGGGAGAGCAGGTAATTACAGTGAAGCGATTACCATCTGACCTCGGAGACTCTGTAAACAGGGGAACCTGACCATATTGGATCATGGTTACACAATCGGTCGCCTGAATGTGCAGGTTTCATCACGATGTTTTCGCTCACCGTAAGAGCTTCTACAGTATTAAATGTTAACACATAAATAAATAAACTCTTGGACAAATTACACACAGCTCCCCCTAACAAATTGAAACAATGAATGAATGGGAAGCAATTTGGCTAAATGGACAGCGAGGTAGATCGAGCAGTAGGTTAGGTTAAGTGTTACTGATGGCTACTATTGAAAAAATTGGAATATTTTACTGGGAATTCTATCAAACTCTCATACTCAAACGGAAAATAGGATATTTGCCAAAGTAAAACAGCTCCGGGGCCTTATTTTTGAACCGCACGCCCCGAACGGTTTTTAATTTAGAGTTTCGGCATGACAAATTCAATATTTTGATCCATGACGCTGTTTGTCCCTAATTATTAAGCCCCGACGAAAAATGAAAGGTGTTTATGCATTGAATGTGTGTATTTGTGGCTTTGTGTATCTGTCTGTTGCATCGTAGGTCCCAAACGATGGACAGATTTGGATGCTTTTCTCTATTTTATGCCGAAAATCAAAATTAAAAACCTTTCGACTCGAGATTCAAAAACAGTGCCCTCGAAAACCCGCCGAATATCTGTTTTTCCTCCCAATTAACGGTCCTTTGCAAGGACTCAGCGATTTGCATCTACTTCTCTCATTAAAAAATGAAAACCAGCACCCAGCCCGACTGCGCAACTTACCACACAAAAGGGAAATGGAAAGAATAATTTCCAGAAGTATTTAAATGCCTGCCACCATAAATCAACCCTTTCAACTATTCAAGACAATAACCACACGTCGAGCGCTCGCCGTAAGTCCCGGGACAATCGGGACATTCCCGGACAAAAGGAGCTCATACTTAAGCCGGGGTAAGCCGTTGGGTAATGTTTGCCCAGCAGGCAATAATGGACGGTGTCACTCCGTACATTTGACTAAGCAAACCGGCTTGGAATAGGCGAGATTTAAGTTTGGCTCCGGTGGCTGAACATTAAATTTTCAGTCGCACTGTCTGAGACGGCGGCTTGACGATAACCTGGGGTTACAGGTGTTTATTTAGAGGTTTAGCGCTAGACCTGGGGCACGGCTGGGCGTCGCTCTGGGAGTTACTGAGCTACTAAGACGACATGCTAATTATACTTGCTGCAGAGACAACGCTCAATGAACTATCTTCTATTTATTTAGGGTGTGCATTTTAAATTGGAGGGGTTTAGTTAAAGTCTGGTTTGGAGATATGCTGGCCATGATATATCTATCATTACTATTATACAATTGTAAAAAGCCGCGTCTGTACATTTAAGATATGATAAGAACTATGCCCAAAAAAGTCGTTTTTGGAATTTTTGCCAGTCTGTTCGCGCATCACGCAAAAACAATTGCCCGGATTTTGATTCGGTTTCGATAGTTTGGTAGCTTGAAGTCCAGGATACAGTCTGAGCCATGTTTCATTTAATTCGGGTAAGTAGAACCAGACATACAGCTTGACAACTGTCATAAAATCTATTTCTACGCAGACGAAGTCACTGGCAATAGTTGTTATTTACATAAAGCCAGGACTTGAATCAATGGATAAGGCCGAAGCGAGAAAATACCCTAACAGACAAGACAATCTAGTAGCATACCAAACCACAAATAGTACGATTATGGCAAAGTTTTACGTCCAGCCGACCCTGAATAAGCACAGTAGTTACTCAATAAACTAGACCTCAAACAGTGTCATCCCGCTCACACCTGGCACCTACTCCTGTCGAGAGAGTAGAGCAGCTAGCTCTGTAGTTTAGTGTTGCAAATAGCAATCCAATACCGCGTAGGGCCGCGAATACATTCCGAAATAACAATAAAGGACCGCAACTCCGTTTATCTCGGGCGGTTGGCAACAATGAGAGGTCGAGGTAGATGAAGGGACCACTAGGGGACTAAGATGTTAGGGTTCGGCTTCGGTCTCCGTGAGCTTAGAAAGGCATCGTCACAAGTATATAAATGGTTTGTCATTATCTAACACCCATAACACAAACTTTACTGACTTTGGGGCTAGATGGCGCTGTATGAATTAAAAAAAAAATTGTTTGTGGACTGTTCACCAGTCTGAGGGTCCCCAGAGGAAGACCTATCAACGTCGCTTCGCCAATGGTTTAAGAAGGTTGGCGGGAAGAGATCGCTTGTAGCGATAAGGCTGTCTTTCAAAATACTTGTTCAATCTTGTAATTTTGTGTACTCGTACAATAGAGAGTTAATCTATCTATCGATTCGATCGATATCTGTTCGATTAGCCGCAAATAAATTGTATTATTAAATAACAATCTATTTATACATAATATAAAACAAAGTCGCTTCTCGCCGTCTGTCTGTCCCTATGTATCTATATATGTACGCTTAGATCTTTTAAACTACGCAACGGATTTAAATGCGAATTTCAACAATGAATGAAGAGAGTCAAGAGGAAGTGTTATAAGCAGAAAAAGAGGGTAGGTAGGGGTAACGTAGGTGTACGCGAACGAGTCGCGTCGGGTCCACTGGTATTACATAAACTGTATTTAGTGAAATTTATGCGCCTAAACTAGCAATAGCCAAAAATTTCAATGAACATATTCGTTACTAGCGCGGATAAATGCATAGCTACGTCCGTCCGTGCGTACGAGTACCGCAAACCCAACCACTCAGTGCAGACACTAAAGGGTTACTAACCGCAACACCAAACAATATTAGTGCATAATCGACACACAATTATCAGGTGGCCCGCATGCCTGTTTGTCTGCCGAATAAAAAAAAATAATAATAATAAAAAATTATTAGCTACCTATTTGATATTGCAATTGACAGCTAACTAATTAAAATCACTACAGTTATTACTTGGTAGGTCGGACACAAACTTTGGTCCTGTTGTGTTCTGGCGCGAGAACTCGGGGTCCACCTTGACCATGATCAAGGATTTCGCAGAAAGCCTTCACCGAAAGAGCATCGGTTAGCCTTCAACCAATGTACAAGACTCCGAAAAGAGTATTTGGTACATGGCCGCAGTAGGATCCGTACCCGGTACCTCTCGCTTACGAGTCAGATACCGACACCGAGGTTCGAATCTGGGACCTCTAGGTACGAGTCAGACTCCTTAATAGGCCACCACCACAAACTAAAGTAGGACCAAATATTAGTAAGACATATTCGGTTTCTTAGCCGCAGCCGGTAGCCCTAAAGCGGTCGGCCGCCTAATTTATTGTGGCCCAATTGAATCTTCATTTGACAACAATCGGGTTCGCCTTTGTCGGGAAGCTAAGCCTTGGTCTAGTGAGTAATTCCGAATTTGAGAGAGCCCTCATTATGCGCTGAGCCCGTGAAGTGTAAACTGGATATTTGAATTGGAATGGATTAATTTACATTGGGCCCCGCGTTTTGCGGGTAGCTAAGATTCCTGAGCCCAGTGCGGTCGTTTAGAGGGGGCCGGGGCTTCGGTATGGGACCCTAAGATGGGTATGGTGGCTGGACTTTTTTATTTTTTCATTCGATAGTTTAGGTTGACGAGTAGCAAAGTAATTAGGTTTTTAATATCTATAGAGATAAGCAAGGATTTATTATTATTATTTTTTTTTTATTGTACGCAATAAAACAAAAAAGAAAAAACACAATTATAAACGACACAACAGGTATTACTTATCTAACCCGGCGGCGCTGTTGTTGTCGACATCGTGACATTTCAAAATGGTTACACTTAGTTCCACTTATGGCCGGGTCAGATCAGTTTGTGGCACTCTATGACGTTTGAAATGCTTAATAGAATTTCAAACGTCTAATTATAGAGACGAAAGAGTGATACATAGCGACGTCACGGTTTTATATCGTCATATAAAATATGCGTAAGGAAAAGGGTAAACCCTTGAAATACAAAATCTATTTTGCGATAAGGAGGTAGAGAATAATCTTAAAGATCTTATAAGTACTGTTCTTAACCGAATTAAATTTGGTATTGATTATTTTTTTATGACATTTTTATAGTTTGTTCAGGTCATTCAGCCATTAATTTTAGAAGTCTTCAGCATTTAGCATTTGACCGATGCGTTTTTTTTTTTACTTTGAACAAATAGCCTTTTGTTGTGTATTTATTTTATAAACTGCAATTGTTGTAAAACTTGATCTAAGAAGTTCTAAAATTTGCACTTGATGAGCTAAGAAAGACCTAAATTCTTCTCGTTAACATAATACGTACCCATATATATTTTTAAATATATTGTTTGAAAGGCCTGCCTGCGCCATTTGTGTATTTTTGTGTTATGCAAAAATTATTTTTACCGTTCCACATCAACGCTGAATATAATTTCAACATACAGTGATATGCTTACAAAATATATTTCACAATTTTATTGTTTAATTGACATTAAAATATAACACACAATGATACCGGCCCTTTCATTCACCGCCTCCTATCCTACTTCATTTTTATTATTAAAACAGAAAAGCTAGATCCTACTCGGCACTTAAATACTTGAATAAACATTGTTATATTTTCACTGCGCGTTAGTTCGTGCTTACAGAGTCCATGATTGACGCTCACGGAACCTTCGTGATTTCTTGAACCCTAGAAAAGTAGCGCTAAATTATTTAAGCTCGACTCAAAAGGCTATTTCTTTGGCAAACTGTACATCCAGGGCTAGTGTTGCGAGATTTAAATAAAAGGCAACGTATACACTAAAATCATTCCGGAGCTTTTCGGGATCGTAGTATTTTCAAGTCACCATTCTGGTTTATTTATACAACATTTTTATACAAAATTGCAATAGGTACATAGGTCATATGGGTACATAAGAAACATCGTGCGGCAATGTGCCTGATTGCGTAGAAAATTTCATTTAAATTTAACTATGATAAACAAGTAAAATTGGTTTGTATTGTACCCACATCAAGTCGAAAAAGACTTAGCATTTAATCAGTGCGGTTATATCGGTTTGATTATACCCAAAAAAAATCAGTAAATCCATAAACAAGTAAAACCATTCCCACCACCCGAGACCGAACTTGCACATCACTAGTGCGCGCTCATTACTAAAACAGTGTCCGACCCGGGCCCAACGCGAACGCCCCTACCGGGCCCAGTTACGTTACTTAGGAGCCGTGAGCATGATTCGCCTCACTAGCCCAGCACTAACTTTTTAATTAAAACTAAAAGAATTTCCAGAAAAATCCAGACGCCAAATGCGCACTTGGAGAGCCATAATAATTTCCAACACCGCGTGCTTCATGGGAAAAATGTATGTTGGAATTGCGGCTTTATGGTCAGATATTTTGTTTTGATTACACTCGGAATTGCTAATCCCCACTGCCATACAATTTTTAATATTTTAAATGGGTGGGTGCATTTTGTTTTTCGTTTCAATTCAACGTGGGACGACAATTTGTGGTTTTTCTGGAGGACGGAAAGTATTAATGTCAAGTTGTGGACTGTGGGTAATATTTACATTTTATAATTTTGTGATTTTCATAATATATCTTATTTGTCTATCGATGAATGAACCGATAAATCAATAATATTTTTACGGCGTGGGTAATGCCCCTGGTATTGCAAACGCCCATAGGCTGCGGTGACTGCTTATTATCAGGCAGTACGTAAGCTTCTTTACCACCTTATTGGTATAAAAAAGCCTCCTATGTCCTTATCACCCACCGCAGTCCGCTGCAGGACATAGGCCTCAGAACCCCCACTTAGACCCGACCTCAGTTTTGGGCATCCACACACTGTCAGCCGTTTTGCGCAGAAAGATATCCCTATCTTTATCATTTTAAGCTATTGCATAGCTTTTATCGCGGGCTTTGAGCGCGGCGACCGAATCAAGAAATTCCGTAACGAAAAAATCCTAACACCCCCCACTCCGACCGGCACAGCGGTGCGGCGTTGAAAGCCGTGCATCGTCTAACGTCGTTTCAGTTCGGCAGACTTCGGCACGGTGTTTGTGTGCGTGCGACTACACGTATGCGTGTAGACTAGCTGCTAACTGCTCATAACTGATTCTATCTCTTTTAGACACAATGCTAGGTGAGACAGCGTGCTTTTTGGCCGCGTCCACGAGTGATTTCGAGCCCACAACTAGTTGAACCTTAACGTGTATGTATATGGTTAATATCAAAGAAAAAACTTGAATTAATATCAAAGGAAAAAAAATACTGCATAAATAAAATAAATAAAAATTATAATTGCATAAGTTAATAAAAAATGCTATGCAATAGCTTTACCGCGGCAGTCCCCGAGTGCCACACGTATTTTTTTTTAATCTCTGGTCTTGATCATTATCTGGTCTTTTTATGATTATTATCGTATTCAGAAGGGTATTAAAAATTTACACAATTCTTACAACAATTGATTGGGGAAAAGTGTCCCTTTAAAAGGTAGTAAAGGTTGCTCAGAAGCTCGGAAACTTGGTCTGGAGCTGACGTTAATACGGACGCCAGATATGGCTAGTTTGCTCCGTCTTATTTTATAAAATGGAAATGATCCTTTTATTATTTTACAAATGTCAGCGGCAGCTAGGCATTGGTGCAAATTGCAAACGAGTCTTCTAACGCGATATCATTGAAAGAATAAGAAATTTTTCGTAAATTTCTTATTTTAAAATTTTCGTAAATTTCGTAAAAATTTTAGGATTGGATTTAGCGAATGCAACTAATGCAATATTCTGACTGACACTTGTTTATCTAGAGCTAGATAATAGCAAGCATACGCCTTTGGATCTGCCTTACATCCTCTTGTCAGTTTCGCATTTCAGTCGCATTATTAGTCACCAAAAAGAAAGGTGACTGTAATATGACTGACGTTTTGTGCGTCTCCTAAACGTCTACGCTACTACAAAGTGGAAATTCTTTTTACTCAATGACTTACGGCGCCCTCACAGTCGATCACATTCCCTTTTATTCAGTGGTGTTAGAGTAAGATATTTTAAATAAAATGCACTTAGATGGCTGGAACGTGCCCTGTCTACCTAATATCGCAGGCCGAAGAGCTTTCAAAGCATTTTTAATATAAACACTGAACGGTGCCCGCTGCATACGAGATGGAATATTAGAATATTTCTTTTATTGTAAGTCCCTATCGAATAGGACTTATTCGACATACAATAGGTATGCCAATGTCGTGGATATTCCAGCTATCCGCACGAGCCGCTTTAGTTCAACCTTTACAATGCGTACGAAATGGAATCCGTTGGCTGCGAATGTGTTCCCTGATCATTATAAACTAGACACCTTCAAGGCTAGAGTGCATAGGTTGTTTTGTTTCTAGACAGAGATGCATCACCAGCCGCATCGTCACTTACCACCAGATGAGATGACGATCAAATGCCTGGCTAGCCTAATTTAAAAAAATCGGTTGTCTGTAAAGTCGGTTTACTGACGATAGTTGAACGTGACCACGTCAAGTAGGAGAGAGACGGATGTCGAACGCTGCCGAACGCGGAGGCCGATTGTGCCTCTTTGTCGCTCGTTCCGCGCTCTCGCTTGCACTTCAAGCCTTAAATAGAACGCCTCAGAGCGAGGTAACGCCGCATGAGTCATATTTTTTCGTGCGTGCAGCCGGCTCCATCGAATTATAAGACGTTGTCACGTTAAAAAAAAATAGGTACGCGTTAGGGCGAGCAGTGTCCTATACTTCAATCAATACTAAAACACAAAAAATATTTTCGTTACCAAGGCAAGTAGACGAATTAGATTGTAACTATGAAAATTTTATGAATGTATGAACACTTTATTACATAAATAGAGGATACAGTCGTTACATATCGGTAGCAACACAGAAAACAACAGGCGACCTTTTTGCTTAAATCAAAATCTTCCAGGCAACCTTTTGGTAGCGGACTATCAATAGGGACATTGAGCGAAATTACTATTACTTACTATAATTATATTGTAATAATTACTAATTTATAATGTTATTACTAAAATGAATAAGATAGCAAAATGTTTCATCAGCAACAACTGAGGTTAATTGCCAAATACTTTTAATCATCAATGAACGTTATACATTCGAAGGGGTGAGTCATGGAACAACACTAATCTTAAATCTTACTTAATCAATAACATTTTATTAAAACAAACATAGAACAAAAAGAAAACTCGACTTCCGAACAAACCTTGATTCGTGTAACAATAATACTTATCGCTTGTTAAATTTCTTTACAAGAGAGGCTTAAACAAATATAAATGAAATTGTATAAAAGAACAGCAACATATTAAAGCGGCTAAACACTCCGATGCAAAGTCTAAACAAATAATTAAATTACGAACAGCAAAAGCCCTCGGAAGAAAACTCAAATAGAACAAAAACTCATACGACGTATTTTTACTTCAGAGTGGGGGCGGCTCCATTCAGGGATTATTTCGCTGGGGGTCAAGGTAAATATTAATATCACAAAGTATAGGAAAGTAATTGGATTGAATTGAAGTATGTATATCTGTTGGGTTGTTATGTAAATGTCAAGGCTTGACCCCTAAACCTAAAACGCCCCCGAGACTTCAAAACTTACTTAAAATCAAAGGCCACCAAACGGTAATGCGCAGTTGGTCTCTGTACACGCCCTTCTCATAAATTGAAATGCCCGATGAAAATAAATAATAAATAATCGTGGACAAATTCACACAGCGCCATCTAGCCCCAAACTAAGCAAAGCTTGTACTATGGGTGCTAGACAACTGAAGTACTACTTAAATACTTAAAATAGTAATAATATGCTTGGACGCCATTCAGCCCCAAACTAACAAAGTTTGTGGTAATATCCTTGTACAAGTAACCTAACCGAGAGAAAAAGTCGAATAACCCCAACCAATCGACCAAGTTTCCTTAACTCGAATGTTTTCTAAACTACAGAACCGATTTTAATGAACAGAGCTAAGAACCATCGCGATTAAACTTTCAAATAGAGAAAACCGCATCCAAATGAGTCCATCCGTTTGAAGCTACGATGCCACAGACTGTTACACAAAGCCACAGATATAAACATCAAACTTACAACACCCCTCTTTTTTCGGAGGTTAAAAAGAGAATTTGTGATAACACAAAGTAAAAACGCCATTACTCGCTAAAGAATATCGTACAAAAAGAATGCTTATACGTAATCAAGGTACTGTTATATATTTTAATTCATTTATAGTTCACAGCCCCCGCCTGGCTCCATCCCTGCCTTCTAACTCAGTGTTGAGTGCACGTTCCCTCGGACGAATTAAGGTAATGTGTTCGCAGGGAATCGAGTAAAAATTAACACGGGCATACGTTGTCTCCCTCTTCCTTGAGACGGTGGAGCGAGAGGGAAGGAGGATGGCCAGGCCACATGTTTGCTCAGTTTACTTAGTCCTTATGTAAGGGCGAGTGGCGAAATGTAAGAGCTTGTTGTTTGCAAGGGCTCTGACGAAATATAACATACGTAGACCAGGTACAGAGTTGCGTTCTCCGGCTTTGATATGTGTTCATTTTTAGGCAAACATGGGGTCAAACAGGTACAGGTTTTGGATTTTTGGGGCCCAGGAATCATTTTATCATCATCATCTCAGCTGCAGGATGTTTACTGGTCCTAAGCCTAGGGGCTTAGGTCTAAACCTCCCACACAGATCAACTTTAACCTCAAGATCTACACATCTACCTTCAATTAAAGTTCTACCTTCAAATTAACTCCTACAAGGACAAGGAAGGAAACTCGGTACACCTCAAGCAAACCGAAATCCAAAATCGCCAGTACACCTCCCGAATTCCCATGAATTCCAATGACTGTAAAACATAATGACACCGCCCGCGCCGTAGCCTCACTCATCGCCTGAACTCAATCACGTCGTCGATGATACAGACGGACCGACGCACAGTGGGCTGAAAATCGAGCTTCATAGACATAGGCAACTCAACTTTTAATGTGTCGTTTTTTTGGCGGGAATTGCTTCCATGAGCTATAACTATACATAAAAATATTATCCGAGTTAACTCTGCGCAAAAACAAATGAATTATATTTTTTTTACGAAAAAAATGTATGGAGCCAATATGAAAAATCCAATTATCTCTGAAACCGCTAGGAAAACCGTAATATCCTTACAGATGGTTATAAAACTAATTATTCATGATTTTTTGACATACTCCATATAACGGTTACTGCTGCAGAATTTTTTTTAAAAATCGTCGAAATATTTTATTTATTTATTTATACACGGTTCCTTTCGGTGAGAATTTAGCAACACGTTAAATCATATAGTATTAGGCTTGGTTCCTAGAAATAGTAGGTAGATGTAGGTAGGGTAAATTCTCACCGAAAGGAACCGTTTATAAATAAATAAATAAAATATTTAGAAGATTTTTAAAAAAAAATCTGCAGCAGTAACCGTTATATGGAGTATGTCAAAAAATCATGAATAATTAGTTTTATAACCATCTATAAGAATATTACGAAAAAAATGTATGGAGCCAATATGAAAAATCAAATTATCTCTGAAATATTTTGCTTGGTTATAAAACTAATTATTCATGATTTTTTGACATACTCCATATAACGGTTACAGCTGCAGATTTTTTTTTTAAATTATTGAAAAAAAGTATTTTCAAATTTTAAATGGTAGGCAAATATATTTGCTCAAATGTTTAGTAGGTATATATATAATAGGTATATGTATATAAAAACCGTTTAATCAAATTGATAATTGTTTATATTGATAATTTACATTTATATAAAATGGTGGGTTACAAAAATGTGGTTTTTATTAATATAATATGTATTGATAATAAAAAGATAGTAATTTATAATATCTTACAAACTATTGATAAGAAGAAACTTAACTTCTTCACTTTTTATTATTATGTACAAGTAATAAGAAATAAGGAATAACAATAGCATGCAATAATATTATTGAAATAAAAAAAATAACAAAAAATAATTAAATATGACTTAATCTAAAACACATTATTCAGTTTATTCATTTTCCTTATCACTCTCGTCGTCTTGGGTATCCATTTCTGAGTCATAATGCACATTGGAAACATCTAGAAACTCAAAGTCAGTTTCTCGAAACTGAATTATCTCGAGAGTTTCAGAAAAATACTGCTGCCTTTTCTTGGTATCTAACTTGGGCCTTTGTGCACTTATTATAGGATCTGAAGAAATAATAAGCATATTAAGGATATCTTGATTACTATCTTGCCTGTTCTTTTTCCGCGAATGATGTTCTCGAAACCTTCTAAAATCTTTATTTCGAGCTTCTGATGCTTCTTCTGAGAGACTTCCAATCGGTACAATATCATTATTTTGGATTATATCTGCCCCGTGTATAAGTATTTTATGGACGGTTGAAGACATATAATACCAGTCATATAACTCCACGTACTTTTCTGCGGTTTGGCGAGCATAATCTTTGAACTTACTGACATCGATGTTCTCACCCGAAGTGATTGTTTGCAAAATTACAGCAAATCTTCTTACAAGTTCTTCATCCAACCCGGTAATGGCTGCAGTTTTATTTGGGAATTCAAAGAACCTTCTTGCTGTATTTCCGTCATTGGTAGTTCCCGAGCCTTGTTTTACGATGTCAATCAAAAGATTGAGTTCATTTTTGAACTTATCCTGGATAATCTTTTTTCTTCTTTTTAACATTTCTTTGTGCTCATTTCCTCTCGCTGCCCACTCTTTGAAATCAAGTCTGTACGAAATATGTAACAAACATTCCATACAATTAATACGGGCGTGTAGAGATGACAACCCAAATTCGTAAACGGCAGCGGACACGGTCTTTGACGTCACAGCATCCAAACGGTTCATTTCAGTTGGTTTTGCTAAACACAGATAGCATGATGAATTTGATCTGGCATCAGATAGGTACGTGCAGACTTTAGCATCGATCATTGTCATCATCAGTTGATGGTTCACCTTATTTCCATTATTGCACTCTGTGGGAATAAGAGCCTTGATTTCATCATCCATGTGTCTTTTATTATCAATGACGACTGCTTCGCTCTCCTTCACAAAAGTAAACTGAACTGGGCGACAATACACCGCTGAGCACGGTTTCGGGTTCGTCCATAAAGTGTTGTCTCCATCAGTCAGTTTAAGTGGCACTAAGGACGTCATAAAAATGCTGGAATCATCTTGCTCACCCTCCATTTTCTGCTTGTATCGGCTTTGGTTTGAAGCACCATCAAATCCCCACTTTGATATCAGTTTCAAATGTTTATTTTGCACATTGTTAGAAAGAGTGTGGAGGATTCTCTTCACTGTGATGTCAAGTAAACTTTGAAGTGTAATCCTGGCTGATGAATCCGTCACCGACACTGCTTGCTTTGGCGGATAGCATTCAAGCTTCGCTTGTTGCACTTTATAGTACGATGGATAAATGTCCTTAGCACCTTCTCTAATGGCCGTCTCTCGCAATGTGATATATTGCCACTTCGATAGTTTTAAAGAGAGCAATAATCCAAGCGCTTTTTCTGGGGTAAATATATCAGTTTTCACAGTTTTTTTTATTGATTCCTTAATTTGACCAGCTGCTTCAGGATTTTTTAATATATATTCGATGACAGATGCGATATCCTCGTGGCCTTTCTCTTTTAAACGTAGTGCAGCTGTATATGCCAATTCACTTGGGTCTTCGTCTTTATGATCATCAGATCTTCTCTTTTTCTGTTTGCTTCCTAGATCTTCAAAAGGTTTTCGAAGTATCTTGGTCATTGTTCCAACAGAGGATGATGTCGATGGCTCTGGTGAGACTGGTCGTTCATCAACAGTTGCTTCTTGAGTGTTTAACATTGTTTGTACGCAACTTGGCCAATCGATATTTGCTTGTAGCCAATTATCGTACTGTTTTCTGAATGTATCTTCAATTCGGTGAGATCTCTGCCATCTCTGTGATGCAGCTCGTGTGAATTTCCGACAAAATTCTTTTAAAGTCACACAATCTTCGGCACCAATGCAATCGCCTAAGCGAGACATAACTGCACCAAACAATACTTTATAGTCAAATGAAGTACTTTCACTTTTTAGAAGAACAAACAAGTCTAAATTAGTTATTAAACTTTCCATTCTAACACTTTTCAGTCGCAGGACAAATGTAATGTTAACGGTTACAAAGTTTTGTAAATACTAAATTATAACACAAAATTTTAGTCCTTTTATTGTAGTGGTCGCTCATTAGTTAATTACTACCCTCATTAAGGGTAGTTACCTAATGATCATTAGTTAACTACCCTTAATGATGATCATTAGTTAACTACCCTTAATGAGCGACCACTACAATAAAAGGACTAAAATTTTGTGTTATAATTTAGTATTTAAAAAGCGAGACATAACTGCACCAAACAATACTTTATAGTCAAATGAAGTACTTTCACTTTTTAGAAGAACAAACAAGTCTAAATTAGTTATTAAACTTTCCATTCTAACACTTTTCAGTCGCAGGACAAATGTAATGTTAACGGTTACAAAGTTTTGTAAATACTAAATTATAACACAAAATTTTAGTCCTTTTATTGTAGTGGTCGCTCATTAGTTAATTACTACCCTCATTAAGGGTAGTTACCTAATGATCATTAGTTAACTACCCTTAATGATGATCATTAGTTAACTACCCTTAATGAGCGACCACTACAATAAAAGGACTAAAATTTTGTGTTATAATTTAGTATTTACAAAACTTTGTAACCGTTAACATTACATTTGTCCTGCGACTGAAAAGTGTTAGAATGGAAAGTTTAATAACTAATTTAGACTTGTTTGTTCTTCTAAAAAGTGAAAGTACTTCATTTGACTATAAAGTATTGTTTGGTGCAGTTATGTCTCGCTTAGGTTACGGGTATACGGTTTTCCTTGCTGTTTCAGAGATAATTTGATTTTTCATATTGGCTCCATACATTTTTTTCGTAATATTCTTACAGATGGTTATAAAACTAATTATTCATGATTTTTTGACATACTCCATATAACGGTTACTGCTGCAGATTTTTTTTTAAAAATCTTCGAAATATTTTATTTATTTATTTATAAACGGTTCCTTTCGGTGAGAATTTACCCTACCTACATCTACCTACTATTTCTAGGAACCAAGTCTAATACTATATGATTTAACGTGTTGCTAAATTCTCACCGAAAGGAACCGTGTATAAATAAATAAATAAAATATTTCGACGATTTTTAAAAAAAATTCTGCAGCAGTAACCGTTATATGGAGTATGTCAAAAAATCATGAATAATTAGTTTTATAACCATCTGTAAGGATATTACGGTTTTCCTAGCGGTTTCAGAGATAATTGGATTTTTCATATTGGCTCCATACATTTTTTTCGTAAAAAAAATATAATTCATTTGTTTTTGCGCAGAGTTAACTCGGATAACATTTTTATGTATAGTTATAGCTCATGGAAGCAATTCCCGCCAAAAAAACGACACATTAAAAGTTGAGTTGCCTATGTCTATGAAGCTCGATTTTCAGCCCACTGTGCGACGTGACAAACCGCCTCAACCGGCCAACTAGCTCGTACAAATAACGCAGTCGGTTCCGATTTGCATCTTGCAGCTAGGGTTGCCAACTTTTTTAAGACCAACTATAGTATTTTCGGACTCAGTAGCCATAAAAATATAGTAGATAGGGAATTCATTAAAAATATATCGTATTTTAATAAAATATATTTAAATAAAAATCTTCAGTAAGTAGTTAGCTAGCTGGTCCAGGATGGTGTAGATGGATTTCTGCATTGTTAACATTAAAATTCAGGACGCATTCCGTTTTTCGGTAAGTGATACAGATTAGAGACTTTGTTGATGAAATATTGTAGTTTCGCCTACTATATTAAAATTTAAAAATAATAGAAGGCGGACACCAGAAACAGTGGGATACTGTATTATATAGTATATAGTAAGAGCGTCGGTAGACGGAAGGTTGAGTATCCAACTCGTAAGCGAGAGGTACCGGGTTCGAATCCCGCTGCGGCCATGTACCAATGACTCTTTTCTGAGTTACATACACTAGTTTAATACTAACCGTTTCTCTTACGGTGAGGGATGAAACCTACAAATTCAGGCAACTGAATTTGTAACCATGATACAATCCATGGTCAGGTTCCCCTGGTAGCAGGGTCACGCAGGTCAGATGGTAGTCGCTCCACTGTAATTACCTGATCGCCAAATCTTGGATCATGGTCAAGGCGGACCCCGGGCCCTCGTTCTCGAGAGCACAACCGGGACATTAACGCCAAGATGATGACTATATTATACCTATGGTAGGGTTGGCAACCCTACTTGCAGCGGCCAGCGTCCGTAGAGTATATGAGTAGGGGTTCCCACGTGCCTGAAGTTGCACTATCGACTCGCAATGTTTATGGGAAGTACAGCGTTCGTACTCCCGGGTGGGCGTTTAGAACGTTTGTCGGTGCAATTGGACGAGATATTTGCGATTATCATAGGCAAGAAGATGTATTATAAGGTACTGGAATTGATTTTCGACAATATAGTCCCGGCAGATTCGTGACAATTTTTGTAAGAATTGCGCATTTAATTATAGAAGCATACAACTTGGTACACGTATACTACATATGTAGAGGGTTGATTTTGGATATGAGGCCATCTTTGATTTCCCCTATAGCAGTAATGGTGGACATTCAAAATAGCGGCCTCTGAATACTATTATACACCAATGTTTTATTGTTATTTGATGATTATTATTTATATTTAGTATGCATGACATAATTATACATTTATTCAATGACAGGCAGTACGCACCTTTGTTTTTACCCGACTGCGCGACGCAAAGAAGGGTAATGTGTTTATCGGTCTAAGTATGTATGTATTTGTTCCTTTGTGGCACTGTAGAGACTAAACGCGTGGGCCGATTTTGATGATTCTTACGTCTTTCGATTTGTCTTAATCTTGTGAGTGTCACTGAAGACTTGAAATTGATCAAAATTCAATATGGCGACTACCAGCCGCCATTTTGTGAAAAATAAAAAAATGAATGTCGACAAACTATGTCATGTGGGGTATAGTAGTATAGGTAATGAAAAATCAAATCAATCAATTAAGTTTTCCATTTAGAGGACCGTATAGGATCTATAACGATTTAAAGTTAGTTAGTAACCATTCTCACTTTTTTCACTTCACTTACACTTTCATGGTACCGTACTTTTATTTTTTTCGTTAAACAATTTATTTAAGCAAATTATGTTATAATTTAAGTATCTACGTCTAGATATATATATAGGTATATAGTATAAAACAAACCGTCTTCCCACCGTCTGTATTTATGTAGGCTTAGATTTTATGAACTCCGCAACGAATTTTAATGCGGTTTTCAACAATAGATAGAGTGATTCATGAGGAAGGTTTATAAGTAAGTAAAAAAGGGGTAGGTAGGGGTAAAGTAGGTGTACACGAACGAAGTCGCGCCGGGTTCACTAATAATACATTATGAACAAAATGTGTCTATATATTTTTTATACTAAGATTTATTACGCACAGAACAACAATTACTTGCCACTACTATACTATTTATCATTTAACATCATATAAGACAATTTTAAAAAACCTGAAGCCGCCGGCCGTATTAAATGTCCGCCATTACTGTAAAAGGCAAAATTTGAGATGGCCTCATATCCAAATTTAAACCTTTATATGGGTAGAACATGTGGTTCAAATTGTATGGTTCTTTCATTAAATGCACAATTCTTTCACTTATCTGCCGGACTAATATGCAACTGTTGAAGGTAGTTGAGAAAATATTTTTTATCTGCAATAGACATTTCAATGTCAATTATTATTGGAGAGTGGCTGGAAAAAATGTCGAATTTGAGATGCCGTTAAGGGTTGACCGTTAACCAGGTAGATGATTTGCGATTATTTTTGAACAAACATTTACTTATTGACTTTTTCCTATAATAAAAGCTAAGCATCTCTACGCACGAGCTGAAACACTTACGTCAGTATAAGCACAAAATAAACGAATGTGTAGAAACGTTCTTAATACTGCGGTATAAGCAAAGTATGTTACAGAGAAGAGAGCATTACCAAAAGTGGTTCCTGATTCAATGAGGAGACATCAACCGTTCTCACATATCTCGCTCATAAATACAACAAAAGTCTAAAAGGGCAAGGGAGCATCGCGGAGAGATATCTAATGTATTTTTACGCACTCGTAAAGGCGTCGATACGCGACCATAAATGTCGTGTGCAAAATTTGGAGCCTCCTAGAGAATATCCGGTAACAAACGGGTCAAAGGCCGAAACCCGAAAGCGGGGTTTTATATTAAATATAGCGTTACTGCTTCTTTACGTAGTATGGAACAAAACCCCTCTGTATCTGTGTATGTATGTACAATGCATGAGCATAAGTGCATTTTAAGAATCACATTATTTTTAAATTAATAACATTTTAAATATTGAATTAATTTAATTATTACTGGTACGAATATTGCTTGATGTTTCGTTGATATTTTACGTTTTTTTTACATATTTGTAATTTTCTGAAATAAATATTATATTATTATTATTATATTCCTTCGTACAGTAGTGACTGTGCAAAATGGTCAAATAGTTTTTGTAGGATTAAATATTTAGTTATTACATAAAAAATTCCCAGGGGGTAAAATTTAAGTCAACTAATTCTCCCTTTTTTTAGCTAACTGATGCTGAAGATTAAGGCTAAAGATGCACCAAATGCCGTGAATGCTGCTGAAGCAGAAAATTTTCCTGAAGTGGAAATGCACTTATGCTCTTGGACTGTACGTTTAAATCTTTTAAACTAAGCAACGGATTTTAATTATGCCGTGTGGTGTCCGGCAGAGTAGAATAGCACCAACCCCTTACACTCATGGGTGTCGTACAAGGCGACTAATATTTTCGAGGCAAAAGATCAAGAGTCTCCGTAGTCTGGAAATTGGGCAGCAGCATTTTCCATTGTTATATTTAAACACTGAGATCTCCAACCCGCCTGCCAAGCGTGGAGATTATGGCAATAACCTCCCCTTTGGTGGGAGAGGCCCGAAGTCCTGCAGTGGACTGTTACGGGCTGTGATGATGATGATGATGATGGATTTTAATGCAGTTTTTTAAGAATAAATAAAGTGTTCAAGAGGAAGGTTTATAAGGTAGGACCCGCCACTAGTCGACACGCCAAGAAGGGTAGGACATCACAAACGAAGTCACGGCGGGCCAGCTAGTTGAACTATAAAAGCGTTTGCTTCTAGTAATATATTATGTTAATAGGTACCAAAATATTTTTATGTTCATTATTGTAAAAAAGTTATTGGAAGGAGTGGGCGCTAAGTACGATTCAATAGAAGTAATCATGGAGTGATCTCTGATAATGAAAATAAAATAAGATAAGAATAGTACGTCTATTCTGGTCTCAAAAAATACTTTTCATTTTCATAAATGTCCATTTGAATATGAAAGCCTTAGAGTATGAGTTATTCTATTTGTATCTACATAAAATCATCTTGGCGGTAATGTCCCGGTTGTGTTCTCGCACACGAAGGCCCGGTATCCGCCTTGACCACGATCCAGGGTGTGGCCGATCAGGTTATCACAGCGGAGCGACTGTCATCTGACCTCCGTAACATTGCTACAAAGGGAACCTGACCAGATTGGATCATAGTTACACATTCAGTCGCCTGAATATGCAGGTTTTAGGCTTCCCTCACCATAAGAGTCTATTTGTATCTATATCCTCCGAGAATTCAGCACTTCGAACCACTATCTACCCTAAGCCGAATATACCAATGACGTTGACGCAGCGATTCAGCGTATACTCGGAATACTCCATCCCAAGCGGGACGGTTCAGTGGCGTTAACTATTCAGCAAAACTAGCCTTTAGATGCTTTCACTTCAAAATACGAACAGGTACAGAGAACAGATAAGAAGAACCACTTCGCAACTGCGCGATACGTTTCAAATACACTGAGGCCAGGCACACACATCACGACACCCGATGGAATGAGGCCAAAAGGGGTCACAAAGCAGCTGCAATGCGAAGTTGGCCGAAGCCTATGCCGGCACTCTACTGAAAATGGAGAAAGATGCGGTGTCAAATATCAATTTAAGATATTGGCACAGAAAGCGTAGGGGCCCGGAGCGCATACAAATTATTGCCGTTTGGAAAATTCCATCTCGCAAGTGCTTGACTCCGGAATCCACTAGCCGATAAAATACTCGGCCAACTTCCCCTGCGTGTAGGTGTGAATGGGCTTCCGAATTGGTATTGAGATCAGATAGTACGGACAAATTATATAAACTAAGGGTACGCATTCCTGAACCGCTGCATTGATTGTCATAACACTTCAATACATCGTTGACGACATGCCAGAATTTGCAATGACTTTAATGAAATCCTATTTATGTTGCTTGTAATGTAATATATAAGATGGAAAAGGCCAGCAAACAAGCCTGTACGGTGGTAGCAAGTTACGATAGCATATAGTTGTTTAAAAATTAAACGAGGCATCAATAGTTTCCAACTTAGTAAATACCCGTTTACGTTTTCTTGAGCGACATATTGCTGTCCTTATGGATGAAACTAATAATAAGCTTATTTATCAAAACGAATGAAGGAAGAAGTTCAGAAAATAAAGAAAACCATCCGAACTAATATCTCAACACCAGAATTCCTTGACGCTTACGTAACAGAAATTAAAATATCCACTTGAACTTCTTCCTGACCGGGAATCAACCCCGAGTCTGCATAGACTGATATCGTGACCACTGCAGGTCATCACAACTTTTATTGTACTCGCTATTTCCCAACTAAACCCCACACCATTATCTAAATAAATCGTTAGAAGCCACCTGCCTCACTCATTATCCGATGGTTGTATTCTGCAACAGTCTAAGCACAGGTGCGACCGACACTGACCCCTACTCGGGAGTGGATAAAGTGGCTGCTCCGATATTGACAATTTACGGCAGAGGTATGACCGGTGTGGTAAAGACTAAAAATTGCAGTTAGTCTTAGTATCGAGTCGAGACCAGCCACAAACTGCTTTGGTTCAACCTTTATAGAACGGCCAAGGAATCGTATAACACGTTGGCAGCGACTGTGCTCCCCGATCGTTATATCTGGACGCCTTCAAGGCTAAAGTTAAACGTTCGTAGACAAGCATACTCCATCTACAGCCGCATCGTCACTTTCCGCCAGATGAACATGAAATAGACTTAAACGGCGAAATCAAGTTGCATACCAGGCTGAATGTGCAGTGAAAGTAGAGCTTCAAATTCAACACAACAATTTTAATGGTTGAAATATTAATTTCACATTTGTCTGCAAACCGCTACGGTATTCTCATAAATAGAGTTTTCAAATCCAAAGTAAAAACTGTTTTTTTTATAGAGTGTTTCACCAATGTGTTGCTTAATATTAGACATAGCAGACATCCTGTAGTAGTTACTAACCTACTTTATTTTACAGCAGAAAATAAAAAGATCCAACTACTAAACTACACATCAATAAAGAAACGCTAAACTTACAAAACGGCGTAATACTATCAACATTTCTATCGAGCAACTACACTAGAACATTGAAAGTATTACACCGTTTTGTATTGCTCGATGTTTGTGACCCAGGACGCAGGTGGACATACAGAGGCCATCCCGTCTGATGGGTCGCTGGCTTAAGTGCCCAGATGATCTACAATCAAGAACTGAAAACACTGAATGAAAGAACCTTATTTATATCAAGTTCCTTTGAAAATACTTTTGTACGTAAGCAAGTCAGAACAATGGTGGCAACTAAATTTTTCTGATGCCTAATTTATATTTCTATCAGTGATTTTTTGATGACCATTGAAAATAATTATTAATTTTTCACAGCGGCCGTTGGTCTCACTGGCAGCCATAGTTGAGCCATGAACCATTTTGTCGAATTTATTTGAATTGATTTTTTTATGCAAAACAAATAAACATTTTCATTTTTTCATTTTCATAATTGCGATGTCCAGCCAGCAGTACATGTCAACAAATATAGCTACAAAATCGTAAACTGACCACGAAATGGAGTCGAAATGCGCAGTAAACTAATGCAGCATACTCGTCTACCCACAGACTGAAAAGCAAATGCAACATTACGCTCAGAGAGAGCATAATCACGTAACAATAATAAACTTGATGAAACTCATTCGGTGAGCAGAGCAAACGGTTCTCGCGGAACACGCGGAATCTCTCACTCTGCAACATTACTCTGCCAAAATTCTCACACATTTAGGTACCCGACGTCCAAGTTTCACACAAAACATAGTACAAATTATATTAGAGGAAGATATATTTACGTTCGAACTTACACAAAATATATACCCGTCAACGTTGCAACTTCTCGCATACATATAATATGAGTTCGCGAGCGGTTAGGGCTGGGATCGGGTAAAGAATAAACAAACCAAAAAAAGAAAGCTTTTTTTATTCTACAAAGTGACAAACGAGCAGATAGCCCTGATGGCAAGTGGTAACTATTTTATAACTTTTTGTCATTGACTGTACTAGTGATTTTGTGAAAAAGGAGTTTTGATACTAAGACTATTTGCTTTGTGGTCGAAGTACGATTTAGCCATTTTAAGACGTATTTGATGAGATTAGTTAATCTGAGATAGAGTAATATTTAGCTTTTTTTATGATTTACTTAGTCTATATTAAACCGACTTACAAACGCTGGTAATAGCTAGTAAAATAGGATAGGTAAAGACTAACTATGTGGTAGTTTCACTAGCTACGGTCATGACAAATCTTTTACTACACTTCGTCCATATTCATCAACATAATAGATACGCATAATAACAAATCGTTATTTGGCCCAAACACACTAAAAGTATTTAGAAAAGTAAGCCAAAAAAGGCCGCAGCGACGAACCAAACTATCCTAGTCTCAGCATAATACAACGAAGGGCAGCAGCAGCAGCCAAATCACAGCGCTTGACATCTAAAAAAGAAACCGAAAATCTCGATCTCAAACATACCAACCCAGCAGCCCATCCCAGCCCTACGCGCGAACTCCAAGACTGGCGCGGCCACAAATCATCATAAGCTGCAATTACGCCGGTGGCCGCACCGTAAATACCGACCCGGTTATTAGTTGCATAGTTGCAAAGAGTGCAACTATCGCGCCGTGGCCTGTTACTAACTAAGGCACGTGGGAGTGGAAGGTATGGTGATTATTGTTGCAGTACCATCCATGAGATTGACGAAAAACAGTCCCTAAGTGAAAGTAGATCGGAAAATTGTTTACTAGTGGATCCGGCGCGATTTCGTTCGAGTACACCTACTTTACCCCTACCTACCTTTTTCTTGCTTATAAACCTTTCTCTCGAATCACTCTATCTATTGTTGAAAACCGCATTAAAATCGGTTGCGTAGTTTAAACAATCTAAGCGTACATAGATATATAGGGATAGACGGCGGGGAGCGATTTATTTTATACTATTGTATAGATATATACTTACCTACCTTATCCTTAAAAGCTGAACACTGCGTCACATGCTAGAACAGCTATTAAAACACATAGGTAACGATAATTCTGCGACAATTGCGCGACAAAAAAATACAAATTTCGTCACTACAACAGTTTGTTTACGTGATACGCAGAGCATTATAGTATGAACCTCACATCCTACATCACTGTTGCTCACCATATTAATCTCTCTCAGTGCTGAGACTCTGGTATTTGTTAATTTGGCCTCACTCGCCGCACGCGTTGTATTAGATTACGTGGATTTATCTCGGTCTGCGCCCGTTTAATGCGTCGCCTGCTTATTGTTTCTAGCGGAGTTATGGTTGGGGTCGGGAGTTGTATATGTCCCTTTTTTGCGGGCTCTCGGAGCACTGGTTACGCCGCCGCGCCGTTGCGGAGTGTTTTGGCCAAATTGTGACGCAAGAAAAGAAGAGTAAGATGGTGTGAACTTTCATCGAAATCATCAAGAAGTCCCGGGCAAAGTAAAAAAACGGACCATTTGAAAATGGAACACGCTTAACCGGATAAAGAAGAAGATTCGCTCATGCCTTGAAAGCAGCCAGACGTAAGCAGTTTCAAAGGCTCGCAAACTAAACACCTAGACGCAAAACAAGCCGTGAAATTGCTAGTACCGGTAACAAAAGTCTGGAACCGGTCCGAAAACAAAATGCAACAGAAGAGGACAATAATGAGCAGCAACAAGCGTACAAATCTTGAAAGGAGCATTGCAGTGGAAGGCAAGACGAGGAAGGCGCGAATTAAGAACGACACGGCTGATGGTAAATTGTCTTACCGTCCGGACGTCGCCGTCCGCGTATTCCGGTGCCCGGGTATTCTTCGCCCACTAATTTGCTACTTGACAAACTTCCCGACTTCTGAACGGGGGGAAATTAGCAAATCCTTTGTTAAAATGTGGTACTGCGAAAACTTCGGTGGTTCGACTCACCCCCTACCCTGTTGCAAGTGTAACTTCCGGCGAGTTCCTTGCGGTACATAGCTATTTTGGCCGCGTGCTATTTCAATTTGTTCCAGTGATAATGGTAATCCGAAATCTCGACGAGTCACAATGTAGACATTTTGTTTAAATAATAGCCTTTATTTTGTCTGAATTGTTTTGTACCTTGAGGAAGCTTGAGTTGAGTTGATAATATTTTGATATTGGTGCAGTAATTTATCGTCAAATATTGTAAAGCGAATCTACACTCTACAGCGTCTTTTCTTATTTTTAATCCTACAAATATTATATAAACACGTTTAAAAATTTTTTTTCTTACAGACGTAGCGTGACCTTATAAGGCTAGAAGTAGCTAGATGACCTCAAAATACTTTACCATAATCGAACATCGAGTAACCAGACTAATAAGCGTAAGATACGAGAATTCAATAACGACACGTACAAAATACGATGTTTCAATTCGAGCTAACACAAAGCCGAATATTGGAGGACCCAAATTGGGCGTATTTCGGAGATACAGCTTGCCGGTCGGCGCCGTTCGGTGCACTCCATCCGACGACAAAACGTGACCGGTCCAGATTAACTAACCATTTTCACCAAGCTTCCACGACATTTCTGTACAAAACAAACGGAAATCAACCCTATTCCTTCCAGAATAATGGTCACGTAAAACAGGTCGATTCTAATATATTTCGGATTCGACGACCTACAAGAATATTCTGATGCTACTCATTTATCTGTCACAGATGCTTTTTGTCTGTCTATGACGTTTCAGAAAAGATATCTTCTGCAGAGTTAATATAGACAAAGCACTTTCAAATACTCATACAGTATAATAACTTCTATACTACATGGGTTAGGGCACTGATTTTTAACAACATAGATTTTACTATCATAAAGCCCATTTTTATTAATTTCGTTGCTGGCGATTCTAGGTTTTTGTCTATGACTTTTTAGTCATGCTCTTTGTCGCATCTTCCAACGATTACAGAAGGATGCGTAACAGTACAATCCCAAAGAAGTCTCGAATTAAGCCCAAGTTTTGGGTTCGAGGTCCGCTAGGCTGTCACCGAGCAGCACTCGAGGGTTATCGAAACAATCGCGGTCCCGGCCAACCGACTGCAAACTTAATTTGCGTAGGCGGTGTAGTGTTAACAGACGGGTGCCATTGTCGTCCAACAAAGGTTTGCACAACAATGAATCTGTTGAACGCCCCTAATTCCATTTAGGTCGGCGCGTAGTCTCGAAAGATTATAAATAAAGTGGGGACACGAGTTAATGAACGCATCGCTGTTCCTGTGGCCGTTTGTTTTCGTAGTGGTGATTGAGCTGCGGTTCTGCAAATCGCTACAATAAGTTGGGCGGTTCAGACGTCTTACGACGCCGAGAGATGAAAGCTAGACTTGGATGTAGTTCTTTTAGAACAAGATAATAGAAAAAATAAAAAGCTTAGACAATCCACACAGCGCTATCTAGACCCAAACTAAGTAAAGCTTGTGTTATGGGTGCCAGAAAACGGAAAAACTACTCATAAATTTTAAAAATACATACGACACCCAGACCCGTAACAGAAATTAAAACTTATTATTTCAATTTCTTTCCGGCATGGTATCGAACCCGGCACCTCTGCGTGACAGAGATGTTAACCAACTAAACCACTCAGGGCGTGACATCTAACATAATTAATTCATTTATCATCAAACTCGGACTTACGAGCAAGATAGCGGTAACCATGAAAATCATCCTTATGAACGAATTACTATTATTGTTGGATATACATTGCTAAAGTGGCCAGCAACCTTTGAAGTGACTATCTCAACGGAGCAAAATGCACTTGAATACCCGAAATCCGTTTGACGGATCCATTCCACCCGTTACGTTGATCTCCCGATCGACTCTAATTACAAAATCTGACGCCACTTATACCCACTTACAGCCTGTCCCAATTCTGAGGGCAAGTCGATGATATAACAGCGATACACACGCTCTATTTACATAGACGCGTGACTATAAACACTGGGCAATGGCCCAGGGCATTATGCTAATATGAACAGTTACCGTTCAACATGATTGTGTACGCGATAGCTTATTAATACGACTATTAGCCGCAAGATGGATTCCAGTGCGATGATACTGTCATTATCATATGGTAATTTTAATAAGGGTAGCAGATGCAGACGTCGATGTATTTTGTCCTTGATGTTGTCTTGCATACAACTATAAATGTAATGACAATCCAACTGTAACATCTATTTCATACATTTAGACCCCTTCTTATCACGTGTGACAATTAAGCTCATTAATCATTCATATCTACATTACATTGTAACGTGCGACTTGCTTCCACGTCCTTCCCTGATGTTATCCTTCATACAGATGTATTAATAATATGACACTGTCGGATTATCACAATGTCAACCGTAAAGGTATATTTAACGAGCTGTTCAAACTAATTATCAAATAAATCGGTGCTGAATTACTAAGAAAGCACTTAAACCTGCTAAATGTGTATACTTGCTCACTGAAGCTCATAAGTACATAAGTAGTGTAGTTTATCCGTAATCTAACACCCACAACACAAGCTTTGCTTACTTTGGGTATTTTGTTTGTGTGATTTTGTCCAAGCATATTACTATATTTTATATAATCCATGAGAGGAAGCCAGGCCTTAATCCTACCCTTCCACACAGCTACCAGATTTCATATATATTTTTTTTTTCGAATGTATTGTTAGATAAGTATGCTGATTTCCTCGTAGAGCTTGTCTAAGATGAAATGACGCGCCCCTCTACAACTAAATTAGTTGATTTCGATGTGTGAGTGCAAATATTAATAACGACACCTCATCTGTGTGGGAGCGTCGACTGCTCCGCGAACCGGAGCCGACTCCGCTGAATGACCAATTACAACGGCATTTGTATATGCATTGCGTCCATATTTTAAATTCGCTTGTGTGCGTTAATGCGATAGTGGGGCGCGTCATTTCAGCTTAGACGAGCTCTACATCCATATCCATATCACTTCTTTCACGGTAAATGACGAAATACGTAGATACCTATCTACTATTTAATTTACAGTTTATGATGCTGGACAGGGCACTTACCGCGCAGAACAGATGGCCGATGGGGCAAGAAAGTTTACGAATGGCGACCACGTACCGGACCGA
Organism: Blastobasis adustella; assembly: GCA_907269095.1. NCBI lineage: Eukaryota > Metazoa > Arthropoda > Insecta > Lepidoptera > Blastobasidae > Blastobasis > Blastobasis adustella. The sequence continues at coordinate 12,749,384 of OU026131.1, forward strand.
CGATCTGGTAAAGAACGCAGGTACCAGCTGGATGCAGAAGGCATAAGACAGGCCTTTGTGGAGATCTCTGGGGGAGGCCTATGCCCAGAAGTGGGCCTCTGCCTGCTGATAAGATGATGATGAAGGTGATGTTGGAATGGTGTTAAAATAACACAAAACTATCTCACAAGTATGATACGGTAGCGTTATCTGCTCAGATGCTAGTTTTGATGCACCGACTTTAGCGAGTTCTGTAGGAAATTTCATAAGTTCCTTAGAATTTGGACGTCGCTTATACTCGTACGTCGAGACGCTAAAGTTTTTACGGCATATAAGTAACACGGTTAGCGACAAAGTCGACGCGAAGCTAGCTGCTATGACTTATTTACGACACATTTCTACTCGGTCGGCTAATACTGTCGCTCGGCATGGTACAAATTCTCTCTGGTAACGCGAATAAACTGCAAAAGTGTATTGCGATATTATTTGAAGTTGGCTGGTTTTAATTTTTTCGAAGTGTTTTCTCTTCTTAGTCTTAGTTATAATGAGAATACACAGCGAGAGTACAAATTGATTGTGCGGTTATCATTGCAACTCACTTGTTAGTAACATTTTTATTTTCGTTTCGATTTCATGATTAATAATGCCATATAATAATTAACTAGTGGACCTGGCGCGACTTTGTTCGCATGGCGTTCTATCCCTACATACACCTACTTTACCCCAACCTACCCTTCTTATTCTTGCTTATAAACCTTCCTCTTGGATCACTCTATCTATTGTTGAAAACCGCATTGAAATCCGTTGCGTAGTTTAAAAGATCTAAGCGTACATAGGGACAGACGACGGAAAGCGACTGTTTTTTATACTATGTATAGAAAAGTGAAAGCTGTGTATCTAATACATCATAAAGCGCCTACATCATTTCAACGCTTCAACGGAAGCATCAGTTTTGAACTATTAAACAGTTTCTCAACCCGAACATGACCCGAAACCCAGTTGGAGCACATTAAAAACACGAGAGACCTAACCCGGTGAATATTAAACACTTTCGATGTGTAATTTGGTAATACACTCGGCTAAAACATCATTTTATGGCACACCAATCGACTGGAGAGCTCAAAGGGACGTTATTACACGCTATTAAAGTTAAATGTATGACGGGCAACACGGGGCCGATTAAGCAATCAGTTAGAGTGGGGTTCTGCGAACCTCATATCTTATATGACTGCCATTTACCTGTTGTACAATGTTAACTCTTTCAGACACGCGCGCGGAGACTTTTCGACTTGAATTTCACAGTCGATATATTGTCTATTCTTATGGCAAAATGTCATCATTGAAGAGTACATGTTGATTGCCACTTTATTGGTATAAAAAATAAAAACTTATTTCGCATACATGTTCAATTGATGAACTGGGTTACTACCCAGTTCCTACTGACTGGGTTACTACTGACCTACTGGTCAGCATACAGATCTGCTATGCAGGTTGTTGGGTGTGCATCACTGTATAAAGTTAATGACTATAAAGGTTAATAACACACCAGTATTTCATTGTATAAAGTTTAATAATTTCTTATACTTCGATATATAGCCTCAGTCCATGAAATATATAATCTATTTATTTGAAAAACGAAGCCACTTAGTTTTTCATCGTCGGATACAAGTAGACTAGCACAATACCATAACAAAAGTAAAGCTTTAATTACAAACAAAATACCTACACCGCCTTTTTTAGAGGCCGATTCGGTATACCTACATTTAAAACAATAAATCAGCCAACTTGGCCGTCTAAATCGCGCAGATTAAAAAAGTGGCCGGCTGATATACAATCTAACCCGGCCGGTGGGGGAAGCGAAGCGGGTGCGATAAAAATTGAATATTCCCTGAATTCCGGCGAATTTACCCGAATCCGGGGAGTCATGACGCATTAGCGGCCCGGGATGAGCCGCTCCGGGCCGGATTTGGGCGCTTGTCCGGAAAATTGCAGCCGGATGATCGATGGCGGAGCAGATGTCGCGATTACGTACCGACGTCACGGACGCGTTTTGTTTACCATCTCGTACACGTAAATGTGATCAAGGAATAACAGCGAAAGCGGACAATGGATAGAAAAGAGTTGTTCTCCACCGACTACAAGACATTTTTTGCCAGCTAGACAATAACACGCCACGAGTCGACACGTTAAGAAAAAGAAGCTAAATAAGGAGACAAATCAAATTATTTGAACCAAGCGTACCGTACGTTGGCGTCAAAATTCATTAATTTAGAAGCTGATAGTCGCATTCGAAATTGATTTTTTGCGGAGAATGAAGAAGAGGACAATAAAGCTACAGTATATAAAACAACTGATCCAAATGCCGGGGACGATCACGAAACGGCCCGTCTCGACCTTAAGAAGCAACTAGCAGCCAATAGCCTTCCTAGCGTGCTCGTTCCCAATGATAATCGGGCATCTATTTCGGCGAGGACCCTAATAACTCGAGGCGACGTCCCGCCAAGGGTTGACGTTTAAACTTTGCCGGTGGATGTTTACAGCGACTCCGCATGCCCCACTTACAGGCCGGGACATAACCCTGTCGAGCTAGCTATGCTGGATGGGGCCTCGGGGAAATGAGATGAGGAAATTAAAGGTGAGGAGACTGAGGGGAAAGTGGATGTTGTCGATGATACTGGTCGAATTGGTGCTAATGCGTTATCTAGTATTTGAAGTATCAATGAAAAATTTATTTACACTCAATTCTGTAACTAAACGAATAATAAATTAGGTATGCATCAGACGGTGAATCAAACGGGGCCAATCGAATCGACTCCCGAGACTGTTCAACCAGTCTCAGGGTCCCCAGCGGAAGGCCTCGGTCAACCTCGCTTCGCTAACAGTATCAGGAGGCACTAACGAGTAGCAAGGTGGACTAGCTTCCCAAAATAAAAATCGGCGAATCAAAATTGTTCGCCAAAAATAGCGAATGAAATACACATGTTAGATCTAGTGCATTCCTAGTGCTTCTTTAGTGTTCGAGGCTTTCCTCTCATATTAATCCACTTCCAAACATCCGTACGCCCTCGCATAAAACCTTAAGCAGATAATTCAAGCTAGTTGCGTCGCAAACGCCACCTGGGAACCCGTAATTGCCTTAAAGTATCCAGGGGTGCCTCAGGGAGGTGTGTTGGGTCCTTAACTACATATAACTTTAAGCGTTAGATTACACCCTATTGAAATTTCAATGAATGCTCGTGATTAGAATCATTATGGCCTGTTTTGCATTTTGACTTCGGCTAGTTTTTCTTTTAAATACTATACTATACTAATTGTTGTATGTTCATAAATTTGTTGTGTTACATTGTCTTCGGACAAAGCTCCTTAAATAAAGATTTCAAAAAAAACTTTGTGATAATGTAAATATGTATCAATCACAAACAAAAGTAACTTTCCATGAAATAAAATTCCCCGTTTTATAACAAAGTTTCAATATGAATTTTCGTACGGTTAACGTAACTTCATATTTATTTCGGATTCCAATTAAGTTTCCAATTTGCTCCGGCCGAATATGAAAAGCATTGTACGAAATATAATGCGGTTACGACAAATATCAGTCCATAGTTGGGATTTGAGTTTTGACTTTCATGAATTCACTTCACTATGTACACTGGAACTTTATCAGACAGATGTAATGGGCGACAGTGTGTAAGCAACTCGCTTATTACTTACATAAAATTAAATATTCTATAAGATAATCAAAGAAAACGAGAATAATAAAATCGTGAAATAAGCTTCTGTAAAAAGACTAACAAATTTCGTTTCAGGGATATTCATGACACAGATATACCTAATAAATTTCCATACCAAACGTTCAATGGATTTGTTTACATTTAATAAAAAAAAATAGTTATTTCATCACGTACTTGTATTACCTAATGAAATTTAATTTAACGCAGGTAAATCTTTTTGAATATGAGGCATAAGAGGAATATGAGGATATGTTCAAAAATATTAGAAAATGATGCGAATAAAAATCTCAAGATAGTATGAAAATAAAAGCAACATGCTAATACAAACAAAATCTTCTTTCATATGTATTCTTTTTCAAACATACTCTATACATTACCCTAACTTATACCTATTCTCGTGATTCTGCCCTAGTTTGCTTATTTTCATTCTAAGTATGTTGTACAGAAGTTAGACTAACAAACAATGCACACTATCTCAATATAAGACAAAAAATTAATACCTATGATTAGTCATATGATAGATAAACGGTATCTCCAACCTGACGGTAAAAGGGGGTGGTTGATAAAATACATGTCCGTATGATAGATATGCAAAGTCCATTACACCTTTATGCAGAAAACTTGCCGCGCTGGCCTCTCTAAGAGCCGCAATGTAATAAAAATGTTTTAACGTTAGTGTAATGAAATATTTCATTACTCAGAGCTGTTCAACGCAGCGGGACGTAGGAACCAAATTATACGGTGCAATGTTGCATTATATTATTATTCCAAAATGTAGTAAACTATTGTAGCACTAGGTTATAGTACGCGGATTGACGTCGTTTTCTTGCAATATTGTGAATTGCTATTTAAGTAATTGATACTGAATATTGACATTTTTATAATATAATACACTACACTGCACTGCACTGCACTGCACTAACGTAAAAGATAATAATAAAATAATCATCTAGGCGCTAATTACCCGGTTGTGCTCTCGCGCTCGAGGGCCCGGGGTCTGCCTTGACCATGATCCAGGATTTGGCAGTTCAGATAATTAAATCAGAATTAGAATGCGGAGCGACTGCCATCTGACCTCCGTGACCCTGCTACCAGGGCAACCTGACCATTTTGGATCATACCTTAAACTACACTAAAGTAAAACCTCAGAGTAAAGAATATACTACGTAAGTACAACTAATATTGGAACGCTAAAGAGATTGTGTTGAATTCGACTCCAACATGGACGATGTGCTCATTGCCCATCAAAAGTAAGGCGTCCCTCGCCTAAATTAAACTTACATAATATAATTTTATTGCAAAGAAAACTGGTTAATTCATAAAGAATATGGTCTGAGCTCCAAGTCAAACAAAAACATAACCCTTCCTTGGCAGTCGGGTAAAAAGGAGACTGCGGCGTCGTTTGGCCGTCCGCCAGGGCCCGTGTTAAGTGTCCATGTCTGAGACACATTTTTTTACCACGACTTGTCTTAAGTGAAACCGACGGCTGTGCTGTGGTAATTTTAATATTGCATCTCTACATTATCAAATTAAATGTAATATCTATAATAAATAAAAGATAATAAATGTGCTTGGATAAATTTACATAGCGCCATCCAGCCCCAGAGTAAGCATGGCTGTAGCTGTAGTGTCAGATAACTGATAAACTACATATATATTTGTTTCTTTAATACTTACTTATTATGCATAAACCAAGACCCGTAACAGACATTCATCATTTAAATTTCTGCTCAGCCAGGAGTCGACCTCGGGACTTGTGCGTGGCAGACCGACATGTTAACCAACTAAACCATTCAGATCGTCAACGAACAGTGCTAACAATATAGGTGTCGTACGAGGCAAAACCGGGCATATGGGCAATTTTCAATCTTCAATACCTACCGTATTGTAGGTGACTATTACAAACATGTACGAAAGGGAAGCACGCGGCGCTACGGCGCGGCACCGTGCACTGTTGATTCGGGCGGTAAGTCACTGTCAAAGTGACAGTGACAGACAGTCAGTCCAATACAAGGACCAATAACGTCTGGAACACACACCGGCTCAATGTTGCCATGGCCCGCGCCCCCATTTTTCTAAATGTATTTTGTAAAACATAATTTTGTATTTTATGACGTTCATAAGAGTTTTGTAAACCTAAACTGAATAAAAATTATTTGACTTTGACTTTGATATGTTCTTAATAAACAAAACAACAGGCGCACCACTTATTTCGTACCCGCCTAACTCTTTAAGATAGCATTTGCGATAGCATTATAACTCGCTTATTCTATTCTCGGCGCCTTTCGCGCATTTATAGCATAAACCAATCACTACCAGGGAAGGAACTAATTGGTAAACATGTACATTTACTAACAAACATAATGATTAACAAGTTAAACCCTCTGCTAAGAGCCAGCCCTGGTAGCAAGAGCCCAAACTAGACAAACTCAATAAAAGGGTAAGGCAGCTGTTCAACCAAGCAAATAATACCGCAGACGAAAAGGACTAAGAACTCTTAAAAAAATTAAAATCACAGGAATTCGATAAGTACATGAAAGCCACGACGTGGAAGAATTTCTACACGACCATAGAATCATCACACCGACCGCCTCGGCCTAACTCTAATGCTAATCCCCCCTCCCTCGACTCTGCAATAGCAAAACAAAGTTACTACCATGCGTAAACGCCCTTACGAGCAGGCAGCAGACTTTAAGACAAGAAAAACTGTCCAAGCATTTATTTAATTACATTTAGATACAGTTTGTCGACGATGTATCAGAAACAAACAGCAAGAACGAATCATAAATCGTGCATGGTCGATATTATCCTAAACATTTATGTATGGCGGCAAACACACAAACAAGGCAACCGAGTATGGGTTACTAAACAAACAATTTGAGACGCCGCTAGCACACACACCGACAAAAGTACCTACGTTTGTATTACACGTAAGTACCTACCTGAGAGTATATATTTACATCAAATAAACCCTCCATATGGAACATTAACGAGCTCTAAGAACGTGTGTGTTGCATGCACAGTTTCGTTTGTGGGCGATTTTGTGAATGGCTAAACATTTGTCAATTCGTGTGGCAAATGTGCGGGCTATGCAAAAAAATTTGCAATTTTATTTATGAAGCGCACCGAGTTTTAATTATAACCTATTTTTATTTTTAATATTCGTAAGTCCACCACCATACGGCCTGGGTCAGACGAAGGCAGACGTTCGTACACCAGAAAATGGACAGCAACATTTGTCTCTCTACAAGCCCTCCATAAGCTGCTGTTTATGCGGCACTAGTCTAGTTGGCCAAATTCTTCCGCTGAATACTCTGAGACTGGTTGTCAAAACAGTCTCAGGACCCGGTACAAGAATTCAAATAAAGTACGCAATTTTTATCAGCTGCCAATTTTAATTTATTTTGAACCTTAGTTTCGCACATTGACACAATCTTGTTTTTAGAAAGAAAAACAAAACTAACTACCGTAACGTAAAAACAAATGTGAGTCGGGTCGAAACGGCGATTGTTGGGTTATCGTAGTTCGTATATTTTTCCGTTTCCCGGCAAAACCTGAACAGTCCAAAACGCGGCACGCACAGCAGCATAAAGTAGGCACACTCCATAATTCGTCGCGATTACATTTAGGACGAAAAAAGGTATTAGCATAAAAAACACCGAGTAAATATTGTTATGAACAAAGTAAAAGCGTGAGTAGCGGCGGGAAATTCTATCGGGTTTTTTCAATGGAGCTGTCATTGCGTACGTTCGATATTATGTTAAATGGAATAGCTATGTAGAATTAATCATCTTTACAATACGCTCCTTCAAGGAAAGTGGTACAGGCATTTCAACTTAGTCCCCACAGTGACAACGCACGAACGGTTCTGCATTTTTGTAGCCTGCGTGATGTTATAGGCGACAGTTACCGCTTACCATCAGGTGTATGCTCGTTTGTCAGCGTTGCATAAAAAAACTGATAGGAAAATAAATTTCCTACTGTTTGAATATTGGTCCCACACTAATTTGCAAACGAACATTATGCCCGTGCTTGTTTGCCACCTTAGTGGTATAAAAAAAAGTAAAATTATCTGGAGAGTGTGCGTGGGTGTGTGTGTGTATGATTATGCTCATCGTTTTATTATCACGAGTGCTGATAAATTTGTAAACACTTGGCCTATATTCCCGTACTCCCATTAAATCATACGGAAGCGATTGCGGCTTATTAAAATCATCAAATTGAGAGTAATTCGAAACATGCGTCTAATGTAATTTGTTCAGGCCAATTAGCAATTAAAATTAAAACAAACTTTGACAATTATCAACGTGGGTGTCACAAAGGAAATAAGCGTATACGCACGAGTAGTGCTTGATTTCCATTAATTAATGAATGATGTGTATGAGTGAAATATTCGTTTACGTAATTTACATGCTGTTATAATTAGTTACGTTAAATTACATATTCCAAAAAACTGTATTGATTCTTTTAAAAATACTGTTTATAAATTTTCAAATACAGATTTTAATACATACAATTTTCTAAATCTATAAACAGTTTTTTAAATATCAAGTTTTAAACCTAGGTACACCGTCAAATAAATTAATGTCCCGGTTGTGCTCTCAAGCACGAGGGCCAAGGATCCACCTTGACCATGGTCCAGGATTTGGCAATCAGGCTATTACAGTGGAGCGACTACCATCTGACCTCCGTGAACCTGCTACCAGGGGAACTTGACCAGATTGGATCATGGTTACAAATTCAGTTGCCTGAATTTCAGGTTTGCCTGAATTTCAGGTTTGCCTGAGTTGCAGGTTCTAAAGTATTTAATCAAATTACAGATTAGGTGCAGTCAACAGCAAAAGTATGTGTACATTTTAATGCTATGTAACAATGACATCTTTGGAATGTGTTGTTGTTACCCCTAACTTCCCTGTGCACCACTAAAGATCTAAACATTTTACCGTTAGTATTAACTGGATTCGCAATTACTATTTTAAAACAGAATGAATGAAAGAACGAACGCAATTGAGAAGTGTGACTGACCGGAACGGAGCGAGACGAGCAGCACTCGTTCGTTCACCCAACAGCCCGGATTATTTGGATCTAACATCTCTTGATGGCTAATTCTTTTCTACAGTTTGTAAAATATAGATTAAACTATATACATAGTATAAAACAAAGTCGCTACCCGCCGTCTGTGACTATGTATCTACGTATGTTTGTACGCTCAGATATTTTAACTACGAAACAATAGATGGAGTGATTCAAGAGGAAGGTTAATACACAAAAAGGTAGGTAAAGGTAAAGATAGTGTGGGGTAGGCATGGGATATGCGTGTGGTTAGGCGTAGGGTATTTTTATGCACCTACATTAAGCGTGCAAACCAAAATTTTTGTGAGTATTTTTCTTTTTTGTGAACGAGCGCAGTACAAATTATTTTCCAATATTTATGAATTGAATTTTAACATATCTCGCAAGCTACTACATTCGCAACGCATTTAAAAACATGACAAGTTTTTCATATTTTCCCTTTTCCCTCCCGACCATGTTACGGTAATTGGTTGCAGGTTTCGTACAATTTAATGGTAAACACATAAATGCCCAAACAGTTCACGGCACGGTTATGGTAAACTCACACAGGCTGCTGGAGCCAAATGTCGTGTTCGCTTTGCGCGTCTAGCCGTCTAATGGTAAAAGTTAGCCAATAAAACTAACACCATCCTTAATGGTTTAACTTTAAAGTTTCCGTATTGTCGAGGAAATATCAAAGATTTGTCAATGAACTTAATATATTAAAAGAAGACAAAGTAAAAGAAGATTTGTAATATCAATCGATGTTTGGGCTAATTTAAATTTTCATCGATTTACATTATTATGGAAACCATTCGTCCATGCGAAATTCGACACATAAGTTAAATCGATCAACATCGTTGAAAGCTACTTATCATGAACTAAACCTCCAGTATGTACCTACTCAGTAAATAACGAACCTAACCAACAATCAAAAGTCGGATAACCCCCAACCTAGTTTACATATACACAAATATATTCTAAACTACTAAACCGATTTTAATGAAACTAATCTAAGAACCATCTCGATTAAACTGGCTTTCGAATAAAGAAAACCGCATCGCAATCGGTCTATCCATTCGGGAGCTACAATGCTATAGCCAGACACACACAGTCCCATACAGATACACACGTCAAACTCCACACCCCTCTTTTTTGCAAAAGGCCTAAAATCAAGGTCACCAACGTCCGTCGTTGCAGTCAGACTACAATTTAATGCAAACAGCAGACTTCCCGGATCGGTAGCCGGTAAAGGCGTTATGCTAAACGCGGGCGCCGGGAGCCGGCATTTCACGCCAAATATGCGGGTAAACACTGCATATTCCACAGTTCAAGTGTTAAAGCCAAATATTGGCTTGCAATACGCATGGAACTAATGTCTAAGTGGAAATAGATCGGGTTCTAATCTAAGAATACTTAAATCCATTTCAACGACATAGTGGCATTTATTATCTACATTACAATTTTATACTGCATTATTATGTAAACTCAACAACGGCATAACTTTTTATACTGAGGTTAAGCTCTGGTTTAATGTTCATATATCGAATTTAACGTTATTTAAAAGTAGTTTTATGTTTCACAAAAATACAATTTACCCAGAAACTATTGGTGCTATTTACGCCACTGAAGAGATCCTGAACACATTACTAAATTCCAGATAATACCTACCATTTAATTTAGGAAATATCACGTTCGGGCTAAAAATTTAACCTCATCAACAAGATGAGGATAACGTTGGTGGTCTTTTTCATTGGACTAGCCAGGCATTTGACCGCCATCTCACCTGGTAAATGACGATGCGATAAAGATGAGAGAACACACTCGCAGGCAACGTGTTCCATTCCTCAGCTGTAAGCATTATAAAGGTTGAAAAAAGCGGATCGTGCGGGTTCTCGTGCGGGTTATGTAAATTTCGGCGACTGGTAAACAGCCGTACAGGTTACAGGAGGGGGGACAATAAAAAACAAAAATGCGTGATGATTTATTGTTAGTATTAGTAATAAGTGAGTGTCGGGACCCGATACAAGGTAAGAGATATCGATAACGCACGACCGGCAATGAGGGTTTTACTGAGGCGGTATTTTGACCGTGTTTTTTATTCCGTAGTTTTATTTTTTGCTTTCTTACCAAACAGTGCCTTGTTACCCGACTGCGTCAGAAGGAGAGTTATGTTTTGTAAGTATGTATGTTCATGTGTTTGACACGGGCTACAACCCTAAGAGCTCAATGGATTTCAATTTGTAGATTTTTTTTTCATATAAAACAAACAATAACTTAATATTGGTAATAGCAAATGGAGAGGCAGTGAAACTAGAGTGTGACTATTGTATTGTTAAAATAAAAAATCACAGTCGCGTTTCTGACAGTGAAGAAAGCTTTTTCAGTATTCCTCATGTCTGTAGTTGCAATGACCAGATTTTTCAAGCCGAACACAATGACACAAGAAAACCTTTGCTGCAGAAATATCTTATGGAAACCAAATAGACGAACTCCTCACGCTTTCGTTTTATCAGAAGTCAAAGTGACGTCGATAAATCACAAATATCGACGTTCCTACAACACTAGTAAAATATAAACAGCTAAAAAAGGTTTTAAAGATAAAACATGTCATTAAGTCCGTGCTTGCTTTTAATTTACAAAGTGAGTTTGCTCTGGCCACAATGGCCTCCGAAAATGCCTTAAATGTAAATTATTTCATATTTTTTCTAACGCCATTTTAGAGATTGCCAATAGGATATTTTTTTCGATAATTTATTACCTTCTTTATTATAATTGGCTGTTAAATAACAAATTACCTAATATTCCAGAACAAACTGCGTAAATTTAGAAGCCTGTAGTTGAATAAATTACCCGAAAGTTGTCATTTGTTTCTTTTTAAGGTTTGAAATATTGTTCATTACCTTTTCGTTAAAGAAAAACGAAAATAATCGCATTTTTAGGCGTCAGTTGAAATTTATATCTGTACTAATATTATGAAGAGAAAATATTTGATTGCTTGTTTGTATGGAATTGTAAAATTTTTACCCGACTGCGCGACGCAAATTACGGTAATATGTTTATCAGAACTGTTTAAGTGAACACTTATATGCGTCTGAGGCACTGAGCGAAGTCCCTGGTGAAAGTTCGAAAAAAATGCAGTAAAATGCGTTAAGCCCGTTCGGTATTTGAATTTTATATGAATTTCCCTTCAATTCACATCATTTTAATTTCTAATAAATGAATCGATCCCGGGACCTCTGCGTGGCCGACCGGCTGAACCATGATGACGATGTTAACCAACTGGAACACTCAGGTCGTCAAAACTCTTGACATGCGACTGGTGATATGGTGTTACGAATCACGACCTTAGACAGTAGGCTTGTGACCGATCTATTTCGAAGGACCAAAAACTACCCCGAGGGGACAGCCCTCGTCTGAGGCGGCTAAATGAAATCCCCTTTCAACCGCGGGCTCCGGGCCGAGATAAGCCTAGTGCGCTGTCAATGCGTCACAAACTCGAACAGTGAATACCGTGGTATCGAACTAAGGCAATGCTACGTCCAAAAGTGGACTGCACTTAATTGAGCAGGTCAACTAATTCCGTTATTCGATACCAATAGTTATTCATAATAGTGAGCGTGCTATTTCGACGAACCGAAGAGTGTTCAGGCGTTTCGGCTCGGCCTGGTTTTGGCGCGCGGGCCGCAACTACTGATGCATTTAAATTCATGTTTTTCCACTTAGGTCCTCAAAACATGACATCCGACTAGTGTGCTGGTGATCTCCCTGTGAGCGATCTATTTCGAAGGACCAAAAAGTACCCCGAGGGGACCGCCCTCGTCTGAGGAGGCTAAGTGAAATCCCCTTTCACCCGCGGGCCCCGGGCACCGAGATAAGCCTAGTGCGCTGTCAATGCGTCACAAACCTGGGGACTGAATATTGGAACATCAAACGGGGAACTAGAAGGGGACTGCATTTGGCTGCACAGATGAACGATTTCCGTTACTCGGAGTAGAGATTCGTAATAGTGAGCGATATATTTTATTAGCCTGGTGTCCTGTACCACAGGTTCTATTTCTTATTTCAGGCACCAGTCTCTCACAAATAAATATAGTTATGAAAATTGTATAGTGCTGACCTGCTTACGTATTATTTGTTTATTAAAAGATAATAAATGCTTTTTATCCTCAGGCGTTTGGGCCCGCAGTTAAACTGTCCTTAAAAATTGTTTTAGAACAGTCGGGGAAAAATCAATTTTATAATATAATTTTTAACTGCGGGCCTAAACGCCTGAGGAAAACTAATAAGTTTAGTTAATCAGGCGTTTCGGCCCGCGGGACGAAACCAGACCGGGCCGAAACGCCTGAACACTCGAACTAAAAGCTACCCGCGCTCTAAAAGTACCGCGGACATAAAAATAAGGCAAATAGTGCGCTGTCACAAACCCGAATATCGAATAACGTCACACACATCAAACGGCGAACTAACAAAGACAATGCTAGGAGTCGTCGTAAACTTAATAACGGAGGAAATGTATTCGTAAGTTTTCTATCTGACCTCCGTGACCCTGTTACCAGAGGAAACTGACCAGATTGGATCATGGTTACACATTCAGTCGCCTGAATGTGCAGGTTTCTTTACGATGATTTCCTCACCGTAAGAGCATCGGTTAGTATTCAACTAACATCATGTTTGATTATATAAGGTAAGGATTTTAAAGGAAAGTGATAATTTTATATTCAGCACAGAATATAAAGTGGTTCGAAACAGCCTTCCTATCTAGCGAAGTAATATTCGGCAAAGTGTTTTCGTGCACTAGGAAAATATACGCTCAGAAATTTCGCCCTCGCAGCGTAACTCGAAAGAATCTTATAGAAATAGCGTACATAGGAGAAACTTTGGCTGTAAATTATAATTTTAAATCGGCCACTTACGAAGTCGGCTCACGGCGCGTATGCATTTCATATGAGTACGCGACGTGAAATTCCCGCCAAAAATCACATGGGAACATCTAACGTTATTTTAGTCGGGCGGAACGTTAGAACTCGATGGATGTAATTATAACAGAGTTCTGGCGCGAAAACGGTTCGACGTCTATTTCGAAATTTAAAAATCTTGCTGATAATACTAGTTACTTAATATCGTCCCTGAAAGCGACGGTGGCCGAGTGGTTAAGATATCCGACTCGTAAGCGAGAGGTACCGGGTTCGAATCCCACTGCGGCCACGTACCAAACGACTCTTCTCTGAGTTATGTACATTAGTTTAATGCTAACCGATGCTCTTACGGCGAGGGAAAACATCGTGACGAAACCTGCACATTCAGGCAACTAAATGTGTAACCATGACCCAATTCTGGTCAGGTTTATTTTATATTTATTTAATACTTTATGCACAAAATAGTACAAAGGTGGGCTTAAAGCAGGGTCACGGATGTCAGATGGCAGTCGCTCCACTGTAATTATCTGCCCTGCCAAATCCTGGATCACGAAGGCGGACCCCGAGCCCTCGTGCGCGAGAGCACTACCGGGACATTAACGCCAAGATGATTATTTTATTTTAATATCCTCCCTTAGACATCCACGGACGAATTAGCAAGGTACCTGTCGTGGAGGATGGGTGTCCTAAAGCCAATTTAATTAGCGCAACTGCATTTAAGGGACGACCTGTCAAATTAGGAAAAAAGTTATGGAAATATCATTCATCAGATCTACCAAGTAACAGATGGAGTTGACGCGACCCCGTTATCAGCTACGCTCCGCTCCCCTGACTTACAGGGGTGGCAAACCCCGGGTTATTGTCGGTTCTTTTTTTTTACTTATGCAACAAAATAGCCCTATCTAACGTAGAAAGAAAGTGTTCTCTTCTAGAACCATATTTACATACTAGATGAAATTTGAAATTCTAGAGATTTTTAGACTGCTTGCCAGCAGTTGTTGTAGCTGTTCCTTCCTCGTGATTTTCGTGAAGTATGTTCGGGTGTGATTTTGTAATGGTGTCTAAACTATCTGGTAGGCATGTGATTCTGAAACCTTTTTACCGCTTTAATAATTGCTCGACTGAACGTGATGGGCACCAAATTTACCCGATTCGCCCGCTAATTTCCGTTTACTGGCCAGAAATAAAATAACCATGACGACGGCAAGATGATAAAAAGAAGATTTCACATCAAAAATTCGCAAAATAAATCGACCCATACAAATGGTCGTCTGTGGCAAGAGCGGGCCCGCGATCGTCGCCCCTGCCCGGGCCTGTCTCCAATTTACTTGTCAAACAGTTTTAACGAGGCAATCCATTATCGGCGTAGACCCGCGAATCATTGATGACGTCATTACGCCGGCGTAGCAACAATTTGAATTAAAACAAAGACCGAATCTGGGGACGCTTTGGCGATGTCGACGTCTATTGCTGTTGGGTTTGTCACACGATGGGGGATGGAGTCTTATTTTTAGTTACAATGTTAGGTTAGGACAAGGTGGAGTGGAGTACCTACAGATGGTTAGGACATATTTTGTAAGATAACGGCGCGTCACTGAAGATGTAGGTAATGTAGGTATTTTTCAAATGATTTAGTAGGTAACGATAAATTCAATACGATTACTGTTCAAGGTGCTGGTGTAGGTTAGGTTCTGTTTTTGAGTCAAAAATCTATTTTTTTTTTATTAAACAACCAAGCTTAATTTATCTGATAGTAAGACATAACATATGTTATCGGCTTTCTTGGCTTGAAATGACGCGGTCATTTTAGACATACTTAAAAGATTTAACATTTTATAATACCTATAGGTCATATTTTTTAGGGACCCATAGTGTCCCACTGCAGGGCAAGGCCTCTGTCCTCTTTTTCCACTTAAGTATACCTATTTGCGACCTGGTTTTAATTAATCTAAGAAATTTCCAATCCTATGAGCTTACGCAAAGCTTAGATCGATAGACACTCGACATCTACCTATGCCTTAAAATCGTCACTAGAACTCACTGTAACGTACATTCAACCAAATCCATGACGTAATACAGCATAAAATAACACGTCTCTAATCCACAAGTAAGGAAACCAATTTACTGGTAAATTAAGAACCCGTCTATCACGTTACCCATTACTAGACCGTACCTTTAGCGAAAGGCTGGTTGGCCCTCAAGAAAGAGCTTTCATAGTATCCAATTACGTCAAAGTATATTACCATTCTATAAGCAAAAATAATTACAGGAAAGTACAGAATAAAGGGACTCGAATTACGAGCCTTTGTTGGCCAACGTGAAAATCGTAGAGAAAACTGTATAATTCTTAGGCCAATAGGGGCTTGTTAGAGATTGAAGGTCAGTGTCTTGCTCTGAGCATTTTATTTGAGAAAAGTATCGAATGATGTGACTGTATTCTGTAACTTTTTTTTATTCTACGCAGTCAGCCCACCAGATGGTAAGCGGTAACTGTAGCCCATAACATCTACGATTCATGCATTTAAAATTCAGCCAACAAAAATGCAGAATCGCAGGTATACCACCTATTTCTATTAATAATGACATTGCAGCCAAAAAATATTTTCTCTACTATCTTCAACAGTCGTATACTGTCGAAGATATATTTCAGTGACGTTTTAATACACTTTTGGGTACAGAAAATGTCGAATTTGAGATGTCACAGCGCGAGAATTCTCCCCCAGGTGCTTCACTTGTTTGCGACCTGAAACTCGTGCCACAAGGACGTAATTTTGTGAGTCGTGCGTGCGTAAGTCGCGTAATTTTAACCAAATGCAACGCAAAACTCTTGTGGCGAGCATTTGAAAACCCAACGAACTACCCACAAAACAGTTGTCTGTTACATTCCAACATTTTTGCTATGGTCCCTTTTTTGACACGTTGACAGCGGTACTGTCCGGCTTATCTTGAACCCACGGGCGTAGATTTGAGGGAAATAAAAGACGCATCATTTTGCTTCGACCACTACCTACTTGACAACTTTTTAAGAGTGATAATGGAAGGCAAAGTTGAGGAAAAGAGAGGATGTGGAAGGCCAAGATTTGAATATCTATTGGAAGGACGTAAAGAAAAAAGTGAGCGCCGTGGATTATAAGGAGATGAAGAGGTTGACAGACAGGAGAGAGGAGAGGTGATTGCTTCACCGACAAGACTCATACTCTTAAATATATGATGATGACTACCTAAGTATATTTTTTTTCTAAAATTACGTCACGCAGACGTTGCCTGAATATTTATAACTTTTGCTTGCGACTCCGTCAAAAGTTAACAAATAATTGCGTTTTGCTCCTTATTCTTAATATTCTTAGATAAAAATAAAAATTATTATTATCTAGATAATAAAACCAGTTACGAAGCCGTATGTTTATTAAACGCGAAAGAAGGTTATACAACAAGTTTAAGAATCTGCTATATATAATCTGAATAAAATTAAGATGCTAATAAAACTGAAAGATTTTACCGGTAGACCTTACAAGCAACCTTTTGACGTGACGTGGAAGTGGAAATATTTTTTTTAATACTTTTTTTATGTAACTTTAAATGACAATGTTACAAAATTTACCATTAATGATAAGACATCAGATAGGTATATTTAAATCGTCTCGATTTAGAACATTGTTGTAACAAAACTATGAATAATAAAACGCGTACGCCACGAAAATAAAGTGTTGTAATAAACCATTAATAATTCAATAAACTAGCTTTGGTCAGCGACTTCGTCCGAGTGGAAATAGTTTTTGTGACATTTTAGCTATTGCCAGCGTTACCATTTCACCGACCTACGTATTGTATGAATGCTAGTACTACGGAGGTCAAGCTGTATCTCTGGTTCTACATACCCGAATTAGATGGAATATGGCTGGACTTTAGCTACCAATCTATCATAACCGAATGAAAATCCGTTCAGGAGTTTTTGCGTGATGCGCGAACAAATAGACAAACAGACAAAAATTTTCTGAAATATCTTCAACATACAGACACGGCTTTTTTACAGTTTTATAATAGTCTAGATACAAGAGAAAGTATAGAGCCAGTAAGCCGTCATAGTACATTGATATGTTATCAAAGCTGACGCCTAGCCTGCGTGTCCCGGAGGCAAATGCATGCGTCACTCCTGCAACGATTAGCTGTCAAAACGCGAGTCCGAGACAAGGCGGCTACCTCTGTGAATATACGCCCGAATGGAGTTTACTTGAAGTGTGATTAAAGATCTAGTTGTAGTTAACTGCAAAACTCAGCAGGGACCGAATAAAAAGATTTAGAAATTTATTAAAATATTCTATCCTTCATCTGTGTAGGTACCTACTTCGGCCATATGAGCTATAATTTGTTAATACACATATCAAATTGAGAATACTTAGGCTTTTAGATAAATGTGTAAATTTTTGAGAAAAAAAATCGAGCTACTTTGTAGATACTGACACTGTAGTCGATGGAGTAAGTACCTACCAAGATTTTAAGACTTTCGTGGTTATACACTGCACATATTATCAGGCTTTTACCACGGTTAGTAACGAGGTTAAAACAATACTAACGATAGCAACAAACCCGATATTATTTATAGTGAATGAGTACCAAGAGTATCGGCGGTAGTACAATTTCATACCTGCAAAAGTATTAGAAGCAATTACACGTCAATAAGCATTTCCAGGCAGGTTGACGGCTCAATATTTGCCGTCGAATCGCAATTAACAACGTATCGACGTTTGGAATTCAGAATGTGGAAAGGCTCGTTTCCCCACTACGCAGGCCCTCTGTTGGTCACCACGCGAATGTTCGAAAGGACGTTTCTCACTCGTACGATTCGGATGTGAAATAAGCTCCACAGTGTATCCTTTGGACTATGACATGGGATCCTTCAAGAGGTATATTAGGGGTCTCTTCAGAAGCCGGCGATGCATTGGTAACTTCCCTGGTGTTGCAGATGTCCATAGGCGGCGGTGACCACTTTCCATCAGGTCCGCTTACCTGTTTGTCTGTCGTATAACATAAAAAAAGCT
The DNA here is from genome assembly GCA_907269095.1 of Blastobasis adustella. Lineage (NCBI taxonomy): Eukaryota > Metazoa > Arthropoda > Insecta > Lepidoptera > Blastobasidae > Blastobasis > Blastobasis adustella. The sequence continues at coordinate 12,768,104 of OU026131.1, forward strand.
GAAGAGTTGATTAGCAGATAAATAAACGTTTCTTATTAACACAACAAATGGTGTCGGTAGGTGTCATAGAACCACAAAGACCGCAACGTAAATTAAAACTGATTAAAAATCAAAATTAATCCGCACTAAAGCAGACCCAGTGCCTAGTTTCGCAGCTATAATAATACCCAGTCAATAATTTGTAACCAAATACTTTATCCCTACATCATCATCACAACCCATAACAGTCCACTGTAGGACTAAGGGGCTCTCCCACGAAAGGGGAGGTTATTGCCACAATCTCTGGGACTAGATCATTTGCCTCGAAAATATTAGTCGCCTACATATTTGTACCAGAAAACAAGTTGTTTACACCCGTCAGTCCAGCCCCTGTTTACAGCGCACCCAAATCAGACCGAGGCAACTTATTGTTTCTGCCGTGGTCGTTACGATTCGCAAAAGGCACCGGCAACAAATTACAACGAGGAGAAAAGTTAACTCCTTTCCGAGAGAAGTAACTCGGAAAAGATTGAGGACGTCAAATTGAATTCCGGGCCGTAGTCTGCGCCTGTGACGTTTCAATAAGCCCAACTCTTAATAAGATGAAAGAAAAACTTGCAATTGTTACCCGTTTTAAGAGTCCTCTGGAACAAATAAGAGGGAACTCGGGCTAAAGGCGCACTCATTTCTCCACTGTAAATCCGCTTTAAAGAAAGGAAATTAGATATTTTTCTTTACACGAACGCATTGGACGAGACGCGGCGGGTTGCTAACAAATTAGTTTAAGATTATTCGTTTCAAGTTGGGGTTGCAGTGATGAAGTGTCTTTCGGGCGATAAATCATTAGTCAATCAAGGTGGAAACTTGTGGCCTTCACGCTGTAAGGAATAGTTTACGGTGCATACTTTAAATAAGCTGTTACTGAGTTCTAAACGAACCGTTACAATCACGAAGTTGAAAATAAATAATAATGCTTGGACAAATTCATACAGCGCCATATAGCCCAAAAGTAAACAAAGTACTGATATACTTTTTTTTTAATACATACTTATTATACATAATACACCCAGACCCGAAATATATATTAAAATTCATCATTTCAATTTCTTCTCGGCCAGGAATCGAAACCGGGACCTCTGTGTCTGTATCGACATGTTAACCAACTGAACCACTCAGGTCGTCTACCATCGTCTTTTATATTGACCTAAACAAATGCTTCCTGCTAATTCTAAATCCAAATTATACAAATACACCTTCAATTAAAACTCGGGTGACCCTTTTATTTTTTCGTCATTTATCTATCTGGGTTGACGTCGTAGGCGCGTCCGTTTGTTGTGATTTATACTATACAGGGTGTGATGAATGGGCAGGCGCGTCGACCCGCCGCCCCTGTGACATAAATTCTTGCGTCTCGCAAGCACCCTGTATGTTACAGTTACAGGAGTAATTTGGACATCGCCCGTGTTGATTCGTGCAAATAATGGACGGCGGCGGATTTGTTTCATCTGTCATTTGTTTTGGACCGTGATCCGGAATGGCGGCCATGTTTGTTTGTAGCTGCGAAGGCGCGTAACACAGGTGCGCAATCAATTTGTCGTCAATCCCAAATTATTGTTTTGAAATTCAAATGTACCTAGCTTCGACATTTATTTAAATTTTAAACTAGAGCTTAGAGTTTTTTTAATGGGTATGATAAATGGATTTCGTTTTCAGAATTAGCTGAACATTTGCTGCCAGTTCTGTAAAAGTCATCCAACATCTAATTTTTTTATCGTAATTTTGCTATCCTTTGCAATAATTGTGATGAAATGAAAGTAGATAAGACAGAGAAAAAAAGAAAGACAAAAAGAGAAAATAGATAATTAAGTATCAGAACTGTAGTTGTGTTGTAAATGGGCATATGTACAGAGAGACGTTATACTATTATATGCCAAATATATTGGTCGCTACCATAACCCATTAGCATCAAATTAGGCTAATGTAAACCATCAAAGCTGTGCCATCACAGCTGCAAGGCGAGCCGAACGGATATTACCTATTTCCCACATTCCCACCATGTAGAGGCTTTCCATAATACGATGCGAAGAAACCTGTTGACCAGAGGCGTCGACATTTGTCGTGTTTTGTCGGTAATCATCGGCGAATTCAACTTTGGAATACATTAACATTACGCAATGCATTGGAATAATAAATAGGAATGCGATATTGGAGTTTGGCACGGTATTTGAAAGTTTGTATTGCGAATATGTGATTTATATAAGTTACTAGATTTTGCCCGCGCTTCGTCCGCGTAAAATATAGTTCTTACGTTACGGAGCCATTTACGCGGGAACCACATTGAATTTTGTGATAAATTATAGCCTGTGTTATTCTGAAGTATAAGCAACATTACTGCGAAATTTCATGATAACCCGTTGAGTAGTTTCGGCGTGAAGGAGTAACATGAAAATTCTTACAAACTGACGTATTTATAATATTAGAAGTATAATTTTCATTTGTATTTTATTTTTATAAAAATTATTGTCTTTTTTAATAAATTAAAATATTGATTGAAACTGTTTTGACGCAAACGAGAAGAGAATTGATGTAGGTAATTAGGCAACACTTAAATTTGCGACTCTCTGCGTCACTTCTTCTAAAGCGATAAGCACTTGTTCTGCGGCTGCCTGTACATTGTCACGTAGCACTTTACGCAGCTGATTATCGCTCGCACGGATGTCAATGGCTCTGCAGAAGTTTCGCGTATGTTACGTCGAAGTTTGGCGGATGTCAGATTATTGATATATCTTATTACTCGGACCGGCTGTCTTGGCAATCGAGTTTTGGAACAACGGAATTCGTGTGTTCGCGGTTGTTGTTGCGTATGGTATTATATTATATATTATCTCGTATTAGATTACATATTATTTTATATTATTATTGTCTCGTATTAGTATTCGGTTGTCTAATAGAGCACGATTCGTAACTGTGCAATGTTTAAGCTTACAGTTTTTGGCTTAAGTTTACGTGCCTATGATTTGGAAAGTACCTGTTAAGATATAAGTCGTAAGTAGGAGAATAGAAAAAGTAGCCTACAAATAGTGGTTCAGTGGTTAACATGGTCTGCCACGCAGAGGTCACGGGTTGGATTCCCGGCCGAGCAGAAATTGAAATAATAAACTTTTATTTCAGTTACGGGTCTCCAGGTAGAAATTGAAATGATGACTTTTCTGGTCAGTTGTCTAACACCCATAACACAAGCTTTGCTTACTTTGGGGCTAGATGGCGCTGTGTGAAATGTAAAAATAAAAAAAAAGATTTGCTGCTGATAAAAAAAGCATTTTCAAAAAATCATTGTCATATCAATTCTCTGTATCGAGAAGTTTCTGCTCAAGTTGGTAGAAAAATGTACCCCAAATATTTCAAAGGGATATCACTGCTACGTTTGAAGTCGTGCAAGCTCACATTCCCTGAGGCACCCCTTAGTTTTGGTCATCAAGTGGCATTTGTTCAGACTGAAATAAGATTCTACTTTAGTAAAGAAGAACTCTAGACAAAACCGAAATGTATCGAAAAATCGTGTGAACGCTTTCAGGGGTCAGGGGGTCTAAAAAGGCCACATTCAGTGTTTTACTTACGAATCACTAGTGCTTAATTGTCTTATGGATTTGACTTTTTTTCCGAATATCAGTAAAGAACGCATTTTTTTTAATAGTTTCATTAAAACCCTTATTAAATCCACAACAAAGACGGAACAAGTGCGAGAAGGACTCGTACCTATCAAATCTGCGCCATTCTTAAAAGCAAAGGACCATGGATATTTACGTATGAGATTCTCATCAAGAGCCCATAACAGTCCAATGCTGGACTTGACCCTGCTCACATACGCGGAGGGCCCCGCCATAGTCGCCACGCTTGGAAGACAAGTTGGAGATCGCAGTTTTTAAAGGAGAGTTTAAAATACACACCAGAAAACACTATTGCAATGTCTTAAGTCGCCGTTTACGTCACCCAATCGGAGAGCGGTTCCTACATGGCCAGAGTTTGCGTGGGTAAAAATATAGGGCATACCCATAACGAGAAATCTTTTTAATACAACTTTTAGGGGCTTACTAACCTTAGTTTTCACTTCCATACACCTTTACTATTTTGACATCCGAACCAGCCCCTAAAATCCACCTGTCCTAAGCCCTCAGCGCAAAGACATCTCGGCCGCCCAGCGGGCACCGCGGCGCCATTGAATCGGACACCTTGCCCGATGATATGATTAGTCGAGCGTCCCCCGCCGAGTCGAGTCCATTAATCACTGGGTGATTTATGTTTCCTAAACGGGGCGTGTCGTGCATTGTCTCCGGGTTTTGGTGTTGTGAAAAAAGTTGTGTTTCCGACGCGAGGGTAGTTCTGTAGGCGGTTTCTGACCCGTAGGCGTAGAATAGATAATGGTACCGCCGAAGCGGAAGCTTTTTGGCGGTGTCGATTTATACCTACAGACTTCTTTTTTCTTTTTTTTTATGCTAAGGTGGCAAACAAACTTACGGCCTGCCTGATGGTAAGCAGTCACCGCAATCAACTAAATTCATATTCAACTATATACAAATCACAGTCATACACATGGTAAACCAAAAAAGTACATTAACCTGTGTACCGTAGTCGTAATGTAGATAAGTGACATCAATTAAAAAGACAGTAATTGTTACAATTAATTATAGATAACTACATGCGAGAGTTCATTTAGTACAAAGTGTGATTATTGATAAGTCGTTTGTTTACTTTTGCACTTGTTTGAAAGACCGCCGCCTGACGATTGTTAATACTTGTCGTCGTGCTTTGTCCTATGTCCTTTTGGAAGGGTTGCCCACAAAAAAAAAATTACATCTTGAAACTATATATTATTGAATTTACACAGTCGAAAGCATCTGCCTTCACTTAGCGCGGCAATTCTCAACCAACTAACCGCACAATCAACCTATCACGCGTTGTAGGTACTTTCCAGCGACGAGTGTCAGTCCCACCGTGGTTCTATAAAAAGTCGTGTTTCCGAGGATAGTTCTGAAGGCGGTGGGTCAGGCTAGGGTGCAAGGGCATTCGGGCAAGAATTCCGGGACGCGCCGGGGAGTTTTTGCGGTTCCAGGGAACGCTTCTGAAGTCGGGTTTTGTTTCGTTGTCGAGTTAAATCTATTTTCTTTTACCCACGATGGAAGGGTTTGGTTTATGGTGAGAGGTTGTTTGTGTATGCAAACGAATGTTGCCATATTTAATAAGGAACATGTTCATAACACAGAATAAACCGAACTACGACACGGTAGAAAGTATACAACGTCAAATGTAGTAAAATGTTAATTAAGGTAAGCTTTAAAATTTGTTATGCCTAAAGGTGACTTCATTTCCGAATAAAAAAAGTTCTCAAATGAAAAATAGCTTTTATTGCGCGGTATAGTACCTACTCATAAAGACCATTTCAAACAGCCCAAACTCGACTGGGTTATCTTATTGGGTTCATTAGTTCCTATGACTCTATCATCAGACCAGCTCCATGATACCATATTAATGCATTGTCATCCAAGTCCCATAGATATACCAAATTTCGGCTCAATCGGATACCAACAAATGGTCGAAAAAAGGTTTGCAAATTTTGACGGACAACTTACAAACATACATACGAACAGAGCAAGTTAAATAAAAGCTTGTAAGAAGAACATGGGACGAGTACCTGTGAGAATATTACGAGTCTTCTTTAATCGGGAAATAATATAAAGTCCTTTTTAAGTGAGACGGCAATAATTGGAATTCGGTCTCAAATTAATGAACGCAGGGAAACCGCTCTCTCAATTTTCGATCGAACTTAATTTCTCAAATGACTGCAGATTTAAAAACCTCGGACAAATTGGCGAGTTATTAAAATGTCTGGTCCGCGTTTTTTTATACCTATTGGAATATCTCTTGTAGCGGAAAACTTCGGAAATTCGGGATTTGGCCGGGAATAGCACTGTCACCAAAATGTAAGATTCAATAGAAATGTGTATGGTAAACTGTAAAGTAGTTTATACCGGTGGGTGTCGTACAAGGCGACTAATGTTTTCGAGACAAAAGATCTAGTCTTCGTAGGCTGGAAAATGGGCAGCAGCGTTTTCCATTGTTACATTTATAACACTCCAACCCGCCTGTCAAGTGTGGAGCTTATGGCAATAACCTCCCCTTTCGTGGGCGATGCGCTAAGTCCTGCAATGGACTGTTATAGGCTGTGATGGTGTATAGTAAAACTTCGTGTCTTCCTAGAGTAAGGTTAGTTTCATAACTTAAAACAATTAATAGCAAATGATAAGGGCACATAAAGTGCTAGACCCACTTAAGAAACGAATGTTCATTTGTTCATGAATGAATAAATAAAGTAGTTTTATTTATTTCCATCAAATACCGGTTATTAATCACCCGCGGACATGTCCATTTATATGGAACACTTGATTGAGTTTTAATTAATTCCGACACGAATCCAAATTACAAATGGCCGGTCTAATATGTTTTCAATTTTATGGTTACCCGATTGGGAAGTGTCGAACGAGTACGGAGTTTTGTTTGTTGTTTATTTCCAGCGTATTCGAATAAAATTGCTCGGCCGTATCAGATTTCCGTTTTTAGACAACGGCCTTCGACGCAGGAATTGTTTATACTTATCTATAGATTTAGGTATATGTAGGAACTCGTACATACTTGCTCTTTTGTCATTCCAGGAATCATCGATTTACCTGATAACGACACCAAACTTGACTCAAAAGTCAAATTACATTAGCTATAATTTTTCTTAAGCTCCGAGAATTTCGTATCTATTTTAACCCTCCTGCCACCACGAAAACACTTACACACCCGCATCATAAGGATAGTCAGACTATCAAGTGCCACGACCTCAAGCTACGATCTTCACACAAGTCATACATTTCCCCTGCCCTTTTTGGAGAATGTTCAGTTTCAATAAATCTCCTGGCTTGTTCCCTATTTGGGGCCAGCCCTCCTGATACTCTTACGTCACTGTTGGCCATTTCACAGTTGGAGAATGTTCAGTTTAATACACTAAAATATGTTATTAAATAATGCGTGTGTCATTTCTCACATACGCAGCGTAGGACGTTTAATTTGCTTGATTGAATTCGTCCATTTGTCAAGCCGGTGTTTTCCTTGACAACACCGAGGTGATGTCACATTAGTTTCTTAAATAAATAACAAGAATAACGCATTACTACTAACTGGTAGTATGTATTAAAATGTCAACACGTTCAATGCTAACGGACAGATATTTGGATATAAAAAAGCTCTTGTGTGGCAAACATAAGAGTTATGTGTGCCTAAGGCTAATGATTATTATAATCACCTAATATAATCGACGGTGTCGGAAAAAACCCGGCAAAGTCTACATTTAAACTGACTGTTTCCAAAATAAATGAAAAAATATACGATCAAATGTTTCCCAAAATACCTTAGAAACGTCACTATGACGTCTCCTATTGCGCGCGAACGCACAGAGTTCCTGACAATACATGAGTAGGGATCGGCACTATACTTTCGACAAAATGAACGAAATTGAAAATAAGATCCAATCGAAGAGATTGGAAAGTCAGCTACCTTCACGGTTACTTAACCCTTATAGACAAAATGCGTGTTTGACAATCAATTTGATTGTCAGACACAAATTTGTAAACAAACTATTTAGATACGAGATAAGTTTATTTATTGGTAAATAATTTCATATTTTGTGTTGAACATTTTATTATTTTATTATATTAGTGAAGAGCATTACCTTAAGTATATTGTAAGTCGCTCGCTGGTCATCGCTCGTAGAATGTGTGTACATGTGTATAGAATATGTGTTAAAGATTCTTGTTTCATGAGCTTATTTTTTTAAACATCTCGGGGTTTCAGTAATTTCTTGACTTAAATAATACAACAAGCACTGTAATATAAAGTGTGAAAACATAGATAATTCATAATTACTTATTGAATCCCAAAATATATGTAAAATTAATTTGGATCGGGCGTGTGATAGTGATGTGTTCGTTGCTTTTCCCCAATGTCGATGTGAGCAAAAAATACCTATTGATCACGAGTTGGGGAAAAATTGGGGGAGATCGTTCAGCATAATAATACATTTTAAAATTGTACATTTAAAATTTGTAAGTAAGTTGATCTGACCTTAATTTTTTTAGTTTTGTCGAATGCTACACAATGACGAAATGCGCTGTTATATTATGATTGTGACTGGTATCTTGGTAATGGATTTTTTAAGTATCGGCCGGCGGTCTAGCCGGAATTGTGAATTTGTTGTCATATTTATTTATTTTTAATAAAGGATATTTTTTTAAAGATTTTATAATTGCTAGTTAACAAACAAAATACACAAAGAAAAGGTGCCATGAAACATTGTACACTTTAAGGGAAAGTATCCTATTATGCCAAGTACCTACTTAAGTCGGGATTGCCCACAAGGATGATGATGACTTAAGGATAATTCTTATTATATCGATATCCGTAATATCGCTTATTACAATACATCGATAGAAAATATCAACAGAGTGGACAGACATTATTTTTTGTCTCGGACCTAGCACGCATTTTTTGTATGAAAAAGCTGTCACAGCCCTCTCTATAGGCTGGCAAATATTTTTTGCTCTGTGGAACCAATCATAGAGATGTATAGAACGCAGAACTGTGAAAACATATAACGTTACCTTACTTAGACGAGTATTGTTTCACACACGGATGTAACAACAATTTCGATTAAAATGGAAATCGGTCCAGCGTACACCTTCACTACGATGCCACAGACAGACCCACATGTCAAACATATGCCACCCGTCTTTTGCCACAAAAAATGGGAAAATAAAATGGTGCCAACTCCAAAATGACAGTGGAAGGTGTCATAACACCACATTTTGCGGTCAGAGGGACCGCATGTCAGGCTGTTTGGGCCAGACGCGCGCTACGCCCATTCGGAATCCAGTTTTTGCGTCTAGAAGACCGCCAGACTCTCTCTTTCGACGAAACAACGAGTTAATATCAACCCTATTTAAATTTATCCAGGTTGACGACCTCGGCTTAATGAATAAAGTTTATTTCTTTTGAGTTGATGATAATTAAATTGTAATTTGTGGTTTATCTAGTAGTCTTTTAGATACAGATCTAACCTACCATAACACTAGTACTAACACCATTTTAAAAATCTAGCTTTATGTCCACAAATAAAAATTGCATACATTATGAGCGTAATTATCGCGGAATAAACATATTTGCATTGCAATAGATATTGGCTGATATCCATAATTACGAAATTAACAGTCAGTGTGCATCGATCTAATTATTAGGTACATACATAAACAATCATTCAATTCTATCATCAAATGTATTGGCGTTGTTATGACTTTGTTCGACAACAGCTACATATTATAACAATCGATATAATTGTTCGAACACAGTCGAAATAGACAAAACAAAACCGAGAAACAACCGCGCCAATCGCTACCTACACCGTCAGTGCGAGCTAGTACCTCGTAAAGTAAATGCACCGAGCCTTATACTTAGCATTAGTGGACACGGCACGACTTTGTTTGCATACACCTACTTTAACTCCTACCTACCCCTTTTTTCTTGAATAAAAATAAGAATAAGGACATTTTTGCCACAAGACACCTCCTGCCTTATATTGCTTCCTCTTGAATCACTATCTATTGAAAACCCCATTAAAATCCGTTGCGTAGTTTAAAAGATCTAAGCGTACATAGATACATAGGGCCAGACGGCGGGGAGCGACTTTGTTTTACACTATGTATAGATTTACTTACAGCAATAGTTCTTTATTTCGTCTCTTGCACAGCAAGGCAAGTGTGCGCAAGCGCGGGGCATGAATCTTGTAGCAGGGCAGGGCCAGCCGGAAATTGCTTGCTAAAAGTTCCCGGATTTATAGCGTATTTGTACCGAAGCTGTTAAGGATTAGACATCTTTCGTGCGCTCCGGCTCTTGCACTATAATGTGGAAAGGTTAAAAAGAAAAAATGGCTGCTTATTGATTCAGCATTAATGGATATCTACGTTTTTAGACTGAATCTACGCTTAACGTCCCTTAAACAATCACGCCTGAAACCCACTTGTAAGCATTGCATGTGCGATCATGACATTTCAGACACCTACCATCAGGTGAGATGAAGGACATTTGCTATCCTGTTAAAAAATTAAAAATTTCCTAAACGCATTTCTTTTTTTTTCTATGTGATACTGCAGACAAACAAGCATGCGGGCCACCTGATAGAAAGTGGTCACCGCCGCCTATGGACATCAGCAACACCAAGGGCGCTACCAATGCATTGCCAGCCTCTAAGGAGACTTTTAATATACTTCTTTAACGATCCCATGTCATAGTCTAAAGAAAACACTGTGGGAGCTCATTTGACATCCGAATCGTACGAGCGAGAAACGTTCTTTCGTATCTTAAAATGTAAATAATAAAGTGGATGAAAATGAACACCGAGTGATAAAAAACAACAACACCCACCCAAAAGAACTTATTCACAAAAAGACCTTCGACTACCGCGATCGTGTGAAACTGATACTCGCGCAACGCAATACGTTTTGCTCGCGTTCTTTTCCAATTACGAACAATCCGCTTGCAAAACTGCTCGTTAACTGCCTGAACGTCGGCCCGTTCTAACCGTTTCGATGTCGCGACATCCCCCATTCCATTCCCATAATGCTACCTCATCTCGGCTCTTCAACAACAACATTAAAGGGAGGGAACAAAAAACAAACGACTCGCCGCACCGCCAAGCAGCTGGCTCAAAGCGCACGTTCACGGCGGCTATTACTATAAAGCAAATGTAAGGAGACATAATACTCGGCGGTACTCTCTATAAGTCAGGGCTGGCAATCGCGGGCCGCAGTTGCGGGTAGCGGCCCGCGGGCCGCGGCCAGACAGAATCCGGGCCATATTTCAGGGAGCAAACCACAATTTACATAATTAACCGACTTACTTGCGACTTTCGCTGCGACTCCCACTTGTCTGATTTCTGACAGATTTAATATGAATGAGTTTGTGCGTGCTCGGAATATGTTATGTAAATTATAGGGCTCGAAGTTATTCCTGCTAATTTGAAACGGAGTACTATTTTAGAGAAAAAAATCGGCACAAACAAAAGTAATAAACAAAACGAGATATCCCAACTAGTACCTGCTATTTCAAGACAGTAGAAACTTGTCCACCCAGGTTATGGTGCATGAAATAACGGTTAGATTACAGGTAGACCAGTTCAGGTAAACTTCTTAGGACTAGATTAGCTTGCTGCCGTAACCGGTGCGAGTCTAATCTACCTTAGTATTACAAATCGCTCGTTACTCTAGCAAATTAATTACTAAAACAAGTTAGACAAAGACTTCTTCCCCAACTCCCTGGGTACAACATTTGATTCAGGATCTCGTAATTGGTAGATTACTTGAGAGGATCATTTCTTAATTTCTTCCATAGGAAGTTTTCTGTAGTATATCAGACTATACTTTTCCGAAGGATGCTTAGGCTAAGAAAAGTGTCCGCTCAAAAAAATATATTTGCGTGTTTCAGCATATCATTAGTTTCATAGGTTTAGTGGGAATGAAGTACGACCCCCACAAGATAGACGAACGACATTGTGAAGGTCAGAGCTCGATGGATGCAAGCGGTACAAAACCGGACAGACCGAGAGGAAGGCTCCTCCACATCGACCACATCAGTAAAGGGTTTTGCTGTAAACACTACGCATGGCAAGCCAGCTGAAGATGCAGCAAAAAAGCTGCAGCCCATTCCTAGGGCTCTGGAGGTCCTTGACTTCCTTTTGGAGACACTTGAGCAGTTGGTGCTATGATTTTAGCCCATCGGCTGATGATCGGTGATATTTTTCTTAACTAGGTCCCCGACGCATAGAGGGGTTCCTAATGGATGGACCGATTTCGACACGGTTATATTATTTGAAAACCAGTTAAATCGAGATGATTAAGTGGTTCAGTTGCTGACACAGTCCATTGCAATAAGCTGAAATGATTTAATCGATCATACGTAATCGTAAAAGTAACAATTTCAACAATTGAAATCAAAGAATTGTTGGCAACAGACCACACATTTCGTCGCCGAAGTATCGATCAGCCGTGTGACGTAGCCAGTCGCGTAAGAACAAACGAAACAACTCGGTAACGACGTTACGCAGTCCGAGTGCCGAGGCGGGCTACGCGTGCGAACGCGGCCTTTTTACACGTTCCCAGTAAGTTTTGTTGTGTTTATGGTATATGTAGATGTATGTCGAGGGATGTATGAGCGCCTTCATATGTCTGTAGGCGTATTATTATTATCAAATTTGCCTTCACGAGGCAGGATGAAAAAAAACCGCTTCAAAATCGATCCACCTAATAGCTTAATCATTATTTGGGAGTTCTCCCTAGCAATAAGCTCTCCAAACTTTATAAAACATCACATCACATCTTTAATAGTTATCTATGTGAAGCAGATATTTGTAACAATACAATAGGAAAAAAACATAACAGAACATCTAATTAGTTTAACTTCTTGATGGTTTTCAAGTTTCGTTTATAATACATCAAGTATACCCATCTAAACCTAACCGTGCGGCACAAAATTTCTGTATATTGCAGCGGAATTTCCGTTGGAGATTTAGGTACCGACCGCCTAGGAGTGCCTTATTAGCCACTCCAATGTCAGACGCAGACAGACAATTTAAAATACCTAACCGCACTCAGATTTGCGGGAAATCCCAGCAGCGAACGTCGGCGAGGATGCATGCAGATAACTGTCTATGAGAATCCACTACAGACCACCAAACTAGGTAAAGAGAAGTCGTCAACAATTTCCAAGGAAACTTTACTCGAGCGAACACTGACAGATGGCGTGAAACCATTAGCTGGGAATTTTAGAAGATATTAGCTCCAGACAGTAGTGTTTACGGTGTTTCTGTGTTTGGAAACTGAGACCCAAGCCTTGCAAACAAATTGAAAAAAGTAGATATCAATAAAAAAAATCCGAGTTACAAACACTGATACCAACAAGACGCAATCATAAACAGTTCAGGCGATTCATCAAACCCAACCGATTCCCCGAGGAACAGTGTTGCCTTGTTAAATTAGCGCTTTCGGCGCTACATCTAGCGCTTTTCGCAATACATGGTTTTTTATGCGTGGTTTAAACGGGTTTTCATACAAAATTCTGTCAGAAATCTAGCGCTGTACCCGCTAGAAGAGTAGACAGCACCGATGAAAAGTGCCGATGCAAACACGGTCCTTTACATAATCGATACGCGGTATCGCTCCGATCGTCTAGCAAATAAAGAGTGTGTTTATTTTTAATTCCGGCAAAGTGCAGCCTCAGACGGGATACGAGTAAATTATCCTCCACTGTTGGCAATCAACGGGCTAGAGAGCCGCTTAATTGTCGGCTCGCACGCGACAAGCGGTAAAGTAAATGTGACGTGGTGGCCAAATTGTTGAGGACAGTTGGTACGCTTCATATTTTCTTTTAATTGTTTGTGGAAGTCAAGGTAGCTAGTTGGTTTCTTAGATCGACACGTGGTGGCTGCTGGGGTCACTATTTGTATTTTACTAAGTGGAAACACTTATTAAATCACACATACGTCGCATTGCGTCCTCATTGATTTGTAGTTGTAATTTTAAGTTTTTCTTGTAGCCGTTAGTAACATATGTAATTAAGGTGCTTTCCCTTACTTTCATGGCTCTGTAATTATACTCTAATATTCAGTTCAATTTATATTTTTAATGATAATTTGTATGAAAAAAAAAATCGTTTTCGTAAAACCTAAGTAAACAAAATAAGTAAATTATAAAATTCTAGGATCTTATAAGTAACCTAAATTTTTTCATATAACGCATGAAACCGGCAGCCGTTACTTTGCTGAAAAAGGAACTTGGAACTCGGTCTACACTGTCAGAGCTGTAGAATATTTAAAAACGCTCTACTGTCCCTTATAATTTGTCCAGCACTGTAGGTAATTCGGGCTCGCTCTGGCACGGCGGCCGCAATTTTTCACATTAAGGCCTTGGCCGGTGGGTTGGTCCGTCCGAATTGTGTACGCGGGTCAGTAACTAGGTTTCGGAAGGTTAAATATCGTAACGTGGGTACTGGACAAATCATAACTCGTCATCATCTTAGCCGTTGGACGTCAATTTCTGAACATGGGGTCCCTTCCAAGCCTGCCACCCACACCGACCGAATGTGCCTCTTGCATCCATCGACACTTTACGACCTATACGAGGTCGTCCGTCCAATTCCTACGCTGCAGTTAAAGTATTATTAGGTCTTTTCGATCACAATCAGTAGTCAACATCATCATCCGACCGGTCAGTCCCGACTTCTGACAGGGTCCGCTTTCCGACTCATTCAACTCTACTTCGCCCGGTCTTAGGCATCCTTGCATCGTAAGCAATCGATCACATTCAGTAGTATATTACTAAAAATTGCCTTAAACGACATCCGTCCAAGAACTGACCCTACAATATTGCATGCCACCAGAGACCACACGTCATCACCATCATCAACAACAGCCTATAAAACTCCACTGCTGGCAAACCATACACCACACCACTCGCACTCAAACCCACTCACACCTACAGGAACGACACGCATCCCGTCACCCGCCAATACCTACGCCAAGCGCAAACAATAAGGCTCCCTTTCAATAGCCATTGCAGAACAATCTAGATGCAAATAGCGTTCGGGAATGTCCGGTAGATTATTGCCGCCGCCGTCGGTTCATTACGGCGGTGTTGACCTACCCCCGGATGGGTTGTAAACAACGTTATCGCGACGTCATGGTGACGTCACGGTGACGTCGGGCTGTAATGTGACGGTGGTAGTGGATGTCAGGATGGCCGTTACGTGCGCTGGTAATGACATTTGTGTTTGCCGTCCGAGATTAGGTTAGGCATTGTCTTGCATCTGGGCTGGGTTAGGTAGCTTGCTTGCAGTACCTTGCATTTTAGAACGTTGTCGTCGAATGTGTGCGCTGTGTAGGGACCGATTAGGAATGAATATTAAATAAAAATAAATTAACGAATATGCTTGGACAATGCACACAGCTCCATCTAGCCTCAAAGCAAGCAAAGCTTGCGTTATGAGTACCAGAGAACTGATAGGCTACTTATATATTATTAAATACATATTGTGTACAACACCCAGAACCGTAACAGAAATTAAAATTCATCATTTTAATTTCTGCTCGGCCAGCGACCTCAGCAAGGCAGATGTTAACCAACTGAACCTCTCAAGTCGTTAAACGTACGTACTATAATGAGCTTTAATGATTCACATGATCAGATTGAACGAAATTTTAAATAAGCTTAATTACCTAAGCTTCTTAAAATTGAACGAAATGAGCACGGATCAAGCGGGCTAACGCCGGGCCGATTAGCGTAATATTCTGGCTAGAACAAAAGCCAAATACATGCCAATACCCTTCCCAGAAAAGACCGATAACTCTTCAGCAATCTTAATATCACTTAAAGCCAGCATACATCACCCTTCCCAGAAAATATCAAAAACTCTTCACCGACCTTAATATTACTTTAAACCAGCATGCATCTTAATATCGCTTAAGGCGCGTGTTTCATCACTCTAACACCTCCGAGACTGCGATCCACGGGGGCGCTTCATCACCAGGAGTCAACAAAGCCAAGCTGTATGATTAATGCGAACCACCCATCCGTACAGTGTTATTCATATTCCGCAGGCACTAACGCACTCTCCCTAATAACAGGAGAGTCTCTGGAGGCCAAAGCGACTAGGGGCGCCACGGATAATAATACAGCTCCTCTAGCTCCTATAGAGAGTACTCTGAGAAATGAAGGCGCAACTTTTTGGTCCTATGTGGGGTTGGTGACGGCCCCCGCGGGTTTGTATGCCGTTGTGGAGTCTGTGTCGGTTTTTTGGGATTTTAATTTGATGATTATTCTAGTGGCCAGCATGCTTCCAAGACCTGTAACAAGGGTGGCGGACGTTGATGCGGTTACTGGTTGAGTGACCGTTTCGTATGATAGTATAGAGGCTATACTTTATCGGATAAAGTCTACTTATAGGTACCATTTACTTAAAATATATCTCGATTTAATTGATTTTTAAATACAGTAAACAGCATCGAAATCGGTCCATCCGTTCGGGTGTTACGATGCCACACACACGCCAAACTTATAACAGATTATTGTGTCGAGGGTTAAAAGCTGTCGCCATAGTTTATTTGGGGGGGCAATTTTATAAAAACACGGATTTTCATGCGTTTTTCGCCTAAGATACTCCTAACGAGGCTTGCAAGAGGTTCTGTAAGTATAGTCCGTGCAAACTCGGAGCGGGACACACATAACACGAACATAACACATTGCTTAAAGCTCATCCCAGCCTAGAGGCGTCATGAACAGAATGAGGTCGTGCGTACAGCCCCTTAATTAACTTGATTACTACGGGGAACAAGAAAAGAGTCTTCAGAATTGACAGACATACTTCACGCCGTTACGTCTAACTATATATGCTCATGTTATATCTGTCAGCGTGGAGATTGCGAATGTATGATACCGACTTGAGTGCAAGGGGTGATGGTAGGGCCCCATACCCCATAATCAATAGGAACTTTGAAAAATTACTATGAATACCAAATAAATTTGAGCAGAAATTGTACTTCTAAGCGACTCCAGAATCGATAGAATCAATCGACTACCGAAGAAGAAACGAATAGATTTAATATTAGTCATTTATTTATTTCATACCACTTCGGTTTAGTACAATTTTTTTGTTACTCATTGACAAACGAGCATACAGCCCACCTGATGGTAAGTGGTAACTGTCGCCCATAACATCTACAATTCCTACATTTAGGTTGTAGGTAACAAAAATACAGAACCGCAGGTGCATTGTCACTGTGAGGACTAAGATGAAATGCCTCATGCCTGTAATTTCACTGTCTACCTTATCCTTCAAACCATACACAACAATGGAAGCATTGTTGCTTGGCAATTCATTAAGAAACACTCACCGTGTCAATGTAATGTGCTCTTTATTGATTGGACTTTCGAAGTGTATTACTTGTTACTTGAAGTAACAAGTACATTACTTGTTAATACTTGAAAATACGCCTCAACGTTGTTTGAAGTCCATAAAGTCGTGTCAGAATAGACTCTCGTAGAGGGAACGGTACTAAATACAAATGAACATGAAATAGAGTACCCGCATTACAATAATTGTAGAAAAAGAACGTCATATTACAAAGCCTTACAACCCATACACTTACCCACATACCCATATACTTTACAGTCCATAGAAATATAAATAAATACTTACGATTAATTAATGTTGAATCTATTCATAGCATAAAACAAAGTCGCTTCCCGCCGTCTGCATCTATGTACGCTTAGATCTTTTAAACTACGCCACGGATTTTAATGCCATTTTTAACAATAGATAGAGTGATTCAAGCGGAAGGTTTATAAGTAATCTGCCTCCCTCCCTCGATAGACCGGAGGGTGCCATTATAGACTTTGCGGTAAGCGCAAAAAAACTCGTCATCTCCATTTCGTCTGCCATTTAAACAGCCGCCATTCCCACAGTCCGTGTGTCCCACCAACTACTGTACCTACACCTACAAAACATGTCTTGGACAAGCTATGATTTCGACGCCACAGCAAGTTTAATCTAGCCAGCTGTATCGTAAAGCTTGAGATATTAAAGTTCCTTTCAGTAGATCACGCTCTCATCACTTACAAAGTAAACAATGTAACGTGCTGTACTCAGCCAACGCGAGTATGCACTCTGGTTTAACGCTGATGAACCCGGTTCAAAGTTGATGTCTAAGATTTATTTCCCTGTATGGACTGCGAAGCGTCCACTGTACCTTGATGTCGCAAGTTTATAGTAGATCAGTGATGCCACGGGTCTGTGTTTCATGGGCGGTCGAAGTTAAACCTGTATACTTATTATAAAACAAAGTCGCACGTCGCATCTGTCTGTCTGTCTGTCTGTCAAGGGTGCGATTCTCAAAGAAACATCCTTGATCGCAACGATGAGATGTAGGATGATAAGAAATTTGTCCGTTGGTTGGCAATACGATCTGTCACGTTTCATCTTTCCGCTTGCGACAAATTTAAAAACTACTGAACGGATTATCATGTGGTTTTCACCAATAGACAGAGCGATTCAAGAGGAAGGTTTATGGTATTAACCTTTTATAGGGGACAACACGCGAACGAAGTCGCGGCGGGGCAGATAGTTAAATATATTTTGTACCGTTATTTTTAACTGTCGAATAATATACCAACTAGGATAATATACTTTGAATGCTTAAGTGCAGAAACTCGTTACCTTAAAACGCCATTTTTAGAATGGCAGACGATGCTGATGAGATGAGGTTAGAAGCTTTGTCGTGTAAAGTGAAACATAGTACAAAGTTCTAAACAGTCTATGCAGCACCCACTGTAACTGAGGCATTACATTTACAAGTTCATAAATTTAAAGGAAAATTATAACTCCATAAAAATAAACATTGAAGTACCGCAACTCAAAAAACAAGTCAAAAGTGGAAAAGCAAGTCATTCGACACGACATTTCAAACAAGAAAACATACTACAGAATAAATTCCCCAAAAACTATACAGCTATAAAAACACATCAATTGATGCAATAAAGAGATTACATACATACATACATACATACATCCGAATAAAATTACAAGCAAATAGAACAAAATGTTTTCTGCCCTCCCCTATGGCAAAAAAGCGTTATGAACCTGTGTAAGTACCCATAGAAAAAAAATTACCAATGTGAAAGTACCTAACTTTCCAATCTTTACGTATATACCTATCTGCTGTACCGAATAAAAATGCCACCCTCATCTACCACGTTATACGTAACCGCGCAAGTACCTGCAGCACCTACCTCCAAAAGACAAACATTTGCCAACACAATTGGCTCAGCCGCCCTGAGTGGGTGTCGTGCTCACAACTGAATTAGTCCACACGAGCGCCTCAACTTACTAATTGTCTGTGGGTAAGTGTGTAATTCGCGAAAAGAGAGGCAGTGACGGTATACGCCAGCGTGAACGCGGAATAGTGAAGGGCTGGTATGAATGATTTTTTCGAATAATCATTTGAAATTCTCGATTGTAATAATAACTATTCTAATTTTAAAAAGTATTTGAATGATTTTATATCACCATCATCATCATCCGAGCAGTCAGTCCCGGCGTCTGTCAGGGTCCGCTTTCCGACTCATTTTCCTCCATTTGGCCCGAATTTGGGCATGATTATATCAATCGACTAAAAACTATTAAATTCAATATTAAATATTCAATATTCAATATAAAATATAATAAAATATAATAATAAAACAGAAACTGGACTAAGTAATCCCCCCTTATGATCAAAGTCCTAAGTAATTTAAAAAGGTACAAAACTTAGTTGTCGAAAGTCGCAATAAAAGCTAATATTTAGTATAATTTAATTCAATAACTTTGACTTACTTGTTGATTTTTTTATTGACGTATTCTGTGATATTGTCCCTAAGTATCTGAATCAATTTTGACCCTAAAAAATATTTTTTCTTAATGTATAAGGCTACTCTCTTCCATTTTGCATGTCAGTTGACTTGACTATTACGTCTGATACGAACTATACTATATTAAGAATATCGCGTACCACATTTACTGCCAAAAAAAAAACAAATAAAAAGGTGTAAACATTTTTAAATTTCAAAATCTACATTCATTAGCCATCTCCATTCGTATTAATTAATTCGTAGAAAATAGTTCGAGTAAGAAACTTTTATTCCACTACCGAATCTCAATTATTCGAATAATTCTGGTGTTATTTTTAAACAACGCCCATCACTACTACACAGTCAGGTTCAGTCAATTAAGCGAATAACAACGCTATGCACCGAGCGTCGAGTGCCAGCGTCAACGGGGCATGAAACACGACATAGATGAGTATGTTTTATGGTGAAACTCGTCATGTGCGCGGATTCTATGCTATTTTTTTATATACCTAAAGCCAAACGAACGCATCAGACTTCAGCGGTCTATCTACGTATATCTATATACATAGACAACAAAGCCGCTAGGTATCTATGTACGCTTAGATATTTTAAACTACGCAACGGATGTTAATGCAGTTGTCAATAATAGATAGAGTAATTCAAGAGAAAGGTTTGTAATTAAGAAAAAAGGGGTAGGTAGGCGTAAAGGTGACGGTTGGTGTAGAGTAGATATAGGGTAGGAGTAAGTAAGAGTAGGACGCCACGCGAACTAAGTCGCGCCGGGTCCACTGTTTACTAAAAAACAAGCTTCAAAGACAGTTTCTCTGCTAAATAGCTACACGAGAAAGCTGTGTTATTATTAACAACTGTGAAAACCGGGTGTCATTTCAAAAAGGTTTTTTTCTCTTATGCAACCACCAACAGCGCTATACAGTGACTCTTTTCACATAAAACCACCAACAGCACTACACAGTGACAGTTACGCAACGGCAGAATTTCCATTAAAACCAATGTCAACGATCAGACACAGCATTTGCGCTCGCCAGGGCCAATATCGCGTACATTTTCATGCACTCCCATTTCATGGCGCACTGCATATACACAAGCGTGTGCACTACCCGCAATATACGTTTTATATAGCACACATATACACAAGCGTGTGCACTACCCGCACTACAGTTTTTTATATCGTACGTACACATAACATGTATGCGCGGCTCATCAGTATAATGGACACTTCAATACAAATGATGCTATGGCGCCGGCGGGAGTGAATAAAACGCCCGGGGCTTGTCATGCGTCCTATCGCTGTGCTAGGGAAATATTGAGTTGTTGTTTCTCCTGTAAATTAATCTAGTTTTTACTTTTTTATTGACAATTTTTTTTTTTGAGGTTGTGTAAGGAGGAAGACATAGTCCAGCAGTAGAGTCTAAGACATAGTCCAGCACTAGAGTCTACGATGACATAAGCAATGCCAATATGCTTTTTTGTGTGCAATAGAAAGAGTATCTATCCATCTATCAATGTGTTAAGAATACTGTATACCGACATGGACGACGTTGTTTGTAGGATTTTTAAAGTTTCTGTAGAAAATTCAAAGTACAAGCGAAAGTCGTGGGCAGAGTTATTGGGTATTCAGAAAGTCAGTCGAAGTACCATTACTATCGTATTGTGTCTATATAATATGCGTACCAAACCACACCAATCTACCTGGTGACATAAGTTAGGGATGATACTGTAGCTTATTACCTATAATATAAATACATATTCACATCACATCAATCTCATAACAATCCACAGCTGGTCTTAAGCCTCCATTAATGTGGAGGGCTTTGCCATAATCGCTACGCTTGGCAGGCGGGATGAATACCTCAATGTTGATGCCCATTTTCTGGTTTACTGAGCTAATATAAGCTCTATCTCTATGATATTAAGTCACATTTTATGTCACCCGTCTAGGGATGGGGTTGGTGCTAAATAGCCATAAAAATACACAACTGTGCATATTACTTTGACAGTAAATTTACTGTCCATTCCCATATCAATTTACTAAAACTATGTACATATAGTAAACTATACATTCCATGACTGACAACTGACACACCTCTTTAAAAGGCAAGTAGTATTAGTCCGCCATCAAAAATATAGTAAATCGATATTTATTCCACAAAGACATGCTCCACCTTTTTGGTATTGCCTAGAGAAGCAGACAGATAGACGGAGGACAACGCGTGCGGTTGCCACCTTGAGGGCAAGAACCCCAATTCATAGTAAGAAACACATTCCACATCTTTGGTCGTCTAGTATACTCAATAACTCTTTTTCTCTATAGCCCCAGATTTTATGGATCTAGGGAACAGACATTTATTCAAATATCCTCTTTAACGGCGGTCATTAAAATTAGAAACCTCCCTAACCAAAGCTCTTGAACTAAACAAACAGGGAGAAGATCATTCCACATCTTTGGCCCTCTAGTCCACACATAAACTTTTTTCTTTAAAGGCCCAGATTTAATGGATCTGGGGACAGACATTTATTGAATTATCCTCTTTAACGGCGGTCATTAAAATTAGAAACCTCCCTAACCGAAGGTAACAAACGGGAAGGAGATAATTCCACATTTTTGATTGTCTAGTACACTCAATAACTCTTTTTCTCTAATGTCCCAGATTTTATGGATCTTGATTCAAATATCGTCTATAACGGTGGTCATTAAAATTAGGGACCTCCCAAACCGAAGCTCCAGAATTAAACAAACGCCAGACCAAGTCGGAACGCAACCGCAAAGTTAATCAGCGAACACTCCAAGGCCAGCCAAGTTAAAATTAAAGTTGTCCGCCAAAGAAAACTTGTTGTGTAGTACTAAGAATATTTAACGTATCCGCCTAGGAGTTTAACAAGTTGAGCGGGCCGAATAGGCTGGTTTTCGCTGATGGATAGGACACCCGAGTGGCTGAAAACTGGGACGACGAAGTTACTACTTTTCTGTATATAACTTATATGTTGTATAGTATACCTTATTTCCAAGACATAAAGTCCGTTTACAAACAAAGTTCACGATAAATGTGATTCTAATTCGAACTATTTATTTTGCAGATAAAGCTTTATTGTCTACGTCTGGAGAACGTTCTGAACAGTGGTTGTTTAGTTACTTCTAATAATGTCTGATTCAGACTACGGATCAGTTCCAGAGTATCAGGGCAATCTCTAAGTTCCCAACTCAATTACCTAAGCTCTTATAATACCCGATTTAAAAGATGAAGATTATATGTACGCGTGTATTAATAAAATATAGAAGCTTAAGTCAATGCCCGAAGCGTTCTCTCCCAAATGATAAGAAAATCATAAAACCATCAAGATAGTCACTCTTCTACTGAAGCACAAGATTCGCCAATTTTCAAGTACATATTGTTCTTTGACCCTGACATGCTCTTGTTCCCGAAAAATATCATAGCCCAAAAACTACTAGCCCCAATCCAGTACTTACATCTTACTTCAGTGAAATAATACAGTTTTTTAAAGGCCAAATTCCGCAACTCCGCGGTTGTAAATTCGAAAAATTCGCGTGCCGCGTCACCGTTCCGACCCCTTTCCACCTGGGGCGTTAATTAAACCACGTTGATAAACAAAAATACACCACCCTCTACAGCGAATTCTGTTTCTTTTTGCTGACGCTACTTGGCTCTCTTAATTATGTTAGCCACTTAGGCCGTTGCGAGATATGTGCACGAAACTACGTATCTAAGACTAAGTAAAAATACTTATAGGTCGATTTTTAATTGTTTTGGCACAAGTGTTAAAAACAACTTTCGGCATTTTCTACTTTCTTTCATTCCATTATCTAACCAGAGAGGTTACAGCACGAAATCATGTATATGTGATCACGTGAGCCCCCTCCAAAACTCAGGCTTACAGAACACGTCAGTTTTCTGTAAGCCTGAGATTTGTAGCAAAGAATATTGCCTACATTAGTCCACTGCTGAACATATGCCTCTTCCAATGAGCGCTAATGCACCCTGTCCTCGGCTTGCCGCATCTAGAATCTACTTGCTCCCTTCCGTATCGTCACCCTATCTGGCCGGAGAATCTGGCATCTGGATTCCCTCAGGTCCTACATCATGACGCTTGCCGAGCCAGGATCTCCACTCAAGAACTTGTTTGGCAGTAGTTATCTTCAGCAGATATGGCCAGCCCACTGCCACTTCAGTTTGCTAATTCTGTGCACTATGTCGGTGATCTTGCAAAGATAATTTAATTCATACTTACTACTTTACTGGTTGCGAATTTTATCCTTCAGAACACGGAACAGATAAAACCAATTACTTTTCCGTGCTTCACAAAGACTTCGGATGTATGGACCGTGCAAAGCTATTTTAATCCCAATCAGTACATAACGACATATTCTTAAATGTGATTAAAATTTAAATATTCAAGGCTTAGACAGAAGCCCCTCGAACAAAGAACACATCATCGCTGCATTCTAAGTGACATTCAGCGCCATCTATTGAATAAGTTCGTGACGAACACCACAGACATTTGTCGACAACAAACACCCACGCTGTCCCCGAACTCGGACGGCAATTGTCACAACGTCGCGTGTCGGCCGGCACTTCAAGCCTATAGCATTAATTAATTGGAAGTTCCCCCCTCACGACTAGGGTTTTGGTGTTAATTGCGCTTTCGACGGCTATTATTTTTGTACAATTCCACTATTCCGATGGCTTCGACTTCGGCTCTTATGGCGTTCTTCCAATGTTTTCGGCGCATGGGGCGCTGGGGCGCTGGGGCGCTGGGGTGCTGGGGTGCTGGGGTGCTGCCTACAATGTCTATTAGCGGCTATTACAAGATCGGCCTGCGTGATAATTTTCGTGTTTTCTTAATTGGCTTCGGTAATAACTGATGGTTGGACTTTGTCAACTCTGTCTGACTCTGTAAGGCTGTCTGAAGTCCTCTTGTATGGTATCACCGCCTTATTTACTTCGGCCCCTACTCGTTGTCGAGTTCCGGTTTGAATGGAGGCACCATAATGACGAACATGAGGAATATCTTATTCCCGCTGATAGTATTTACACATATTAGTGTTACGCCAACTAACACTTCAAGCCGGATCCGAAAAAAACGAAGCATCGTTATGCAGATACATTCCTTAGCTTGAAATAGAGAGACTCACACAAAGGGATGCTCCAAACATTATCTTCAAGAAAACCGAGCCAAAATCAGAGTATCATGATGCAGCGACTTCCGAAACTCCAGAGAGTCGAGTTCTAAACAAATCGATCCTGAACTCCCAACGGTCTCCGGCCACATACAAAGTGTCGCCAGAATGGAAACTTCGACTCTTTGCAAGTGGGTCGCTCCAAATTTAAAACCAAAGCGCTCTGTGGCCATAAACTGGAGCGTTCCCGCGCAAAACGCCGAGTTATCCCGTCAATACTCTTGCGCGACATTTTATCGGCCAGTTACTTTTGGCTGGGGTCGCGCGAATTAAGCGGTATGGTATGGGTTATGTAACTTTATTTGTCGACTTGTCAAGCCTTTAGCCTTAGCCTTTTAGTAAATAGCAAAGTTATCTTATTGGTAAAGCTTTGGCTCTTGTGTGTGTTTTACCGGCTGATGGGAAATGTTCTGATGCAGTTTTTTATATGGTGTCCACAGCACAATTCAGCCAACGCGGGATCTTTTCGATTGAAACATTCCAATTGCTTTCTAGATTTATACAAAACATTTTAGGTTACGCGTTCAGACTTAACATATCAACATGTCCTTTCAATTAACTTCGTACTAAATATTAACCATTTCTTTCTCAAGTTGCAGGTGGCCGTGTTCGTGTCGCCAGATGGCGAGAGTGTATGGGCGGCGTCCGTACTGTAAATCATAAGGCGTCATCCAATCTGCATCGCGCGGCACCTAAGTGCTTAGGGTGGGCTGCAAGGTATGTAACTGGCATTAGATCATTGTTGCGAAGATCTAATAAAGTAAGGAACAATGTGAGTAGGTAAGAGATTGAAAATCATGTTGGCGTCAATGTCCTAGTTACGCTCTCGCAGGTAAACGACTATAATCTCGTTAAGGATAGGCACCTACTGTTTACAAATATTAAAAATATGTAAAAATAAAAATATATAACAATATTAGCATCGTGTCACCTATCATTAGAGACCGCGCCAAATAAGTTTTGTTTTAGGTTATGGCGTCTCTGTTATTGTTTAAGTTGTGGGCGTTTGCCTTTCAAATTTAGAATCTTTGTCATCAGTTACCTGGCGTGCGTGACCTCTAAAATTAATTAATACAGCCAGTAGCTTACCACACGCCGCCAAAATAGGTGTCGCGCCGCGTGTTTCGCGCGCTTTTTCCGCGCCGCCATTATAATCTGTTTCAACGTGTAGTACCTTTGAAGAGTGGCGCTGTTGTCTCTAGCTTTTTATAATAGGAACTAAATTCCGCTGATAACCACAGGCTTTAAAAGATGAAACGCTGTCTACGCGCGCTACTGACCACCTTGTCTATTACAGTCGAAAATAAATATTGCCAGTGTTGCCATATTCGTATTTTTTTCGTAAGTTACTAAGTAAGGATCTGACACCAGCCCGTTTTAGGGTCTCAATTCTCATACTTCTTACCCCAAAACGTCATCAACCAATTAAATTGTGTAATGGGTAACACTGCTGGACATATCCTGCCTGGCTGCGGCTTGCCGCATTCCAGTTAACTAACTTTAACAAGTTAACACGTTTTGCCCTTTGCTCTTGTCATCGCCGTAAAGTTTTATTAATTTGGTTGGGCTACACCTTGTCCATTCTACAGCCTTTGCACACAGTTTATACTCCTTCATACTATAAGACAATAAGCCACGGTGACAACAAAATATTTCGTGCCGGCAACACCGACGCTATAATCTGGGGTGACACCCAACATGTTATGTTGTCCGCCTTGCGCTGTTAGCCCGCCGCTTTGTCTCCAGTTGTATGCGATGCGGCTCCTGTGTATTTTTCCGCCATTTTCCGTCCATTCGGGGGAGCACTTGATTTAGTGCGGCCATTTGGATGGACGGGACACCGTGGCCCGGCCATGCGTTTTGTCATAACTTGTTGCAGATCCGTAAGTGGCGTACGTTGAATACGAGTGGGTAAGGTGGGTGGTGCAAGAAGAATGTGCACTGCGAGAATTTGCTTAGTAAATAAAATAATAAATATGCTTGAACAATTCACACAGCGCCATCTAGCCCCAAAGTAAGCAAAGCTTGTGTTATGGATGTTAAATTACTGGTAAACAACATACACCTTTACTTTTTTTTTGTACATTCTTATTATACATACATACTACACCCAGATCCGTAACAGAAATTAAAACTCATCATTTAAATTTCTACTCGGCCGGGAATCGAACCCGGGACCTCTGCGTGGCGACCAGCGTGTTAACCAACTGAACCACTCAGGTCGTATGCAGCAGAAACATGATCGCGTTTTGTTGTTTTTATGGATTTTTATTTAACAATTATTGGAATAAATAAGTTGAAACTAACGAGAGAGCGATTGTAACGAATGGCGTCAAACATAAGTCTTGCCGTTTAAAATAAACGTAGACTTCGTTTTGCGATACAGAGATACCCGATTAATTGTCTTTAAATACATAATATATTTCCTTTGTTTTTAACCGATTTAAATTCCATAGATTAAACAACCTTTTGTATAGTAGTTCCACTGAAACCGGTCGCAATTTAATAGTTTGCTAATATAATACATTTGAGTGGATCTAGTTAACAAAAGTCGATAACCACGAACGGACAACACAAAGTATTTACGGCTTAGTTCCATTGTTAATATTTTTTAAATGTAGTATTTTAATAATATTCCACTTATTACGTGTTATGACAAGTAATAAGAAATTACCTGAACACTAGGCAGTCGGGTTCCCTTCGGAACCTTTCGTACAATTTCTTGAGATTGTAGTTGTTTACCCCAATAACCGCCTTCATTAGATTAGATTTATTGATTTATCGATGAAAAATTACAACATATTGCTATACCTAAATTTCATATATCAAGGAGCTGAAGCTATCCCCGCTAACGAATAAATCACAAAATTTCTTAGAAAAATACTAATTACCAAATTATTCTTCTGTTCCTGTTCCTTGCAGGCCTACCACGAACCTAAGCCGCAAGCGCCCCAGCGCCGTACGCCGCATAGGTTAGCGCTAACGCCTCGCGCAATCAAGCCCTCAATAATGAATGATTAATTGATGAAAAATTACAACATATTACTATACCTACATTTCATATCCAGGAGTTGATGCTAATTCCCACTAACGAGATACACACAAAATTTCTTACGAAAGTACTAATTACAAAACTATTCTTCTGTTCCTGTTCCCCACAGGCCCCCCACGAACCTAAGCCACCAGCGCCCCCGTACGCCGCATAGGTTAGCGCTAACGCCTCGCGCAATCAAGCCTCCGCCAGTTTATTCATTAGCCAAAAACTCTCGGGAGCGTAAATTTCAACAACAATTCCTTTATTGAATCGTAAGCCCACGAACAATATTTATTCACTGGCGTCCCTGAGGCGCGGCCCTGCCACATAATTTTATGCTGAACTTATTAAGGCCTTTGAATTTTGGCAACTTTGCAATATTAATCGATGGAAGTTACACCCAACTTTTATATTAACTGAACGGGGCGCTAACGTGAGGGTACAGAGTTGATTTGCGTTACAAATTGCTGAGGGATTCTGGCTGTTAGCAGGCGCTGAGGGGGATACGCTGAGCTAGCGGGAGCGATGTGAAGTTATCGATTCGAGTATCGATAAGTACTGGCTGTATTGGTGTTTCTCTTTGCCGGTTTGTCGTCTAACTCGGACTGTTGTTTAAACTCTTTGCTATCCACGCATTCATAACTTGATTATTTTTTTATATCACTAAGGTGGCAAATAAGCTTACGGCCTGCCTGATGCAGTAACCGCAGTCTGTGGATGTTTGCAAGACCAAGGGAACCCCTTAAGACCTTGTCCGACCCCAGGCTCCATGAAATAGCTGTGTATCTTTAAATAACAGTTTATCAAAATCTGTCAAGGGTTTCAAGCTGTGACTAACGTAAAAACAGACACAGTTTACATGGATAAGTTACAAGTGACAAGGGGTTGTCTACAGATATACCTATGTAACAAAACCTGGTCCATTTTTCCCTGAACAAAACCATCGGTATGACAAAAGAGATAACTAACCGAAAAATTCGTATAACCCCGACCAAGTTTACTTAAACTCAAATATTTTCTAAACTACAAAACCGATTTTAACGAATCAAAGCTAAGAAGCGTCTTGATTAAACTGGCTTTCAGCAGAGAAACAGCATCGACCACAGACAGATACACAAGCCAGAGATACACACGTCAAACTTACAACAACCCCCTTTTCACGTCTTCACGTCTTTCACGTCACGGGGGTTAAAAATGTATACCTAAAATGAATACGGAGTTTGTATCAGACAGATATAAATAGAGAGATGAAATTTTATAGCCTCAGGTATTCCTTTCCTAGCTGGTTGCTTCCGATCGTAGGCGACAAGTTTAATATTGAAAATTGATAAGCCCGTTAATGTCCCTTGTCTCCTTTCCATTCAAGAGAAACACAATAGGTACAGATCGAATGAACGGACAAGAAATTGCTCCCGAATTATATATTTAATACAATTTATCGACGCAAACTGTAATTATGTCAACGTGTCAAAAGGCAGACTGTCTCAACAATGTCATGTCATCTATTCTTGGTTAAACTCTGTATTTGTGAAATTATGAACGGTGCGATAAAGCTTGCAAACAAATAGGAAATTGGAACAATGTGAATAATTAAATAAATAAATTATTTATTTATTTGATTTATTTATTTATTTAAATTGGAACAATGTGAACATTTTGTAAACATTAATTGTAGTTACTTTATTAAAACTACTTTAATTTAATTTCAACTGCGAATTAATTCCGTAACTATTTTAAATTGCATGACAACTCCGGTATCTGTGCTTCAAATAAGCTTTTGTTGTCCTTTTATTATTATTTTTGCTTCTTTTGAGTGAAGCTCCCGGGATTACTCCAAGTGAGCTACACTTTCAATACAGTTGCGAGTCGTATCTTCCTGGAGGAACTTGCGCACAATACGACAGGTATTTTAATTGTAGCTTTCTGCATATTCATGGATACAGCATGGATATAGCAGCTAATGCTGATACGTGTACATCACTGCACTTTACTTATCCAGTCTATTATTAAAAGAGTTCACTGATGGAACACTTATAACGTTCGGGTAACTTATTCCCCTCCAAAGCCTTGCGATTGGATATGAAGAGTTTTCTGGGATTACTTGTGCACAAGGTTCAGTGAATGGCCTCTCAGATGATCGTTTTGATTCTTGTTGAACATATGTTCTAGCGCTCTCATCGTAGTGAGCATAATTGGCTTTTGATTGTTTTATATTACTATGTAAATTGTAAGCTGTTAATCTTCCAAATAAATAAAAGAAATAAATAAAAAATAAATATATTCTTTGCCATAATCTAAGTATCAGACGCCATTAGCTCAATACAACGATAGTTTTGTAAAGCTTCATTCTACTCTACCACAACACAACCACAGGACAAATAAACGAATCAACTCCCCCACATAATCTTCCCGCCATCCTCGGACGGCGAGTAAATATCCGTAAACGGATTTTCCCCACGTAAAAAAACAGGACGAATTACCTCATTGCGCTCAAAGCGAATCAGCGATCAAGGGCGGTATGCTTGACGCGCGTCAACCGTGCGTCATTACAATAATCCGCGCGATCCGGCTTACACACGTGTAAATAAATCTGCAGTGGCCGCGGCGCCTCTCGATTGCGAGCCGGATTTAAACCGCACGAAACCGGATTCTCGCTGTGTTTTTTGCAAGCGAAATAATTTTATTTATCGCCAGCGGCCCGCTGTCGCAACCCGGTGACTGTGACTTCCAAGTTTTTAATTAAATTATTCACTCTGTAATTGTCGGCGTGGGACTGATAGTTGGACTGCGCTACGCCATTGCCGCGCTCGTAGCACCCCTACGAGCCGCTACGCCACTACGAGAACGCTACGAAACTTGATCGTTGTTAATTTTTGCCTGTTTGTCAGCGCTTGCAGCGCTGTTTTTGACTTGTTTCGCGCCCATTTTATTTAGCTGCGCCGAGTGAGGCGGTCGTTTTTTGTGGGACTGGACTTTTTTGCAGCGGCTAGCAGTGGCAGTGCACCTCGATTTTGTTTCGAACTAGCATACCTACATGTATTTTACTTATTTGAAACACTATGCCGTTTAGGTCTAATTTATTGTCAACATTGAAAGGGCTATTGTTTAGAGCCGAAAAGACCTCTCTAGAATAGATGGATGCGATCGCAGCAAAGACGGACTTCCGGCTGTCATTTTGACAGCCAAAGCAAAGTAGTTCGATTCCCGGCTGCAGAAAGTAGAGATGGATTTTAATTTGTTCTGGAGCTTCTATGTATTCATAATAAGTAGGATAAAATGGTGTAGAGCAGTTATCTGGGACCTATAGAACAAGCTTTGCTTTCACTTTTGGGATTAGGTAGATGGCGCTCTGTGATTTATAACAACTATCTTCGCACGGGTGTTCTCGAGTATATCTTTATCATAATATGCAAGAATTATATTTATAAACCTTCCGGAAAAATCCCCAAATTAAAGTGAAACCCGCATCAAAATCTGTTGCGTGGTTTAGGAGCAGTTAGCGAAAATACAAATAGGCAGACGCGGAAAGCGACTGTATTTTATATCATGTAAGTATGGTGACGGCATAGTACATCAGATACCTCCATATTTCGACACCCTCCATCTGACACCTATTATATATTTCACACAGTTGCAATGCTTGCAATTGCTAATCACAACCCCGGATCCGACCCCAATCCACGGTTCCAAAGCCTCGCCTCCCGCCATCATCGCCTCTCCTCCACGTGCTCCTAAGAGCGCAATCCGCGTCCATTAGCAACCGCCGCAAAAACCCCTACAACACACAAAACGGCGGAGCAATTCAAGAACAATCTCGGTCTTAAAGCTGTAATCTCCCAAGCCAGGCAAAAACTAATGCACAGCTAACTTAGCCAGTGTGATTGCGGCGATGATTCTTCCTAATCATTGCGTACTCTTTGCTGTAAGAGAGTTTTTGTTGGACAACTATTGTATGTATTAGACAGAGACATAGGACAGCACTTTACGTGGCGTTACGTGGTCAGCTTTATTACGTGGTTGGCAGTAGACGGAAAGCGCAGCTAATGGTATAGGTACCTATAAAAGGTAGGGCCCTCTCCTGGTGAAAACGGCGACGGGCTGCAAGCATTACCTGGACACTTGACGAGGTATGGCGTTTTCAAAACAAGTTAGTATATAAGTATCAGCCTTGCTAAAAATTGGTAATTATTACACGCCTTTGAGCGAGCGTTGAGTTATAAACGGATATACGTTTTTGTATCGTTCACAAAGGTAGGTGACCGAATCTCTTTCCAGTAATGGCCTCTACAGCCGTTTTTAACCGTGACGCTGTTTCAATCAACTATACTAGATATCTAAGGCCAATGATGAGGTAGGTACTACCCTTACCTTAACACTACGGTCTCGCTAGCCGTAGCCAACGAAACTACGTCCATCTCTTATAAGCAACGTTTTACAATTTCAAAATTCGTCAGTAGGTTTTAGCAAAAACGAACGAAGCGCAGCGGAAATAGGCCGCTACCGCCAACCGCGCTGATTTAACTACGTTTTTTCCAGTTGGACGCGTAAAACGAATGAAATTCCGCCAACGCAATCGGGTCGCGTCAGTCATAACTTGATTTTTGATAGATTCGGTGTTTTAGCGGAACGGAATAGAATAATTGGCGCGTCCTAGCGTTCGAGTTCGCACTATCGTGGCTCTTTTTTATTGTAAACGTCAGAGAAACAGGCAAGCGGGAGTTAAGGTAGCAGTGGAGATATATTATTATATATAACAGATTAAACTTAATAAAATAAAAATATTTTTTAATTAGGTTAGCAAAAATACATAAAAGACTTATGTGTAGTTAAAGTCCGACCCGTTCGATATTTGAGTAAGGAAGGCGCTTACGCACTGTTGCAATTACTTTTTATGAAAACAAACATTACGAATGTGTCATTGACCGCGCAATGCACTGTAGGTGTAGTACGATATAACACGGGCCACTTATTGGAAAGTGGTCACCGCCGCGTATGGACATCAGCAACACTAGGGGTATCATCAATGTTACCTACCTCTAATATAGGTACCTCTTGAACGATCAAATGTCATAGTCCAGAGGAAACACTAGGTAGGTTGTATCATAAGTTTGCCTGTCTAGCTAGATCGTGAGTAATACAAGGTGTCAAAAAGCAACGAGACAAAACTAGCCATATCTAAAATGGCGTTAAAAACAGCACGAAGTCAGTAATTACTTTAACCCTTTCGCTGCGGCCGACGCAACAATTGCGTCCACAACCGTGTGCGCACGACGCACCTGGCCGCTCCATTTGGTACGCGCGCTACGACATTGAGCACTGCTGTAGCATCTCTTGTATTTGAGTTAGCCGGGGAAGTGTTAATCGTGTGTGGTATAAACTTCGTGACATAACGAACTTTGTCGCGAGCGCGAGTGCGACATGATTAGCTAGCTAAGTAGCATGTAAGTAAGGCACAAAAGCTCATCTTGCGCGATAAAAGCCGTCGTACAAGCTGGTGTCAATGTTTCGAGCCACCGAAGAGTCCTCGCGGACTAGCCTCGAACGTTTACAAAAACTGGCACTAAAAACAAATCTACCCTCAAATATCTTACTACCGTCTACCGTCACTTTAAAACTAATAAACACGTGAGGCGACGCCGTAAAACACTGCCATTCCACATCTACACGGGTGCCTTGAGCAATATTTTAATGGTCGCCCCGCGGCCTGTGCAGTTTTAAAAGCGGTGTGCATTATAGCACTTTATGTGGGGATAAAAGTGTGTCCCCGATAAGTATAAAATAGTTGGAACGACCGCTCGGCGGCTAGAGCCGCGTCACCCATTTATTTATGTATCGGCGAGGGATGAGGAGGATATCCGGCTGTCGTGCCAAATGACGAGTAGCGTCGTGGGAGCTAGGTGTACTTCGTCTTACTTGGTCTTTTACTCAGTTAACATAAGTAGAGTATGTATTTTTTGATATGATTTATGATATACCTATAAATATTGGTCATATTAATATGTATTTTATAATTATTAATTCATTATGCACGTCGTATCTGCATTTCTTAGTCGAACATTTCCCTTCTGCAGGCCTGCTGGAAGAAATTTCTTTTAGAAATAAGTAGTGCCTGTTGTGTCAGTTATATCTGTGTTGTATCTCTGCATTTGTTTATTGTGTGCAATAAATTGTTAAATAAATAAATAAATAGAAACTTCTACACTAAAAAAAAAGATAAACGTTAACGTAAATTTTTAAAAATCCCTGTAATTCGCTGGATATTTTATTGAAGCAAAGAACCCAAATAAAATTAATTCAAGTCGAAAAGATGTAGGTATGCAGGCGAGCTTTCTCATGGACACGTTGTGCCAACCTGAACTAGTAGGATAAGGACGGGGGGGGAGAATTATTATGCCCTTATACATTATTTGTCACCTTGAACTAAAATACCTCCCTATGCAAAGACCTTAGGCGATTTGAAATTCCACCACCAAAGGTTAAACCAAACATTAACAGTACAAGAACTATGTAACTTGGAACAACAAGTAATCAATAATTAAGAAACAACTTGAGAGCAAGAGTTTGTAATATCAGCCTTGAACATACAGGAGTTATGCATGCTTCGTTAAAAGCTGTACTGTAAGGTATACAAGCAAGTCACGAATACAGAATTGACCTGAAATCGATGAATAAATAAATTGGGCCACAAATAGACGCTGATATATCGGGAACAGACGCTTAATGACAATACCATTATTCCGTTAATTGATTAGAACGAGTAACATAAACCGGATCGGTGTACAAATTAAAATTATTCTCAACGTTTCGACGCGCATCAGCCATAATCATCAATTTAATGCGAACCCGGGTAATGGGCACACAAGTCGACAAATTTCAATTCTAAATACGTGGAATCTATTAATTATTCCCGCATTTCGATACAAAACAACATTAATTTGAATGAATTCGTCGATTAATATTTTATTGGGCACGGAAATAATATAATTATTTATCTATGTTATGAGTATAACTTTGACCAAGAAAAACACTTATGTAAGTAGCGAATCCTTAGTAACATAGTAAGTCTGAAAATGGATTTGTTTGTTTGATCTTTCTTTGCGTAAAGGCAGAGCTTCAAATTGGCCTAATTTTTGGCACAGTACGACAAAAGATAACGTCAAAGGTTAGCTTTTATCTCCCACCCACGGCATCAAAGCCAAAGGGCAAAACATCACAATACCAAGGGCAAAAGCTGTACATAAATATCATTGTCAAACTGCAGCCGTATGAAAAACATTGTACGAATTGCGTGCTCATCATCATTTTTTTGTCGTTTTTACTTTCCCCATTACAGTATTGCCCGTTTATTATCGTCTACATAAATCAAATAGATAGCGCTAAGTAATACAAAAGTATATTTGTTATTCCGATGTGGTTAGTGGGTCATTTCCACATTTATTAGATAGGTCGTCTATGAACCTATTATCGTTCAACGATTTAGCTGACCAAAACCATATAGGTAGTCTATATTGTGACAACACTGGTTAATTACAGTATGGGAACAAACCCT
The DNA here is from genome assembly GCA_907269095.1 of Blastobasis adustella. Classification (NCBI taxonomy): domain Eukaryota; kingdom Metazoa; phylum Arthropoda; class Insecta; order Lepidoptera; family Blastobasidae; genus Blastobasis; species Blastobasis adustella. The sequence continues at coordinate 12,803,401 of OU026131.1, forward strand.
CCGCCAACCCATGCTCCTGCCCACCTCTCGGTATACGGAGCGAATCACGGGAAGTGCACGCAGTACTTGCCGGTGGCTCTTTCTACATCTCTTGACTCCCTACAAGTTATCTATATCCTTGTCCCTTCGGTGTCACCTCTCCCCTAATGGGGCGTGTACGCCGCAGTGGTTGACTTCAGTTTCTTCTTCGTCGCATCCGGTTTAGCTGACTATTGGTCTTCTAGTACCATTTGACGCCTTATATGCCACTCGTGTGCAAACATACTGAAGAACGAAAAGTTTTCCTTGGTTCCAACCAAGTCTTGATGTCCGATCGAGTCGACTCTTCATATCGTGAGTTTCTCAAACATGGCTTTGTGAAGTCTTCGTACAGGCTGCAATCTTAAAGAATGTGATCCCTGGTTTCGTCTGAATCTCCACAATACCAACTAAGCGTATCACTAAGTGCAAACTTGTGCCTAGAACAACCAGTCAACAACTGAGACACCTGGTGAACAAACAAACTTATGTCTACGCAGGGTCTACAACACTGTTTTTTTTATATAAACAAAGCTTCACCAAGTAAGCCAGCCAACAAGATGACAGGCCCATCTTGTTGGCTGGCTTAGTTGGTGAAAGGTGCGCTCGCTGCCGCTAAATCTTAATACCCTCAAAGAAAAAATGACGCGTTTGCAACCCCTACGTAACCTTGCTTGTACTGGACCTACATTTTACCGGTGACACTGTTTCACCAAATAACGTCCGGGGACCATTAGCCTGTCCAAAAACAAAGCGAGGTCAACGCCCTGCCAGCAAACCGTTTCACAGGAGAGCTGTAGAGTGAATCGCTACGGAAACGGCGGTGGCGACTCTCGCGCTGACAAATGAGAAGGGTCACGTCACCGGTCGTCATTTCGCACGATTTGCGAAAATAAAATACTTATAGATCGGTGCTGGCGCGTTCACAGCGGTATTCCATTAGGTCCGGCGAATATCAAATGAGAGTGACCCTCGTGGCCCCTGGTCAGACGAGATAATTGGATGATAATCGCTTACGCACTCCCCGGCAACGCTCGTGTTTACTCCCGGCCGTGAGTTAAGCGCCATAATGAAAATAAATTGGGGTGCGCGGTAGTGCGCCACGGGCGATATACGCCACGCGGCTTTGATGGGAACTATAACAGTTTAAAATGTACCCCGGAGGCTTAATGAGGAACCAGAATTAGATGCTTACGCGGACGCGCATCGGTGGCGACCGCAGGCGATGATGATAAGACTTTCTGACTGTGTCGGGATACACAGAACCTACTTACGTGAGTGACCAGTCAATTGGATTTTTATTATGAACTAGCGACGTGCTCCGCTTTGAACAGGATTTCTCGGCGTTTTTTTACTACTAAAACTAAAACTTTCAAATTAATTACATACTTATGTAAACCTTACAAACATTTTTTTGTATTAGACTATTAGGCATTTGACCGCCATCTCACCTGGTAAATTCTCTGACTGATGGTGGAAACCGCATCAAATCCGTTGCGTGGCTACGGAGGAGTTAGATGATATACAGAGGAAAGCCAACAGGTCAACCTCGATACGTATTTTGCTCCTCTATTGAGCATGGAGAAAACGTTAACCACAAATAACGAAATACCGAAAAACGGTATCCATTTACGCGAATCTCTGTTCGAGATTAACAGGTCATAGTGCTTTGTGTAGTGAACCAATAACAGGTACGAGAAACTCAATATATTCAACATCTAATCAATTTACAGAGTTGCGCGAATTAGCGCCAACACGAACAACAGAATGAGGCGTACACATTGATCCCCTAATGCTCACCAGGCCGCTACCCACAACAGGCCAGAATCCGTCAATAATATTCCACTACCGGGATCAAATAATAAAGGTAAACCTAATCCGTTGTGTACATCGCTGATGCGCCGACGCTGCCGCAGCCACCGCACAGCGAATTAGGATTTAGGATATACTGAATATCTAATAATAGCAAACCGGCGGTATTGTAACGAGTTCGATCATTATTGAACAGCCAGCACTGCCGCGGATTACATCCTCTAGCATCATTTTTGAAATTCAGTCTTTCTACCTAAATTCAGCCTACTTCTCCAAGTCGTTTCCTTTGGCTTGCACCGTATTGGAATTGCCATCTTAAATTATTTTACGGTTCAATACCCTTTTGGTTTTTACTTCACTTTTATTAGATCCTTACTGTTTACTACCTTGATATCCCGTTATATTAAATTTATTTAGAATAAGTCATTTAATTTAGATAACGATAATAAATAAAATACAATTAACATTTTCAAAAAGCCTTACTCTGACCAACAAGAAAGATTAGATTAGATACTCGTGATAGATTTTTACCAATTTCCATTTCTAAGGTACCTTTGGTTTATTAACGATGCTCACTATCCATTCCACCAAGTGGATCCATGCCTATAAGTCTACTTATTTACGGAGCACAACATTATCCTGGCGCACTGAAAGGTCGATATCCTTTCACGCTCGGTCACTTAATCATACGCCGTCTCGAGTCGTCTCCGCGTCTTAAAGGTTCGATTCGGCAGACAAGGGGCTGGTAGGAATAAATCCGACCATTCGCGCTCGCCTCATTGAACTCGATCGCGCGCTTCCGAGCGGGAGGTTTAGGCGGTCTTACAACTTAACGCAGTACGTATTATTTAGGAAAGTGGCAATTTCTGTATTTGCTACTTTCTTTTATGTTATATACTGTGATTGTTGCAGAGTATAGTAATATGGACCATAACATCTGCAATTTGATTTATAAGACGACAGTGTTAGTTAGATGCTACCTAGTTAGAATACCCTTAGTAGCTTATCCTGCAAAAACGTCAGCAGTTTCTTTCCGACACTACCAAGCGTGAAGGTAATAGCTAAATGATAAAATGCGCTAGAAGTTTAATTGTTACGGAACATTAATGTCGGTTGATCATCGTTCAAAAAAAATTCGGTCCAAACGGCGGCAGACAAAAGTCTCGTAGGAATAAAGCCATCTATTTGCGACAAAAACGCGGTCATACGCAATTTATCTATGTTCATGTATGTTCTAAGAAAATAGCACAAAGTGGAAGTGGTTCCTAATAGTGGTACAACAGAATACTGGCCACCCCTTCAATCTTACTTGTGGCGTACTCGTACAAGCGAACCGTTTTAGCAGACCGAGAAGACTCTTCCATAGAAATATTGGTGAATGCAGACACCTAGGTGGAAGAAGCGAGAGAAGTGTTTTAGGATCTTAGCAAGTAGATAATTAATTATGTCTCTACCTACGCCTGCGGAGCAAACGCGTGACGTCATGTACGTATATATATACAGTACAAGAACATAAGTGCATTAACACTTCAAGAAAATTTTCTTTTCCGCTACAGCAACATTCACGGCATTTGGTGCATCTTCAGCCAAAATCAGTTTGCATTAGCCGTCCCTTATACCAAAAGGACTCTTCCTTTACCCCCAGGGTATTTTTAATCAGTAAAAATTTTATTCATCAATGCTATAAAAACCGTTTAACGCACTCTTGCATTGTAAGGATACCAACCACACACATACCACACAATATTTACCGCACCAATAAAACAATCTAACCCAACTAAACTGGAAGGGCTCAACAGCCGGTAGCAGTCCCGTAAATATTCCCCGCTACGCCGGTATGGCGGCGCAGTTAGAGGCTTGCAGATAGTGCAGTGGCATGCGGCGTGCGTGCCACACCCCGTTCATTAGGCGGCGAGTGCTTCCGCGCATTTATCAATCCGGTGCCGCCGCTGCGGCCAAGGCGGGCTCTTAGACGCACAGCGCGAGGAATGGTGGTGGGACGCCTTCGTACGACCGGGGAAATCTTCGATCTGTAGTTCTGGAGGTGGTAGTGATTTGGTATTTATTCTAATTTAATTTGACACTTTAATTTTATCTGATTTTAGGAACCATAGAGCACTCGATGCACAGTATCCAGACTCCGTGCTTGGACACACAGAGCAAAAAAACAGCGATGGCACGCGATCATACAAACTAGTGTGAAGCACCTTGAATTAGATATAGCTCTGAATATGGTGGGGATTGTTATGAACAATTACAGCAGATATTCGATGGCTAACTTAATACTCCAGCCAGCCCACGAAGGTACCCAGGAATAATAGTAGTGGAGCGTCTTCACACTGTAATGACATCAAAGAAGCACACACAAACTATAAATTCGCAGAATTCAAATTTTTAGTACTTTAAATCGCGCTGGTATATATTCCAACTTCCTAAAGATATACAAGACCTCCAACAAACGTCAGTTGGACTCAGGACTCCACGCAAGCACGAACTGTGAGTTCGTGTATGACGTATCTACAGGTACTACGTACTAAGTCTTCATAAAATAAACCGAAAAGACTGCACACTTGGTTCTTTGGGGGTTGGTTCTAAAGAGTAACCGAGTGCTTTTTAGGACAATTATTATGTAGGTAATTCATTTCAAGGACAGTTGAGACTTTCCATGTGCTACTGGTATTCCGTGCACTGTGCTATTCTCCAGCTGACGCCCGCGCTCGCGAATTGGGGCTCCCATTTCTGGCGGGCTCTCCTTCTTATTAATGGCCTTTGACGATGCCGAATAAGGCTAGCTTTGCTTAGTAGTGTATCTGATTCGCAAAACGCTTTCTCAGAGTGGAGCTAATTAAATACGACAAACTGTACAAGCAATAATGTTTTTGAATTGCAACAACTTTTCATTAGGACTTTCAGGAACCTTTTCACTATCAATACACACATTACACGCATCGAGACATATTAACAACAGAACGGTCCAATAAACGTCGGCCATTAACCAAAAACGGCCGGCTTACCGCCAGAATCGGTCGTGTAAAAATAAAGTCCGGTAAAGGCTTTTTAAAAAGGCCAGTTGCACTGCGATCCGAATCGTTGCTCGTAAAAACACTCGTTATTATAACGGTCAGTGCAACGATCGATCGTTTTAACGGCTCACGCGATCTCCGTCGACGGGGTTTTATTTTTAAACTGTCTGCGGAATAGCCTACTTGCTGCCTTTCCATTTCTGGCCCCTACGTAATATCAGTTTATTTCCCGCTCGCCACATCGCTCCCGTCTCCGATATATATTTTGTCCGCTTCCCCGCTCTTTCATTCAACGTGTAATCCAGCGTACCGCAACTTGTTTATTTAAGTTGCCATCTTGAATCCAGATGTCTCCGTAGAAACTGTGGTGGGAACTATCGATACGTTATTTAGACTTAATTTTGACGAAATCTAGTTTAGTATCTTAATCTAGGGCGACTCCAAGTCCAATTACTTGTACTAATAGAGCAATTTGAAGTTAATTAATCCTAAATACTTGATTAAATGACTAACTGGGACACTAGGTAGATACATGACTAAACGAGCAGCAGTATTTTTTTTGTTAAATGGAAGCGCCGTGTATTAGGGCGTACTGGTGGTGGGTACATTGAAAAATCTGACACAATGATAGTCGCGTCGCAGTCAGAACTCTGACAGTGTCATCCCGGAGCGACGTAAAATATTAAATATTCAGACAGCACGTGAAATATGTTGAAATATACATGTTTTGAAATAACCGCAACATCAAGATTAAAAAAGGCCCGGGCTTTCACATCAATTTGTCGTCTGTTTTGGTGCCCAATTTTTCGTATTCATCTTTTTTTATGCAATTCGTTCGTTTCGAGTCAATAAACATAGGTATAAAAGCAAATAGTGTCAGTCATCAATAGCTTCTACTGCTATAGCTATGGAGAAACACAGCCGTATTGCAGATACTTGTGAGAGATATTCTCAGCCATAAACTTTGGCAATAACTCGCCGGAGCAATTTCTCTATAAAGTGCGGGATGGAATGATCGGCTCCGGAGCGGCTCCCGTGGCACCTGCGTCTCTGATCCGGCCAGGAGTCCGGCAATGTCCGGGATTAGCACACCCGGCCACCCGGATAAATGGCAAGATACCGATACTGATAAAGTACTTCCCATTATAGCGGCTAGAATTACAGCATTAGCAGGCGAATGGTTGCGTTCACATGAGCATCGTATTAGGAGAATGTTACGACCCACAAATTGCGCTACACCGTTTGAATATTCTAGAAATAAGACTTAATATAAACGTTTCACCGCCCTGACGAAAGGGCCTTAAATAAACCGAAACGTCTGCTAATATAGCCACTCAACGCGTTTTGCTTTGAGGCCAGAAATCTACATAATGAATGAATACGTAGCGAGTTAACAGTGTTATGATGAGTGTATGTTCTGGAATTGCTGCTCGACCTATGTCATCGATCTCAACCTATATCATCGTCACGATCGACATAAATAGTCTGTTGCAGTCCATTACTTGTACCAAAGGAGAATAAATTAACGTCCTTCTACCAAAATTCAGTTGCCAACACGGACGTAACGAAAATTGTTGATAGCCATTAAAGAATAATGAAGCAGTTTAATTTTAGTATCCATCAACCATAGAGTGCAGAACAAACTTTAAGTAAAATTGACAACTCTAAAATCAGCCTTTTCCCTGTCCAATTGACCTGAATGTAAATTAAAATTGACAGTTTTGAGCAGATACTAAAGGATAAAATTGACAATAAAGATCATATCCAGAGAAATATTTATTTTGTTTTGCATCATTCTTCAATATAAACTCATAATGTATAGGTAAGTACAGTACAGTATATTGCGAGTTTGATATCATACACTTCTCGGTATAAGGGTGGGTGGATAGGATTTTCTTTGGTTTCAGGGAAGATCTTGCGTTTCGGATGGAGGGCAGGAAATTGGATACTCTGAAAACAAAACGGGAACTGGATGAATTCCGGGAATAACAATACAGAGTTGCTGAGTTGGGAAATGGATCTTTGGAACATCAGCTAAGTTGGGACACTGTTGAGACTTGGAATCTGATTGTGTTGCTGACGTAAATAATAAGAACTGAGTTAAATACCGTACCACGGAATACAAATCTAATACCGCACTTTATTCTATAAGTCGAGCATAAGTCCCTATTAACTATTAGGGACTTATTCTCAGGTCTTTAAAGGCAAGCCATCTCATAGTAAAGCGCTATCTGGCATCCATAACACCTACATGGAATTTGCAATTGTGCATAGTCTAAGCTTCCGCTGCAATACTAAACCTGGAATGCAACCTAAGCACTATTATTGGTGTATTTGTTTCCTCACTGGGCGCATTAGCCACATACAAAGGGAAGCATGGTTTTATAGGAAACGCTTAATTAATTCGCAATAAAGGTAAAAAACAGCGTCCAGCTAGCTCAAACTCCACGCCCCTTTCCTTAATCTGTTTAGTATCGTAAAAACATCCTAAAACACCCTGCGCCAAAAACGCCTGACCAACTATTGGCGCGCCAGACTCGCCATTTTAAACGGGAAGCAATTTCCCGCGACCACCGGCCGGTCCCCGCGGCCTCCCATTACAGCCGCCAAGACGGATGGCCAGACACCAGAGCAATTACGCCGTAAACACAACGACAATCGAACGTTTTGAATAATTGAAACGTGCCAAGATCGACCGGCCAGAGAGCACTATATGAAATGAAACCCGCCGCTGTGACGTGACGTGACCGTTGATGTATTAACTCCATTGGCTTTACGAGCGGCCGGTGACGTTTATTAATCAAGTGGTGGTAGCCACGTGTGCATATTGTGGTATTCATCGAAGCGTTCGTGCGGAGGGCGACGATCCCACGCGCGGCGTCGCGGCAGAAATGGATTGACAATTAGACGACAGCGGAACACTTTAGACGCATTAATTTATGGACATTTTGATTTAGATATAGACATCTATGCCTGTAATTACCTGACCTGCCAAATCCTGGATCATGGTCAAGGCGGACCCCGGGCCCTCGTTCTCGAGAGCACAACCGGGACATTAACGCCAAGATGATTATTTTTTTTTATTTATCTATGCCTAAAATGTTTATGAGGCAATTTATACAATATAAATAAACATAATATTTGTATATTTAATGTATATTAGTAAACCATATGAACCTAAAGGCAATAGTTGGTTAGTTAAGCTATTTGGGAACGGTCTATTCGCGTCATAATCTACATTGCAATCTATTTCACGCCGCGTTTTATTGTTCATCCATTGTTTGTCCACACATCCATTGCAATCGTTTCATTTGGAGAACATTTACCTAAGACTGCAAACCATGACAACAACTAGGGACTCAATTCTGTAGCATCGTAGCTCGACTACGCATCCTTAGTGTATCCACATCAACAAACCGAACGCATTCGCGGTTGATCGCCTCAAAGCGCGGAAACCGACGCAAACACGCCGCGCCACAAAGAAACTGCTCCCGACGGATGGAACTTTGAAATTAGTGGAACTTAAACGATAATGAAAGAATTAGCGCGCCCGCGTCACTTCTTGGCAAAGAATCCTAATCATAATAACTCAAGATCGTATCGCGGCGTAGAACAAAAGGCGGCGGGGCAACAATGGCGGGCGGCGCGGGCGGCCGAGAGCTCGCTAACAAATTACCAACCCGCAGATAACTAAGCAATATTAAATCATAGTAATTTGTGGCTGCAAGACGCAGCCCCTTCTATTCGCCTAACGAGTTATCTTGCCCTATATTATTGTTGCTTTTTCGTTCGGAATGCGCGCGATAAACTGGCGCAGCTGTAATTGGTGGGTGAATGTTATCGCCGGTAGTGCTATTTTGGCGCCACGACTTCGTCCACATATAAGCACGTAGGCATGTGGACGGAAGTCATTTCTAGCACCACATAATACTAAGTCTAATTGATTTTTACGGTCTGATGATATTGATATTGATTTTATTGGCCTTTGCCTACCCCTCGTGTGAGACAGAGGCGTAAGCTCAATGTACCTATGCATGTATGTACGATATTGGCAATACTGGTCTAGGTTAGGACATAGGTAGAAACTTGATCCTTCACACGTCATCGCAGTGATTCAACCAGCACGTCAACAAATAAACAGACACTTTCGCCAAAACACGAAAGCTTGAAGAAATAATAAAAAATACCCTCCCAAACTCAAGCCGAAACTGGCCGCGCGCCGTCACGTAGCGGCACTACCACCGCTCGACTTTACGAGTCTACGCTCCTCACTTAATCTAACTGGAATATGAGGAGCGCTTGTTACCAGGAGCGCATAAATCACCCGAAACAGCATCCAGCGGGGCGCGATCATTTCGCCGTAGAGGCTGCGGCGAGGCACCCGCGAAACCGAGCCTGCGAGAGTATGCAATCGCATCTTTCCACTGCGCGCCCGCCTAGCATTAGCAATTCCAACCGCCCCGCTATAGTTGCCACGGAGATTGTAATATTTAGTCCGTTAATAAAGCCATTCGTAACGCTGAATATCCGGAACAGGCGTGAGCGCCGCGCCGCAGACTCGCCCGAGGCGGGGCCCGCCTCGATTTACGGCGAACCACTTTATCCGCGGGAGCGTTAGACGCCGTTTTTACGTTAGAATTAATTACATATGTACATGAAGCGCTATGCCTGTTAATTGAATACTGTCGGTTGGGCAATAGCTATGTAACAGCTTTCCCGTAGTTTAATGTGTCAAACCGCAGCGGCTCTTTGTTGCACTGCAACAGTTTAATGAACCGATATCGGGCGGCAAGCGCTTTCAACGTATAAATTTCGGCGAATATTGGCCCACAGACAATGGGCGCTGGCCGGACGGCGTGGCGTGTCGCGCGCAATCTTTTTAACATATTTTAAACGTGGGCAACCGTGCCAAAATGTTTTAATTCGGCACTTAGGTATACGGCGGGGGCCGAATGTGCCACGCCAGGGGAAATTGCGCGAAAAATGAAACTCGCGCAGTCCATATGGGGCATTAAATTAAGCAACCCTGGATGCCTTTTAAGTGACAAGCTTTTTAAAAAGCCGAGCGATGGCTTCAGCGCTTTAATGCAGTATGCGCCGTTGGCATTTTAACTAGGGAAACACGGGTAATGGCCTTTGTCGGTAATCTTATAGCGAAACAATGGCTCCTCGCTCTTTGATAAAACGATTATGTTCCGGACAAAAACGTTTTGATTTTATGATACCAGCACAGCGCTCTGGGCGCTATTTGTTGTCTGAAAAGCCCTCGTTACCGCTGAAATTTAAGTGGTACTCCGACATACTAGTACAGTCGGCGCCTATTATTAAGAAATTTCAATGCCTACTTGAGCTATTATAACAATGTACGAAGTAGTTTGTAATCTGATAACACCCAACTGTCCTTACTGAACACAATATTTAAATATTAAATAGCTTTTAAACAGAAACTTCACTAACACACAATGTATATAGTAGCGCCATCTTACAGAGGGTAGTCGTTAAACAAAAAGCATTTCAAGTCGAGCCTGGAAACGGAACCAATGGCGACAATCGCGACATCTAGAGCAGCTCGTCCAATCAGCGCCCTCTAGTTCGTGACGCCGGGACTACTGTTGTGGGATGCGGGTCAAATCCAGTGGAACTAAACCCTGCACGCTCCAGAAGGGCATCATCGATGCAGCCGTTGTTGTAAAAAGACGCTAGATGGCGTCACAAACACGAAAACGTACAAATTGGTTGTGATGTGCACAGTGTGGTGCAATATTTGTAAACCCCAGTATAATTTAATTTCAATCACTCGTTAATAATTTTATACAAATAGTTACTCTTATGTATATTATTATAACATCAGAAATCGATTAAAATTATATTTAGGTACTTACGGGTGTGGTGTCAGTGATCATCGTTGGGGATCACTTTATGGAAATTAAGTCTGAAACAAAATAAAAGTTTGATATTAATCTTTTATACTGGTCAATAAAAATAAAACGTGGGAGCTTTATATTGTGTAGAATTTTAACAGACCACTACTGGGTTTGAGCCTCCTCCACATCGGTGGAGGATATGCAATAATCGCAATGTTAAAACTACTTTACAGAAAATAATACTTTGGTTAATTTTCTGGTTTACGGAGGTAAGATGGTCTGTCAGTTGACGCCCGTCGATGGAGGGTTGGTATCTGCCGATCACGACTGATATCTATTTATACATATACATTATTATAAAACTATAAAATAGCCATGTCTGTACATTGAAAATATAAAAAAAAATTGTCGGGATAAAATTCTGGGATTTTAGAGATAAAAAGTTTTATCTCTAAAAACACATACCTGCATTAAAATTCCTGGAGTGGGCCAAGAGCAACCCATACCCACTCTTTGCTCACTCACCTGTATATCTATGTATTTCGCATAAAAACCATTCACCTTTATTTATTTAACGGAAATATAGTTAAATGTTTCCCAAGATTAAGATATGAGTGCTACGTATTAAAACTTAGTTATTTTAGTATACGTGGCACGATTCGCGGGCTTAGCGTTAGACAGTCCTGAAAAAACAATCGCAAAAAAATCGATACCTACCAAAACTGCTTTCCCCAAACCGCTACAATAATATCGTGAGGTATTACAAATCAATCCGTGATGATATCCAATCGAACACAAAATAGCGAAAAAGATCTATATCAAAAAACTACTTTCCGCAAACCGCTTCAAAAATGTGCAAACGCTTCTCGAAACAGACGAATTTGTATCACCAGCCCAGAGGGGACACGAGTATGTCCCGGTATCATATTTTCATATGGCTCCCGAGAATAGTGTCCCGGATTTGGACGAGTTACGTGCGGTCCCCCGATGTATTTGGCTTGTACGCGACGATGGCTGGCCGAGATACTGATAATGGGAAAATGTGCGACATACTTATGTGATATTAGCTATTCTTCACTTCTCCCGCTACTTTCTTTAGACGCCGAGGTCCCAAATTAGGTGATTCTGGTTTTCTATACTCTGTGTCTATCTATACATTGTACCGATTCTATTCTATAGCAATTAACTGATCCATAGTTGGTAAACGTAAACAACTTGCTCAAAACTTTTTATTTTTTTATTTTAAATTGGCAGGAGATGGCGCAGGATAGGAAGAGGTGGCGAACTCTGGTGTCGGAGGCCAAGATCCACTTTGGGTCGCTGAGCTAGCGCAGTAAGTACATTAAATTTCTTTCAACCGTCAAATAGGTGGGGGTAGGAAAGTAGGAAGGAAACACTCAGTGAAAAGTTGGCCACCCCAGGGCCGGAGTATACCCACCACACTTATTAGCTTAGGTAAGTGTATGCATACCTATTCCCAATCAAATTCGATATTTTCGAGTTTTCTGACCCGAAATAGATAACAATGCTAAAGTTCGGCTATGAGTCGTTTAAATTCCAATTCCAGCAGTGATACAGTTACGCTTTATCTGAACGGATTTCCAGTATTGCGATAAAAAGTTGAACCAAAGCTACAACGAAATTATTTCAGTGGGAATAGAGTTGTACAGGATTTATTGCTACGTATGTGTTGAGTATAATCGACCATTGGTCTAACATTACGTCTCAGTGTTGATATAAGAAACTGCTTTTATCTACACTCATAATAGACCTTTATCTACACTCATAGCGTAATGTTCCAATTACATATTCGAAAACAGTTGTTTAAGGATACACTTTTCTCACGCCAGTCTATAAAAATTTAAAAAATTACTTTTCGATACAGCATTTCCCATACTATTTTCATTACAGCTGTATCGAAAAATAACTTTTTAATCATTATGCAACACTTCTCTTTTTTAAATTTTTGTCGGGCGCCGGGACACGGCTTAATGTAGGCTGAATACTTAAATGTCTTCAACAAATTCAAAATTCCTGTTTATATTTGTGATCAGTTCATAGTCTGTGGTTGTGATTGTGTACATTTGGAATTATTTTCCCGCTATACAGAATATTTTTTCTTATTGTTGTTGTTTGTGTTTGTGAATGTTTTTTTCTTGTTTGAAGCAAATAAATAGATAAATGTGAAAGAAGTGAAGTTAATTTCGCTTGATATCCTCGACGCGTAGATACAACAGAACTGACTCGCAGTTACTTCCAGCAAAGTTGAAAAAATTAAAGGTACCATATTTTAACATGAAAATATGAGTGTAGATAAAGTAGTGTATGCAACGCATATAATTAGGTATTGACAGTTGCATAAACTACTATAATCGTTCCAATTACATAGTCGAAAACAGAAAACTTTTTAAAAATATTTTATGATAGCATTTTCCATACTGTTTTCATTACAGCATTACCAAAGTAACCATTTTATCATTATGCAACATTTTCACTTTTTTCACAATAGATATTTAATAAAAATGTTACAGCTACGCACAAGATTACACGTGAACATAATGGACAAAGACTAAACATATTTAGAGGTATCCCAGTGCTTACATAAAGTAAGTACCGCGCAGATAGCCAATTACTACCTAACTTATCTACGTTTCACTGTAATGACATTACAATTAAAAATATCGAGGTCAAGCTCGACTAAAGGACTATTCAAACCTCTAGCAACTAGAAATTAGTTGACGCTGCTGGCACCAAAATAGACATAGACTATCTTTATTTGGTCCAATAACACATTTAAAAAAAACATAAAACTAACATAATAAGGAAGCAGGGCGATGCATCATCATCATTTATTACAATAAATGTTCAAATTATTTACCATCAGCCTCAATACACGCCCTACCTCTTCTTAAAAAATATCTACTAAAAAACATCTTCTTAAAAATGGGTTATCAAAAATCGGGTTACTTGAGGTATTTATTTTTTTACTCGTTTTTTTTAGTATGAAACTAACAAGTATTGTACCATTTTACAATCCTGATTAAATGCGCGAACTTTTAATGGCACTTGCCAAGGCACTTTAGTAAATTTTTTTAAAAGGAGGACCTTTCCAAGTCGACAAATTTTGAAAATTTTAAATTCATTGTTTAACAAATAATCTTAATTCTAGAAAACTTGGGGCAATTGTGTCATTATTTTTGACTGTGGTTCTAGAAATGTTATTTAGGGTTACGGTTCCAAAGTTTAAATGAACAAAAATAATAAAAATTAACTACAAAAACTAATAATAATACAAATCATCATCATAGCCCGTAACAGTCCACTGCAGGACTTAAGGCCTCTCCCACGAAAGGGGAGATTATTGCCATAATCTCCACGCTTGGCAGGCGGATTGGAGATCGCAGTGTTCAAATATAATAATGGAAAATGCTGCTGCCCATTTTCCAGACTACGGAGACTCTTGATCTTTTGCCTCAAAAACATTAGTCGCCTTGTACGACACCCATGAATGTAAGGGGTTGGTGCTATTCTACTCTGCCGGACACCACACGGCCAAATAAATAATATATGAGTATAATTTAGTGTAATAAAAGCAAACATTAAACACTACCTTTTTTATTACAAAACGCTGCTTCTAACTGGACAAAAATGGCTAAAAAGACAAATAAATGAAAATAATAAATAAGCGAAAAACGCAATCACAGTAAGCGGGACGTACGCGCGTACCAGGGACGAAATCTTTTTGATAGTTTATAAGAAAACTTTTTTTATGTTTTAAAAAAGAATACCTTGACTTAAAATTATGAACAGGAGTGGAACATTGTTCCAGCACCGGGTTGCTGAATACCTAAAACTGCCACGGAATGCCATAGTATGGTGCTGGTATTCAACTAATACACAATAAATAGGTTAATATGACCTCATAACTATGGCGGGTTAAGGCAGAACTGTCACTTACTACAATTTTGGGGTGTCGTGTGGCCATCACCTCATGGCATGGGCCGAAACAAACGTCACCTACCTGTGGGCACCCTGGTGGCAGACAGAGGAGACTACCGAAACAGCCTCTTCAGGTTGGTCTTCTATCCTTTACAGGTTGTGTCCTTTGTCAGGTGATAGTCGTAGCACGTAAAAATAAGGATGCACCGAATGCGAATACTATTAGATCATCGTATTCGGCGAATATTATTTTAAATATCGTAAGATGACGTAGGCATATCGGTTTGCCCCGAGTCCTAACCAAATTAGATTATGTTGGTTATTAGGTTGGAAAAACCTAACCAAATTAAAACTATCCTCTGCGCTTGGAGATAACAGTAACATAATTAAACCGAATTAAAACTACTACCGATCGGCCCAATTCGACGATTTACTTCCCGAAGACGTATTTCTCCATCCCCTTCCCCCCCTTATTTTTATTTATTTATTTAATACTTTATGCACAAAATAGTACAAATGTCCCTTCACTCCGAATGTCTATTTTTAACGGCAGGCAAGGTACAAAACAACAGGAGGAGACTGATCCAAAAATTTACAAATGCTTTTATCAATAAAAAACATTGCTTTTAATTAATAAGGTACTTAAAAAATGTTTTAATTAGGTACCATTTGTCATTCTACGTATTCGTGTTCAACACGTATTACACACACATAAATAGAGAGGGTTACGCAGTCGCTCTACTGTAATTCCTGATATGATAAATAAAAAATAAAAAAATCATGGTGCCAGAGATAAATAAAAAAATTAAAAAATCACAGGCCCTCGCGCGCTTCAACCGGGATATTCACGCCAAGATACTTATTATTTGTATACGCTAAAGTAGGAATCGTTGCATTGCATCCCTAGTATAAAGCCACAAAGGGAGAATGAAAACATCTAGGGAATGCATCGGGAGGAGTGGATGAGTAAGTGAAGAATAGCAGAGCCTGACAGAAGCTGGGATTGACCGCTAAGATGTCGTTCATCCCGCCGCGTGGCAGTGGGCAGGGGACATAGCTCGCAGAACAGATGGCCGATGGGGCAGTAAAGTTCTCGAGTAGCAACCACGTACCGGAAAACGCAGCGTGGGTAAGCCTCCCACTAGGTGGACCGACAACCTGATAAAGATCGCAGGTACCAGCTGGATGTGGAAGGCACAAGACCGGCCTTTGTGGAGATCTCTGGAGATCTCTGATATGATGATGATGATGCCGCTTAAGATGTTTGTCGTCAACTTTGTAATATTGTGTCTTATTATGGGCATATAACTTAACATTAACACAAGAAGTTTGATCGTCTATACCTAACTTTTTTATGTTTTCGTTATTTTCGATATTTCTCTACACAGGAATTCGTTTTCCGAATTCCGCAGATTAATTCCTTGGCACGATTACAGCTAGGGTTCAATGACCTTCAGGAAACGACCGCCACAATCACTCACATCCTTCTATCGGGGTCAACGACCTCTGGAACTAACAAGACTGAAACTAAGATATGTCGGACGGAACATGTAAATGCTCCATCCATTTTATATATCGCGGGCACTTATTCGATATTCTGCGCTATTCTCTTGGCACTCTGGCACTTTTGTTTCGGTTGCGAAGAAATTGTAGTCGTTTATAAAGATTAGGGTCCATCTATGTGGCATTGCTCGGACACCAGTGGAGTATAATACAGCGCAAACAAATCTCATTTATTTTATTTTATTTTTTCTTTATTAAGGAAAACAAACAGCTTACAGCAGTAACAAACAGTTTGCAGCTATTTATGTAGGTATTATTCCCCCCGTTCAGAAGTGTTGTAGACATAAGGCGACTAATATCTAAAGTCCAAGCCAAGCTGGGTTATCATGGTTTACTCGATGTAAATTCTACCTTGGAGTTAAATTTTAATTACATTTTGCACCACCCAGTTAGGAGTAATCTTGAGTTAAATAGGATTAGTCCACTATGTACGGGTTAGTGACGTTAAAAACGACACCCAAATCACTCATTCGATCCGAATGTGAACGTCCATTTCCCGTGACCGTCCACTTCCCTGCAATGGCCACATTCTCGAGCGACCACCATAAATCCCTTAATGACCACATCATAAATTAGCATCCGACACCAAATCGATACCACTTTGAGTCTCAAAGGACGTAAGCACCTAACATGGTTTTACTCACTGGCATTTCATTAAATTTGCCAAAATCTAATCTGCAGCGTCGCTGTTGTTGACGTCGACATGACAATTCAAAGTGGCGTCACTTAGTTCCAGTATTAGCCACCGGATCAGATAAGTTTGTGGCACTCTAATATGAATCATAAAATGAAACGCAAATCAACAAATTTTTGTGTGAACTTACATTTGTCGCCCCCGTCGCATTCAAACGTGCAAAGACACCATAGACACAACATCTCAACCTGGCGGCCATGTTCCTAACTTGGTCATTTCACAGTTAAGTTAGTCGCACTATAAAGGCATAAAAAAAGAATAATCAAGGGCTCAGGGTCCGCCTTGACCATGATCCACAATTTGGCAGATCAGATAATTACAGTGAAGCGACTGCCGTCTGACCTCCGTGACCCTGCTACCAGGGGTACCTGACCAGATTGGATCATGGTTACACATTCAGTCGACTGAATGTGCTGGTTTCATCACGTTTTCCGTCACCGTAAGAGCGTCATGTTATGTACATGACTCAAAAAAGAGTCATTGGTACATGACCGCAGTAGAATAGGAGCCCGGTACCTCTCGCTTACGAGTCGGATACCTTAACCACTCAGCCAACCGACGCTCCGTGCACAATAATGGAATATACTTAGTCTTATTCAAATAACAGCACGCTTAAACCATTCACTGTTCTTTCGTAACTTGGGTTAGCTGACTTTGGTTTAATTTCTACTGGTACAATAATTATAAGCTATGAGTTACAAATTAAATACATCAACCCTAAGTTGGTAAGCCCTGAGCTATTTATCTTACCCAAAGTTTTGGTACAAGTGGCCCTAAGAGGCTTGGTTAGCCTCTAACATAGTGCTTGTTAAACAACATAAGGAGTAGTTGTAGAGATTGGTGTAATATATTATTCTGCTAACATACATCAGTTCCAAAAATATATTAAACCCAACGGCATACAAGCTACGTAACGTCGCCATAACACCATTGTAAATCTAAAGTAAAAGGACTTATGAAAAACTTTTAAACGTGTCTGTGATCGAAGGTGTGCCAGAGTTACAGAATAATAGATTCAAATTAGCGAATTCCCAATGTTGAAGGAATATTAGTTTGTAGGTAGGAACAATATGCTTTTTTTATGTTATACGGCAGACAAACAGGCAAGTAGGCCACGTGATGGAAAGTGGTCACCACCGCCTATGGACATCAGCAACACCGTGGGAGTTACCAATGCGTTGCCTGCCTCTGAAGAAACGCCTAATATACCTCTTGAACGATCCCATGTCATGGTCCAAAGGAAACACTGTGGCTGTGAGCTCATTCCACATCCGAATCGCACGAGCGAAAATAGTCCTTTCGAATCTTTGCGTGGTGACCAACAAAGGTCTACGTAGGGTAGAGTTCCCGTTTAGTTATTGCCTGGCACTAATGAAACGGTTTAAGTTACCTCGATGGAAAGTACATGTTACTCTATTCCTGGGTAAGGTTGTTGATCTGGCGAAAATGTAAGGCTCCCATGGGAACCCTGAACGCTCGTACACGAGTAGTCTCAAAAGCCACACGAGTGTAACTAACCACCTTATAAGATAGCTATAAATATTAAGATAGCTATTAAAATTCGTGTGATATTACATGATGCGTAGAAAATATCAAGTAGGTAAACTAATTTCACATAAATGTATTTCGTTTCCTGCCGTCATTTTTGTTAATTTCTGTTAGGGCAATATAACTAGCGGACCCGGCGCAACTTTACCCCTATCTACCCTTTTTTTCTTGCTCATAAATCATCCTCTTGAATCACTCTATCTACTATTAAAAACCGCATTAAAATGCGTTGCGTAGTTTAAAAGATCTATACCTATAGATACACAGGGACAGCCGGCGGGAAGCGACTTTGTTTTATTTGTATGGTGGTTCGAATGTCTCTCCGCAGATATAAATGTCAATGTTTCCAAATCATTCAATTGCAAATCGATATGTCATGTAGGTAGAGGGTGACTACAAGCTGAGTTGCCTAGAAAATGGTCCTGGGGTGGCCAACATGTCACTGTGAGTTTCTTCCTACTTTCCTTCCTCTCCTCTTTGATGATTGAAAGAGATATGTAATGTCCCACTCAATAAAAAAATTTAAATTTTGAAATGAAATAAAAGAGGAACCCCTCTGAACTCTACACTTATTGGTCTATGAGAAATGGAATCATAGATACGCTAAACTAATCCTGTGACAGTTACTGATTGCGATGGTTCCCGGTAAGTTTATTGGAATGGCCATCAGATGGACCGTCTGACTCTGACCGCGTGCCTCCCTAAGCAATAAAAAAGTCAAGCGGTGGTGCTCTCGCGCGGCCCGGGTTCCACCTTGACCAAGATCCAGGATTTGGCTGATCAGGTAGGTTATAAACAGTTAAATAAATAAATAATAAATAATTATTATTATTATATTACAGTACAGCGACTGCCATCTGACCTACGTCACCCTGTTAACAGGAGAACCTGCCAAGACTGGATTATGTTTACGCATTTAGGTAGTCGCCTGAATGAGCAGGTTTCCTCAAAATTTCCCTCGCCGTTAAGCATCGATTAGTTTACAACTTAGGTACATAACTCAGAAAAAGTCATTGGTACACGGCAGTGCTAGGCATAGAACGAGGCCGACCCAGTAGCCATTATACCACAGAACATTTTTTTACGCAGTGACAAACCGACATACAGCCCACCTGATTACCAGCAGTAACTGTCGCCCATAACATCTACGATCCAAGCATTTAAGTTGCAGGCTACAAAAATGAAGAACCGCAGATGCGTTGTCACTGTGAGGACTAAGATGAAATGCCTCATGCCTGTAATTGCGCTGGCTACCTTATCCTTTAAACCGGAACTGTTGCTTAGCTGCAGAATTAGATAAGGCGGTGATACTCTCCAAGGCGGACTCAGGCTTGAGAGTCCTACATCATCTGATGACGACAAGGACACAAATCAACACACCACAATCAAATCAATGACAACAAACCATTGGCCATGTGGCCCCATGGTACAGGTAACGAGATTAGAGTATCTATTTTTTCCGTTACGTCTCTGTTTTACTTGTTTTTCTCTATGTATATTTTTGTTGTGCCATGTGTCTGATTGGAATAAAAGTGTTTTACTTCACTTTACTTTACCATCAGTGAGAACACAGTCAAATCAAAGACAACAAGCCGTCTCAGTGCGAAGCAGTCGCTTTAAGCACGTGCATGCGAGTAGTGGAGCGATCCATCATGCCCAGTGAATAGCTCTCGCGCGTGCGTCGGTAACTCAACGTGAAAAGTTGTTGGTGCGCCGCGGTGCGAATGTCAATGTCTGATAACGATTCGTGGGGCACACAGACCGTGTATACCACAGACCTATTCGCTCTTGCACTACTATAAGATGCTGGTGACTGGTAGTACTTGCACAACTATAAGATACTGTTGACGGTTGACTGGTAGATAAGGCTACTTTAGCTTTAAGTCCGCCAATGTACCTTTAGTGCATAAAGTTTTAATAAATAAAAAATAAATATAAGATGCTGTGATAACTTACCTCTTCCCAAAGGTTGTCTGGAAGAGATCGCTTAAAGCGATAAGGCTGCCTTTGCGCGCATATAAATTGTTTTTTTTTCTTTGATGTACATATAAAAGGGGGTATTAAAACATGAGTGTCTGTTTATCATACGAGGCGTAGCCGAGTATGATAATAGTTTGACACGAGTGTTTTAATACCTAATTATTTGTAGTTGCATACACTACTTTATCTACACTCATATTTTCATGTTAAAATTTCGTACCTATAATTTTTTCAACTTTGTTGGAAGTAACTGCGAGTCATTTCTGTTGTATCTACGCGTCGAGGATATCAAGCGGTGGGAAATTCACTTCACTACTTTCACATTTATCTATTTATTTGCTTCAAACAAGAAAAAATATTAACAAAGACAAATTACAACAATTAGAAAAAATATTATGTTTAGCGGGAAAATAATTCCAAATGTACATAATGACAACCACAGACTATGAACTGATCACAAATATAAACAGGAAAATTTGAATTTTGAATTTGTTGAAGACATTTAGGTATTGAGCCTACATTTAGCCGTGTTCCGGCGCCCGACAAAAATTTAAAAAAGAAAAGTGTTGCATAATGATTAAAAAATTATTTTATGATACAGCTGTAATGAAAATAGTATGGGAAATGCTGTATCGAAAAGTATTTTTTTTAAATTTTATAGACTGGCGTGCAAAATTGTATCCTTAAACAACAGTTTTCGAATATGTAATTGGAACATTACGCTATGAGTGTAGATAAAGAGTTTTTACTTACTTACTTACTTACTTACTTACCTATGATCTGTCCAGACCTGTACCTGTGGTCTTATTTTGTGAACAAACAATACCCAAAATCACGACTTGCGACGTGTATGGATATCTTGAATTATATAAGAAACACATAGAATGTAAATTTCAACGAATACTGCTTCAAATTATTCATTTAAATAAATAATTTGTAGCACCAATTAAGACAAGTCAGTCTAGACAGATTTTATAAGGTATCATACACACTCTCACACTCTCCCACACCCATCCACACACACACACACAGCCAGAAAATTAGAATTGTTATAACCTTTTAATTTGTAATGGTAACTTTTTATTTATAATTGACTTCTATAGAGTAAGAATCAAGGCTTTCTGTTATTTACGAATATCTGATGTAAAAGAGCTATGTTGATTCTATGACCTGGAATGGATGTTTGACAGCCACCCCCTTATCCAAGTGCCAAAAGATCCTTGTAGGTCTGTACCCATCCCATACTGATATGGTGAGTCTAGTTTATTTTTTGGAACTCGACATAATTTTTTAACAACGTTAGATAAAATACACGATACAGGCATGTCCTAGTGTGGAGACCATAATGGCCTTTCCATTTATCTGTAACACCAGCTGATGTACTGCAAACGTGTAACAACATAATATGTATAACTTGATTTTTTCAATAAACTTATTTGTATTTTGTATTTGTATTTTGTTTTTTTTTGTTTTTTTGTCTTATCTGACTTTTATTATGTCATACGGTGACAACAGGCAAGCAGCCTGCTTGCCTGTTGTTGAAATGTAGTCACCGCTGCCTAGACATTAGCAACACCAGGGGTATCGCCATTGACGACCTGAATTGTTCCGTTAGTTACCATGCCTGCTGCCACGCAGAGGTCCCGGGTTCGTTTCCGGCCGGGCAGAAATTTAAATGATGAATTTTTATTTCTGTTATGGGTGTTGTATGTATATAATAAGTATGTATTTAAAAAAGATATAAGTAGTTTATCAGTTTTCTGGCGCCCATAACACAAGCTTTGCTTACTTTGGGGTTAGATGGCGCTGTGGGAATATCTAGTCGCAAATTATTTGTAGATCGGAGTTCACGCTCATGTGTTGAATGCAAAAAGACTACATTGTTTCTAAGATAACCAGGCGAGGAAGGATTATCAAAAATACACAATACAATTTATAACAAATGCTTGGATTGTTCTTTAAAAACGGGGTGGAACGGCTCTAATTCGAGTGGGATATCCCGTTATGTATTTATGTATACCCTACCTCATAAAGTAAGGGTAGCACAAGAAACCAAATTTAAATATTGTGTCTGTTTCCAACTAGATATATTAGCTCTGTGTAAACAACCGCCTCACCAACCAAAATGCCAAAACGAATGCGTGTGATACGTACACACATCTTTTATAATCTAGTTTCGAGTTGATAACTCTACATCTTTAGATAAGAATAGACGATAACTTTTTTCTTATTAAAGATTAGTTCTATCAACCTTCCGGAAGAAATTCTCTAACGATCGTGAAAAACAAATGTTTTCTCTTTATAATATTAGTATAGAACGATAGACTATACTATAGACTAAGTAAGGACAAGGAACGCAATATGCGGTTGCAAGTCCAACCCGCTAGAGAAAGCCCCCCCGCCCCCGGGGCTGCAATCGCTCCGGGTAAACAACATCATAACAGAAGTGGGGCGGCTTAATAAGCCTGGTAAGGGTAATTGGGTTAAAATGCATTGTCCCGGTGCAAGCCGGGCACAATGCGGGTAATTCGTTATCGCATTTTACACCGGGCGGATTATGAGCCGGGTGGAGGTATTTATCTCTGCCCGGGTGCGAGACTCGCGAGCTATTGTTCTGGTCTAGTGTACCGGTGCGAGCCTGGTTTAGTTTTCCGAACACAATCGTTGTTTGTTCCGTGAGAACTAAGGTTGTGGGGTGAGCTCCCTAGAGAGCTTCCTCACAGTCCTTTCAATAAGGAGTTCGTCAAACGGATGAAAAGGTTTACAGCGTCGGCAATTTGGGAGTGATGCCTCTGGTATTATAACGTCCATGGTAACTGCTTACCATCAGGCAGGCTGTCCCAAACTTGTTTGCCATCTTATTAAAACAAGTTCTCAAATGAAAACATTTTTCATAACAAGCTTTTAGCGCGGCTACTATTTAATACCTATTCTGATCGTACAATAAAGATTACATCAATCAATCAATCGTAGATGGTACTTATAGCTATCTAGTTACAATTTACGATCACAGTACCTGATAGTCAAGACCAATAAAACGAGTCTAAAATCGATTGGTTTATCATGTGTAGTAGGAGTTCCTATGGCCATCTTCTGACTCCATCATCAGATCAGCGCAATGGTATCACAATTTTGCATTGCATTTACATATATATGCAGAATCTGAAGCCCATTTCCTGGTCTACAGAGATCAAAGTCGATCGGCCCCAGACGTTAGTCCTCTTGCAGGGCGCTCCAGAGTGGAAGGGGTTACACAATGCTATAAAATAGTTATTATGTTATCAAATGTAACCCTTGGCGATAAAGCATTCAAAGGCAATAATCGCATACCGTTATCTGTGCTATAACGCGGGTAATATGTTTTCCAGAGCTATAAAACCAGCATCTGTTTTCTTAGTCGTCGTTCGGGGAAAAAAACATCGTGATTCAAAGGGTGTGCGGTCAGGACAACACTAATGTTGTCGAACGAGATTGTATAGGCTGGGTTGTCCAGGACGACAAATAGGACTTAAAATAGATTTCGGGCATCGATTTTCTAACGTCTACCTACATCAACGTTCAACAAAGCAAAGATTTCGTGTTTAAATATTATTTCGTGAGAGATTGATGTTTCAATACCTATCTATACATAGTATACAAAAATCGCTACCCGCCATCTGTCCCTATACTAATCCTTTGTTCTACGTTGTACGTCGTATGTATTCTTAGTAGGGATGAAACGGATAGTTGTTTGGCCGGATACCGGATATCCGGCCATCCCATAAGCCGGATAACCGAATATCCGGCGGCCGGATATTCCACAGGACATAGTCTCTGAACAAGTCTGTGCAAACTATGAGCGCGGGATGGAAAATTAGACAACTGTATGAGTTTACGTGATATTCAGTCTTCGGTTAATGTGAATATTTTTAACTTTGCTCTGAACACTTCCTCCGACCTTGGACGGTTCCGTAGATTCGAAATACGGGCTTCCACATTAGCGCCCAGCATCGTGCACCAGAGTGCAGTAAAATATTCTCATTAGATAAACATATACGAAATGTCATGCTACCTCTCAATGTAGGAGCAATTCGTATTTTAATTCAATTTATAATAATTTATTACCTTAAATTAACTTTGCAAAAATATATAGTTTTGTGCTAACCTAATACTTACAAACAGTCAACAGTGCTTAAATAATTATTTATCATTTTGAGATTACTTTTGTCCGATGCATAAAATGTAAATTTTATTTAGTTTTCATATATTTTTTGCTATCCGGTATCCGGCCGGATAGTAAATTAAGGCCGGATACGCCGAATGCCGGATAGTAACCGGATATCCGTTTCATCTCTAATTCTTAGTACTATGTACTCTTAGATATTTTAAACTACGCAACGCATTTTAATGCGGTATCCAACAAAGCTTGTGAAGTGATTCAAGAGGAAGGTTTATAAGCAAGAAAAAAGGTGTAGGGTAGGGTAGAGGTTAGGGTAAGGCAGGGTAGGGGTAGGACGTCACGCGAAGAAAGTCGCGCCGGGTGCACTAGTTAAAAATATATTGTATGTATACGAATATTAATAAAACGTTTGAAATATGATATGCTCATAATATATAATGTCACTATACTACACTCACCGGCATAAAAAGTTGTACAACTACTTATTTATCGCAAATAAGTTAGAAATTGTTTACAAATGAGTGTAAAGTAGTTCCACGGCACCTATAATTATGCTCTTTAACGATCATCTAGTACTCTTAAGGCTACTCCTATACTCATCTATAAATAAGACATAGACATAGACGTATCTTTATTTGGTCCAATAACACATTAAAAAAACTTAAAACTAACATAATAAGGAAGCAGGGTGATGCATATGAATGCTATGAATGGCAGCAGCCAAACACAGCGCTGGTTTTCAGACTAATAAGATTTTTCTCATAAGATTTTTCTCCATTGGTCGATAGTCCAATAGATTGACGTACTCAGAAACCAATATTAATCGTTCTCTGTGCGTAAATTCGGTGGTGCCTCTCGAGTTCTGGGGGGCGATTCTCGCGCTGTTACATCTCAAATTCGACATTTTCTCTTGTCAAAATACTGTACTAAAACATCACTGAATTGATCTTCGACAATTTACGACTGTTGAAGATAGTTGAGGAAATATTTTTTACGTTCAATAAACATTTAAATATCATTATTAATGGAGATATGTGGCTAGAAAAAATGTCGAATTCAAAATGTCACAGCGCAACATTTTTCCTAGCAAAATGTCTCTATTAAAAATGTAATTTAAAACGATCTTCAACAATAAAGGATTAGAGGATTAAATCGTTGAGGACAATTTTTTTGCTTGCAATAGAGATTCAGTGACTTTTTAATAGATATTTAAGGAAGAGGCTTTCCAACAATTCCAAGAGAACAGGTCTGGCACACATTATTAGAAAAAACGAGTATAACAAGTAATTCATAATTTTTTTACCACTAATGTGACAAACAACCTTACGGCCTACCTGATGGTAATCAGTAAAACCCCCTTAAATAAATAAACCTATTCGCATTAAAAAGTCTCATAAATAACACTTCGTGTACAACATAAGCACTTGTTTAACTTTTTGTGCCGGTGAGTGTATTATAAAATTGTAAAAGAGGCGTGTCTGTACATTTAAGATATTCTATAAAAAGCAACTGCAACAGTATCCGGAAACGTAAGCAGGACAAATGTTTTTGGAATTATATCTATCAGCGCGCGCCCCGCACGAAATCGATAAACGGATTTTGATAGAGTTTTCACAGCTTAGTATCTTGGGTTTAGTCCAAGTCTAACTTTAAATCTAAACCATGTTATGGTGTGGTGGAACCAGAGCTCTCCGTTGCACTAGGATCCATACAATAAATAAATAAATAATAATAAATATTCGTGGACAAATTCACACAGCGCCATCTAGCCCCACACTAAGTAAAGCTTGTACTATGGGGTGCTAGATAACTGATATATTACTTAAATACTTTTTAAATACATACTTATTATACATAGAACACCCAGATCCATAACAGAAATTAAAATTCATCATTTCAATTTCTGCCCGGCCGGGAATCGAACCCGGGACCTCTTGCGTGGCAGACCAGCATGTTGACCATTGAACAACACAGGTCGAACAATTAGGAGGTCATTTAAAATGGTCGCCTAACCGAAGTTGCGGGCATAAGCTAAACTGTGACAAAAACTATTTCCACGCGGACGTAGTCGCGGGTAACAGTTAGTAATACATACATACAAGACAGAGACATTGACAGACAGACATTGTTAAACTTACTACGGTCCTGACTAACCTTTTAATACCTGCACATTGCTTAGGTCCTGGAGGTCTACCACGAAATGACAATCCGAAACTTTCGGAACCGACCGATACCCGACCGAACCGAACGTTGTGACCCTACCATGAATTTAGTTCGGTATCTTATTAATCGGTCGGATTCATAGACAATGTTCAAATAAAGTTCGGAACGAATGAAAAGAGGCACTAGGGTAATTAAACCTATTGATATTTAGGCGATATATTAGAATATGCATTAAATACGTCGATTTACTAAATGAAAATACATTATCAATAAAGAAAGTAACTATTTTGCATTAGTTTTTAAATTTTTTTCGAGATAAATGTAATATTTCTAAAGATTTTAACATAAAAGAAAATAAATTGGCTTTATACAACGGATGTGTTTGCCTGCCTATGCCTTGCATCAATAAAAAAAAGTGACACAATGTAAACAAACAAACGTGTTCGGGACGGAAGATGTTTTTGCTTGAGTTTTTGCATTTCTATTTTAAGAAACGATAATGAATTTGAAATGGACTACGGTTTTTTAAGCAACAACCACTTAACACCATGGAGAAGAGAAGTTGACGTTTCAAGTGGGTTGGTGCAAGTTTGTGATGCCTACTTGTAAAAAGGCTAGCAAAGCACTTTGCCTGGAATGTACACAAGTTTAGTGGATATGAATACAAGTGGCTCGTGGGCCTTGGGCCCCGTGGCCCTTTTGTTTTATCTTGAAAATGAAACTTTATTTAAGCACATTCATTTGCCAAGCAACCATGACTGCGCCGACATCTCACCAAATTGAGGCCCTGTTAAACTTCCTCGAGGAACATCGAGATTTAGCTCGAGGAAGCTTGAGGAGTGTGGAGGGTCGTGCACGCTCCCACAGGCTATGGGAGGAAATTTGTACCACGCTAAATGCCATGGGAGGGTGCACTAAAAGCACCAAACAATGGCAGAAGGTAAGTTTATCTTGTTGTTTAATATAATTCATACGAATTAGTCATGCATGATTATTCAAATTTTATTTAATTTTAGGTCTGGACGGATAAAAAGTATTTGGCGAAAAGGGCAGCAGCAGCAGCACGGAGGTCTGCGTCTACCACCGGTGGTGGCCCGTCTACTGCCCCCGAGCTATCCCAATGGGAGTTAAAAGTGATATCCATTATGGGAGATGGATTTGGGGAGCCGCAGACGACGGCTAGAGTACCTGCTTTTTTTAATGAGGTTTGTAAGCTTTATATTTTGTGTTATGCTTCAACAGAAAGTATTAGTTGTGAACTGACCTAATGCTAAATAATGTTTGTTTCTATATTAATTTTTAATTGAATAGGTAGGTTTAAATGCAATATTCTCCTTGAAGTACCTAATGATAAATTCTCAATCCAATGCAGTAGGTAGGTTTAAATACAAAATTTTCCTTGAAATACCTAATTTTTGTGCCAGTGACTTACCACATTAAATGTGATTGCCATATCCCATATGAACAATGAAATTATTATTTTCAGCCAAGTCAAGAGCCACCGGTGCCGGAACTATCCGCTGGACCTATGGCGCCTCAACACGAAGACCGCCATGGTATGTTGAACATAACAATGTAATTACTAGTTTAGTGCATGGATTTGCATTATACAAAATTTTAAGATTACTGCTGCTATTTTCTCTTTGCAGTTGCCTTGCAAGTAGATGTGGCATCTGTGGAGGGACAGAGGCTGCCAGCAGCAGACCCAGATGATGCCCGGCCAGAACCAAATCGAATGGTTCTAGCTTCTCGAGGTATGTTTTACATACTATTTTAACAATGCGATTGCTATAATGTGGAAACTTGTACTGACAACAAACCTAGTAATACCTATTATAAAAGTTTGTAAGGATGTTTGTTACTAAAACTACTTAAAGGATTTTGATGAAATGTGGGAGTAATGTAGCTTATAGCCCAGAATAGCACTGCAATACAATGTGATTTTCACAAGCTAGTACCCACTACATATTATAAAACAAAGTTCCACGGCGCGTCTGTCTATTTGTACGTAATAAACTCAAAAACTACTGAACAGATTTCCATGCGGTTTACACCAATAGACAACGTGATTCAGAGAAAGGTTTAGGTGTACAATTTGTTAATGTTGTTACTACATGTGCGAAGATGGGGCGGGTCGCGAGTAATACATAAAAGTAATACATTATTGATTTACTTTTGCAGCTCCACGACGACTACGAATGGTTCGGCAGCAGCCTATCCTTCGAGCTAATGGCTCTCTACGGGATAGACTGTTCCGACTTGAAGAGGACCGCGAGCAGCGAGAGACGCGAAACAATGAGACACTGGAGGGTATTAGGGCAGAAGCCACAAGAATGGCCAATGCTATAGAGGCTATGCAACGGCTAATGCAGCAAATTATAGATAGATTAAATTAGATTTCTTTTCTATCTATAAATTGCTATAATTAATTCTAAATTGTAAATAAATTTTCTGTTTCTATTATCGATTAATTATATTTATATTACATTTCTTTGGGTTACATACAAAATAAAATTGTTTTATTTATTAATAATAATTGATTTATTTATGTATATTCTATCTAATCTTAGAGCAATATGCCAATACACTCATCTCACAAAACATAACAAGTAACAATACACATAAAATATAGTAAAGGAAATCATCAGTAAATATTAAAGTACTAAGAAAACAAAAAGTAAATACAATGTCAAAATTATTCAGAATAAATAAGTAATTGTATTAAATAATTGATTCCTCTGAAATTAACTAAATAACCTAACTACCCGCTCTCTCTCCCTCTGTCCTCTCCTTAGAGCTGCTGCAGAGGAAAGGATAATTTCCCCTACGATCCCCTGCCGAGCATTTTCCGCTTGGAGATCATCTTCTGTCAACTCTGGAGCATTCACACCTGCCCTTATGCACATATTGTGCAAAACACAGCAAGCTAAGATTATCTTGCCGGCTGTTTCTGGATGGTAGTGAAGCTCCCTCGCTGCCAGAAGACATCTCCACCGACCTTTTAGCATCCCAAATGTGCGTTCAATGGTGGAACGGGCGCGCTTGTGAGCAATGTTGTATTTGCTTTCTGGAGTGTTTTCCTCAACATGGGCTATTGGTGTCAATAAATACTCTCGTAGAGGATATCCTGAATCACCTGAAAAAGTGAAATAATAATGAGTTAATTCTGATGTAATAGGCCAGTCGGGAGTGAATCTGCCATCCGTTTGCGGGGTTTTGGGTTTCAATTGACCACGTGCAACTGTATTGTTAATTTGTCCTTTTGTGCTATCCAAATAACTTTGCTACTTTGTGCAACGCATTAGTTTTTAACTGTAATGGTATATAAGGAATAAATAAATAATAATAGTTGTGTAGATGATGGATGTTATGGGCGAAAGTTATCGCTTACTAACAGGTGTACAGTCTGCTCGTTTGTCACTGCGCAACGTAAAAAAAGTACATATAAATTATATCTAATATTGTGCTCCTACCTATGCTCCTTACCTCCTTGTCACAAGGGGAGGCCTCTACCCAACAGTGGAATGTTACACAGCTGTGGTTTTAAGTTTCCTTAGTAATTAGAATTTTCTTACCTAATAGATACGTTGTCTCTTGGAGACCCTCCAGATGATCCTTTATGTCTGGACATTCTGACCAAATAAAAGAATCGTGCGTCGCTCCACCATATCTAGCATCCACATTTAGGATATTACAGTCGAAGTCACATATCTAAAAAATAATAAACTTGTGAGACAGGGTTATGGACAAGTGGACAGTTAAAATATGCACAAATATTTGCCACTGTTGCATGGGTGAAATGTTGGTATACATATAAAGACAATGAAAGTGCATAACAGTTATTGAGTAATTATACCTACATATTATGAATTTTAACTTACCACTTGGGTGTTAATAGAATGGAAATGTTTCCTATTAAAAAATCGCTCCTCATGTTCACTGGGCCGGACAATGGCTACATGTGTGCAATCAATACACCCAATTACTCCTGGAAGATTGTATCGCTCATAAAACCTGTAAGAAAAAACAATGTCTTGAAAAAAGAGACATCAAATCAATACCTACAATAAAAGTAATAAAAGAATCAACTCACTTTCTCTTAATGGTATTTCGGTCATTTACATTTTGAGGGAATTTTATGTACTTCTGGAGTATGTGGGACGTATTGATTGCAGTCGTGACCTCCATCAGGCACCGAGACACGGTTTGCTGGGCCATCGGGGCATCAGTATTTTGCCCCACAGATCCTTGATAACTGCCCCGAGCATAAAAATTCAGGGCAATGAGTATCTAAAATTATAGAATGTTATGTCATTTATTGCACACATACTTTGTATAATTTACTAGACAAAAGGACGGATATAGATATAGATTACTAAACCTAGGTACTCTGATTAAATACTTTGTTAAGTCCAACACTTACCTTTGTCGTGGGGTCAATTGCACGGCGACTACGTTTCCGGGGTAGAAGAGGCACTATCTCTTGGCAGAGCTCTTCGTATAGTGTCCGATTCAGTCTGTAGTTTGAAACAAACTCTATGTCAGGCACTACGTTGACATTAAAAGAATCACGGAGGCGTCTGCGATGCCGCTGGCGCTCAACACGCTCTTCCAGGAGGGCTTCTTCCACCAGAATCATACGTATCATTTCGAGTTAATGGGTGTTCGCTGCAATTTTCAATACACACTTAGTTTTCCACATTATTGAAATACAAAACTCCAGCAGAATGTTAAGTGAGGACTTACTTACTTTGGCAGGAAACTTAACAAAAACAATACAACCAAGAGTTCAATTTCAAAATAATATATTCTTCAGATCTTCAGATACACTGTGTACTCAACTAAGCTCACACAAAGAATGAACTCTATTATTTCGTCGCAACCTCTTGTTATTATTCCTACGAGTGGAATTGGTCGCCGCGAAGGGATTTCCGGGAACACACACTTGAAATTTTGTACTTACGATAGTCCCACGATAACTATTTTGCTATCGTAGATTTTGACATAAAATCAACGATGCAACAGCTGTCAAACTCAAATTATCGGTCTAACTGTATGCGTTTAGAGTAGGGTCTCCGACGCAACTAATGTCAAATAAAGTTCGGTCGGATTGAATGAAAGAACGTCCCGACCGACCCGATCCAAAGAAGTTCGTAGTAGGAAACACGGAACATTCGGCCGAATCATCGGTAATTGTCACTTCGTGGTAGACCCCCTGGTTCCATTGACCTGACCTTTTATTAGTATTAATAATCATTTAAGATACAACATAATACTATATACATACATACATAGGCGTAGTGTAGGACGCCCACCGGCCAGGTTTAGTGACGATTTCCGAAAGGCTGCGGGTGTAAGCTGGATGCGGCTAGCCTAGGACAGGGGCATTGGCGCTCATTGGGGGAGGCTATGTCCAGCTGTGGACTAGTATAGCCTGAGGATGATGATATACAACATAATAACCTAAATTGTATTTGTATTGTAACCTTATGAGTATAGTGATGTCAAAAATAATGTGTGTCTTCAGGTTCAAGCACCAGGCACAAATCACCAATTTACATCAATTAAATCCTTCCATATTTAAATAGAGTAATGTTAAAATCTTACACCTTAAGAACCTTATATAGGTTAGCATAACACAGCCCAGAGTAGGTATATTGTTATGTTACGGTTACACTTTCCACAACTGAGGAAGTATTCACACAAACAAGAATACGACACAAACGCCTGTAGCTACCCAAACTCCCACGACGTCGCTTGAAGAAAATTCCCAAAACACTCGCAAATCACCAACGCTCTGTGCAAAATACCCGAGTATGTAATAATAACAACCTCGAGCAAGCTCATCAGGCGTAAATTGAGCTGTCCCAGTTATGATCCTTCGACGTCATCGTCCCGACTCCCGCAGGTCCTCTGCATTAGGCCGTCAAACGAGAAATTGGACGGAGAGCCTACGAGCCGAGACTCCGAACTAGGGTGGACTGTGACCGCTAATCGTGTCATTACGCAGGGCGACTATAGTTTAGCTTCGTGTTAACTTCCGAAGTATTGTGTATTGCCTCCCGCCCGCGTGGACTATTGTACCTACACCTGCGCGCTCGCAAGTGGGCGGGAATAAAAAGTTGCCTATGTTTATGATGCTAACCTATCTGTAAGCCGAATTTCATTAAAATCGGCGCAGCGGTTTAGCCGTGAAAGCGTAACAGATAGACAGTTACTTTCGCATTTGTACGTATAAATAATATCAGTAGGGATATTTGACTAGGGAGCCGTAGCCCTAAAACAATGGAAGGAGCCCAAATGCTCGCGGCTAAAACCAGACCGGGCCCAAACGCCTAAACACTCTATAAACTCTCGTAATAAAGAAGTCAATGTAATACTGGATCGTTTCGCATTTAGGACGTCAATAACAAGTAAAATCAATAAACTGAGCTATTAACTTAACGAGTTACAGCGATATTAATAAAAAAATAGATGACACCAACTATACCTGTCGACCTGAGTGGTTCAGTTGGTTAACATGCCGGTCGCCACGCAAAGGTCCCGGGTTTGATTCCCGGCCGAGCAGAAATTGAAATTATCAATTTTAATTATTGTTACGGGTCTGGGTATAGTATGCGCATTTAAAAAAAAGGTATAAAGGTAGTTTATCAATTATCTAACACCCATGACCACAAGCTTTGCTTACTTTGGGGCTAGATGGCGCTCTGTGAATTTGTCCAAGCATATTTATTATTTTATTATTATAGTAACGAGATATAGCGATATTGATAAAAACATAGATGACGCCAAATAGGTAGTATAGGTAGAGAGTACCGCAGTGTCCCTGTATTTCGTACTATCTCTACTACAGTCTATTAAAAGATAGCAATCACATTCAACGGTTACTTTACATAATAATATGCTACTTTAGTTAATTAGCTACTTTCTCTAATTCCACACGTTTCCCAATTAGGCTAAAAACACTTCGATCCTCGTTTAAAATACAAGAATAGCAAACAAAATGAAGCTACAACCAGCGCTACCTTTTCGTCTGGGTTTATTTCATGCAGTTTGTATAAGGTCACCCGGGTGTAAGTCACTTACATTTGTAAGTATTTAGTTTGGTCAGTTTTGCCGGATAATACATTTAGATTACTGTACTATCAGATTAAGGATGTCTGTAGTCAGGTTAGGTGTACCATTTGAGGTTAAGTGTACCACCACCCTAGCCTAGTATGGTACACTAAGTCTACTCTATACCTCAGTACTTCACACACATACACACACACACATACACACACTCACACACTCCCTTACTCCTCCCTCATTCGTTTTTATGAACATATATTTGTGATATAACTTTATAAGTAAATGTGGTTGTTGAAATTGTACTCATTATCTAGCTTCCAAGGCAGAACACTGACATCCAAGATACAGGCTACTGCCTAGTTTGGATCTCAGGGTTTAAAATTAAATTTGTGCAAATAGTTTTTAGCAACCTACTCGTACACTAAGTGAACCCATTGTAATACTGTTTTTGTACAAATCTTTCCTGAATAAAATATATATTACTTTAAAATTCTCTTACTTTGATATATACCTACAATTTTAAAATAAAATGTCCCACGCCGTGTGTGTCTGTGTGTTCGCGATAAGCTCAAAAACTACTATTTTCATGCGGTTTTCACCAAAAGACAGAGTGATTCATGAATAATGTTTAAATGTATAATTTGTTAAGGTTATTGACCCATGCGAAGTCGGGGCGCAGGTTGCTACGCTAGTAATATTTATCTTGATGAATATAATGATTAATTATCTTGATTTCTTTCTTTCCTTGATATATTGATATCTTGATTTCTTTATTTCCGTTTATTTCTATCAAGTTGGTTATTCTTTTTTTCACAATAATCGTAATGGTTCGAATAAATTTTTAACGAATAATTTTTAAAGATAAGTGCAAGCTGAAAGTGCTTTTTCGGTTACCATTTTGTTTAAGACAGGACAGCGTCTGTCGAGTTAGCTAGTTTTTTCACATTGGAATTTAATATGCATGAAAGAGCCGAGTGGTGGCTGGTAGATTAGAATAGCACCAACCCCTTACACTCGCGACTAATGTTTTCGCGGCAAAAGATCTAGAGTCTCCGTAGGCTGGAAAATGGGCAGCAGAGTTTTCTATGGTTATATTTCTAACACTGCGATCTGCAACCCGCCAGCCAAGCGTGGAGATTATGGCAATAACCTCCCCTTTCGTGGGAGAGACCTTAAGTCATGCAGTGGACTGTTATGAGTTGTGATAATGAAAGAGAGAGAGAGTAATAAAAATATTACTTTTATTCCCTCCAAATCGCATATGGCAGTTTAATACTAAACTGTCATATACATATACATACAAACTGTGTATACACATATCTAAGCGCAAACCTGTCCAAAGTAAATCATGTGACTGTTTCCCCGGCATCCGATAGATATATACCTGTGTGCTTTACTCGCTCCAAGCTTCCAAGGACAAGGCTGTCGAACCCGGTTGTTATCAATGGAAGAGCTGTCAGTTGCGTTGTCGATGGCTCCAAACTACCACATATCAAACACCTTCCGCGATAACGCCAAGGCATAGCGACCTTGAAACCAAAGATATGTTAAGTCCCATGTCTCTCCCTCTGGTGTAGAGGTTTTTACGGGCTCTAGTATTGCAAACGTCCATAGGCTGCGGTGACTGCTTACTATCAGGCAGACCGTAAACTTGTTTGCCACCTTAATGTTATAAAAAAAAACGGCCAATACGTGTCGTGCCACGTGCAGTATAGGGCCCCGTAGTTGCCCGTCAATATGCATTCTTAAAAGAGGGCTTTTTGATCACCACAGTTAGTCAGTCGGGTTCGAGATCATGCTTGAAAATACTCATATCTACCACCAATGACCAAAACCGTCTAATCACCCGTAAGTGGAATGGATTTATTGCTGCGATACTCTGCCGCACACCACACGGCTTAAATTCGCATATAAGGCTTAAATTCGCATATAACTTAAACTACTGCCATGTATTTTCAATACCCCGACTCTACCCATACGTATCTTCCGCAACTCGATTCGGGGCTTCGCCCTTCGGACGTAGATGTCAATAATTGCAAACAATTCGGCACACGAGCGCGAGCGCCGAGAATGTCACACAACTGGGCTACATTTCGGGCAGGCTAGTGATTTCTGTGTTCAGTTGGAACTTTGTCCTTTTAAGCTACTTATAGACATTAAAGGAAATATTACACCTGGGTTTTAGCGATTATGGATCGAGTTTTAGGTCAATAGTTAGACAAACCTAAAGGAACAGCTGTATTCTCAGTATATAGACTCATATTTGTAAAACCTTATAAAAAAAATAATTATATGCTTGGACAACTCACACAGCGCTATCTAGCCCCAAAGTAAGCAAAGCTTGTGTTATGGGTGCTAGACCACTGATAAACTACATATATACTTTCAAATACATACTTATTATACATAGAACACCCAGACCCGTAACAGAAATTAAAAATCATCATTTAAATTTCTGATCGGCCAGGAATCGAACCCGGGACCTCTTGCGTGGCTGACTGACATGTTGACCAGTGAACCACTCAGGTCGTCAACCTTATGCAACCCAAAGGCGAAGGAGTTAGTGCAATATTCTACTCTGCCTTACACCTCTCGTGTCATAAACTCCAGTCCTAGCTAGACTTTTCGAGGTCTTCAGGTCCGGTACAAAGGTTTCAGGTAAAAAAAACATATTGGTACGACAATAATAATGTATATCCCTCCAGACCCTCCTGGAGGGTATCCAACCCTCTCACAAACTCTCAGACATGTAAAATACCGGCTCAACTTAGTAGTGCTTTAGTTTTATAATAAACTGCTATACTGTAACGTGTGCTTTTCATTGCTCCGCCAAATCATTGGCGAAAATAACAAATGGAAAGAGTTGATACTATATTCCACTCTGTCGGACAACAAACGACCAACAATTTCTAACACTCAATTGTGTAATATTTCGTGTCGGCCACTGTACCTACGTATCTTGCGATTCTTGCAAGCGCCACAAATTGCATTTGTAAATTGTGTATTGGCCGTGCTGTAAGCGTCGTCTTCCTTTAGGTTCTTAGTACTGATGGACCATTGTTTAAAAAACATAAGCGCGCTATTGAAATGCGCGCTTCTGCACTTCGAATAACGGCTTTGCAGTAGGGCTTAATATTTTTTATAGGCAGTATTTAACTTCGAATAACAATTTCCCATTCAGAATTAATTTATTCGACTGAAAGGAATAACTTTCTACTCATACTTCAATTTGGTTGCTACTTTCTACGAAATAATTTGCAATTTCATCCACTCGTTAGATTCAAAAACAATCTTCTTATTCGTCTTTAAGCTGAATTTCATCTGAATCGGTTATTTTAGGTGCTTAACTTCGGTCGCGGAACAGATTAAAGTCGGCAAAGAGATTACTTTTTATGGAACTTCAAGAAGGGGTAGGTTTCATCGCCAGCAAGTAGCGCAAACTGAAATCCCTTTCAATATATAATTAAACATAACAGATTACACAGCCCACCATCTTCCTTTACGTATTTAACTTTAAAACAATTAATTCGAATTTTAATCGGAGTGGACCGGAACGATAATATCTTCTCGTAGTAATTTCATCTTAAGTGGTAGATAAACACATTGAGATATGATAACATATGTCAGTGTCACAAGAAAATATTTGACGAGCACGGCCAGAACAAGTGTGCCTGAGACAGTTCGCGCCGCGAGAGAGAACGTTTGTGTCCTTCTCTCAATATTAAGATGAAAGAGATAACAGTATCTATGTCGCGCTTATTCTCGGTTGTGCTAGAATAGGCACTTGTGGTAGCCGTGCAGCTTGCCTGGAAGAAATCGCTTTAAGTGATAAGGCCGCAGGTTGCTTTTTCTTTACCCTTGGTTTTTGTTGTTATTTGTGTATAAGCAATAAGGAATTTTCATTCATGCAATTTTCTACGGAATGATGACGTGGGGCCTCATTAAGGGCCCCATTATAAAATTTAAAGTAGTACAGCGTGCGGTGGAAAGGTCGGAGTTTCCCCACTAGTTTCTCCGTTTTCGTAGGACTAAAGTCACCGACCTAGTTTCAGAGCCGAAATTATGAAGTGGCAGAGAGCAGGCTATCCGGTACGCGTACATTAAAACCGAGTCATCAGCTGATTTCAGGTCGGAGCTGTTCGGGCGACCGTCTCGGACGTTCGCCTGCTGTATATAGTACTGCCGATGGATGGATGGGCTAGGGCGACGGTAGAAGGCGTATAGCTTCCGTCGGTCCGACACATTACCCGATCTATCCTTCCCTCGTAGCGGTTTTATGTTCCACTGAACCAAGAAGACGCGGAAGATCACCGATGCGCTGGACCGACCAAGTTAAAGCTGCAGTTAATGGTACTCTCTATGAGTATACTAGGAAAGCAGCAATTCGAGAGGAGTGGCGCCGGATAGTGAAGCGTACTGCCAATCCTCAACCGACGACCACGACCACTCTGTCAAGAGTGTAGCGACTTAGAAGAAGAGAGAACGATAGTGTGCACTGCCCACATCGGACGTTGCCGGTCTTATTGACAGTGCAGATTTAACAGGGTGAACACGTGAATTTTTAAATGGATGATTTCGAAAAAATGTAGAAAATCTCATTAGAAAATTCGTACCGCCATTTAATACATCGACGTCAACGTCGTCCGCGACGTCGTCGTGTGTGGGTTAATGAAATATTTATGCACAGAAAACAAATGGATGTATACCACCACGTTTTTGAAGATTTTGAAACCAGAGCTCGCAGAATCGATGGCCGATGAGGCGGAAGGGTGGCGGTCCTGAGCCAAGGAACCGGTGAATGAATGAGATACAACGTATATCGATGTGGAAAGCCTATGCCCAAGAGTGGGCATTCTGCGGCGGACATGTCGATCTGTCTACTGCTGGAGGAGCCACATGCGTGTCGGCTCACTTCGACTTCCACAAAGTTGCTCTCAGACACTTTTTCGCGCCTTCGCCCATTGATTCTGCGAGCTGTGGACTTCCCAATATACATTACCCTGCCTAATACACATACAATCCCATTGACATTTTTATGTATTCTTCATTCATTATTTTATATTTTTAATTTTTAATTATTATGCCGATCGCAGATATTCTATCTATATTAGGGGAACGTATATAATGATAGGCACTATAAGCAAAATTTTCACTTCATTTGTTAATTATAATTTTAGTAACATATTTAGAAGTAATTTATATGTATTCTTTGATATGTTTTTATTTATGTAAAATCACATTTATAATGAAAAAGAAACGTTTTTATTAAAATAAAACAGATAACTTTTAAAAACATCCAAAAGTACAGTCATTGGCACTCATAGTACAATCATTGGCACTCTAATTACTAGTGATTGGCACTTCTACTTCTATCTAATTATGTCACATTTTTAATGGTAGGTGAAAGGTAGGGGGACCATTAGCGTAGGGTAAAGTAGGTAGGGTAGGATAGTGATAAGACAGGGGTAGAGTAAAATAGGAAAGAAGCCGTGTAGGGTAGGAGTAGGACACCACGCGAACGAAATCGCACCTTACCAACAGTTACATGTAAAAATCGATTTGCCGAATGTATGTTCTCGCATATACACCTATTTGACAAATTCTTGTTTGTTGGGTTTGCACTGAGTCCTTTTCAAAACTAGTTTCCTAAAATATCCCTTAAACGACTGAAACATTACTATAATCTTTTGGCATGGATATAATAAATATTCATCTTGGCGTTAATGTCTCAGATGTGTTCGTGTGTCCAAGGGCCCAGAGTCCGCCTTGTCCATGATCCAGGTTTAGGCTGATTAGGTAATTTTAATTACAAGTGGAGCGACTGCCATATATATCTGACCTCCATGACCCTGCTACCAGGGGAAGCTGACTAGATTGGATCATGATTACAGATTCAGTAATTCAGTCGACCAGAATGTGCAGGTTTCGTCACGATATTTTCCCTCACCGTAAGAGCATAGGTTAGTATTCAACTAATGTAGGTAGATAACTCAGAAAAGAATCATTGGTACATGACAGAAGGGGGATTCGAACCCGGTACCTCTCGCTTACGAGTCGGATACTTTGACAACACGGCCACCGGTGCTCAGTGCATGCTATTGATATTTATCTTTATCGATACAATTTTGGAAAAGATACTCACGAAATTGTTTTGTTCGCTGATGATACATCTTTAGTGTTTAAGATTAAAAGACAACAATTAACACATGATGACGTGAACAAAGCTGTTTCAGAAGTGGTAAACTGGTTTACGGTTAATAATTTATTACTGAATGGCAAAAAGACAAAATGCTTAAAATTGTCCTTGCCAAATGTTAGATCAGTACGCACTAATATACAAGTAAGAGGCGAAAATTTTGATCTTGTTGATTCCACAGTATTTTTAGGCTTTACTCTAGATAGTAGACTACAATGGGGTCCTCACATTGATAAATTGGCGAAAAGGCTAAGTTCTGCAGCATATGCTGTGAAAAAGATACGAGGTATTTCTAATGAGGCTACAGCAAGATTAGTTTATTTTAGTTATTTCCACAGTGTTATCACTTATGGCATACTGCTGTGGGGACACGCTGCCGACTGGCATAATGTATTTGTACTGCAGAACCTTTTCTGCAGTACGAATACATTTTTCATT
The DNA here is from genome assembly GCA_907269095.1 of Blastobasis adustella. Classification (NCBI taxonomy): domain Eukaryota; kingdom Metazoa; phylum Arthropoda; class Insecta; order Lepidoptera; family Blastobasidae; genus Blastobasis; species Blastobasis adustella. The sequence goes on from OU026131.1 coordinate 12,843,869, forward strand.
TCTATTCGCGCGATTTAACAATTGAGACCTAGAACTTCACTTAGAGATAAATTCAAGAGTATTATGACAATGCCGTCACAAAACATATATGAGAACTTGATCTATGTTCATAAAAGTATACACTTGTTTATAAAGAGCAGTGATGTTCATAATAGGAATACTAGAAATAGAGATAAACTTGCAACGTAACGAGTGCTTGTCGTCTGGCCAAAGTCCACAAATCATTTATGGGTCAATGTGTACGCTTTTATAATAAGGTTCCAACAGATATACAAAATTTACCATTGAATAAATTTAAAATCACTATAAAATTATGTCAAAAAAGTTATTAAGTTAAGTGCAAAGCCGGGGCGGGGAGCTACTTTTAGACGGTTTTTAATATTAGTGCGCCTAAAGGCTCAACTTTAGATTAAAATGATAGCATTTTAGCAAATAATAAATTGCGTTTTAATGGTGTTTAATGATGGCATGTTTGCCATACAACAGCAACAATAGCTCTATACAATCAAAATAATAATAATAGGTTTGAATCGTTAGAACGGCCATCTATAGGTGTTTTTGAGGAATCTTAACATAATAATTGCTAGGTAATGGTAGGTAAAAAGGGCAGGCAGTGGTAGGGTAGGAGTTGGAGAGCGTCGGTGGCCGAGCGGTTGAGTATCCGACTCGTAAGCGAGAGGTACCGGGTTCGAATCGTACCGCTGCGGTCATGTACTAATGACTCTTATCTGAGTTATGTACATCAGTTGAATTCTAACCGATGCTCTTACAGTGAGGGAAAATATCGTAACGAAACATGCAAATTCAGGCAACTGAATTTGTAACCATGATCCAATCTGGTCAGGCTCCCCTGATAGCAGGGTCTCGGAGGTCAGATGGTAGTCGCTCCAGTGTAATTACCTGATCGCCAAGTCCTGGATCATGGTCAAGGCGGACCCCGGGCCGTCGTGCTCGACAGCACAACCGGGACAATAACGCCAAAAATATGATTATTATTTATTTGTTTAGTGGTAGGGTAGGAGTAAGGTAGGGTAAGATAGGGGTAAAGTAGGGGAAGGGTAGAGTAGGGTAGGGTAGTGGTAGGGTAAGATACCACGCGAACGAAGTCGCGCCGGGCCCTCCAGTATTCAATGAAATGAAACGACTTTTTAACAATGTCTATTTATTCACGACCATTTCTAGACGTGAAATCTAAAGAGATTTCAATCAGTGAGAAAGAGGTTTGGGGTAAAGTACTCCAAACGATTTTGCGTTTGGAGTACAGTAAAGTTTTTGTTTAGGTATTACGCATTCGTATAAAGAAATTCTGCTCGAATGCGTAAACAAAAACGCACTCGTATGTAAACCAAAAATCGGTTATATTATAATGGCCACTTTACGAACAAGTGTGTTATGTGCTCGTCCATTGTATTTCATTCGCCATCTCCACCACCTAACAGTTCTAGGCATAGGTGTAGCATATTCGGCTAGATTTTGTTGTACAAAAAATAAATACGGTAAACTATTGGATTCCTTGAAAATAATTAAAATCATTACAGTGGTACAACATCAGTATATATTATAGTGATTGGCACCCCTTTTAATATAATGATTGGCAGTGCCAAGAATTCGTACTAGGTGATTATATGTATTTCAAAACTATAATTTAATTAGATTGTACTTTTAATTTCTGAAATTGTTAAAACATAAAGCAACAAAAAAAAACATCTTTAGTATTTAGTTCAAGAAAAAAAACAGTCATTGGCACCCAATTAATTGGAGTTTAGTTAAGTAAATGCTACTAAAACCCAATTAAAACTATTGTTTATTTATAAATCTAAACGTAGAGAGTAATTATTTACATGACATTTAACCCAAAACTTAAATAAAATATTTTTTAACATACTTTGTTGTTGAATCCGGACGCACCAAGTTTTTTTTGTATCCTGTGTCGTTAGTTACGTATGTTCGAAAATTACCAAAAACAGATTATGATGTTGCTAACAAAGATTTGAAAACAAATATCAGTTTGCTTTAATTGATACACCAATGCTTAATATTTGTATTATAAGTTACCATCAATTCTATACGTTCCTATAGCTTATGTAAAACCTGTGTACCACAAATCAATAAATGACTTATGAATTACAATACCCCAGAGCTACGTTTACAATGCAACGTTGGTTCTGCTTTGAATTTGGCAGGTTTTAATCTGAAAATGTTTATTATATCTACGATTGTTACGTATATTAATGGGAGTAAAGGTTAAACTTCTACATCAAGTTTGATGAAATTCCGTTTCGAAATAGCATGGACCCTGGGGTAGCTACCCATCGAATGCTGCATAGATCACAGTAACATTTCGCAGAGAAAACCGTCCAAGCAAATAATACGAACTGCCCCTGGAAGCAACTAAGCTGGTGATAATTTCTCGCATCCAGACACGTGGTACGAGTACACGTTCACAAGAGCCATAAGTCAGACGTCCGAGTCTTTGTGCAGGAGATAAGTGCAACGGCAATAAGCCACTTAATGTACTGCAGACACTTATATGGAATGCCTTATATGAGTTGCCATTACTCATATAACCACATATAATAAAGTATGACTCTGGAGCGTGAGATAAGACAATCGATTATTGCGTTTATTTATTAGCGTACATAATGCATTGATTGATTCGCATCACACAACAACAGTTCATAACTGAGCCTCTGGCACATTCGTGGAGGGTTTTGTTTCAATCGCCACGCTTGGTAGGCGTGCTGGACATCGTAGTATCGGTGGAGAATACTGTAGAAAGCGCTGCTGTCCCGTTTTAACCACCGACGAAAAAGAGGGGTGTTATAAGTTTGTGTTGTGTAGGTATGTGTGGAGGTGTATGTCTACATGTGGCATCGTAGCTTCCGAACGGATGTACCGCTTCCGATGCGGTTTTCTTTATTTGATAGGCAGTTCAATCGAGATGGTTCTTAGCTTGGTTTCATTAAAATCGAGTCAGTAGTTTAGAAAATATTTGAGTATACGTAAACTTGAGTGTGGGTTTTTCGAAGTTTTTCAGTCGGTTAGGTAAGGTTAGTTTATCTACGGAGGTCCTAGCTGGTTAAGCTTCTCAGAGATTAGTCGCCTTCTATCTACACAGCAGTAAGTCGAACTAGTTCTTGTCTGTGCGCGGAATTCGTTAAAATGTTACGTATGTGGTTTGCAAGACTTTAAAGTCTATGCTATCACCGTAGCTTTCATCTCAATCAGATCACCAGTTCAGCTGGGTCAGTGTAACACAGAACAAGCCTTATTTTAGCCAACAATACTGTAAATTTTCAAAATCATTTTTACCTACATTTGTTGTGTCAGAGTAACCAACATCCTCGCTCACAAATTTTGCATTAGCTGGCTAGATAGTAAAGTGGGTCAGTCTGTTTGCAGGATGCCCACTGTTTTTTTATACCATACAGTAGGCAAAGGCAATGCTAGACATAGAGCTCCCCAAGCCCTCATAACTAACCTACTTTGTGCCTTTTTCATCCCTGCAACCTTCAAAGTCGTCCATTCATCTTGTAGGGGCCGTTGGCTGCGATTTCAAGTATGTACGAGAAAATATTTTAGTTGCTACTTTTTTATAATAATTTATTGCCTATTTTAGCGTGCCAAGGTAGAATATTGTACCCTCAAAACTGCCTTAAATACTTTAATTTAGAAAAATACAGAAGTACATGAATATCTAGAAATGCCTACTATAAAAGAGCAGATAGACAGATCCTATAAAGCCTACAAAGACAGACTGGAATGTCATAGGAACAAATTGGCTTCAGTGCTCTTGGATATTGACAAAAGTGTATTCCGATTAAAGAGAACAAGACTAGCTTCAATCTGAAAATAGCTAATACTGAGTGAGATGTCATATCATAGGATATGCTAAATCTCTAAAGTCGATAATGTCAACAAATTTAATTATAGCTTACTGACTGATTGTAAATGGACAAAAGATAAAAAAAAATATAAAAAAAATTTGAACATTACACTCATTTAAATTTGTTCAGTAATTTAGCCAAGTTAATGTATCAAACAGCCAGAGTTACTCATGCAATTATATATAATAGAACCATTTTAGTTCATTTGTAATTTGGGTATATTTAACCTCTTCTTCTGTTGACATCTCCTGACAGAGACTGCGGCCCAGAATAAGGACGTAGTACTCATCCCTAATAGGAACCTCCAGAGAATAGTACCAGGATATAGCACCATATTATATATTATTATTTGTTCTTAATGAGATGTTATACCCAAATCAATCTGTAACAGTTATCTGTTGCATTATGTAGTTAATACCTACAAGATTGTTAGGTTAATTAATTATCAAAATAATAAAAAATATTTTTTTTAATTACACATCCATACATGGTATAAAATAAAATTGCCTTCTGCTGTCTATATCAATGTACGCTTATTATTATTATTATTATTATTGTTAGCCATTTCTGTCCCACTGCAGGGCAAAGGCCTCCCTTTCAATCTTAAATGTACGCTTAAATCTTTTAAACTACACAATGGATTTTGATGTGGTTTTCAACAATAAGTAGACTGATTCGAGAGGAAGGTTTGTAAGCAAGAAAAAAAGAGCAGATAGAGTAAAGTAGGTGCACATGAATGAAGCCACACAGGGTCCACTAGCAAACAATAAATAATAAATAATTCATTGAATTCAACCCAATGGCAGGTTACTTTGACCTGTATCTAATGTTGGTAAACAAATAGACAAGTGAGTGAGCCACCTCTGTGAAAGTGGTTATCTCTGTCTATAAACATAGACAAAACTAAGTATATCACCAATAAATTATGTTTGGCTGAGCTACTCTTGAGTAGTTGACGTAGACCTAATTTCACTTCCAACCATTTTCAAGGCACACAATAATAAACAAATCATCTACAAAATAAAATATTATCTGCTGTGAGTTATTTGCATTCATTTCAAATATAAATCTGAATCATCTAACAAAAATTGTCAATACTTTTACCGTTTTTGTCTTGGTGGACAAGATACATATGGTGAATGAATCACTGCCAAGACACAGCTCACATATGGCACATTCATAAACATTTCCGTTTCTCATGCTCACAGAACAATTTGTAAAAGGATTTGTTTACAAGTTTAGTCCATGGCATGTAAACATTATAAGTGAGTTGAGTTAAACATTGTTTAGCACAGATTTGTTATTTGAATATTGTGAAATGTAGGTAGATAGAAAAATGTATACAGAGGGTGTCGATTGAGAATGATTTCATACTTATAATTTTATTTAAAATTACATTTTATGAAACTTTCTATTTATTAAACATTTCTTGTGCCTTAAATATTATTGGAGAATGCTTTATTATAAGGCCTGAATGAACTTATTGAATTTCAGATTTTATCATAATAAAAAAGCTTTAGTTAATCAACAAAATAAATAAATTGTTGTTATTAGATTAGTAAAGATAGATAAATACTTCCTAGGTTAAACAGAACTGGTTTTGTAGTTGGTGAAATGAAAGATTACGAAATTTTATATAAAAGCAATACATATCTTGTAGAAATCGACCTCAGGCGCTTACGAACACACTATTGGTGTTATCTGATTAATATTTATGGATATATTAGGTGAGAAAGGTCTTGTTGTTAATGTATAAATCATGAAAAGTTATCATCTGGTAATAACCTCCGATTGTAAGATCCAATTTGATCACTTAAATTTTGCATTATAAACCAACTATTACGAATTATAGCTTTCAGGATGTATTTTGATATGTCTGTGAGGTTTACGAACTTTCCATTTAGCCCTAAAACAGCGTACTAAAGCCTAAAATTGTGAGTGAAACATATAAAATACATACCCTTAGTACATCACTGAAGATTTGGTACAGTCCAAGGGTCCAGTGGTAAAATCCATTGTCACAGTAAACCACACAAATCACAGTTTCCACAAGCACATAACCATTTATAAATTAATAAATCCACACCCGCGCAAACGATAAAATCAGTTTCTTATTGACATAAACACAAACTGAGCGTCCGCCATATGCAGTTGCGTTCCGCTTATATGTTTTCGCGGACTTTTTTCTGCAGTCATTCAGAACACACATTTTTGACTAAATGTTGTATCCGATAGGAAAAGGCATATTGAAGCAGTTATTTAATATTCACATCCTTCAGCTTACAAAGCAGTAAATTTAAAAGATTTTTCTCTAATATTAATGTTGATATCAACGTTTAAATCTCTGTTTCGTCCGCAGTGAATAGTTTGACAGTTCATTTGTGCGGTTGGTTCAGAACGTACTCCTTATGGCTGCTCACTTCAGTCGATTGAGGAGACCGCGCGAACTTCACCTCGCTACAATCCCGACGAGCTTTGATTTCGATTTACGGAAGAGTGTGGCTGCAAGCGCAAAAGGGATGGCGAATATTCTACAATCAAGTCATCGGCCTCTTGTTTTCATACTGCATGAGCGGGTCTCTGTTTGCTACACTGTGACATAGAAGCTTTTAGAAAAGCTCTCGGAACAAATTAAACCACTAAGCTTATATTAAGTATAATGACTATGTAATTATTATTATGCACGTAATGGTGTATCTTGCTAATTAAAAATCGTTTTGTAGACTTAGTACCTACCTACTTACGTACATACTTACTTACGTATTTACTGAACTTATACTTAAGCGAAGTTTTATTATTACGCAGCTTTTTTCTAAGGTTGTCGGCGTCGCCTACTAATGAAAAAAGCTGCCTATTATTAAAAGTTCGCGACAAAATACCTAATGTTAATTGAAAGATTTACGTCATGTTACTGATACTGATTTACGACGGGAGCGGTGTAGTGGTATTTTCCTTACCTACGATAGTTATAAAACAAGAATTGGTAGGTACAGTTAGCTGCAGAGTCGTAGGCTGTAGGAGATCCATTCACTTTGCAGCTAAGTGTGCTTTTGGAACATCCGTTATTGGGACAGTTACGATAGCTAGGAGTTGGGAGTTTTTACTTGAATCAATATAAACAAATAAATAACAAAATAAACATACACGTCCGAAGCGCAAAGCATGTGTGCAGCATGAGTCATCTAAACGCAGCTCGCACCGCAAATGAACTAAATTCGAACGGTTATTTTAAGTATGCAGATAGTTTAAACTCGATTTTATTAGATGATAGGCCGCGCGTGCGCACCGCGTGTGTCATATCATCACATCACATATCACAATAATGTCTCTTGTAGGTAGGTAGGTATGGGGCAGGGAAGCGCACCCGCCAAGCTGAGCAGAAAATAGGGAGTACTCGCTACCTAGGTACTTCTGCTCGAAGCGTTTCGTCGAATTTTCAAACCTTCATATTACCTTTACATATAACCTAATTTGAAATATTTTGCTTGTTTATTTATATTGTAGAAATTGCCAAATAAACATTGTGTCTATGTCTAAGTCGATATCTTCCGGTCTGGATAATGTTAGAGAGCTCAAATTATTAGAATAGGATATTACGTAGGATACCTAAAAAACACAATGTTATTTTTGGCTAGATTTTATGCTTTAGATTTTATAGCTTTTGCCAGCGACTTCGTCTGCGTAAAATTCAGTTGCTATGTTTCGCACCAGTTCCCGCGGGAACCACATGGAATATCCAGATAAATTATAGCCTATGTGCTATTCTGGGCTGTGATAATCAAAATCCATTCAGTACTTTTTGCGTGAAGGAGTAACAAATATTTTTATTATTGCGTACTTTTATCGTTGATAACTACGAAACAATTACGCGACGCATCGAAGCGAATTATATAAAAGCTAAAACAGTACCTAGTTTCCACTCTGCGTTACTCTGAATTAACCCATAGCTAGGGGTCAAACAATATCTTTTTTTTTATTAAGTGCGAAACGAGTTGATTCTAAAAGTAAATAGAGTGGTCGATTTGACCGGCGTGACGAATCTTCAACAAAATTGACGCCCCATCCCCAGTTTTGCTACTTCGGCACCCTCCAAAATCGCATTCTTGTATAGACGAATAAGTATGTATGTGTGTAAACTAAATGCATTGGTGATATTACAACGCATTCTGCTATGGTCCCCATGGGAAATCCAGCGAACAGTAGACACCGGAATAAACGTACTGTACTGGTTCAGAATACGCGACTTCTTTTGGAAATGCAGGTTCCTACCTGCGGGCCGCGCGTGCAGGATGATCATGAGGATTATAATGTATTGAATGTTTATCAGAGTTTGTGTATAACAATTGTAATTGTTTAGAAATAATAATAATTGTTTGTTTAGGATGCAGATGTTCTGGACGACGGTGGCCATTTTCCGTCAGGTGGACCGTACGTCCGTGTGCCTCAATGGACAATAAAAAAAATGTACATTCAAGACACACGGAAGGATGACGGTTGGTTTTTTTTATTATACGACAAGCAAACAGGCAAGCGGGTCACCTGTTGGAAAGTTGTCGCCGCCGCCTATAAACATCAGCAACACTAGGGGACTCACCAATACGTTGCCCGCTTCTGAAAAAGACTTGAAGCGCTTTTTTTGGTAAAACTCGCTACCTATCCCTTTCACACTCGTGGTAAGTTGCTAGAGATAGAAAAGACAAGCATTAGAAGGCGAGCGCTCGCGTGGATACGAGCGGTTTCAAAAATAGAGACCCTGTACTTATACCTATCCATATGGTTACGCTATAACTAGGTAAACACTACACCCAAGTAACATATAACAACACATAACAATTTTATTAGATACCTGTCGGAGTACACTCATTTATCAACTTCTCCGCATCCTCATTGTCCGGCGAACTTTAATATCGCCCGGGCTCTATTAAAAGTTACGACACGACACTACAGCATACAAAAAGCCGTGTCGGTCCTCGGGGTGGGCTATACACGGGACATAATTGCATTTGGAGCCCTCCAGCTGATATTGTGACGTCACAGTTGCGTCCTGCGCCTCGGTAGCTCGCTATTGAATGCTGGTACTTATTTCTCGCTAATGTATTTGGGAAGCATTCGAGCGAATGTCGAGGTAAATGGCTTCGGCGGGTTGTTTGGGCTGGAGAAAAAGGTAGTAGTGTTAAGTTTGTTTGCAAACTCTTTTTTATGAGACGCAGTGAAAAACGAGCAGACAGCCCACCTGATGGGAAGCGGTAACTGTCGCCCATAACATTTACGATTCATGCATTTAAGTTGCAGGTAAACAAAATTGAAAGTAGAGCCGTAGGTACGTTGTCACTGCAAGGACTAAGATGATATGCCTCATGCCTGTAAATCAGACCAAATCAGAAATAAAGACGAAGAATCCTGCGAACAACATATTGACGCACGCAAAACTACGGCATGTTTTGTGTACATTGACCACCAAACTATTGGTCGCTATTGACAACCATATTACGCTATGGCACACATGTTTACTAAACGGGCATCATGTCACTGTTGACAACACGCCATCTTTATTTCTTAGTTGACCTGAGACCGTATAATTGCGCTGGCTACCTTAACCTTCAAACCGGAACACAACAATGCAAGAATTCTTACTTGGCAGCAGAAATAGATAAGCCGGTGGTTCTCACTCAGGAAGACTCCTCAGGCCTAACAGAGTCCTACCACCTGCTGCACTGCAGCAGTGTAGGTTCTGGCTGACATGATTTCAGAAAGCATTCAGCTGACCCGTCGCCATCGACATGGAATCAATCGTGACAATGGAAGAAAAAAGAGTGGATATGAGATGAGATGGAGTACGTAGTGGTGTCAATGCAGGGCATTTAGATAACCTATACAAATGTAGTACTTACCTACTTTACACAACAAGCAGAATGTAATACTTACCATGGGCTAGTAGAGAATTTCCGTATTCGAAACTCTAGGGAAATTTAGATCTTTATTTATAGCTTTGATCTCCAGCAACAAGTTATCGCAAATAGGTTTTAATTGGACTCAATAATTTTGGATGCCCACCAAAGCTAAAACTCCTAAATTTATTTGCCGCGCTAAATCTATGACGTTTCTAAATTTGACGTAAATAGCATTTGGTATCTAGAGTGTCACAAACTTATCTAACCCAGAGGCCAATACTGGAACTAAGTGTCGCCATTTTGTCAAATGCCACTTGAACTGCCAAGAAAATGTGAGGCGCCCACAGACATAACAGACTAGACATAAATCACAAATATCCCCTGTTCGCTCACTCTACAATGATTATGAATCTTGCTATCCCGTTTTTTCATCTATAGGAATAAGTTTACGGAAAATGACGCGCGCAATCTTTTGAACGTTCGACATTTTGCTAAAGCTCCCTTACCTTTTTTTTTTGAAACATCGATGTAAATTTTATAATTAATAATTTTATATACATATAAATAGGAATATATTATAAATAAAACTTAACACAACCCATTTAAAAGACGGTGTAATTTAGTGCACCATTATGTGAAACGCGCAAAGTATGGAATTACAACTGGATTATCCTTTCACCGGTAAGTAAACATTCGTGATCGCGGCGATCGGGAATCAATTTTAGAAATTGTGACAAAAATAATAATCGTCATAGTGTGAATTTGTAATAATTGAAATGCTTTACCTTAAAACAACATGCCATTAGAGATAGATTTAAAATTATTGGCAAATTAAGCAATATTTCGGTGTCTAAATAGGTACAAAAATATTTCGATGCTAACAGGGTCGGACATAGTATTTATTGTATAGAATTTTAATATTCAAATCTTGTAAATAGCGGTCCACAATTTTATATGTATTAGGGTTTCATACCAAAAATGTAATTGTATTGTAACTGTAAATATTTTATTTCCAATAAATAAATATAGGACTTTTAAAAATTACCTAAATGACATTTAAAATGGTCAGATATTTTATGAAACAACGGATTAATCGCGTATTTACATTTATTTGTTTATCTAGGTTTCCTAAAGACCAGACATGGTGATGTCTGGGTTGCAAATTAGAGGTGCTGCGTTGTAAACATTTTGATAATAATTAGATGCAGGTCCCACCTGTCCTGTTGGACCACGATTATATGAATTTTTACTGAAAATATGCTGCCTGTTTAGTATATTAATGTACCTATCCTTTTCATTATTATTCTTGTTTTCATGACTTTCACATTCCATTTATTGTGAAGTCACATAGGCCTACCTGTGGACAATGAAGACGCGTCTAACGATAAGTAAGTAGGTACCTACTTAGTATAGAAGTTATAAGGCAACAAATAAACATTCATACTGGTCAAAATCATAACCCTCCTTTTTGCAAAAGCAAGCACTGCCGATTCACGGTATGTAGGATCGAGCGATCGAAAAGACGGTGGTAGGTATCAGGGCGTGGGTTTGATTCACTATATACCTTTTATTATAATGACAATAATCAATTATAAGGACAAGTTTAAAAAAATGACGAAATCGTCCGAGGCAGAATACGCCCACATCAGATTTGTTTGTGTTCGTTACTAGTAGAAAGTCGTAGCAAAATATAACTTATCATTAATCATAACTCATTAACTTATCAACTGCAGATGGGCTGCCTTGTTCCGTCCCTGCATTTGCATTAGTGTGTGTGTTATAGAGATGTGTGACATTTTGTGTCGTATTTCAACTCGTATTGTACTCTCTGCTTCCGTATATAAATTTTTTTCCCTATGGAGGCACCCCTTTGGCACGGGCTTCTTTAAATTAGAGGATACAAGGGGATAAGTAATAAGATCACTAAGGGGCTATTTTTCAATCTTCAGATCAAACATATCAGTCTGATAAGTTATTGCGCGACTAAAATAAAATATGTATAATTACTTCATATATTATTGAAGGATCATTGTTTGTATTAATTTGGCAATAACTTTATCCGGCAGATAAATTTTAGCAGAGGATTGAAAAATCAGCCCTAAGAAAACTCAAAGTTATGGTCAGGTAAACATTTCTTTTTTTTTGCCGTGATGTGAACGGGCTGACCGATGTTTTGTGGGTCTGCTAAACCTCTACTAACGGTACAATGTGGATTTTTTCTTGTACTCGATGACATATGATAACCTACGGTCCCCCTACAATTTACTAGGATTTTTAGCGGCTGTTCTAGAATCGAGTCCATTGACTACCGAGTTATTTGTTTGTCTTTCATTGTTACACGTTACTCTTCGTAGGTAGGGTACATAACGTCAGCAACAAGTCTTTCAGGTTGTAATAATAAAATAATTAAAAAATATTTATTTGCAAAACGCCCAAAATGCATCTCTATCTTTCAATATTTATTCATCACTGCATAACAACATTTTCAAATTGTATGTCGACCAATTCCTTTTTTATTTAATTTTAAAACATTAAGATAGCATGTAGGAGATAGATACCTATAAGTTTTTTCAGGATTTTTGCAGAGCAACGAAGCTTTATCATGTTTTCGCTGGTTAATCCTCTAGTTCAAGTTCACTGCTCAATCGGAAGGTTAGCAAACAGTCCCTTAGGGGTTTCTGGAAGATTTCCCGCTTACAAACTCGTTCGCGAGTGAATATGGCACAATAATAGGGTATGAGAAGGGTGCGCGACAAATAGAGCGTGAGAGTGGATATCGTCTGTTTGTTTCGTCTTCGTTTGAAATATTACCGGTGTTTATCCTATGGTACGAGGAATTGTGAAAAGAGTTTGCATGTCGCCCGCAGAATAGGGCTGGGCGTTGTTACTGGCATGTTAGTTTTTTTTCTTTTGCCGAAAACTCGTGAGGGGAAGGCTGAGGTTGATTCAGCCAGCTCTTGCAGAATGTTCTTTTATGAAAATCCAATACATACTTAATTACGAAAGTATGTAAACTTAGAATGGATAGCAGGATAAATGTTTGTTACTCTCACAAACACTAAAAAAACAGATTTCGGTAAATTGCAAAATTTCACCGTGTTGTAGTTGTAAACTCAGTTAGAATGACACACAGAAATTCAATGGGCTCCCGCGATAAGTTCAGGAACACGGCGTAACCAAATTTCAAATTACAATTAAAAGACTATACATTCACTCTCTTAAATTATGTTTTGAACACTTTTATAGGTACATTTACCTAACTACCAAACCAGATTCGAGATTCGAATTTGAGATCTAAAAGTCCTTATCGCTGCATTAGCCGACCGTCAAACATCTCAGCAACTCGATCCCGCACTCCGGAACAATTTGTCACGGGCCCGGAGTTGTCGATAACCGTTCACCAATTGAATTAAAAGCCAATAGCATCACTCTAACCCAGTGTTAATCCCGGCTTACGCCCGGACGCCTCTAATCCAGAGACGCCAATTAACTGCTAAATAAACCACTTAACTCAACACTATTTCGACAAATCTATCTGTTGGAGCTCGAAACAGTGGTGCTTAAACTGTTCCTCTTACTACTTACCGTGTATGTATTTTGAGTGAAGCTTCTTACTTACATACGGAAGTGTACGTGGTGTGAGGTACTTCACAGCACTGTCTGAAATTAAGTGGCCAAAGATGTACTTCAGAAGTCAGACGGCAGTTGCTCCACTCACGGATCATGGTGAACTCGGCGCCCGGGCTCTTCTTTGATATCTGGTACTGTCCAGTTATGCCAGAAGATTGCACTCCCTGGTCCCTGCAAGTTAGGGTTCATCAAACGGCATGTGTACTGTAACACTCGGGATCGTGGGGGCGTTTAAATAAATACTCGTAGCTCGAGATAGAAGATATTATAGTTATAATTAAGAAAGTCCACTGAAGAATCAACAATAATCATGAATGATACAAAAATACATAAGACATCTTACGTCTAATTCAAATATAATCTATTTGAATTCCTGCCTAGCCAGTGCGATGTGTGCTCATAGACAGGCCAAAGACCCAAGTTCTGCTTGCTCCGAACCGTCCAAGCTAACCGACCTCCTTCCTGCCTGTTCGAACCTAACCTAACCTACTTAACTAATTAAAGCCCCGGCTGCCCTATGGGAGCAGCAACATTACCCGGAAGCCTACCTAACCTAAAGCCCCTCCAGGCATGAAGCCTCCGAACGCCTTCCTGCCTTACCCTATGGGAGCAGCAACCGCACCTGAAAGCCTACCTAACCTAAAGCCCCTCCAGACATGAGGCCTCCAACCGCCTTCCTGTCTTGGGATCCGTCCTAACCTAGGGCCTGCCCGAGCACATACGCTACATCTACCCACGCCCCAAATAAAGAAATTACCTAGTAATTTCTTAAAAGAACCTCTATCTATATTCCTAATCCCCTTGAATACAATGATTAAATCCTAACCTTGGATTAATAACTACATACTAGTCTTAAATTATTCTACCTAAACGGGGAAATATAAACGCCGGCATTGTGCAGAAGAACCCTGCTACGGACTTCTTTTTCTTTGTTTTTCTGAAAATATATTTATTAGCGATTGTGGACTCCGGGCGCCTCCACCAAAATGTAACACTCGGGATCGTGGGGGCGTTTAAATAAATACTCGTAGCTCGAGATAGAAGATATTATAGTTATAATTAAGAAAGTCCACTGAAGAATCAACAATAATCATGAATGATACAAAAATACATAAGACATCTTACGTCTAATTCAAATATAATCTATTTGAATTCCTGCCTAGCCAGTGCGATGTGTGCTCATAGACAGGCCAAAGACCCAAGTTCTGCTTGCTCCGAACCGTCCAAGCTAACCGACCTCCTTCCTGCCTGTTCGAACCTAACCTAACCTACTTAACTAATTAAAGCCCCGGCTGCCCTATGGGAGCAGCAACATTACCCGGAAGCCTACCTAACCTAAAGCCCCTCCAGGCATGAAGCCTCCGAACGCCTTCCTGCCTTACCCTATGGGAGCAGCAACCGCACCTGAAAGCCTACCTAACCTAAAGCCCCTCCAGACATGAGGCCTCCAACCGCCTTCCTGTCTTGGGATCCGTCCTAACCTAGGGCCTGCCCGAGCACATACGCTACAGTACCTACAGGTAGGTAGGTCGGCATAGCAGCCGCTACCCTTATGTCCTGCACGACGAGGGTCGCTATCCACCAGATGGACCGTTCGTTCGTGTGCGTCCTTAAGGATTCCAATGGTTCAAAAGCTTAAAATACCGTAAAACAAAAGTTTTTGGTACAAAGATGCATATACATAGAATAAGCACGTAGGCCAAAGAAGATGCTGCGAAACCAGAGCTCTACTTTAGGGCTCCTATTATGTTGGCAAACAAATGGTCCAAAGATGGCTATGCGCTATGTCGTCTACTCCACCATAGGATGGTCCATTTTTGCATTAAATTTGTGATTAATTCAAAAGAATAGTCAAATTCATATACATACCTAAGTACTTAAAATTTAAATAATGAACGAACATAGGTATTATATTCGAAACTAAGTACTAGAGCGGCTCAGGGATAGTTAACTCGTAATTATTTAAATTAAGGGCTCATTAATATCCACCGTTTTATGAAAGTAGGTAGTTGCTAATATACAAACATACAGTCAGACAAGTAGGTACCTTTTTTATATTTAGCAATCCCTCTACTCGCAACAAAAGAACGAAAACAAAATACAACAAAACAGTCCACCGCCAAACCGCAGCGGGAACAAAATGGCGCAATGACATCAGCTGTAACCGCTTCCCGCGCTTTTCGCGTTTCCCGCCAAATGTTCGCATTACGGCCGCATTCCCGTCATTGTCATTTGGTTAGGCGGCGCGACGCGGCCCGAAATTGATTCGACGCTGTTCGCGCGTCGAGGATGATGGAACCATGGATGGAACCGCGTGGATGGAACAAATGGCGCGTTTAGCGGATGAGTTCGCGATTCCGGGAACGATGTCACATCACAGCCCCCCGCTCTGTAATGGACTCGGATGCCTGGATTGCTAATGGAAAGTTTTAGCGTGTCCCCGTTCGTTCAGTTCAACGTGGTTTAATTTTAATTTGTGGGTGGGAATTTGGTTGAAATAGGGAATATTGTGTGGAGAATCCTTGGGAAATAAAAGGTTAAACATGAACAATTAAATTACGAACCCGGAAACCTGAAAATGACGAAGCCCTAGAGAGATTCCTAAACAAGAACATTGCATTATTGTAGAAAATAATGCGTTTTAGTTTAGACGCACTTCCTTACGTCACACTCCCTTCGATACTATAAAGTTGCGACGTAATTAATAAATCTTCATTAGTGTAGTTCAGAATTTCATAACCAACTTTGCTTCAAGTGAAGAGTAAACTTCATATCACATACTAGTTGCAAAGTGTCGTGACGTGGCAGGAGCGGTGCGGGCGACAGACGGGGTGTCCCGCCCGAGGCCTGTCGGCAGACACGCCCCCGCGCTTTTAAGGAGTGCCATTGCCAGCTTAATAATATCATGCTGTGTATAGGCGTAGAAAGAAAATCGGGAATACTTATAAAACGAATTATTTTTGTTTCAATGTCTCCGATTCACTAAATTTTACACAAGAACTCTCATGATAACCAGGCACTTTTATTGGTCCAATCCTGACAATAACTAATCAACCTTCAACCTACAAGCTCAAGATAGTGGATGCTTCGATCAATGCTACACCCAAACGACCATAACGACCCTTTCACGCGTCTAGTGGAAGAAGACTGCAACCGCAATACTACGGTAGGTATGTATCTATCTAGGTATCAATAGAGAAATTAGAACGTACGCGCTCCTTAAGGTCTTTAAAGGCCCATTACCGGCCGCATTTGTCAAGATTTAGACGCGGGCCATTCATTTAACGCAAAAGAAGCCGACCCAAATTCCCCATCCGAGAATCCTCTTATCGGTAAAACATTCAAATTAAATATCCACTGTAATGACGTTCGCTTCCAATCCGGCCGGAGGGAGGCCGGGCTGGTAATAACATTAAATCGTCAGACAATAACACCCTTGAATCATTCCGAGGTCGAAGCCGGAGTAAATTACATGTCAAATGGTTGGAAATCCAGAAATATTCTTCGATAATTTTCTGGGCGCGCCCCCGCGCCCCGCACCCCTCCCGCGCCACGACCCCGTTGACAAGGATGTCTAAATGTCATTATAAGTTTAAGGCGGAATTCCGCGCTACAGGCGGTTTCCAATGGAGCCGCTATAATAACTATTCGCTATTAAGGTACTATCTAGTCACTTAGTTTGTGAAATAACTCCTTGGAGAGGGTTCCCCTAGACATGGAGTACTTCAGAAGGTTGTGTAAGGGATGTTGTGCGCAACACATACGTGTGATATTGCAAATTCCGGGTTACTAGCTTTCTACCCACGGATCTGGTCGCGTGGACTACATTACACGTTAACAACCATACACCGACACAAAATTTTGGCAAAGTATAGTTACTTTTCCCGTTAATTATAAAAAAGCTCCGTTACGATAATTAAGGCAATTTGTCTATACCTACTGATTCGATAATTAGAGATTATAGTGAATTTATTGATGTGACATTCGTAACTGCGATATACGCTTTTCCGAAAGTACCTACTCTGTTCTGTTATACTTACATCGTTGAGAAATTCCTATGCTGCTAACCTAATAAACTTCTAAGATAGGTAAGTAAAAAGAAAGGTATATCTGCATGTACAGTTCTTTTTACCTTTTAGTTTACCGTTTAGTTAGAAGTGTTCAATGAAAATTTACGGGTATTGTTAAAATTCGTTCTCTCAAACTAAAAAGTAAAGAATATTGATTTATCGGAGCACTTCAGCAGATAGGCGGCACCGGCATCGTTCCGAGCCGCTCGGCGCAAACAATACCCCTTTTTCTTAAAGCGAAACCCTCATCTAGGTCTTAAGTCTGGTGTAGGTAGTTAGGTACCCAAGCATGGACTGTAGACTACCCGCAGTCGTTATTACGGACTTCCTCTTGCGAGTTACAAAGCGGAAATCTCTCTTATTGTTATGTGTCTACCGGAAGGGTGGGACGCCTAATGTTTATTATTCTCGCAAACTCATCGCGGGAGATTTAGCAAATCGTTTATTTAGGTACGAAACGAGTAGGTTTTTTTGTTCCAGTCCTATTTAACGTTTTTGGTAACGTATTGCTTTTTTTTAATTCATAGTGAGCGATGGTGGACGTACCTATTCACAAGTGTTAGAATTGGAAATTTTAAGGTTGTCCAAGATTAGAAGCAATTATATTGTACTGACGTCAATCCAATCTGGTCAGGTTCTCCTGGTGGCAGGGTCACGGAGGTCAGATGGCAGTCGCTCCTCTGTAATTACATCTGCCAAATCCCGGATCATCTATGAGTCAAGGCGGATCCCGGGCTCTCGTGCGCGAGAACAAGCGGGACATTGCCGCCACGATGATTTTTTATTATAGGTATTGTATTTACATCAAGATGTTACTTATTTATAGCTTAGTTACTTTTCATCATATATTTTACTTTGATAACTAATTCCGAAATAAAAACCAAGTACGTAATGAAAGTGGACAGATAAACAACGAAAAACCTTCAACTATTCGCTCAAGATACTGTCCCATACCTACTAAAAAAACAAAGCTAGTTATATGGATGTGCCCGTCGTCGTATCATCTGTCGACACAGGCTATTCGAGACAAAAGCAAGCACATAAGCATCAGGTGGCCCACATAGCCTAGACTTGAGTTCGATAAAATTCCAGTACCGCAAAGCGTTCTAAGTTAGGAAAAATGCATAGTCTCGCACAAAGAGTACCCCCATTTATTCAAATTTAGACCGGCTCATGAACTGAGCTGGGGATCTATTGAGCTGGTTGCAATTTGTAAATGGATAGCGTTTTTTAGTATGATTCACTGTGTGCCACCCTAATAAGGGGTGGGTGTGCCGTTGTGTTTTATTATAACTTGACGTAGGTATGGTTTCTGAAAAGGATTCTAGCTAATGAGTTATAGTATGGAGAAGGACTTAAATGTAAAGTTCGTGAAGGTAAAGTGAATCAAAAACATTGTCAAGAGGTATGTACATATTTCGCTTGTTACATGTTGAGTGGGTACCATTTACGCTGGCCGCCACGGCACCGACAGTGGCATGGCAGGCTAATCATTGTTTTTAATGTTTTTAATTTTGTAATGTTTCCTTTGTTAATAATGTAACTGTTATTGTGTCGTGGTGCGCTATGTGTAATAAATGTATTTTCTTTCTGTTTCATTTTGCACTCAGCTTCTAATGATGTATTTACTCATTTTCTTTCTTTTAAAATATAAAACGAATCCAAAAACTACAGTATAAAGAATATGATAACCTTATGGCAATACTATCTTCCGTCCGAGGCTCTATCTACCCTCGTGGACTACATATTATCGCGAGAATGGAGAGGAATAAAAAGCAGCCTACTTCCACCCTCAGATGCTAAACTACCTTCATACCTAATTTCATCAAAATCGGGGCAGTGGTTTAGCCCTGAAAGCGTAACATACAGACAGAGTTACTTTCACATTTATAAAATTATTGTAAGGAAAGTACAAGTACATTTTTTAAGTACAAGAAACTTAAGAAAACTGATTAATAGACACTGCTTGCCTCGGTATATTTGCCAGCCCTACTCAAACGTGAAGGAGTCTCCGTTTATTATTATATAGTCTACAGTGTAGAGTCTACACCCAGTTACACTTCACCCAAAAACTTGTGTTCATGTACGTACGAATCTACATGAATCTGAGTATAATTAATGTTAAAAATATGTTACAAACACTCTGAGCGGGGCGAAAATGACTTCATTCGCATTTGGTTTGACGAATTATCCTCTTTCCGATGACACATCGCGGGAGAACGAGCTGACGTATGACGAAAATACTCCATCTTATTCAGAAATTTTGCTTTCGCTATACTATTTTTATTATTGTAAAGATTTATATGATGTAAATAGTTTAGCGTTTATAGTTTAGAATACAATAAGTATATACTATTAAAAATCGCTGAAATGAATTTTCCAGTACAAAATGAAGTTTATTTCAATTGACCATAACCTTTTTCCCACAGCGATTCGAGAGTGATCGCTATCTGGTGAAATAGGTATGTAATGCGTTACTGAGGGGTCCCGTTATACGACAAGTACAAAAATGCAAAGTTTTATTTGGTTTAATACAGGTACTAAACTGTTCATCATATTAAACTATATAACAAATTTTTACGTTTTCTTCCCATTCTTATCTCATTCCATATTCTCTAAGAATATGCGCATCATAACGCCCCGTTTACGATACACCGAACAAGGCTCATAAATTTATTTCATCATAACCAGTGATTCATAAAAATGTGCCTACGCTCGTATATCATATAGTACACTTTCGCGTGCGTATATCTTGCCACAAGCTGTGAAAATAATTGGTTTTGGACATCGCGAGCTTTACAGCCCATATGGTGCCAAATGCGGCTTATTCATGTAACGTGTTCGCCAAGTTTGTTTTGTCGATTAAATTGTAAGCCGCGAATTAGGCGAGGTGCGTCCCAATGTCGCATTGTGTGGAAATATTTAAATTCCAGTTGTTGTTTTGAGGCTTGTGGACCGTTTTTTTTTATTTTTAAATTGTTACGCAAAAATTGTAATTGGCTTCTAATGAAATTTTTTAAATAGGCGATATCCTTATAGGCAACGGTCGTGCGACCATGGACGTTCGACGGGCTCGCTCGACTAATAGGAGAGCTCAAAACCGTCCGTCGCACGACCGGTGCCAGTTAGGACAACGTCTTAAGAATAGACAAACACAAGAGACTGTCATCATCATATATTTAAGAGTATGACTCTTGTCGGTGGAGCAATCGCCACTCTTCTTTCTTGTCTGCCAACCTCTTTATGTCTTTATAATCCCAGGCGCTCACTTTTTCCTTCACGTCCTTCCAATTTACAAATCTTGGCCTTCCTCTTCCTCTCTTTCCCTCAACATTGCCTTCTATTATAACTCTCAAAAAATTGACATGTCTTATTAAATGTTACTTATCCGGTGGTAGGACTCTGTCAAGCCTAAGGAGTCCCCCTGGGTGAGTACGTCCACCTTTTCTATTTCTGCCGCCAAGCAACAATGCTTGCATTATTGTGTTCCGCTTTGAAGGATAAAGTAGTCAGCCCAATTACAAGCATGAGGCATTTCATCTTAGTCATCGTGCAGGCCGTAGGCTTGTTTGCAACCTTAGTGGTATAAAAAAAAGATACTAAGAAAACTAGTCATAAAGTGGTAAAACATGTTTGTTCTTGTTTAATCCGTACACAGAATGGGTCGGAACCTTGTCATATCAAAGTAAAACAAATGACAACAACGTCTATATTTTTTTAATAATTATCTATGTTTAGTTAGAGCGTCGGTGGCCGAGCGGTTACAGTATCCGACTAGTAAGCCAGAGGTCCCGGGTGCGAATCCCGCTACGGCCATGTACCAATTACTGTTTTCTGAGTTATGTACATTCGTTGAATACTAACCGATGCTCTTACGGTGAGGGAAAACATCGTGATGAAACCTGCACATTCAGGCGACTGGATGTGTAACCATGATCCAATCTGGTCAGGTGCCCCTTGTAGCAGGGTCATGGAGGTCAGATGCCAGTCGCTCCTCTGTAATTACCTGACCTGCCAAATCCTGGATCATGGTCAAGGCGCACCCCGGGCCCTCGTTCTCGAGAGCACAACCGGGACATTAACGCCAAGATGATGATGAAGATGATTATCTATGTTTAATTAAATTATTCGACTTTACGTCACATTTTTTTAAATTTTTGTTATATTTGGGCATTTCATTTACTGCAAAAAAGCCGTGCCCTTTAGCATCAAAAGCTATACATTTGTGGAAACTGAGAAACAGTAATAGATGAGGTGCAAATACTTATTATATGGGATTCAGGAAGTGAATTATTAAAATCAATTGGTATCGTTGTACGTCTGTGCACAAACACACCCAAGCCCAAGACCTCAAACGCCGTTGAAGATTGGCTGTTAAGGTGCAGTGGAATGGTGTCCACAGCTGTCGTATTACGTAAGGTAATCGGTTACCTTATTCTGTTTTACAGTGTGTATTACGTATTCACTATGATTACGGACACTATTAACAGGTCGAAATTCATTGAACTCAGTAGTGAGCTAATATAATTTGTTATGATATTTAACTTAATTTAAATTTAAAATAAGTTTAAAATAAATAAATAAGTAAATATGCTTGGGCATTTTCACACAGCGCCCTAAAGTAAGCAAAGCTTGTGTTATGGATGTGATACGTATATACTTTTTTTTAATAATTTACTCCACCCAGACCCGTAACAGAAATTAAAATTAATCATTTCAATTTATGCTCGGCCGGGAATCGAACCAACTGAATCACTCAGGTCGTCAACTGAACTACTCAGGTCAGGTAAATAAGAAATACCTATACATTTCTCTTCTTTATTTTGTGCACAATCAGAATGGGCCGGAACCTTGTCATGTCGAAGTAAAACGAATCCATATTTAATTCAATTATCCTAAATTTTTGTAACGTTCTGACACCTCATTCACTGCAAAACAGCCGCGCTTACTTCGAAGAAAAGATATTTCCATTTACTTCGACAATATTACTGTCCCATTCTGCCAGCGAGTCGATTATACATTGCAATATTCTTACTCTTCATAAGATCACCGAAGACAGAGGGGAATTAATTTCCCTCCGTGATTAGTGGCACTGACGGCAGCGTTCCCGAGACGAGAGCTCTTGGCGCCCAACTCCAAGTAAACATAACATCTTAAGTTAAATTAGCATGAGTTTAGGGATGTTTCCTTGGCCGACTTGTAAGTCTCTCAATTTGCGAGTGCTATACTCGCTTAGCTACTTGTTGTGTTGATCTTGAGTTGTGATAATATGGTATTACTTAGTAGTAAGGTTATCGCTCTCTCTCAGGTACGCCTCTGTTCCTTCTATCTCCGTGACCCTGTTAACATGGGAACCTGACCAGATTGGATCATAGTTACGACAAAGATTTCCAAGATTTGGCGTATCAGGTTAGAACATTAGAGCGACTGCCATCTGACCTCCGTGACCCTGATACCTCTCGCAGACTATAACTAATCAAAATAACGCCACCAAAATATTGGAGACCGATCTCTGTAAAACCACAATCTGCTGAAATTGTCGTGTGAATGGCTTGATATTGGTATTTGCATTTAACACTGGCTCTTAAAACGAATGTAAACATTTCGAGTGAGCGTCCTCAATAACGTTTACAACATAAGTAGGTAAATATCTACAAAATGGGATACCTCTTTGTTAGCAATAAGTGTGGCTGTACTCGTCATAGGCTGGCGCCACTAGGTCGATCCTTGGGGGCTATTCTGTGTCTGTTGGGCGACCCATTTCGCTGGCGACATCGAAATTACTGAATGCCGTCGACATTTTTGTACTCGCTGAATGGGACTTTCAGATGAAGTCAGTGCGATGGAATGTATATATACTATTATTTTACAGCCTATCGTTGAGATTTATAAACGGTAAATGGTAAATACTTACCAAAGGTAGGGTAACTGACTAGTCATTGGACATGACGAGCGAGTGACTTTTCTCTTGAACGCATTTTATAAGCACAGCATGCAGGTTTTTAATGACCTAATTGAGTAAGCATCAATAAGCAATCGTGTATCCACTTTCCAGAATGATAGAGAAATGATGCAAATAGTCTAAAAATAAATTTGTTGTGTTTGAAGCGGTAGGCGATATACTTTTTTTAGCAAAAACAACCAGGTACTAATATAATAAAAAGGAAAAATCCGTATGTTTATGAGTTTGTATATTGGGGTAATCTTCGAAACTACTAAACTGATTTTGAAACTTCATTTTTCTCAAGTGACATAGGCCACCGTTCAGCACGAAAAAATAATAGGGTCTCGCGAGATAGTTTAATGTTTACAGAAATCGAAAAACGCGCGGGTAAAAACCGCGATGCCTGCTAGGAAATCATAATTTAAGTCATTTTACTCCTGGGATCCTAGTGCCAATCCGGCTGCACTATCCGTCTTCGCTTCTTGGCCCAATCAACCGCAGCGACAGGGCGACGTCGTGCGAGTGAGACGCAAGAAAGGGTTGAGCGATTCCGCGGGTACGGTCGGCCGGGAATACTGTGAATAGGGTCGCATTCTGGGCACGTTGTCGCCCATGATGCGGAGATTCGGCGCGTGCGTGACGCACAGAATGGGAACAGGGTTGCCAGGTTTGTACATGAATTTTGAGATAAAATGCAATCATTTCGTTACCCTACGACCTCATTCCGCAGGCCCCTTTCCGAAATCGGGAGGTGAGATCCGGGCGAACGTCCTTACACCGTGGATCCTCCACCTATCTGCACGAGCTGCTTTAGTTCAACCTTTATAATGCGTACGGTTAAGGAATGGAACGCGTTGCCTCCGAGTGTGTTCCCTGATCACTATAATTTAGACGCTTTCAAGGCTTGAGTGAATAGGCTGTTTCTAGACAGGCATGCTCCATCATCGACCGCAACGTCACTTACCATCAGGTGAGATGGCATTTAAATGCCTGGCTAGTCTAAGTTGCGTAAAAACTCCTCATACCTGGAATAATTTGCTATATAGATACCCTCAAAGAACTGACCTTATAAACTTCGAACTTAACTAGAATTCTGGTATCGATAATGAAGTTACAGAATCGGACAGAGGCACCTAAGTAATTTCAGTACCAAACCGGATATATCCGGAATATCCTGACCACCCGGCAACCCTGCGAGCAATCTCGTTGGTGGCGTAATGGCCATGTTTGAATATCGCTATGCCGATATTTGCGGGGCCGTATCGTTTTTCAATTCGTAACGGTAAATACTCGGCGAGTTGTTTGACATTGCTTGATGGGAGAGCTCGCTCGGATTCGTTTCAGGAGCGAGGTGCGCAATCTTTGAGTATGTAGGTAGCCCTATATATTGTGAGAGGGTTAACGTATTGTACCCGATCTGATCCGAGAAAATTGTGACTGTAGACTTATTATGACAACCTGATAACTAGCTTTCCGTCCCCGCCCGCTTTACGGCGCGGGAGTGCAACCGGGACATTACGCAAAGATGATAATAATGATGATACTAACTTTCGGCTCATCGTCGGTGGCCTAGTGGTAACGGTATCCGAATTGAAATGCGAGAGGTACCGGGTTCGAATCCCACTGCTGCCATGTACTAATGACTCGTTTCTGAGTTATGTATATTGTTAGTTGAATACTAACCGACGTGATGAAACTTTCATATTCAGCATAACTACGCATGCGTGTTCTCTGCCTCACTCCCTCGATAGTCCGGAGGGTGCCATGTAACCTTTGCAGTAGGTGCAAAAAAAACGGACAAACGGCTACTCTACGCATTCTAGCATTGTACAGTTGCAAGTGACGGATTGAGAACCCGCGACCTAATTACTGACGCCTGACCAAATGTAACAGCTTTAGTTTTTATTGAATTAAGGAATTAAGCGACACGCACTCTTTGCTGGTATAAAGGGAACGGATCGTTCGCCACAGGTCAAGTGAGAAGCGGCTGGTAATGTCGGACTACTCACTTCGTCAAAAGAAGTATTTTTCAATCCATTTTCAAACTACCGGCCAAATGTTATAACGCCCTGCTAACAAATTTCCGCCATTTTGTTGTAACGCCAGCACAAGATGGCGCCCAATTATACACATTACGACATCGGGCCATTGGCTAACCCGTTAAAAATGTTAGTTTTTACAATTTTTTTTATTGTTCTCCCATTACCTCTTCAACAGTATAATTTTTCTTTTATTTAAAAATCTCATTGTTTTTTATCAAGCCATCTTCTTTGCTAGATGAAACCAAGCCGTAACTAATTAGTGTCCGACCGTAGGTCAATTTCTGGCCGAAGCCGAAGCCGATTAATCGGTTATCACCACAACCTTCGGCCAGCTGAAGTCAAAGGTTTAAAAGCTCTACGAAATAATATTCAAAATTCGCCACAAGCTAGAAATAACAATATAAATTATTTTAAATCTTTAATATTGAACTTTTCTTGGCTTATATTGATTGTATTATATAGAAACGTAATTTAAATTATCTCTAAAAGTCTAGACTAGTCTAGAAAAGTCTAGATTAATGATAAAAAAAAAATACTTGCAATAATAACCAACCTTCGGCGAAAGCTTGATTGGGTTGGTTAGAGCTTCGGCTTTAGCTAAAGCACAAAAATATTATTTTAGCGTCCGACACTATAAATACGAGTAATGTACATCGGCTAGTTTCAGTGGGGTATTTACTCACACGCGTGTGACATAGACGACTCTCTACGAAGCCGAACTACTCTACTATATGTATTAATTACCGCCCATATTTAATTTTGCATAAAAAAGTAATCCATCTCACACATCCAACAAACAAGACTGATGACTACAATCGTCCTATACAGCGTCGTGGTCAGATCGACACCCCTGACCCAGCCATTCACTCACCAACTATTCTCTTCTAATCTTAACTACCATTCTAGGGTATCCAAAGAAGTGGTAGAGCACATGCTGGGATGGAACATACCTGAGGAGCATCAAGACTTGGTCCACGACCATTGGCGCAACTTCCCAGCGGTCAGCAAATACTGGCACTACTGCCTGGCCCTCATCTACACAATGCTGATGCTGACCTCGGTCACTGGCAACGGGATTGTCATTTGGATCTTTAGCACGTGAGTACTGAGTGCCAAATTTGTAATTATTTAATTGTTTTCATCCTTTACATCCTACGAAAAACGCTTTTACACTGAAGATACGACAGTTCTACCTGCCTCAAATCAACATAAAGGGTAATAACTTTTCTAATCTATGATAAAGGGGTCGTGAATCGATTACAAAAGGTAATGAAATAGGCATGCGTGGACTGTTTAATTTGTAAAATATCTGAATTTAATTAGATAATCCAAATGACTGATACTAACACTAGGTTACGTTCATTGTTACTAACATAATGAAGGTAAATTAAATAAAAATTTGTGTCAACTTCAATTATAAAATCGTTTCAATACCCAAATCAAAAACAGACGATAGACAGCAAAACGGTTTCTAGTCTTTATGATGGCTTATGATTTGGTTCGATTCATTAACTTTGATAACTTCGATAGGTAATTTAACTTTCCTGACTACCCACAATTTAACAGCCAATCTAAATCCCGAATCGATGCCACTAGATAGAGTGCCGGAACCCTCAAACCACTTGTGGTTACTGAAGTCGCCAATGCAATTAAATTTTGAAAGGTCGGACTGGTAGTGATAGCGCTGTCCATTTCATTCATGGTTGGATGGGAAGAGAAGGTTCCAATTTCAAGTTCTCAAAATCTACTCTTTCTTTCTGTTTTTCATCTATCTGGTGTCGCTTGTGGTTGCGGATCTAGTCGGTGTCTATGGTTGAATTTTATCCGTGGTTAAAACAATGTGATCCATGTGAATCGTATTTCATTTTTAAAAAAGAAGTGTTATAATTTTGACGTGTGTATCTGTGTATGTGGCTTTGTGTATCTGTCTGTGGTATCGTAGCTCCCGAACGGATAGACCGATTTGAATACGATTTTCTTTATTTAATAGCCAGTTTAATCGAGATGGTTATTAGATTGATTCATTAAAATCGGGTTTGTAGTTTAGAAAATATTTGAGTTTAAGTAAACGACTTTTTTATACATCAGTTAAATTAGCGCCTGTTCACGGGTGGTTCAAATTCGGTTATTTCACGTTGGTGTAACAAAAGTAGACATTGGCTTGCTCACGGTATGAAAGGAATTGTAACAAATAACACCAATAGTCCGCCAATTGCTGTTATTTGTGCAATAAAGTTTTTAAATAAATAAATAAATAAATTTATTCATGAACAACTTAAGCCTTACAGTTCTATTTGTACCAATCATAAATGTGTACAGACGAATGTCACTAGAGAGCTTATAATATCTCGGCACTTGACGATATCCCATAGACATACTGACTGTATCTACCTACGATTCATCATCACAGCCCATAACAGTCCACCGCAGGACTTAGGACCTCTCTCACGAAAGGGGAGGTATTGCCATAATACCCACAGAGAACGCAGTGCTATAAATATTACAATGGAAAACGTTGCTGCCCATTTTCCAGCCATTAGTCTCTAAACATTAGTCGTCTTATACGACACCCGCGAATGTAAGAGATTGGTGCTATTCTACTCTGCTGGACACCATAAGAACCACGATTGTTTAATTTTATTTATTTGCAAATAAATAAATGGTGCCACAGTCACTTTTGTACCAATGATATATGTGTAAAAAATGTAATTAGTGAGTTTATAATATCACAGCACTTGACATTATCCCTGCGACAGACATGCTCTACTTACCCACGATCGTAAATCTTAATAATTTGCAAACAAATAAACGGTGCCACAGTCTAACGTTGAGGAGTGACGATCAACTTTTGAACTCCCCCTCGCCTGTACCCCGCAGAGACCCGCTCTTACGAGCTGGAAACGCTTCCGATGTTCTGAAAGTACATTTTTATACCAATCTCTATTCCTTTTGTTTGGCCGTTTCGCGTTCAAATCATTCGCGTATGAGATATTCTCATAAGGGATGCAATTTTTTAAATTTTGGCATTTCTCTCCTGTGATCTGATGTGTGTGAATGATGATCATTTTCAGATGCCGAGGGAAGCCTTAGTCTAATAAAATAAGTTTCAGATTTTTTCCACATTTGACTAGATTAGATTGGTATGGTTGTGTATGGTAGATACTCGTATATAAAAAAGTTGTGTTACCTACTTCTTTATTCTAAAATTTCGTGGTTCCTAAGAATAATTCGGATTTCTCCTTAGATTGCTCAGCCTATAGAAGGCGATCTCAGACCCGAGCGACTGCGACAGAGACCACTTTGCAGAACACAGCTACAGCACTTAACTTAGGAGGTTTACCACTTCTCTACCTGTCCGTATCTATGTTACGTTTACATGCCAAAACCGCTAAACAGATTTAGATAAAATTTTACATCTTTATCTCAAAAAATAAATATAAAGGGGGTGAAATAGGCGGTAAAAGTTTGTTTGTGGATGGCGATGTGGAACAGCATTCGCGTAGCAAGAAATCAGCGAACGCACAGCGACGTAATAGAAAACGCGTAGCATCCGCGTAGCGTTAGCGTAACCATCGCGTAGCCTCCGCGCCTCTAGCTAGATTGTCTTCTCATTTCGACGCCTTCACTGCATGGTCGCTGTTTAGTTACGAACATACGCTCGTAGACCTATCTCAAAGGCCAGCAACGCACTTCGCCTCTCAACGGGGTTTGCGGATGTCTATGGCATAATCACGTTAGAACGTACACGTTCTGTCGTATACGGTACTCGGTGCACTGATTGTGGGAGCCAAGATAAGTCGGAACTCACACCGAACTATACCACTCGAACTATACCCAGCAGCGCTTGTTTTTGAAGTTGTAAAACTCCCAACTCGGATTGCTGTGTTCGTTTAACAAGCTGTGTGTGTTGTTGGGTTCGTGATCTGCATGTTGCCTGGATATCCACGAATTTCATCTACGCTTAAAAAGGACATACAATCCTGTACGCGAAGCAACTGCTTTTATGCAGCGGCCAAAAGCCAAATGCTCAGGTACTGCGTATAGAAATTGTTTGCAGAAAATATTTTTAAATAAGCTTCTGTCATGAAAATTGCGTAAGCATTTGTACAAAACAATCAGTTAAAGGTAGGCAGCTCGCACACGCAGATCCGATCGATGTGGAAGGCATGGGGGGAGGTTTATATTCAGCAAGGGCCGTACAGCGGCTGAGATGAATATGACGATAATGAATCAGCTAATACAGCTTCGTAGAGCGTCGTCTCTATCGATCTCTTCTCGCGGGCCTCGCCCGAGATCCGCCTTGACCGAGATGCAAAAATTGGGCAGATCAGATGATTACGGTAGAGCAACTGGAATCTAATCAGATCGGATCATGGTTACATATTCAGTCGCCTGAATGTGTAGGTTTTAAGATTTCAGTTTTCCCTCCATATCTCTCGCTTGCAAGTCGGACTCGCTAACCATTAGGCCATCGACTTTCCACGGAGATTATGGCAATACCCTTTAGTCCAGCATTGAACTGTTTCGGGCTGTCTATGTGATATAAAATGAAGAAAATCTCTCAATCCCCAGATCGAAATCCCTCCGGAGCGCGAGCAACATGTTCGTGATAAACCTGGCGGTGTTCGACCTCATGATGATGCTGGAGATGCCGCTGCTGATCATGAACTCCTTCTACCAACGACTCCTGGGGTACCAGCTCGGGTGCGATATCTACGCTGTTCTCGGCTCGCTGTCGGGTATTGGAGGCGCTATTACAAATGCTGTCATCGCCTTCGATAGATACAAGTGGGTGGTTTGGTTTATTGCTAGCTTTTGTCCGCGACCTCGTCCGCGTATAATATTCCGACGGTAGCAAAATTCCTAGCAAACCTTTCCCGCGGTAGCAAAATTCTTCATCTGAATATAATTTACACACACTTTTAGTTATTAAAATTCATTCTTGTTTTTTTGGCGATTTTTCTTGCGCCCCTGGCAGTTACGCCATGAACTACCCGCAATAGCAATTTTTTACGCGCTCATTGATATTTACCAAATGGAATCGTGGAATCGTCTCAAGAAATATTAGCTCTGCGATCCCAGCACCCATGTATCCTACGTTTTTTTTTAAAACGACGATGTGGTCGAAGATGCCAGGTATTACCACTTCACGAGCCGAAACATTGTCTCGTTTTTCGAACATAACACTCTATGCCACGTCTCAATTCCAGAACGATATCCTGCCCCCTCGACGGGCGCATCAACAAGGTGCAGGCCTCCCTGCTGATCCTGTTCACCTGGCTGTGGGCGACGCCGTTCACCTTGCTGCCGGCCCTCAGGGTGTGGGGGCGGTTTGTACCTGGTGAGTGGGTTTTATGAGTAATATGTAGCTTATGGGTTGCGCGTCGGGATGCTGGATGTAGTATAGCTTAATTAAAACATTATTCATGTTTTCTTAATTATCCAATTATGGAAATCTAACAAAGTGGTTTCTCCTGGCTGTCTCTATGTACGCTTAGATCTTAATATTAATATTTTAATGCGATTTTCAAAAATAGATAGAGTGATTCAAGAGTGAGGCATGTAATCAAGAAAAAAAGGGTAGATAGGAGCAAAGTAGGTATACGCGAACGAAATCACGCCGGTCCACTAGTAAAAAGTTGATTAAAATTTTGTTAATTTCAAATTAATAAATAATAAATTAATAATTATATTTTGTCCAATTATGGAAATAGATTGAGGTATATAATTATTGCGGATAGAGCTAGTTTCTACCGAGGAACACTTGACAACATACACCGGTCTCTATGTTGTCTTACAACACCTATTCATTATTTCAATTAGGGAGGTCTAATAATAAATAAACTGACACCGACTTTATGTAATTATAACTAGGTATCTCAGGTACAGAATAATATAGCGGGTCGCTTCCACAAGCAATTTCCTCGCAGAACTCCATTTGCAATTTGCAACTGAATTAGACTCGAGATGCAGAGGAGTTCATTTACAAAACTGGCCACTTGGGCACTTTAAAAATGCTAAACATACAAGAAAGTTCAGATGCTCCAGACGTTGAGTTCCAAAAAATTACTATCTCTTATCTTGTCTTATTATTTAGAAAATATGTCTAAAAATAGGCACAATCCTTTTGTCGGGTCGGGTGCTAGCTATAAATAAAGAAAGCCCGGCTAAAATTAAATTATCATCGTTAGTTAATTTTGGTGTGATTTATGATCTTGGTTCAAAACTGCACGTTTTAGCCCAACACAACCGACATAAATTATGATCGCTCATTCTTTTAAGTACCTACTTATTTTTGGGTTAATGACGCATTCAATTTACGACAGATTCATTTTTAATTGGGATTGTAACGGATGGTGTTATTTTTAAGGATGAAATAACATATTTCTATTTTATATGGTTTATACTTTAAATAATCATCTTGTCCGGTTGTGCACGGGCGGACCAAAGTTTTGTGGGTCTCCTAAACCTCTACTATAGCTACAAAGTGGTTTTTTCTTGTACTCGATGACGTAGGTTAATCTACGGAGCCCTCACAGTCTTGTGATTAGGGGGACCCCCCGTGGGCACTGAAAATTCGACTTTTGTGTTTGACCATTGACTTAATGTCCCGGTCGTGCTCTCGAGACCGAGAGCGGGGGGTCCGCCTTGACCATGATCCAGGATTTGGCAGGTCAAGTAATTACAGTGAAGCGACTGCCATCTGACCTCCATGACCCTGCTACCAGGGGAACCTGACCAGATTGGATCATGGTTACACATCCAGTCGCCTGAATGTGCAGGTTTCATCACGATGTTTTCCCTCACCGTAAGAGCATCGGTTAGTATTCAACTAATGTACATAACTCAGAAAACAGTCATTGGTACATGGCCGGAGCGGGGTTCGAACCCGGGACCTCTGGCTCACGAGTCGGATACTGTAACCGCTCGGCCACCGACGCTCTTGACTGTTTAAAAATACGGCTTACTAAATGACAATAAACACATATGTACTCAGAAGTCTGTATACAATAGCTAATCTAGCGTACATTCACTCGGGAAAACGTTGGATTTCATACAATTCGCACCCACTGCACAATTCGGGTGATTAACTGCACCAATTGACGTTAAATTGGCCACGTCCGTCGACGGATTACTGCCATTGTCTTCGTAAATGAGACCACAGGACAACAAGTCCATTATTATTCCAATATCACCTTTGTTACCTTGAGGTAAGTCGGGTTTCTAAGTGGCCTCGAGTTTGAGAGATCGCTCCGTAAATCGTATTTTTGTTAACAATTATCGGTGATTCATGAGTACATTGATCTGAAATTGGCAGAGCATCGCATTCATTCACTTCCAGTTGGAGTTCCTTTTTTTAAGCCAGGGCCGAAAACATTAAACTCGCTAGGGGGTCGGCAACACGTTAATTATACCTGTGGGTCTAGCCAAGATGCCAATCGCTCCATAGCGAATGGTTGCGAAAAATAATTGAAACTTGTCGGATATGTTCGGCCAGCGGTCGCAGATCTGCAACACTGGCCGAACGCAGCCGATAAGTTCCGATTGTCAATCGTAATAGAACCGTTACGGGCTATCATAGCGAAGTAAGGTTCCGTATCCGTATCCAATAGAGCTTCTACTATCAGTTCATCGAGCTATGTGAGCTGCAGGTTGCCATTTCCGCTTTGCGATACTGAAGTATATGTCGGCGATTTTATTTCGCTTATTTTAATTTCTGATCCCATCACGTAAAGAAACTCCGAGCGCCGTCCTTTTCATCTTTTCGGTTAAGATCGACTCGAGCCGACTCGGCCGTCAATTATATACAAATAAATAAATAAATCGAAAACTAGTTGATTTTGAGCTTTAGTATGTACTACGTAGGAGCCACGGTGTAGTGCGGTGACGAGGTTGACAGGATCTATCAATTTCTCAAATAAGGAAATTGATAGTAGAATTTTATATTTAGTACCGTGGCTTAATGGTTAAAGGGTACGACTCGTACCCAGGGAGTTCGTCCTCACAACTTGGAGCCAAATTGGTCGCGAACAGTGCGGTTCTAAAGGAACTTTTTCCCATGCACAATAAGGTTGTGGAATGGACTACCTGAAGAGGTTTTCCCTGGATAGTACAACATGGAGTTATGCAAGACAGGGATGAAAAGGTTTTTACATGGTCGGCAAACTGTGAGTGATGCTCCTGGTATTGCAAACGTCCATAGGCTACGGTGACTGCTTACCATCAGGCAGGCCGTAAGTTTAAACCCCAGTGTCGTCATATACCAATGACTCTTTTCTGAGTTATGTACATTCGTTGAACACTAACTGATGCTTTTACGGTGAGGGAACATCTCGTGATGAAACCGATGTATTCAGGCCACTGAATGAGTAAACCTGTTCTAGTCTGGTCAGATTCACGTTTTAAAAGAGTCACGGAGGTCAGATGGCAGTCGCCACTATAATTAGCTGATCTGCCAAATCCTGGATCACGGTCAAGGCAGACCCCGCTAAAATAACCATTTTCTGTTTAGTACCTACCTACTTTCAACATTGCCATCTGCAACCCGCTTGCCAAGCGTGGAGATATAGCAAGCCATCTACTACATCAGGAGGAGGCTTAAGTCGTGAAGGCACTAAATCCACATACCACTCCCATATTTTCTTTCAACTCTATCTGCTCTGGGAAGAAGCAGTGACGTTACGCATTTTTGTAAGATTGTATGTATGTATATCTGCTCCTTTTCAGAGGGATTCCTGACCACCTGCTCTTTTGACTACTTCACCGACGACCAAGACACAAAGGTGTTCGTGGCCTGTATCTTCGTGTGGAGCTACGCGATCCCCATGACGCTGATATGCTATTTCTACTCGCAATTATTCAGCGCCGTAAGTACTTTAATAAATTGTTACGGAATGCAAATCGGCTGTCAAGACCTCTCAAGTAGTCTCAGGCCACAGCGAAGACCTTGGACAACTCGCTTCGACAAGTGGCGAAGTAAGTACTGTTTAGAGTGGGTAAGTACATCATCATTATAACAGCCCATAACAGTCCACTGCAGGACTTAGGGTAGGTAAGTACTATAAATGCATTTTATTCTGCATGCTTATTTGTATGCTGTTGTTTGCATGCTTAGTTGCTTGCATCATGCAAGCAACTAAGCACTTGATGAGGGTGTGGGCGTCAAACATCAACCAAAGCTGCTGTTTGTCAAAAGTAATGCTTTACAAGATGGCGGCGTTAGTTCTGATTTCGGCCAAATGATCCTGGTAGCTGGAGACTCTACTCTGCAAATGTCATTAATTTGCATCTTGGCTAGACCCGCTGATCTTTCAAAAATTAATTATTAATTTTAATTTATAGGAGAGTTAATTTGTTGAAAATAAATTTTAATTTGGAAGTTTATGATGAACTTTAGGCACGCTGCTCGCCGTTCAGTTTCAAACACGAAAATAGATCAAAAGTTTTACAAAGCTAATTGTCATCTATATTTTCCATTAAACATTTAATTATATTAGGGCAATTTAGTTCTAGTTATTTTTGATTCGTTTCTCCAATACCTATCGTATTTAATTTAATAATGCAATCTTTTCCACCTTGGGGAATCGTGACTTTAGATGTGGAGGAGCCAATTTTTTTTTTACTTTAGTATACGTGTTAGGCGTTTGACTGCCATATCATCTAGTGGGAAGCATGGCACTCAAAAAACAGCATTTTCCTTTAAGGAGTCCTTGTGCCTAATATTTATTTGCTGTCAAATCAACGATTCGAAATACTAGGGCGTCCCCTACGTTGAGCATGAGCAGTAAAGAGTACGTCTCGGTATTGCTAAGGTCTATAGGCAGCGGTGACAATTTTCCATCAGGTGACCTGCTGGTCTGTTTGTTTACCGATTGATATACAAACCCAGCAACCTGTAAATCTTAAATCTTATTCGTGTAGAAAATTTTAAACATTATAATGAAAAAGCAATATTTAATTGAATGAATAGAATCTTGGTATTTACGAGTACTACTTTACTAATGACATGACTAGTGCTAACTACTCATGCTACTCAAACTCATGTAGGTAGTATAGGTATACTTTAGAAAACTATTAATTACAATAGCTTACTAAACAAGAGACAATAACAGCCTATTATTTTAAGATTTTATTTATCTAAACATAGATATCTGTACAACTAGCATTCTCTTAATAGGCCCGCAGGTCTCGCAACATCCTCAATGCGTATGGAAATGTATGGAAACTCATAAAGGGGCGGCCAAAAAGCGTTTCGATGTTTGAAATAGTTCCTTTCACCGTGTATGCAGGCCTACCTTCACCATTATAGGCTTCAAAGAAAATATTTCATACAATTTGCCATTGTGATAGCAATGTACGGTCGAGGTGAAAAGTGTTACGCAGTTAGGTGTTAGGTAACTTAGGTACGCAAATTATAGTATTGGTTAGGTAATAAAGTTAAAGTTAATCGTCCACTGCTGGACTTGAGCCTCCTCCGCATAATGGAGGGCTTTGGCATAATCTCCACGCCGGCGGCGGGCGGGTTTCAAATACTGTGTTGAAAATTCACATCAGAAAGGCGAGAGTCTGGAGTTCAGGACCGTAGCAAGTAGAACGATGTGGTCTCTGCCTACGGGAACAAGTGGGTAGTGCAGACACTGGTAAACCCGACTGCTATTAAAAAACTGTAAAGCAAAAAATTATTTCAAGTGCACCTATAAGTTGTATATTTTGAATCGCCTTTTGGAGACCTTTATTTTGAAAACCTAGTAGGGAAAATCTATTTTTGACAGTCACAATATGGCACCTAAAATCCACCATTTTGATTTTATTTTATTTTTAATGTACCAGTGTCACTCGCGCAACCAAGACGAATCTAACTACACCTCATATGTATTATATATGCCGTTAGGGCCGTAGCCCGTGCCAAAGAATTAGACATACATACAAAATATAATACAGAGCTTACCAGGAGTGAGTACAAGATAGAATGTATTGTTTAACAAAAACTATATTTTATTTCGGCTACACAGAAAAGGCGCCATCTTAATTGTTCCCCGCGTCTACTAGGGATGTACCATCTATATCGTCTAACGTCGAATCAGCCGTAGTGTTGGACTATGTCCTCAATTTAATATCTAACCATACATACGCTCGAAAAACATAACCCTCCTTCTGACACAATCGGCTAAACACATAACCCTCGACGTTATGTACGTAGGTATGTAAGTAGTTCAAAACTCAAAAGCAAATTTTTCAGATCGATCAATAGATGACCTCGAATGTTGGAGTTGGAATTTCTTCGAAACTCGCCCAGCTCAAGCTCGGAGATAACAGGTCGAGCCAAATTATTTGACGGCGACCTTAATTCACTTCCCAAATGGTTTTCCGTCGAAAACTTTCCGGTCCGAATTCGGTTTCGAAAGTAATTTTTGATGCGCAGGACCTATCGGCGTGTTTGAAACAAAGTCACGAAGGGCAGATCAATTTTAGGTACCTAGTATTTTTTTATTTAGTAGGATCCTCTCCGAATTGAGGGTAGATACTGACTTTTGCCCGCGACTATATTCACGGAACATTCCGCGATGTTTGGAGATTATTAGCCTATGTTCTTCTCTTGGTTGCCTATCGATCTTATTGCCAAATATGTTCTGTGGTTTCGTCGTGAAAACTGAACAAATTCTATTGAATATCTAGGACTTTATTATAGAAGCAAAATAAGGATACAATAGCATTTACCGTGGAAACTTTGGGACGGTGGGGCCTTAAGCTAAAAAACTATTTACAAAATTAATTTTAAATTTGTACATACCACTGGTGACCGCAGGGCTGGTTTATTCCTTGGCCAACGTATAGCAATAGCCATCTATCATCGGGGAAATGCAGAAAGCCTTATGGGCACCATCCCCTTCAGTGATAGAGATTTGGTAAAAATTTGTAGCTATCGATTTTTAGATTATGATTTTAGGTTATTTAGTTAAGTTTTCGCCATTGTTTAGTTTTGTGTTTTAGTTGTGTATGTGTGTGTGTTGGTGTTCACCCTTGGAAGAGGATACAATTTTAAAACACAGATACCTACAAACAGAGTATCAAAGTTTTCCCCTAGCGAGGGAGGCGATACATTAACTAATCCAGCTTAATAAAACAATTTTATACTTAGAATTTTTAGCCGCATATCTGTTTTGTTTGCATGGAATACGCAAAATTGCCAAACAAATATGAACTTTATCTTAAATACACGCTAAGACCGGGGAGGCATAAATTTTTTTATGAGGGTGACATTATCTTTTCAAGTACGAGGGATTCTTTTGTTGGCCTAAATAAAATTTCTTTGATTGTGAATTACAAAGACGCCTCAGTAAACTTTACTGGGCCCCCGCGGTTGTTCAACTTGTCATGGGGAATTTTCTTTTTTGTTCGAGCTATGGGGGTTTTTCTTCTTTTATACTATTTATTGCTACCAGGTTGAGGGAAGTTTAGGTATAGGTAGATACCTATACAAGTGGTATTGTAGTACGAACATGCAGTTTAGCTTTAATATTACCACAACAAAAAATACATACTTATATGAAATACTATCGATCTGCCCCAACTTCGCACGGGTTAAATCGGCTTTTTTATCGGTTTATAGGTACATACCTACGTACATATAAACCTTCCGGAAGAAATTATCTATCGGATGGTGAAAACCGCATTAAAATCCGTTGCGTGGTTTAGGAGGTGTTAGCGAAAATATAAACAGGCCAACAGACAGACGCGGGATACGACTTTGTTTTATATTCATCATCACAGCCCGTAACAGTCCACTGCAGGACTTAGGGCCTCTCCCACGAAAGGGGGGTTGTTGCCATAATCTCCATGCTTGGCAGGCGGGTTGGAGATCGCAGTGTTTAAATATAATAATGGAAAATGCTGCTGCCCATTTTCCAGACTACGGAGACTCTTGATCTTTTGCCTCGAAAACATTAGTCGCCTTGTACGACACCCATGAATGTAAGGGGTTGGTGCTATTCTACTCTGCCGGACACCACACGGCCATTGTTTTATATTACGGTATGTAAAAGGATAAGGATTTTGCTCGCGACAGTACCGGTCCTTCCTGGGTAGTAACAGCTGTGTTACAGGCATAATAGTAACGGTAACTAAAATAAGTCGTGTGTGTGTGGGTATGTGTGTATGTGATAGCACTAAAAGGAACGCATTTATAATGCTGGGAATTAAATTCCCAGTGGGTACGACCGGTCCAATAAATTAAATATTTTACTTAAATGGACAACTATAACTATATCTGTATTTTACGCACACGTACCGGGTGAAGATTTTTTTGATTAAAAGAACTAGGCTAGGTATTGTACCACCATCTCATTTGGTGCTTTTTTTTTTATTTTTATAATTCGCCAAACTGTAAAACAGTTTGTTGGCGAAGGTTTGCACTCTCTATGCTTTCAATGTCTTTACCCTACCAACATAGTACAAAAAAAAAAACAAAAATAATACTAACAATAATAATAAATACTTATACCTAATGTGCACCTGGGCATAGACTCCGAATGAAGTTATCTATCAGCAGGCATTTCAGCTTTGACTTATAAGTATGACTGCTCTCGGTTGCTTCGATATCAACTTCATTCAGAATACCAGGCACCAGGTACAATCTCTGTCGCTGGCCAAAGTAATTGTTTACTTTAGGCTGCTCATACTTTTTCCTAATATTCGTTCTTAGTTTACAATTAACAATATTTTGCTGCCGAAGGCTGTTCCTAGACACGAAAATGGCCTGCCTTTAAGGGGTTTAGGCAGTGTTTCATTCCTTAGCCGTATAGGTAGGTATATCATCATCATCGGAAGAGGCCCATTGCTAGGCACAGGCCAGAGATCCCCCAGAGATCCCCACAAAGGCCGGTCTTGTGCCTTCGCAGCTGGTACCTGCGATCTTTACCAGAGGTAGGTATATACCTACGCATTATAAAGGCTGAGCCAAAGCGGTTTGATAACATTTAAACACTGTGAAATTCAACCTTTGATAAATTACAAATTCTTAGAATTATTTCCAAATACTAAGCAGCGGAAACTTTTGAGCTCTTTTGATTGATTGTTGGAAACTTAGAAACCGCATTTTATCCGCTACTTTGGGTAAACAGTACCACGTTTATTTCCAAGAAGATATAAATTTTCCATCTACAATGTACTGTTGGTTTTGGATCCACCAAAGTTATCCGTTAAAGACTTCGATAAATATTGATGTTGTTTACACTTTGTCGAAGTTGTTTCAAAGTTTAATATAGGTAGAGAGTAGGTAGGTTTTGGTAAGCAGGTAGGTAGGTATTTGTTTACCAAATATATTTTTTTATTACCTTGTAATGATTTAGAGAGTGAAAGATCAAATGGCAGATCGCCTTTTTAAGGATTTTTACTTTAAATGTACCCCATTAGACCTTCGCTCTCTTTTTAACCCCCGACAAAAAAAGAGCGGTGTTATCGGTTTGACGTGTGCATCTGTGGCTTTGTGTGTCTGTCTGTGGCATCGTAGCTCCCGAACGAATGGACTGATTTGAGGGCGGTTTTCTGTATTTGAAAGCCAGTTTTATTGAGATTGTTCTTAGTTTTGTTTCTTTAAATTCGGTACAATAGTTAGGAAAATATTTGAGTGTAAGTGAACTTGGTGTTGGTTTTCTATCGTTTAGGACAGACAACGGTAGACTAGCTCTGCTTTTTAGCAGCACCATGTGAGTGGCGTAGGTACCTACCTTTTGTATGTATACCTCATTGGAATATCTAGTATATAGTAAGATCGAATTAAAGATAAAAAATGTAAACACACAACTGTCAATGTCAAAGAGACTATCCAGGGATTTAAAACCTTTTTTATCAAATGTCTTTATTTATCAAATGGTTATGCATCACGCACACTTTTCAGTGTGCTTTACAATGTTTGGTAAACTTTCGATAACGAAACACGATTTGATTTACCCCCAATTATTCAATTTTTTAAAAACGTAATAAGTAACTCGGAAAACTA
Organism: Blastobasis adustella; assembly: GCA_907269095.1. Taxonomy (NCBI): domain Eukaryota; kingdom Metazoa; phylum Arthropoda; class Insecta; order Lepidoptera; family Blastobasidae; genus Blastobasis; species Blastobasis adustella. The sequence goes on from OU026131.1 coordinate 12,884,331, forward strand.
TTAGTCCTAGAACACTAGTTAGAACACTCTAATATTAGAATCTTGGCCGCCATTTTGAATCTTGTATTATTATTATTAGAGAAAAACAGTATATATGTCTCGGCGAAGGTCAATCCCTCGCTTTTCAAGCCTTTTCAATAATGTGCTGTAATAACGAGCCAAATGTTTAGAATTTCACACCATTACCAGTGGCATAAATGAATATTACACATATTTTATTGCAACAGGACAAATACGTAACAAAAAAACATTGTTCCATACTTAATTCAGTAAAATATTTTTAAATATTCATGTGATTTTATTTCATTTTGAATGTGATAATTTTAATCAATATTTCAATGATTTTAAATAATCTACCATTTGGGTTATTTATTTGTAGTGACAACCCATTTGTTTACATTTATGATCTTTAATTCGATCTCACACCTTACGTCTAGTCTGTCTAAAAAGTAAATCGATTTGGGAAATTATGATATTGATCGAAATCAACAAGTAAGACGTCCATCTTTAAGCTACTATCTTGTCGTATACAGATCTTCATTATTCAGTTTTTCTTACTTATTGATTTCAATCAATCTTATAATTTTCCAACTCGCTTTACTTTAGGCTCTACCTATAAAATACTCCTTCGAAATTTAAATTTCTGCCGCGTTCACCGTCGAATAAATTTCCCTCCAACATCGCAGTCGGTTTCCCGCCAATTGTGTCCAAATGGACATTTCCGGTCTATTTGGCGGGCGGGCCGGCCGGTCGGAACCCTGGTTATTACCCCGTTGTTTCCACATTTAGTTGTTTTAATTATGGAAAACATGAACTGAATACAGATTGCCGATCACCGAATCACATGGGTTATAAAGGCTCTCTTTGAAACATAAGAAACCAATTCAAAATATATGGATGACACTTTGTCTAAATTTAGAAACTGGAGTAGAGTCGTATCAGGTAATAAAAACTTAAAGACTCGCCTATCCTCTCCATCTTTTTCTTATACCACTAAGGTGGCAAACAAGCATTTAGCTGGCTTGATTTTTAATATTGTACTTGTAGTGAACTAGTGTACCCGACGCGACTTCGTTCGCGTACACCTACTTTACCCCTACCTACCCATTTGTAAACCATTGACCTATAGAAACCGCAAACTGCAGTCGAGTCAACCGACGTAAAAGTTTATTGCCACATATCACAAACCATCCCTCCATCCATGTTCTCAACATTTGAAGGAACTCGAAGTTTATGGTTCAAATGTTTTCCCTTTATCTATCACTAGAAGACCCGGCGCGACTTTATTCGCGTACACCTAATTTACCTCTACGTAACCTTGTTTTTCTTTTTTCTTTTTAAACCTTCCTCTTGTATCAATATATTGTTGAAAACTGGATTAAAATCGGTTGTGTTTAAAAGATTTAAGCGTACATAGAAACATACATACTTAATACATAGGGACAGACGGCAGGAAACGACTTGTATACTATGTATAGATCCAGAGAGAAATCAAATTAATTTAAGTAGGTTAATAGAAATGCCATGTGGGCCGTAAAACTATCGATTTTGATTTCTGCGATTATCCCCACAAATATTGGGAACCGCAATTTCACTTTCTCGAATTAAAAGTTAAATATTCCGTTTCAATTAACTAGTTACGGAAAAGTAAAATAATTATGCGGAATAAATCAACCAAAGTATGCCATTTGCAGACAAATTAATTCTGAATCTTGACGTTAAAGTTTGAGCGACAAGCAAAGATCAATTTGCAGTTCACCTAGATCCGAAAGGCTATAGAAGTCCCGTTCCATTCCATACTTCCTTATTCAAGAAAGAATATATTTTCGAACTGCGTTTTTTTTCTTATTGTAGATTCTATATTTAATTGTCAAAACAGTAAACAAAGCAGAAAATATCAAATTAAAACTAAAAATAAACACCTGTAAGTACATTAGGAACTTCGTCTCAACTTAAACTAGAGGTCGCGCTCTTTGCCATTCCCGGTTACCACTGCGTTTATTGGGTTTCCTTTGAGAGTTAGATCTTCAGGGTCTGACGGATGGTGATTATGATTAGGCTTGGGTGTGAAGTTCAGGTACCAAGCCTAATCATCCGTCCGTTCGTCCGTCCGTACCTACAGGCCAAATATTTCAACGTTGGTAGTCGTTTCCCGTAAGGTATCTAGCTATTCTTTGTCACTCAGTTGTGTAAAAAAAAAGCAACCTCCTCAACAAAAACGTCAACCGCTAACGAACATTGAACTTAAAAATAAAATGTACGAAAATGGGATAATTGTTTCCTCTAGCGCGAACGGTCCACACAACGTCCGAGTTCGCATCCTCCTGGATTGTTTCTTGATAAACTGGTAATGGACGGCGAGAGCGAATAGTAAAATTAAATTTCACTGAGGTCAGGTTAGCGCATTCACGCGAGCGCTCGCCTTCTAATGCTTGTATTTTCTATCTCTAGCAACTTACGAAAGAGAAACTAGTGTGAAAGAGATAGGTAGCGCACACGAGTGTGTGGATACAAGCAGTTCCAAAATAGGGCTCCGGGCACTGCGCCAGAGGTGTTATTCCAATATTATATTATATTTTTTAAAGCACGTGAGTGTAGCGTGTTCTACATCTGCATATTTGTCTCCTTGACATGTTGCAACGGTTCTCATCTCCACGGTTCATTCCGTCAGAAAAATTTTTATGGCACTAAGTTGCTATGAGCGGTGACAGACAGGCTTACGGCCTTAGTGGGTAAGCAGTTACCGCAGCCTATGGACGTTTGCAATGCCAGAAGTATCACGTGCTACCAACGAAAACCTTTTCTTGAAGAACTCCATGTTGTATTGTCCAAGGAAAAGCTCTCCAGGGAGTTTATTCCACAACCTGAGTGTAGGGGTAGGAGGGTGTTCCTTTGAATCGCACAGTTCGCGTCCGATTTGTTTTTAATTAATTGTGGAGAACCGTTGCAGAATCCCAAATTGCCAGATAGCAGTGTAGCGTACTCTACATCTGCAATATGTCGTGTGGTGTCGGGCAGAGTAGAGTAGACCATTGTACCAACCCCTCGACTTATAGGTGTCGCATGAGGCGACAAATTTAGAGGTTAACCTCCTACCAGGTCCTAGACCTCCAGTCCAGACTATTTTGGGCTGATTGATGATGTTGCGGAAGACGCAGCGTGGGTAGGCCTCCCAAAGTAGAACGCGACGACCTGGTAAAGGTACCAACTGGATTCGGAAGGCACAGAACCAGCCTTTGTGGAGATCTCTGGGGGGGGGGGGCTTATGCCCAGCGGGGGGCGTCTTCCGGCTGATATGATGATGATGTAATACAAGTACCTATTCAGATTCGATGATAAGCAGAACCAATGGCCAGGCGGTAAAGTGTATGTCAATTTGTTTAATGTTTATACAATTATACTGATGATTTTTATTTTCCGGAGCCGTCGGTGGTCTAGCGGTAACTGTATCCGATTCACAGTGGGAGAGGTAATGGGTTTAAATCCCACTGCCGCCATGTACCGTTGACTCTTTTCTGACTTATGTACATAAGTTGAATACTAACCGATGCTCTTACGGTGAGAGAACACATCGTGATGAAACTGCACATTCAGGCGATTGAATATATAACTTTGATCCAATCGGGTCAATTTCCCTTGGTAGCAAGGTTACGGAGGTTAGATCGTAGTCGCTCCACTATAATTACCTGATCTGCCAAATCCTGTATCATGGTCAAGACGTACCTCGGGCCCTCTTTTGCGATAGCACAACCGGCGGTGCTACCGCCTATCTCCAATTGAACGCCGCCATTTTGATCCCACTCTGTGGAATGACGTCACAGAATTCGTACCGCCAAAATTAGTATTCGGACCGATACTGAGATTTTTATTATATTTACAGATGATGATTATTTTAGGCACAGCTATTGTTTCAACCCTTCTTCAACCCTGTTAGATTTTTCTTGTACTTATTTCATCAATTTTTTTCGTTTTCTGTCCATAATAAATGAATCCATTGTGCACTGCAATGCCCTTCCCTGCGTTAATGAAACGGCGGACTTCATCCGTTTTAATAAATTAGTGCGCCTCTGAAACTAGGGGTTAAGTTGTTGGGAAACTGTTAATGAAAAAACCGATTTTACTGGCTGTTAATAAAGTTTTAACAGGGTTAGTACTTGGCTAAATAGTTAATCGACGCTTTGTTTAATATAAGTACCGACCAAAAAATATTGGGGTAAAATTTCTCTAGATTATTGTCTGTCCCTTACCACATAATACCTACTAATACTTCTTTAAACGTCTTTCAATAAAATTTAAATAGCATTTACTTACAGAAAACTGGCACGTAATCTTAACAAATTCTTATTACAAATATACACAATATTTGTCCATCGAAATGAATATTACAAAGAATCACAACGAAAAAAGATTGTTTTCCAGATAAAACCCATATATCGAGTTGTCGCAATTTTTTCTCGGAACCGGAATCCGGTTCTTCGGAAAAATCGGAGATTCCTACGAAAAATGGAATCATATGACCGCGTTCGCAACTCAAATTGTCCCCCACGAAGTCTGGGCAGGTCATTAGTAAGACAGAACAAGCCAACAGAAATTGATCAATCACAGAGCAGTATTGAACGCAGTGACGAGCGCTGTGAGAACGCAAATAGTAGATACCGCTACTTCACGACAAGTATTTTTGTATTTATTTTAAACTTATTTATTTATTTTCAGTTTATTGTACACATGAAAGTTTGAGGAAAAATACATAGTTATAGATGACACAACAGGCGCTACTTATTTCTTAAAGAAATCTCTTTCAGCAGGCCTATCAAAAAGATGTGATAAGTAGTCGCAGATCAGACATGCACAATATCTAACTAAATATACATACACATATAATAAACTAAAATAATAAAACTACATATACCTACATCTTCTACTAATACATAAAATACATAAATACCTACAAATTATTTATAGGCATTGTACCCTGCATTTTCAGGAACTAAGAGAGAGATAGTGCTCTTTTACACGTTTCTTAAAAATACCGACATATTTACTATCGCGTATTTCATACGTCAGAGAGTTCCACAACCTTGCAGCATGAACAGTGAAGGAGTAGGAATAGAAATCGGAATCGCATTCTTTACACATATTATAATATTAAACGTCGGGAAAACAAATCGAAAAGGTACATTGTTGTGTTTGCGAATACGGTGTATAAGAAATCACAAACTTCAACCAAAGGATCCTCAGTACTAGAAAAGAATTCTCGTGCAAAAATGTGAGAATTCCTCTCAGTAAATACCTACATAAAGTAGGGACGCCATTCGCGGGCAGCTTGGTCGCGGATCCCGATAGTGGGGCGACCCGGGAATGTTATAAGGAAACTACGGGAGCAGACTTGTATTGGCAGTCGTAGGGGCGGAGGCACTCTCGGCGGTGGGACTGCGGCATTTTTACATTGACCGTTTTTTTCGTTTGCCTATGCCAGATAAAGTAGGCTATGAGGACAACCCATTTGTTTTGAGTGTTTTATTGGATATTTCTAAAGACCAGTAGGCTGGCCTCATATCATCAGTAGGATTTGGGTCAACATCGCCTTGCCATCCAGCGAGGCAATGCGGCCAGCCTTCTGGGCTCTTTTCCTAGTGCTGAGGACCTGAATTTAGTTTAGTTTTATTCACTGTTAATTAGTTAAGATTTGTATTGCGGACCCTGAGCCCTCGCGTTCCGCGCGGGGGCGCAACCGGGACGTAACGCCAAGATTATGATGAGTCAAGATTTGTATTAATAAGAGCTTGCTTAGGTAACCGATTTCATTGGAAAACGTTTTAACTAACAAAGTGGCTTCGGTACTTGCCTATTTTCTATAGACATATTTTTGGTTCGATCTCGCAACCTTCAAAATGTCCTCATTTTTAAGGGCTTATAAAAATCAAGCCAGGATAAATTAAGGTTAGCTTTAACTTGCCTATGGAAAGGAGCTTTACATTGAAATTCAATGTCCCCTATTGCTTTTACTAAATTAAAGGACAGGCCCATATGCGGGACGTCTGGTCAGCGTCCACACGAATCCTCATGAATCTGGTGAACTATAGCTCTGTTGTAAATATAGTACCTATACATATAAAAAAACCCTAATCTTTCAGTATTCCGCAAACCTAGTGTGCCACCAGCCTCGCAAGTATCTGCTCTGTGAATTCGTTCGCAATGTGTAGATACAGTTGGAAGCAAATCGGTTTACCAATTTTCTTTGCAAGAAAATCTAGAATTTTACGCGCACCAATGAAAGGAATGCCAAGAGGCGGTATTGCTTCTGTTAACATTCACTGAAATTAATAGAATTACCGTTGAACTGAAATCATTTAATATTGGTCTATAACTGAATAACTTGATGGTTACACTCCTGTCGTTGTTGGTGTATAGAATTTTAAAGTTTTCCCTCTAGACTCTTTGAACTTTTTACTTATAAATCTCCTTTTAAATAGCACGTATTTTTGTGAAAGACGAGGCGTCTAGACAGAGACAATTTATTAAAAAGAAAAGGACCTGATTCAAAGATTCAAAATGTTTATTTGTAAAAGATAGGTATTACAAATGTTATCATGACCTTCAACAGTTTCTCTATCCTTTGCCCGCATGCTGAGGCGTACAAATCTTTAAATATAATTGTTTCATTTTTCATTTGGTAAATATTAAAATCTTTCATAAATAATAATTATAACAAATTTAAATTTCAAATATAAGTTATACAATAATCAATAAATAAAACCATGTCATACCAATATGTCAATTATTACTTACAATATTCATTTAATAATAATTAAACAATGTCATACAACAACCTAACAAACAACCTGTTAACAAATATCTTAAAAAGAAAACAATTTCTTATTAAAAGCTTTACTTGAAAAATATTCTTATATCCTCATCAATTTTGGAGCATCTTTAATCATGTACCTAGGCTACCTAGGGTCAATGTCCCCAATGGCAAACAGAAATACAGTGCCAATGTATTTGAACTGACATATCAATGCGAAAAAAGCGTAGCCCGTCACCTGGTCAGATAAGTTTTGGGCACTATATTGACAAACACAATCAATATGTCAGCACTTCCCTATCAGTTGTTGACCTGTGGATAATTGTAAGCTGTTAAATATTGTGTTTGTTTTTTAGCGAAATCCGATGAACCACAGGCTAAAAGGCTGAACCACCAACCAACCACAGGCTGTAGGGAAGTGCCGCAATATTGATTGTGTTTGCCATTAGTCCTGTTTGCTATTAGGCACATTGACTCTACCATAGACCCTACTTAGCTAGAAAGTAAATAAACGTGTCTATATCTGTGTAAGGTAAGTCCCAAAGCGAATGTTATTCATAGATTTACCTTGTCATAATGGATTCCTCTGAATATTTTGGCGGATCTAACGCTTATTTCTAAGGCGACCATTTGCCTACATTACTCCATTTGGAATGGGAGTTGTCTGTATAATACGAGTTCACCTGTCGTTTCCCAGGCGCTTTTGTATGTGCCCTTGTTTTGTTCATTTATTTATTTATTCATTCATACTATGTGCATAGTCACTGAAGGTTACCTAGAGTACATTTTTTAGATCTAAACCATTAAGCGAGAACTCTGTACTACGCTTGCGAGACCGATAACCAAGCTTATTGAACGTTCGCGGAGTCCGGGAACTGGATGGGTGACCGTTTCGTACTTTGAAGCTAGTCGAACTTCAGCAACGCAACGAGCTCGCCACTCGTTAAGTGTTCCTTCGAATAGCGAAAGTGATGCGAGCTTGACCAAGGTCTTCCGGGACCCTGAGACTGATTGAACATTATCGGGAACCGATTGGCACACCAAGACGGTATAATATTATTATTATTAGTTTTTTACTTTATAATATATAGAGTTCGTTGAGAATAAAACGGGTTTGATCGGAAACGTTGCTGGCATTTTGCGTTACTGAGGATTTTACTAAGTATGGGTTTTCAGAGGCAGGCTTACGCCCGATTGCACTAAACTTAGGCGACTCTTAAGTTGGCACCATAAAATATTCCTAAGCATTTACAAGTCACAAAATCGAAAAAAGCTCTCTATAAGTATTCATCATCATCATCATCATATAAGCTGAAAGACGCCCACCGCTGAGCATAGGCCTCCCCCAGAAATCTCCACAAAGGCCGGTCCTGTGCCGTCCGTATCCAGCTTGTACCTGCAATCTTTACTAGGTAGTCGGTATACCTTGTGGGAGGCCTACCTACGCTGCGTCTTCCGGTACGTGGTCGCCACTCAAAAACTTGATTGCCCCATCGGCCATTTATTTTATCTTGCTTATGTTTAATCATCGGCCACAGTGAAATTTCAGGTAATGAAACGGCAGGCCAGTTAGCGAAAAACGCTATTGTCTCAGGCATTAAATAATATAATTTAACCTTTTTTAGAGGTTTTCGTTGTTCGACAAAACCCTATATCTTGAGGACTTAGGACTCTATATGGCAATCATGAAGGAGCGTCGGTGGCCCAGCGGTTACAGTATCCGACTCGTAAGCCAGAGGTCCCGGGTTCGAATCCCGCTCCGGCCATGTACCAATGACTGTTTTCTGAGTTATGTACATTAGTTGAATACTAACCGATGCTCTTACGGTGAGGGAAAACATTGTGATGAAACCTGCACATTTAGGCGACTGGATGTGTAACCGTGATCCAATCTGGTCAGGTTCCCCTGGTAGCAGGGTCATGGAGGTCAGATGGCAGTCACTCCACTGTAATTACCTGACCTGCCAAATCCTGGATCATGGTCAAGGTGGACCCTGGGCCCTTGTTCTCGAGAGCACAACCGGGATATTAACGCCAAGATGTTTATTTTTTTTTTTATTATGGCAATCATGAAGGAAAGTTAGGTAAATTTTTTTACATTGAGTTGAGATGGAATAAAATTGGAATTTCCTATCACTGGCCTCAATACCAATCTTCCCAATGAATAATATCCTTCAATTGACAATTGTTCATTTCATTGCTATGTCCAACCAAAGGTTTAACTGAAGCTCGATCTAAACGAAGAATAGATCGACCCAGTTCCGCCGCGGTGTATTATAATTTTCAATAATGCGTATCCCGAAATGTATCCAACGAATCCCTTTGGATGTTTGAGGTTTCGCTTCGGCCGAAATTAATTTATTTCGACATCAAAGCGGCCGCGATGAGAATAAATACCCCATTATATCAGGAACTCGGATCGGGTAAGTCCTTAAATGCAAAACCGGCCAAGACGTGTGCCCCGTGCAGTGCATGGTTCTGTAGATCCCTGTGGTAATATGCAGGGCTTTCTGATTCTATAAACACAGAACAAAATTACAAATGTAGTAGTTCAATTTTTTTTCTATACATCATCATCATCATCGTTCTAGCGCTTATCCCGACCTCTGCCAGGGTCCGCTTTCTGTATCATTCTTCTCCACTTCGCCCGGTCTTCGGCATCATCTCGTAGTAAGCCGTTGGCTCTCGCATTCGACTCGGCGATGTCAATCCATCACTTCTTGGGTCGCCCACGGATTCTCTTTCCTGATACCGTCAGATATATTACTGGGAATAAATACCCCATTATATCTGGAATTCGGATCGGGTAAGTCCTTAAATGCAAAACCGGCCAAGACGTGGAGTGCCACGTGCAGTGTAGGGTTATGTAGATGCCTGTCTTGATATGGAGGGCTTTCTGATACTGTAAACACATTACAAAGTTACAAATGTAGCTAGCTAATTTTCTTTACCATATTTTATTTGCTGATACAACTTCATAAGTTGGTCGACTATTACTCGTCAACTTGAAGAGTCCATTGGCTGTGAAGAGTCAATTTTTAACTTCATTATTATATACTATTATGTTGAATACTTAACACGTATGCAAATATTATGGTTTAGCTGTTAGAGGGGGACGGGACGTGTTTTAACATAAAATACCACCTTAAAGCCAAATATATCGGAAACGAAAAACTTAATCCAAAAACGTTCTTTGGATACCCTAAATGATTTCAAACGACCTATCCAACGACACCCCACACAAAGAATACTGGAAAAAAATTATGTGTAACGGAGGTACACAAACTAGAGTATTTTTAAAAGATTTTATTTTAGACCTTTATCGGCGTAAATACTATGTTTAACAAAATGTCAGCTCTTAGTTAGCTTAGTACCATAAGTTTTTGAGATAAAGCGCGGACAGACAGACGGACATGGCGATACTACAAAGGTTCGTTGGTTTACCACGGAATCCTAAAAAAGCGGGGATTGGAAAACAAATGGTGATGTCTGATGTAAATTGAAATCGCAATGGGTAAGTGCCTCCCGTTTATGGAAGTTTTAGCTGAAACGCTGAGGCCGTGATGAAAGTTTTTCTTAAAGGATGAAATTTAAATTTAGCGCCTGGGAGTTCTAATTTCAAATATTAATGTTACAAATTGTAAAGCTTATTTTCTAGTTACGAAAGTTACAGTCACACCAACGCATTGACAATACCCCTGATGTTGCTAATGTCTATAGGCAGCTGTGACCACTTTCCATCAGGTGGTCCGCTTGCCTGATTGCCTACTAACCGTAATAATAATAATAATCATCTTGACGTTAATGTCCCGGTTTTGCTCTCGAGAACGAGGGCCCGGGGTCCGCCTTGAACATGATCCAGGATTTGGCAGGTAATTACAGTGGAGCGACAACCATCTGACCTCCGTGACCATGCTATCAGGGGAAACTGACCAAATTGGATCATGGTTACAAATTCAGTTGCCTGAATTTGCAGGTTTCATCACGATGTTTTCCCTTACCGTAAGAGCATCGGTTAGTATTCAACTAACGTACATAACTCAGAAAAGAGCCATTGGTACAGGGCCGCAGCGGGGTTCGAACCCGGTATCTCTCGCTTACGAGTTGGATACTCAACCGCCCGGCTACTTTGCCTACCAACCGCACAATAAAAAACCATTATCCAGTCTGGTCAAGTTCCTTGCAAGTTAACAGGGTCACTGAGGTCGGATGGCAGTCGCTTCACTGTAATTACTTGCTATTATCTGACGACCTGAGTGGCTCAGTGGTCAACATCTTCAGCCGGTCTTCCACGCAAGAGGTCCCGGGTTCGATTCCCGGCCGGGCAGAAATTGAAATGATGAATTTTAATTTCTGTTACGGGTCTGGGTGTTCCATGTATAATAAGTATGTATTTAAAACAAGTATTTCAGTAATATATCAGTAATCTAGCACCCATAGCACAAGCTTTGCTTAGTTTGGGGCTAGATGGCGCTGTGTGAATTTGTCCACGATTATTTATTTTTTTATCTAACTCATTTGGTCACTGAATTTGACATTAAATAATTATACACCACGACATCTACGTTGGCTATAGCGTCTACCAAATTAGAGTAGTGTAAAATTATTATATATCAAATTAAGTTGTCCACTGAGATGGCCCAGCAGATCTGCCAAATCCTGGATCACGGTCAAGTCGGACCCCGGACCCTCACGCGCGAGGGCACAACGGGGACATTAACGCCAACATGATAATGATAATGAATTAATGACATAATAAAAAACCCTGCTTACCAGGTACGTCTCCACGAACGAATGCTGCAAGAACAAGCGAAAAAGATGAACGTCAAGTCCCTCGTGTCGAACAAGGAAGATGCCAGCAAGAGCGTCGAGATCCGCATAGCGAAGGTGGCCTTCACCATCTTCTTCCTGTTCGTCTGTGCTTGGACGCCTTACGCCTTCGTGGCCATGACTGGCGCTTTTGGTGATCGGTGAGTAGAGAACCCAACTTTCTAGACTAATTACTATGTAATTTTATTTGAGAGCGTCAGTGGTCTACGAGTCCCCGAGGTACCCTAGTGCCGCCATGTACCAATGACTCTTTTCTGAGTTATTTTATTTTATTGTATTTGGATGTCTCACAGCTTACAACAATAAGATAAGTACAATAGCATAATTTCCATCAGCCATTTACGAGACACCACAGATAAATTTCACAAATTGTCTATAAAGAGGTCTAGTACATTGAAATGTTTAGCGTAGGTAGGTACTTACACGAAATTAACACTGTAATAAACATACATTAGGTAGATATATCGAACTTAGAAATAAAGATCTTAATCATAATGTTCCTAACTTGCGTAACGCTACTGAAAAACAAGTCTATATGCTTATCAGCGGGTAAATCATTAAATGCCTTTGCCGATCGCAACATGAAACTGTTCATGCCATAATTTGTGCGAGCGTATGGAGCATGGAGTAATTCTTTACTACGTGAGTGGTAATATGGTACATTTAAAAACAAATTAGACAAAAGTAATGGACAATCAATTTTGGACTGCGCAATCTTTATCAAAAACACTATATCTGCAATTTCTCTGCGAATTGAGAGAGGTAGCAAGTGAAACCGGACACAACGCTTCTCGTAATCAACTTTAGGTATTTTAAACTTAAAACTAAGAAATCTGGTAAATTTCCTTTGCAGTTTTTCTATACGATCAGAGTGAATATTATAGTGTGGACTCCAGACTTGACTTGCGTATTCAAGATGACTTCTGACATAAGCACAGTATAGAACCTTAAGCGTTTTCATCCTTTTGAGTGACTTCCCACAACGAAGGACAAAGCCTAGAGCACGAGAAGCCTTGCCAACCACCTGGTCAACGTGACTCTCGTACGTTAACTGATTATCGAGTATAACTCCCAGGTCACGTGTGGAGTCAGATCGCGACAGAATTTCATTTTGAATACTGTAGTCAAATACTAACAGCTGTTTCTTGCGCGAAAAACTCACTACAGTGCATTTAGATACGTTAAGGTCCAGCTTATTGTGCCGACAATAGCAATCAAGTCTTAGAAGATCTTCTTGCAGCAGAGACGCATCGGCAAAACTATTCACCGTTCTATATATTTTCATGTCGTCTGCAAACAAGACATATTTAGAGTTAAGGTAACAGCTGCCGATGTCATTGATAAACGCCACAAAAAGTAGCGGACCCAGCAGAGATCCCTGGGGAACGCCAGACGGTACCGCTCTCCAAGCAGACGAATACCCATTTAAAACAACTGCCTGCGTCCTATTTTTCACATAAGAGATAAACCACCGGAACAGATCGCCACGAATACCAAGACCGAAAAGCTTCTCCAAAAGAATGTCATGGTCGATACGGTCGAAGGCTTTGCTATTATCGGTATAGATAGCGTCTGTTTGGTAGCCCTTGTCCATATTGGCACTGACAAACTCCGTAAACAGTACAAGATTTGATACCGTAGACCTACCTCTCACAAAGCCATGTTGTTGGGACAATAAGCTGGACTGCATAGAGGAATATAGCTGGTTGTAGACTACGCGTTCAAGTACCTTAGCAAGCAGACATAGCTTCGAAATAGGTCTGTAGTTTCCGACGTCATCCCTGGATCCTTTCTTGTGAATAGGTGTAATAAAAGCAGATTTCCACAGAGAAGGCATGACGCCCTCCTGCAGCGAACGTTTGAACAGCAAGGAGACAGGTAATGCCAACTCAGCTGCACAACGGACTAAAAACAGCGCTGGAAGGCCATCAGGTCCTGCAGATTTGCCCAGATCCAGACACCCCAACAGCTTGTGCACCTTATCAACGTCTACCTCAATAGACGTGATGTCACAGACCGATTTAGGACTATCCACAGTTCCAGTAACAACTGCAGCTGAGTCGGTGTCAAGGAAGGTCGATCGAAAATATTTGGAGAACAGCTCACATATGCCAGGGCCAGTGTCAGACGTGGAACCCGCATAAAACATACTTGAAGGATAGTTATTGCTAACACGTTTGCTCTTAATGAACGTCCAGAATGCTTTCGGATTGGTCGTGATGGTGTCCTCGATGGTCGACATATACGCATCATAACATTTACGCTCCAAAGCTTTGGCCCTGTCACGCAGTAAACAAAACGCATTATGGTCAGAAATATTACCATAGATGTTGAACTTAGCTAAAAATGTTGACTTTTCTTTTAAAATTTTTATGAGAGGTGCACTATGCCAAGGGGGATAAGAGTGAGTACTACTCGTTTAGGTATTTAGCTATCTCGCAAACTGTTGATAATGGAATAAAATTCTCGGACCGCGTCCTCCACATCGCCTCGAAGAAGAACCTCGGCCCATTGCGTCACAGTCAATGATGCACGGATTTTATCGTAATCACCTTTCCCATACTGAAATATGGTCCGCCTCGGAACATCTAATAGGTGCAACTGTACAAAGTCAGCACGGATTACAAGAGATTTATGAAAAGAATCCTCAACTAGCAAAGGGTTAGCAGATGCAAATACGGAGACAGTGTCGTTGGAGAGCACCAAGTCTAATATTTTCCCTTGAAAATTAGCGACAGCATTAAACTGGCTAAGATTACATAGCTCCAAGGTGTCGGTAAACTCCATCATAAAGGTGACCGGTGGCGCAACCGGACGAAGTCCAACGTCAGTGGCAACCCAGTCGATGCAGCTCATATTAAAATCACCAAGGATTATAAATTTGTCAAGAGGGTGATTGACGGTTAATTGTAATAATTTGTCCATGAAGTTGGTCAGTTGAGTCGCAAAGTTGTTACCACTGTTTTGTTCACACAGGTATAAAGTGCATAGATGTAGCTTATATACAGACCTATGGCAACTACTGCGCAATAAGAGTGTTACCCATAGGTCTTCGGCACTGGACTGCCAATCTAATTCAGTAGATGCTGCTATATCGCGACGGACCGCTATAATGACACCTCCACCCCGCGACAGCCCTGTTGCGTCGTAGTCGCGATCGCGACGCCACACTAAATATCTGTCATCGAAAAGCTCGCTGTTAGATATTCCTTCCACCAGCCATGTCTCGGTCAAAGTGATAACGTCGAAGTTACTGAGTCTTACGTTTCTTAGGAAAGTCTCGGTCTTAGTGCGTAGTCCACGTACATTCTGGTGATAGATAGTTAGGGTCGCCATTTTTTAATTGAGGACAACAATAAATTATAGAAATAATTATCATTAAGGATGTGTTCTAAAGCAAGTGCAAGCCTGCGTAAGCAAGAAAATTGTCCATACTCCACCCAAACGACACGAAAAAGCAGAAACATTACAATAAAAATAAGTTTTCACTAAAATTCTATAACTAGTTTGAGCAAACAGCAACATATGAAAAGCGTTAAAGAATATAAGCAACACAACATCATACATAACAGCACAAGAGAACAGTGCGTCAAATATAGAAATACCAGCAAGGTTCATAATAATAGATACACACATGCAAACAATGACAATAAAGCAAAAGAGCGTCAAGCAAAAAACAGCCGCCGTCTGCTCCATAATTCTAAAAACATATATTTTTTTTAATTTAAAAATGCATATAGGGGTAATATTACATGCGAGAACAAGCAGTTGAATTCGAATTATGAAACAGTTGTAAGAACATCGGTTCGAGAATCTAATTAATGGATTTTGAGAAGGTCCTTCTCCGATTTCACTATGAAGGTTTTTGTATGCACATCCTTCCTGACAAAAATCTTCATATGTTTTACCCACATGTACTGAAAATTATGCTCTTTCGCAAGGGCTTTAGCTTTAGTCAGGAGAGCTTTGTTCTTCCTTGTGAGATGGTCATTCACGAAGATCCCCATACCTTCTCCACTCAGTCCAATATCGGCTGGCTTAAGGTACTCTTTCAGAGCACGAGATGCCGCCAGGAAATTCTCCTTGACATATCTACCCATGAAAGAAACTATTGTTCTTTTTACCTGCTATGGTTGTTGGAACTCAGTGAATAAAGTTGATGTGGTTGAGTTATAGACAGTACTTGAATACTAGCCTGAACATGTAATCGTAGTCCAATCTGGTCAGGGTCCCATGTTAACAGGGTCACGGAGGTCAGATGGCAGTCGCTCCACTGTAATTACCTTATCTGCCAAATCCTGGATCATATATATAGTCTAATACGCTTTTAATAAGTAAGTAACTAATAACTAAAACTATATTATTAAACCTTATTACCTACTTAAAATATGCAAAAACATAAATGAAAATAGAATAACATCAGGTGGCCCTCTTGCCTGTTTGTCTGCCGTATAACATAAAAAAAGAATCGAGAAACTAATCCAAATCGCTACCTCGCCGGATTGTTCCCAGTATCTCGCAGTATCACGTAGGTAGATACTTACCTAGATACTAACTAGTTACCTAGTATTAATTACTTAACGCTTCTTGCCTCAACAACCCTTCAGACTAAACATAATAACGCTACCTCATAATTAATACCCGTCTGAATTAGGCCGAGTTGCTACAAAGTTTTAGCAAAGAGCCAGTAGGCACTATTGGCCACAGCGTCTTCAAATTCTGCACAAGTGCCCGCACATTCATATCCGTGGGGGCTGCGAAGTGACTCGACCCAAATCCGGCTGGATATTAAACGAGGAGCACTACATATTGCCCGGAATGTCTAGATACACGCTTATGGGTATAAGTAAAAACATGGTAAACTATCTCAGTATCTATACTCCGCTAGTAAGGGAACAAAGGTTTAAGATCTAGCTGCGATAATATGATTTTACTATAATATGTAGCTTACCTAATGATGTGGTGTAAATTCGATAATGGTGTCAAAAGTAGAGAGCGCTGGTGATCACACTTACTTTACTTTTTCGCTATCGGTCTTCCTACGCTTATAAGTAAAAAGCGTGGAAAGCCTACCTATTGTCACCTGAAAGGCTCTACACACCAAAGCCGACCAGCTGTGCATATACGCGTAGTCACTATGAGGGCTCAGATGAAATGCCTCATACCTGTAATTGCGCTGGCTACCTTATTATTCAATCAGGAACACAACAATGCAAGCATTGTTGCTTGGCGGCAGAAATAGATAAGGCGGTGGTACTCACCCAGGCGGACTCCTCAGGCTTGACAGAATCGTACCACCTCATAGATATTATACGACGATTGAATACGAGCCGTTATATCGATGTTCATCAAATTCTCGTTACAGAGAGCGTCGGTGGTCTTGTGGTAAAGGTATCCGACTTGCAAGCGAGAGGTAACGGGTTAAAATCCCACTACTGCCATGTACCAATGACTCTTTTCTGAGTTATTTAGGTACATTAGTTGAATACTATGCGATATTCTTACGGTAAGGGATAACATCGTGATGAAACCTGCATTCAGGCGACTGAATGTGTAACCATGATCCAATCTGGTTAGGTTCCCCTGGTAACAAGGTCTCGGAAGTCAGATGGCGTCGCTCCACTGTAATTATCTGAGCTGCGAAACCCTTGATCATGGTCAAGGCGAAACCCGGGCTGTATGCGCGAGTGCACAAACGGGACATTAACGCCAAGATGATGATTTTTTTATTTTATCCAATTCTCGTTACAATTCGCAGATCCATACTGACACCGGTTGCGACGATGATTCCTGCGGTCTGCTGCAAGGTGGTGTCCTGCATAGACCCGTGGGTTTATGCCATCAATCACCCAAGATACAGGTTCGTTTCTCTGTGTGACATTAGGTTTGTTGGAGCGATTATATTGAAGCGCGATAAAAAACGACGGGAAAACAAAGGCGCCGTTAAACGACCTCATCCACTTAAGGGGTGAAATCCAAGAATCTGTCCAACCCTAGAAACTGTCGAATAGCGAATCTTTCGAATTTCAAATCTGTGCAATCCTGAATCTGTACTAAACCAAATAATTCAGAGCATCTAAACAGGCCAGCGTGCACGAATGGCATGCGCACGCGGGCGAGGCGCGAATCACCGATATGCACTATGTTGGTACAGTCGACAACATATCGACCTACTTACTACCTTAAACCAGTATATGAGCCAGTGTATCGAGCGGGTCACTCGACTACGATGTTGGTGCGGGAAGTTGTTGAGTCTGTGTTGAAGGCTAGAGAGAGTAAACAACACGTAGCCCTACTGTGTTGCGATCTCTCAAAAGCTTTCGATGTAGCAGACCACAACGCCCTCGCCTGTAAGCTAAGACACTACGGCATCGATGGCCCAGCGCTGTCACTGCTGACGGACTTCATGGATGCTAGGCGTCAGTATGTAGTGGCTAGGTGCGGCGAGGTAGCGTCAGAGGGAATGACCACCGAGAAGGGAGTTCCCCAAGGATCTTCTCTCTCGAACGTCGCTTTCTCGATGCTCCTCAATGATTTGCCTACCCATATAACAGAAGCAGACTCGTTTATGTTTGCTGATGACGTAGGTGTAGTTGTGACAGCCCCGACGCTCGAAATGCTCCAACACAAACTAAACGTGGTAGCAAGCAAGTTGCTGAACTGGTTCAAAATGAACGGACTGATTCTAAATCTGACAAAAACTCAATTTGTCCAGTTCACCCTGTCAGGACGTAGCCAGCAGTCGCTATTGGTGAATGTGGATGGAGTGACGATCGAACGTGTACCTGAGGTATCATTCCTGGGCTTCCAAATGGATCAGTCGCTAACATGGGAGTCCCACATAGAACATCTTTGTGGTAAACTGGGAGGTGCATGTTTCGCGTTAAGTCGCATGAGCTCCACCTTGCCTTCGCACGCGGTACGGTCGTGTTATTTCGCTGCCGTGCAGTCGCTCCTCCAGTACGGCGTGGAGCTCTGGGGGCGCGCTGCCGATTGGGAGCGTGTCTTCCGAATGCAAAAGCGCGCTGTGAGGGCGATTGCACGGCTGGCGCACGATACATCAGCGAGACCCTACTTTGTCTCACTGGGTATTTTAACTTTGCCGTGTCTGCTAATCCTACAAGTGGGTATATTTGTAAGGGAGCACTTACATGATTATACCCAGAGGTCAGATGTACAGGTTCGTAAGCTTCGTTTTGGCAACCGGTTGTTGCCAATAAAACATAAGCTCGCAAAAACTGCAAAAACAGTACGTGTTATGGGCCCCGCAGTCTACAACAGACTCCCAGCAGACATAACCGATGCGCCTAGTACTGGTTCGTTCAAAAACAAATTACGTCGTTGGCTAATCGAGCAGGCGTTTTATAGTATGGACGAATTTTACGCGCTTAAAATTAAATAGAGAAATTCTACAATGCATTTCATACATTAATTATCAGTGATATATAATGAAATATTGAATGGGGATATTGAATATTGAATAAATATTGAAATTACTTATTTATTATTTATATACTATGAATAAATAATTAATGACATTATAATTACTATTGACTGATATCTTGTATCTACTTTTATTAGCTAGATAGAACTACTATTGACATTTTCGATTACTATGCTTATTTATAATCTTGACATTTATACATTATTATGAGTAATTTTATTAATTAATACAATTTTGTATCACATTTTATTTATTATGTAACCTAAAATGGTAATTCATTTAATTAAGTTGATAATTGGTATGTTATAATAATTTTATGACGTGTAATGAAAAGTTACCAATAAACAATGTCTATGTCTATGTCTATGATGAGCTAGCGTTTCTATAGACGCGCATAGCTACGTTAGCTTCTTTTATTCTGATTTTGGGTAGGTCGATATTCTGTCTTCTGTACTGCTATCGAACCAACTCAATCGTGATTCACTGTACTGTACAGTGACATCGCATTGCCTGACAAGGAATATCAATGACATTTACTGTGAGATCTAGGGTTTTTGTGTACCCGACTTTTTTAGATACCCGGGTATCGGGTATTATTATATTTTAATACCCGGGTATTTACTAATTTTTTAAGAAAAACGAAGTAAAGGGTGTGTTTTAAACCTTTGGTTTTCAAATTAAAATATAAAAGAAAAAAAGTAATTTTAATATCAGTCAACCTAGCTTTATTGAAAAGTATTTATTCTACCATAAGTCAAAACTATTCAACCACAAGTGAGCTTCATTGCTAAACAAAATTTTGTATAGAGGAAAAAATTTACATCAGCGAATAATATCACGTTGGCCATCGAAATTGGGCGATCTAACTACATTAGATTATTTTCTTTGGGGATATGTTTACGCCTTTAAACCAGAGATGATAGAATACAACAACATGCGGACATGCGGTGAGTTTTTGCGAAATACGGCCGTTTGCTGTGTTAAAATTGGGCCATGTACGCGCCCCTCGCGGCGGCTACTTGGCGCAAATCATGTTCAAACATAAATGGCATTTTATTATCTTTCCAATAATGATAGTTTCACTTATATTAAAACTGTTTTTCTTTTTATTAAATTCAATGTAGACATAAAGGGTTTCCAAAAATAAGCATTTATAAGAAAAAAAATATCATAAAATAAACTAACTTCACGTGAACATAACCTAACTTTTAATTTGTTTTTCTTAGTTGACTTATAACTTATCGGCATCGTATCATAGTAAATATGCGTTTATAAACAATTGCTTTAAAGTCTTTATGGCGTTACATATTAGCGCATCAACAAAATTTTTAATATACCCGGGTATGGCGCTCAGTTTGTACCCGGGTATAACATATCTTAAATATCCGGGTACACCCGACCCCGGGTACCCGGGCAGAAAACTCTAGTATGAACGTTGTACGGTTGGTCAGGAATGAAATGGTTCAACTGTACTGTACATAACGCAGCACAGTGTAAAAACTTTATAACGGTATTTTGTACGAGGCCCGACATGTCTTGGTCATGGTCAGTTTTTATACACCTAGTTTTTCCCAAAGGGCACACAAACTACACAGCCAATTTTAAACTTTCCACTTACTGATCCATTTATTTTTTTATTTCCAGGGCCGAGCTCCAGAAGCGCATACCCTGGCTCGGAGTACGGGAGCCGGATCCTGATGCTGTATCCACCACGACCAGCGTGGTCACCGCCACGCCTTCACAGCCAGCTGATGCATAGGACCTGATGACGAAGGAATGGAGCTTGCCTTAAGTAGCTAGCTTAAGATTGCAGGGAATGGCATGGAAAACCAACACACACACACATCATATTCGCTAATCTGTTTATGAATTTCCAATTTCGAATTTTCGTTTACCGACCCATCTAAAATAAAAATAAATGCACTATTTACTGGCAAGGTGAAGTCCTTTACCTAACTTTTGTATTCAACTTCGCAATTAACATTTTGTGCAATACCTATGTAATTTATATTTTATTTACATAAGTTAATACTCTAACTTTACTTACAATGATATTTGCCTACATAAAAAAAAACTTACTTAACCTAACTAATAGTAAAGGTAATAAGTAAGCCCGTAGATTGTAGGAAAGTGCCCAGAAGGCTGGCCGCGTTGCCCCACTGGATAGCGAGGACACGCTTATGTTTAATTTTAATTCACAAGCAATATTGGATCTGTATCCAAAACAGTCTATAAGACTTATTATACTTTTATCCTTTTATATGATCTTGCCCCCGATTGATTACTTGACAGATTTTTCGTTTTTAGTCTAGCATAGATCCCCGCGGCCCGATATTGAGGACTCTCCTATGGTACTTTCATCTACAGAACTTCATTTACTAACCGCGAAACGTTTCAGGCGATGTGGAACAAAAGGGTTGCGGTGGAGTCCTATTTTAGTTGAAGAACAAGTGTGTGATCATCAATATATTTAGGTTTTATGATTATGCTGTTTTGTCCGTATATGAATAACTGACAGGACAGGACAGATGGTGCATACGCTTAGATTCCTGCTATCTTGCATGCTGTATAATTGCTACAAATAATCCAATACCAGGTGCTTCTAAATTGCTTCGCATGTATTGCTTTGTAATGCGCTCATTACATTTGGCTAAATTTAATCGTCTAAATTCAGAAGTATGAGAGCAAAATGCAAAAGTTAAATGTATTGCTCAAAGAACAAGCAAATGTAATAAGCCCATTAGTTGGACACAATACTTATATCTATCTAATAATTTGAATGCTATGTTAAAATGGACGCCGATTTCGCTCCTACAGGTAAAGGATCCTGAAGGTGATTTAAGTTACTATGTTTTTAAAGAAGCAAAATAAAAAACTCGAAAAAAAATTTGAACCCCAACGACTGCGGCTGTACTTATATCTTATATACCTATTCTAACGAAATAAAGTTAAATGGAGCAAGCACTGGAAATGGTTTTATTGATTCCCGTCTTAAGTGCAAAGTAGGATGAGATAAGTGCTCAAAAGCGGAGAAAATAAACTTTTGCATTGGATTTCCTTTGGATTTGTTCACAGCGCGGGGTGGATAAATGGCAAACCAGTTTGACGATTCTTAAAACACGACTTTTTACTTTTATTTTTACATATTGTGAATGAATTTGTTTGTTACTCAATCTCGTATACAGGAGACTAACTCTCGCGCTGTGACATCTCGAATTAGACATTTTTCTAGCCACATATCTCAATTATTAATGACATTGAAATGTCTATTGCAGCCTAAACATAAGGATAAGGTAGTCAGCTCAATTACAGGCATGAGGCATTTCATCATAATCTTCACTGACAACGCACCTGCGGTTCTGTATTTTTTCGGTGACTGTTACCGTTTTCCATCAGGAGGGCTGTCTGCTTGTTTGTCACTGATTCATTATCATCATCATCATATTGGCGTTAATGTTCCGGTTGTGCTCTCGAGGGCCCAGGGTTCGCCTTGACCACGATTCAGGATTTTGCAGATCAGATAATTACAGCGGAGCGACTGCATTCTGACCTCCGTGACCCTGCTACCAGGGGAACCTAATCAGATTGGATCATATTTACACATTCAGTCGCCTGAATGTGCAAGTTTCATAAGCATGTTTTCCCTCTGTTAGCATTCGACTAAAGTACATAACTCAGAAAAGAGTTATTGGTACATTGCCGCAGTGAGAATTGAACCCGGTACCTCTCGCTTACGAGTTGGATGCCTTAACCACTCGGCCACCAACGCTTCTCTGTGTACCTACTCACATAAAAAATAACAATGTCGAAACATTCTTACCTCGATGTAGATAGTGGTATATGGTACCCCCTTACAAAGTCTCTCGGTTGCAAACAAAATAAAAGGTCGCCATTGATCCGGGCAAAGGCGCTTACACTTAGAGTAGCAGTACCAGACTCGCTAATGACCTGTGGAGGGCAGAGCACCTACTTATTTAAAGGTAAAGTACGAAAAGGACTTGCGCCATGTTATAACTACCTATAGGATTTGATGAATGAATTTGTTTCTGTCTATCTGTCTGTGTCATCGCAGCTCCCGAACGGGTTGACCGATTTGGATATGGTTTTCTCTCTTTGAAAGCCAATTTAATCAAGATGGTTCTTGGCTTGTTTCAAACGACAAGTTGTGTACAAACTTGGAAGTTCCGAGTTCGTACCTCCTCAAAATCTTTGAAAACATTTGTTAGACTGCATTTGAATGTTAATCCGAATGAAGTAAGAACGCAAGCTGCTCGTGATATACACAGGTATACTTACACGTAGCTATATCCAGCGTAAATTGAATGCCTACAGGCAGTTCCAAGATTTCCAAGAGGTTCCAAGAGAGATTACTTCGTATATTATGTGGATAGCGCCGCGAAGGCGCCGCGTGCAACAACGTGCACTCGCGCCGCTCGTCGCTGAAAGGAAAAGTTCACGGTTAAAACTCCAAATAAGCTTTTACTTCACAAGTTCTAAATGACCCTTACAATCGCGCTACACACAGCGAAGTTTCATATGAATAAATAAATAAATATGCTTGGACAAATTCACACAGCGCCATCTAACCCCAGAGTAAGCAAAGCTTGTGTTGTGGGTGTTGATAACTGATATACTACTTAAATATTCTTTTTAAAATTTAAATACAGTATACACTACACCCAGACCCGTAACAGAAATTAAAATTCACCATTTAAATTTCTGCTCGGCCGGAATCGAACCCGGGACCTCAGCGTGGCGACCGCCATGTTAACCAACTGAACTCAGGTCGTCATTCGCGATGCGTTCTATGCAGTTATTAAGTAGGTACCTACTCACAACACAACAGTGCCCCATTCCCCACGAGTTCCTTAATTTCATTAAAACGAGATGTGGGTATAAAGGACCCCCAATGGAACTCTAACAGCTGCCTGCAGTCTTTACACACGGAAACTTCAATTTGCGCGAAAAATCGGTTCAATTTGGCGGGAAATCGCGCTGCGGCCGCGGCCGATCCGTCACCGCCCCCGCTTGTTGCAGTTAATTAAATTTCAGAGCTGCGAGTGTACATAATGTGTTAAATAAATTCATTGCTACCTTCACTTGCTTAATTAGATTTTATGACTAATAGCATCTACGTCGAGTGTAGTCTCTGGTATACCAGCCAGTGTGTTCGTTGATCATTAAAATCTAGACGCTTTCAAGGCTAGAGTGAATAGGTTTCGGGACAGGCATTCTGCATCATCGATCGCATCGTCACTTACCACCAGGTGAGATGGCGGTCAATTGCCTAGCTAGTCCAATAATAAATGAATAAATAAAAGTTTGGATGATTTTGTTTTTTTGTAGACAAATAAGCAACAGTGGCATGCTTACGAGACCGATATCCAAAGTTAAGCGACGCACGCAGTGTAGGGAACTGTATAGGTTACCGTTACGTACTTTGATGCTAGTCGAACTTCAGCACCGCAACGAGCCGATTGGGTCCCTTGACCGCTACAAACAAGCAAGCGGGCCAAATTATGCAAAAGACCACATCCACATATGATTACTACTTACAAATATTATAAATACGAATGTTTGTATGGATGTAGATATTATGTGTGGCCCAGAATAGCACATAGGCCATAATTCATCCCTGAATTCAGTGTGGTTCCCGCGGGAACAGGTCTGGAACGTCGTAACCGAATTTTACGCGGACGAAGTCGCGGGCAAATGTTAGAACCTACCTATGTCAGGCATATTGTCACGGTACTAGATGGGGAACCAGAGATGTACCCACACAGAAGAATAAATCCACATAACTACATAAGTTAAAAATAACTCCGAATCCAAACAAAATCCTTGGAGTGCCCCTTCTAACAGAACGCAAGGAATGTCGTTTCCAAATTAGCTCTGGAACATCAACAAACACAAATCCGAGTTCACAGGGCGCCACGTCAAAATGTTACCACCAAAAAAAGAAAACGAAGTTGCATATCCTCTCTGCTACACCTAGTTAACGCAAGGAGTTTGTCAAACTCATTAATTAGGACTACTTATGAAGTTCTCCAAAGTCCACGAACTTGAAAAAAAGGGGACGGATCTCTCTATAATCATGAGTGAAGCATAAAAATGGCCGCCCATTTATGTGTGTGCGTGCTTTGACACTGTCATTGGCGTGACAGTACAAAAAATCGTACAAAATGGCGGCGGCTTGCTAGACCTGATGTATCTGTGTCAATGTGTAGGTCATGTTCCCATTCCTCTAAATTTGTATGCCGATGGCAGATCACACCACAAATGCTGTGCACCACAAATAAATAAATTATTGATTTATTTAGGTACACGAAATTACCGCACCTTGCATGCTTCACTTCTCTTCAGACTAGAATGGCGTCCTTATTTTTTTGAGGTCCGTGGTTAAGTGTTTGAAAAGGGCAAAATTAAAACATTATTAACGGAGTGGAAAAGAGACATTTTAATTTTACATTAAGTCTTAGGCCTTTATCACTACGCTACATAACTAATTGTAAGCAGTTCAATAGGTACCATTTGCAGTTCGAAGTAGTTGTGAGTGCAGAAAGAAGAACACAAAAATGTCTTGGTAACCGACGACATTGTGTCGGGGGTCCGGAATCTGGATGGCCTCTTGGAGTCCCTGGAGCGCCTGCCAAGTACTTTCGGTGGTCTAGGGGAACTGGCAGACGACGGTTTTATCTCCACTGATAGGTCAGACCTAAACTGATTAGGTACTTGAAATCGAAGATCTTTTCGCGACCGAAAGTATACGATTTTTCCCACTTCCAGATTTTTTCAGTTTCGTAGACACACTATGCAGTGGTATGTACTTAGCAAAGTCATGGAAAACTCGTTTCGGTATCAGGACGTCGCCAAAGTTGCAGTCGGCGCATAAACTATAGCGCCAGTGTTTAGATACCACTAGACATGCAATTGTAAATAAGATTATGTATAAGTAGGATAAGGAGGCGTAGGGATTTCGCTTCCCTTTGCTGTTTATCGCATGTACAACAGTGTTTTTTTATGTTATACGGCAGAAAAACAGGCCTGCGGGCCACCTGATGGAAAGTGGTCACCGCCTCCTATAGACATCAGCAACAGGGGTGCTACCAATGTGTTGCCCGCCTCTATAGACCTCTAATATACCTCTTCTGAAGTACTTGTTTGATATTATGCCTATAGCTACATTCCATCATCGCGCCGCTCACCACCGACAGGGATTTCATCCTCACATCTTGGAGCCAATAATTTATAATTACTCTTGACGCCAGATTCCATAGGCAGAATTGGTAAGAAATCGATAAATTAAAAATCTAATCTACCACAGAATGATAGAACAAAACCATCACTCACATTAACCACTGCTCATATCCTCCTTGTTAGTCAAACCACCATTCCGTCAGACAGAGCAGGGAAACCACTAAACTCGAGACACACCGCTGCGGTTTCGCAACTAGGCCGCGTCGCGTCGGCTTGGAAGCACGAACTCGCCCCCTTTGAATAGCACTGTTTGACACATGAATTCTTGAACGTAACTTTAAACATGAACTATGCAGTGTGTGGTGGGTACGCTCATAGACTTGGGAGTTATTTACTTGCTCGCTATTTGTCTTAATAATTTGATACTACAAGCAGGCATTGAATACGCATGTGCTAGCAGATGAGTTTGCTAGTGACAAACAAGAAATTTTACCCTAATCCAGTCAGTTGTGAGCAAGTCTTTGCATACGAATTTTGATGCCTATTATTATTATTATGTTAAGTGGGTTTTTCAAGGTTAAACGTCCTAGTATTATGATGCCTGACTTTTGATTCTATTTTGAATTAAAATTAAACACAAACAAAATTTTGCGCTTATAATTTCCACAGGCGCTAAGAGCTTTCGAATCACGCGACATCGAGAGCGATGTCTTTCTTTGTCTTTCTGAAAGGATTGACATTTAAAGAGTTATTCTATGCCTACGTACATAAAAAAAAATTCTTTATGTATACCTAAGTAATCAGATTATTGACTTTGATATTGTTGAGAACTACGGAAAGGTCAACCTGACGTCAGATCAGAATTTACGGTCCCCCATGTTTTGAATATTCTACTAAACTATCGAGTAAGCAAATAGAAGCAAGAAATAAGCAATTTCTGGACACTATTTTACCGTTAAATTCTGTTTGTTTTCAGAAAGATGTATTAAATCATTTGGTTTTTTAATTCGCCGCGTGCAGTATGCCTCGGGCTGAGCCGCTCTAATTCGTACACACCTTTAGAAGATACGGCGGTGGTACCCAACCAGGTAGACCTTAGGTTTTACCTTGTCCTACTAGCGAACAGCAACAGTTGAAACAGGACGGTAGTGTAAGACGGCAGCAATTAAATCGAGGCCCTTTTACATGTGGCCAGTTCAGTAAGCCAGGCCAGTAATTGTAATTGTCCTCAAGCCAGTGATCAAGCAAATCCTATGCATTAGCATTGCAATGTTCTTACTGGACTCGCCTGGTTATTCATCATCACAGCCCGTAACAGTCCACTGCAGGACTTAGGGCCTCTCCCACGAAAGGGGAGGTTATTGCCATAATCTCCACGCTTGGCAGGCGGGTTGGAGGTCGCAGTATTTAAATATAACAATGGAAAATGCTGCCGCCCATTTTCCAGACTACGGAGACTCTTTATCTTTTGCCTCGAAAACATTAGTCGCCTTGTACGACACCCATGTGTAAGGGGTTGGTGCTATTCTACTCTGCCGGACACCACACGGCCTGGTTATTGTCCACGTATAAAAGGGCCTTAACTAACAACAATTGATAGGTCGGAATAGGCCCGGCACTCAGTGAGACGGCAGGATTTTTGTGGACAAGTGAAACTGAGCTTAGTTTTTTTAGGTGACTTATTTTCGAACCACAATTCCACCATTATTGTCAACGAACTTTCCACTTTATCGGCATTCTTATAAATTACATACTTACTCGTCTTCAATAAATATAATGTCCTATCCGTCGCGCCACTGACTGTCGGCTTAAACTTCATTTATGTAAGTACCTATATTTTCTAAACAAAAATGCAACATCAAATTAAAACTAAAGCACACAAGTACTTAGTAAAAATGTTTTATTCAAATCCATAATCTGGCTGCAGCACAGCATCACTTAAAATCTATTTACAAGGTTGAAACGCTAAGTACAGGAATGTGGAATGTTTGAAATGAATCAGTTACTACCATGCCTGTATGTATTTCCACTGAAAATGGCATAATATGTGCTTTACGATCATTCTATTTGACGAGATTTTTTTGATTGCCTATGTTGGCACATGGACGGGCACCTGATGGAAAGTGGCCACCGTTGTTCAGGACATCTGCAACCTAAGGGCAGCGGATGCGGTGACAGCCTTTGAGGAACCTGTAGATATGCCTTTTGAAGTGCCCCATTTTGTAGTCTTTTTAAAGAATATGTAAAATCGTAAAACACGTAAACACATACATATTATGCCATTCATGTATAAATTACTTAGGACACCTAAGCATTAGGATGTTTACATACATAATAAAAATAGTGACCTCTATGAGAAAATGTTGATTATGTACTTAACGAAATAATATTTGATTCTAAATTGGGTGTTAACAATTTCACTTACAATATAAATAAAAATAAAATTCCTACTAACTTATTTACATTAATTAAATGTTCCTTACGAGATAGTTTCTCAATGTTGTTTCCCTTACTTAGTGAGTTTTTGGCTCACTTATATTGTTATGAAGTTAGTCAATAAAATTATATCACAATCTCAAAAACACATATCATTAGTGTACTCCTTTTGTCTTTGATGTCAGTATTGACTTTTCTTAAAGCAAGGCTGGATTTCAGTAAAGCATTTTGATGAAATTACTTACATTATTTTCTGTAGCATCTCGCATGGATAGTTATCTACTTAATTAGCAATCATGCAATATGTTTTATTGATTATACAGACAGAGATTATGTATGTGATAAAATGATTCTTAAATTTTTACATTACATTATGTATTTACAATTACATACAATAATTTGCAAATATGTTTACATAGCGATACGCAGACAGTGTTTGTGTTTTACTGGTTGACTTCAAACAGTAAAACATAAAACTGTTCTCTAAAGTAAAATCAATCAAAATGCTCCCAAACGTCATCCAAACCAATCACAAACCCAGGGGGTTGTAATTATTTACAGATACAAATTATGGGATATCTCAAAGGGAAACATTCAAGTCAATGGAGGATCGAAGTTTTATGAAATGTCTTGCTGCATAGATGGTGGTGCCTCATCCTTTTTAACTGTTGCTCAGTGTCATGCAAACATGAAAGAATACTTTAATTTTTCATAAAATCCATGTGCATTTCATTAACATATTGATTTTAACTAACAGATGGTTACTTGCACTTCCATTTCTTAATCATTGTTCTTAAAAAAGTGAAACAAAAATATATGTAAAACGAAAATATACATACAACACATTATTTCTTACTTTCACTATTACGAATATACTACCGTTGTCTTGAGATATCTAATATGTTAATAATCTAATAAGTTAATACAACATGTGGGTGAGGATACGCTTAAACTTAACATAGATTACACCACATAGACACTTACCTGATTTTATTGTAAGTAACACAAAAAAAGGAACAACCAACATATTCAACTAAGAAATGAAAAAGAAAATTGTAAAAAAATTTAAAGAAATAGAAAAGAAAGGAAGAAAGTAACATAAAGTAAATTTGAACTAAATACACATATAAGACGATATTAGATAGATCCAAAAGGGAAGTTAATCTAATTGAAAAGTGTAAGAAAGAACAGGACCGTTTACAATATTGAGCTTACATAAGACAATGATTACACAGTTTCATTACAACACAAAACTGTGAGGCGTTGTGTACACGATGGCGAAAACCAGCACCAGGAGGCCGAGTACCACCAAACAAAGGTATTGTTTGTCCTTAACAATGAGACACCACATCGTCGCGAGCCTACCTAGAGCTCTCTCTTGGAACTAAGACCGGTGCTTGTTGCGGTGGATTGACTGCAGCAGTCGGCGCGCCCACCACTCCTCCAAGTTGAACGGCCTGAAGTTAGCCAACTGGCGAGGCACCATCACCTCCTGGTAGAACTTGGCATCCTCGCTACCGCGCTCCAACTCACGTGTAACCTGAAATCGATACGCATAAATGTTAAGAATATGAAGAGAAAGAAATCTTTTATTTACAGTAGTTCCATGTAGCTAGTTCTGCATAGAACTACTGCAACCTGCTTCCCACTAGTTCCATAGGATAAAATCTAGATAGTTGCACAATTTTTCAAAGCAAAAGCAAACCTTATGAACTTCTGCAGTGTGTATTTCAATGGTGAGGCAATACATAAACTTACAAGAAATACAAGTATGGACAGCGGACCCTGACAGAAGTCAGGACTGACCGCTCAGAAGGTAATGTTGAAGTTATTCTCATGTTGTAAGATTGTCTATCTATCATCTAGGTTCCTAATAGAAAGTGGTCACCGCTGCCTATGGTACGTTAGCAACACTTCTAAAATACCAAATAGACAAATACCCCCTATATTGCCAAAGCCACTGTTCCCTATGGAGCACTGGTGACCTTGCTCAAAATAGCATTCAGCAGCAGGTTAAAATATTCCCGACTCCCTAAATAGACTTAGTGACTTGCACAAAACACGTAGCTGTGTAGCTGTGTTTAAAAATAAACTTATATAAATTACCTTATTCCAAGATTCGTAAATGTAACTAATCAACTCGTCGTGCTGGCTGTTATTGTTATGCTGGACCGGAGGCTGTGCTGGGGGGCTGAGGCGGTTGCCGTTGTGTCCGTTGCCATTATGTCGCTTGCCATTGCCCAAGTGAGGAAGGGAACGGGGCCCACTATTCACGTAGCTCGACCTATAATGCAATTATTAATTAGCTGCAGTATTTATTTGTAAATAAACAGTGGGAATGGATTTTTGTACAATGTAAACTGGATTATCATTCAAATTTCATTATAAAATCTGAGTTATCTCTGATAAAATGGTTGCATTCTGAAGTACACATATTGAATTGATATTGACGATTGAAAGATTATAAAGAATAAATGAGCACTATGTTATTACTTTTATTGCATTGCACTATATTATTACTTCAAATCAATAAATAAATTACTGTTATTAGTAAACTGTGATTAAAAGCTATTGCACTATGCAATAGCATATGGCAAAAGTTCATACAGCTTAGAGCCCAAATCAATAATATTAGCATAGTATTAATATAAACAAAACCATAACATTACAAATTATCTGTTTGGTATGACTAGGTATAATGATTATTGATAACAATATTTATATTAAAATGTAAACACTGCAATAAAAGCTGCGTCGATCGCTTTATCGCTAGTGGCTGCTGGACCAATCGCAAACATCAAACAATGATCATGTGGCACTTTTCAAACATTACTAATCTAATTTGGATTATGTATGCATCAATCCGTTTACCTATTAGAAACATCAAAACATGTCTATCCTGCAAATAGTGAATTTAAGACGTCCATGATATTTATTTCACAGCTTCGATATGCAACGTGAAACTGTAAAGAAAGAATAATGAAACACTGCACTCACCTCATGTTTCTGTCCATATTACAGCTTATCGCACCAACTATTCTCAGAAACAAAAGCTTCTATAGATATTTTTATGTAACTAACCTTATGCTTAACTAAAATCTTAATTCATTTCAACTTAATTACTTATAAATGGTAAAAATAAAGATAAATACTCAGGCAGGACGCCACACATAGAAGAACAAACGAACGTCTATATTTATTGTGTTGTCAATTTGGGTATTTTTTTTTTATTTCCCCGTATGCAACTACTCTGCGATTGGACAAGGTTATTCCAACTATATTTTTACACCAATCAGGTTCATGGTAATCGTGGCTTTACTTATTATAACCAATCATACATCTCTCACAAAGTTCAATGGCATCTTGATATAGGTAAGTGTTTTTGAAGATTGTTATAAAATTGTTCAAATAGTCTTCGTACTACTAAAAAAAACTTTTTCAGGAATAATTCATTCACTTACACTTACTAGAGACCATCCAAGAGAATGAGGATCAATCATTTTATAAAATTTTATAGATTTGTTGATAATATGTTAACCAGGAGTGTTGCGAATATTCCCATCTGCATCCGATGCGGAACATCCGCATTCATTTCGACATCTGCATCCGCGTCTGCCTCCGCATAAATTATTGCGAATGTGAAATAAATATAACTATCCTCTCAACTGGTCGGATGTCAATCGAAGCGAATTAAAAATATTGTCAAGTTTCGCAGGCAGATAATTTTATCGCCCTACATTTCTATATTATACATATAGCTCGATAACTATGAATTTTTCTTTCAAAAATATTCATAGCGAGCAGAAATTGATGTTCACAATTTTCATCATCATCATCACCTACTACATACTGCAAGCGAGTTCTATACAGCCCAGTGGGTTACAGCAGAATTTATAGAGAACCAAAACCATACACCCACACAAATATTTAAACTAGGCACTGTATGTTACATAACAGTTTTCATAAATCACATGATTTTAAATTCACATTATTTCTAAATGAGCATTACATAAACCAGTACAATGCAAAGTACAAGGTCGCTATCTAGTTTTAGGTTATGTATTGATTTTATGTTCTTCATGCGACTTTAGCTCTCACTAAGAAACACACAAACTACACTCATGCAGCAGGTTACAGAACCAGCAAGTGTTTCGACGAGCAACTATTTAGCGACGCAGTATGGGGTATGGGATCCCACTACCATCTCAGGGCCCAAGCCAACCTCACCTGCACGTGGTTCCCCTGCTGGTAGATGGACGAGGCTCTGGCGAGTCGACTTTTCTTTAACGGATTGTGCGTCGGATGGGAGTCCGACAACCAAATAAAAGCCAAAATACCAAAAAACTTATGGCAAGTCAGTTAAGGAAACCGGATACGGATAGGGCATTGTCGCAAAAAGACACGCTGGAGGATCGCCCCGCCATACTTCTGCGTCAAGTCGGTTAGGGTTATCGGGTCCAGGGCGAGCCCGGTTAAAGACGTTAGCCCACTAGCCTACGCCGGCGCAGATTGAATATTTACGAACCTTTAAAAACAGATTAAACCTAAAAAGACAGCAACCGGGCAGCAACATTACTTTTTGTTAAGCAAAACACGCTAATTTTGAAATTTAAGTACTAAGTGAACTATGGATAACTGACTGACTTGCATTTTTATTCTTAAAAATGTTTGACATCCGCATCCGCTTTCGCATCGGTGAATGTGAGTCTTTAGACATTCGTATCCGCATCCGCATCCGCGGATATCTAAACTCCTACATTTACAATATCCCTGGATCTAAAAAATTTGCACTTTGTAGTATCGTTAACTTTGTTCAATAAGGAAGACTTGGCTGTATGAGCTAGATCCCTTTGTCTCTCCCGTAAGGGATTCGAAAAAAAAATACCTAACCTAAGAAACAATAAATTTTTTCTCTCGTAAACAGAGAGATATAATTACCTATTATTTTCCTTTTCTACAGACGACGTTCTCAATAAATGGTTTAGTGTCTTCAGTACATTACTTTTGTTTTCCAATAAACTAAGTGTATGTGAGAAGTATTGTTTGTATGCAGTTGAATTTACAATGACGGATAAATTAGGATTTGAACATCTTCGGATTAAATACAAGGTACGTATTTATTAACATGCTGTAAACACGAATGGTTTTAGTTACGTATTGTTTGTTATTGCATTTTAGTTATACATTCTAATTTCTTTCATATTGATATTCAAAATTTTTAGGATGTGCTCTCGAAAGCCTATGCCACGAACAACATTGATTTGTTGGACTCGTTCTCGAAAAACACAAATGAAGCGGACAGAAAGGCAGCCATGGACCAAGCTTTTAGAGATAAACTACTGGAATTGCTGGTAGAGGAGCCCGACAATCTAGAAAACTACGTTTGTTTCTGCATAGAGTCATGTAGACGGCATATGGTAACTCCTACGATGCCGGTTGTGTTGTTAGGCGACATATTCGACGCTCTTACACTGAACAAATGCGAGAAAATGTTCACGTACGTCGAAAACGGAGTAAACATTTGGAAAGAAGAGTTGTTCTTCGTCGCATGCAAAAACAACCTTTTGAGAATGTGCAATGATCTACTTCGACGCCTATCACGATCTCAGAATACAGTTTTCTGTGGGCGCATATTATTATTTTTGGCAAAGTTTTTCCCATTTTCTGAACGCTCAGGACTAAACATTGTGTCAGAATTCAATCTGGAGAATATCACAGAATTTGGAGGCGACAGCTCCAGTACATTGAAAGATTCATTAGATGAAGAAATGGTAGTTGACGATGAGAAAAACAAATTGGCAATAGATTATAATTTGTACTGCCGATTCTGGAGTCTGCAAGATTTCTTCAGGAATCCTAACACGTGTTACAATAAGATTCAATGGAAAACCTTTGTTGCAGTGAGTATTGTTTTGTGTATTGTACCATATGTATACTAATAATATTATAAAGAGGAAAAGTTTGTATATTGTGGCTACCTTCCGAAACCACTGAACTGATACAGAAAATTTTACAAAGTAAGTTATTACACTATTCTAAAGCCTCTAAGGGTACTTTTGGTCACGGGATAGTTGAATATTTACAGTAATCCAAATAAACAGATTTAATTATGCACGAGTGAAAACCGTGGGGAACAGCTAGTATTACATACAATATAACTTTAAAAAAATTTAAATACTTGTTTAATATTTCAGCATTCGGGTAGTGTACTATCAGCATTCTCATCGTATAAGTTGGAGGCTGTCGAACTACAGAAGTCTAAGCTGAACAGACTGAAATCTATGAGTGATATTGAAATGCAAGAATCCAACAAGGAGCAGCACTACTTCGCAAAATTCCTCACAAATCAGAAGCTGTTAGAGCTGCAACTGTCCGATTCAAACTTCCGGAGATGTGTGCTTATTCAGTTCCTGATATTGTTCCAGTATTTGACGTCCACTGTTAAGTTTAAAATGTTAGTGATTACTTATATCTGTTATAAATTTGATCTTTTTTGAAGATACTATTGAGATATACAAAATTACAAATATAAATAAGCAAATGAAACCAGTATCTTTTAGCTTTTGTTACTTGAAACTTGTGAAATTGGATTGTGAAAAGTTATTTGTAATATTTCTTTGTGCAGGGAATCTCAAGAGTTAAAGAATGACCAGTTGGACTGGGTGAAGGAGACTCAGACGATGGTATTCCGTTTGCTTGGAGAGACCCCACCAGATGGCAAGCGATTTGCTGAGTGTGTCAAACATATACTGAAAAGGGAGGAGCACTGGAACAATTGGAAGAATGATGGGTGTCCGGGTAATTATTGTCTAATAATAATAATTAATAATAGGATTGAAGTTTGACACTTACATGTTGATAGTTTGATGTTTTTCCTCTAGAGGTAAGTCATTAGAATGCTTTGTTATCAATTACACAGAGTTCCAAAAGCCGAAGCCTCCACCACAGGCTGACTCCGGGGAGGAGGTCAAGAAAACAAAGAAGCGTCGGCGTCCCGTGGGCGACATAATTAAGGAATATGAAGGGCAGAATAAAGTCTTCATGGGCAAGTAAGTGTGTAATTTCTTTACAATTTCTTTTCGTGATATAGTATTGTGTCAAAATTTTATGTTTACCAATTTGATCACAAGAGCAAATTATTAGGCACAGTTTCTTGCCAAATTAGGTTGTGGGTGGGTGCAACAAAAATAGTTTTATTTATTTATTTAACAATTTATTGTACACATGAAAGTTTAAGGAAAAATAAAAAAAAATATATAATAAAGTTTTCTGTCTGTTAAAATCTACCTTTTGCTTGCTGTTATGTATGTGCGACAAAAGCCCTCAACTCTTAATTGGTACTTTTCAACTTCATGTATGTATAACAGATAATACAGTTGGTTATTTATTGTTCCAGCAATGAGTTGACAAAGCTGTGGAACCTTTGTCCCGACAACCTTCAGGCTTGCAGGACCAAAGAAAGAGATTTCATGCCATCATTAGGTTTGTATTAAGAGTTTTTAGTAAGAAATTATAAGGTACATTTTGAACCAATATAATTACTGTGCTATTCATTCATCTATCAAATGTAATAATAATAAAGAACAAGAGGATAAGTAAGTACTTTGGCTACGCAAAGTCAAAGTCTGGGTAACTAAAAAATTGTTTTTATGTGCCAGATTGTGCACGGGCAGGTCAATGTTTTGCGGGTCTACTAAACCTTTACTGTAGCTATTAGCTACAATGTTGATTTTTTCTTGTACTCAATGACAAAGGATGGCCTATGGCGCCCTCACAGTCTATGAGTATTTGATATTAATTTCAGCGTGATACGCGTTCCCGCGAAAAAGGGTTTTGCTTGACAGATGAACACGGACTAAGTTTTTTTTTTTTACACCACTAATGTGGCAACCAAGCTTACGGCCTGCCTGATGGTAAGCAGTCACCACAGCCTATGGACGTTTGCAATACCAGGGGCATCACCCACGCGTTGCCGACCCCGTAAAAAACCTTTTCGCCACTTTTATAGAAGAACTCCATGTTGTATCGCCAGGGAATACCTCTCTTATAACAGCTCCGATTTTTTATTATTTCAATCACTAACTATCATCATCATATCAGCCGAAAGACTGCTGGGCATAGGCCTCCCCCAGAGCTCTCCACAAAGGGCCGGTCCTGCGCCTTCCGCATCCAGCTGGTACCTGCGATCTTTACCAGGTCGTCGGTCCACCTTGAGGGTCGGTCCACCAATCACTTATTATACCTGCCTAAACCCCCTATTAACCCCCCCAGAAACCTACATGATGACCGGCGCGGACAGCTCCGGCGCGAGCCGCACCGGGCAGGGCGGCTGGGGCTGGCGCGCGCTGCGGCTGCTGGCGAGGCGGTCGCCGCACTTCTTCGTGCACACCAACAATCCTATTGGGAGACTGCCGGATTATCTTGATGATATGGTTGGTGCTTCACCTTATACATAAGTTATACAAAGTTCCCGCGGTGTGACACTATGTGTCTATCATAGATACATAAGATACAAAAGATAGAGTGATTCAAGAAGAAAGTTTATAAGCAAAAAGGGTAGGTAGGGGTAAAGTAGGTGTACGCGAACGAAGTACATACTAAATTCTGAGATTAAATTCTTTATTTAAAATCATTGAAATATTGATAAAAAAAATTAATTAAAGTTTTAATGAAATCGTACGAATATTTAAGAAACACTAAATATCCTTGGTTTTTTAATAGGGGCAATTTGTGTAACACTTAATCCTGAATTTCAACTCCGAGTTTAGTCTTTTTATCCCCGGACGAGAAAAGAGGTGTTATAAGTTCTACGTGTGTATCTGTCTTTGTGTGTGTCTGGCATCGTAGCTCGCGAACGGATGGACCAATGGGGATTTCTTTATTTGAAAGTTTAAAGGAGATTATTGTAACCTTATTTCATTTACATCGGTTTAGTAGTTTAAGAAATATTCTGCAGCCAAACAACAATTGCGGGTTAAAGGATATGGTAGCCAATGCAATTATAGGCATAGGGCATTTGATCTGTCGTCACGGTGACAACGCACCTGCGGTTCTGTATTTTTAGTACCTTCAACCTAAATGCAAAAGCCCAAAGAATGGTAGGTGAAGTGGGAAACGCGTATTGGGAAATCAGAATATGGTAAGACAGAAATCGGGACAGCAGAGATTGGTCAAACTGAATGAGCTTAAGTGGCAGTGGGCAGGGCACATAGCTCTCAAAACAGATGGCCGATGGGGCAGGATAGTTCTCCATTGGCGACCGCGTAAAGCCGCAGCGTGAGTAGGCCTCCCACAAGGTGGACTGACGATCTGGTAAAGATCGCAGATCCCAGCTTTATGCGGAAGGCACAAGACTGGCCTTTGTTTTCTGGCGGAGGCCTGTGCTCAGCAGCGGGCGTCTTCCGGCTTATGTGATAATGATGATGATGAATAAGCCCAGAAATTTTATAACTTATTAATAGTCAAAACCGCTTACAGGTGAAGCGCGTGTCTCGAGAAGTGGCCTCTAAGGCCGAATCCAACAACACCAATGGGGATTCTACGAACAACGCTGGTGACAAAATAAAGCAGGTAAGGTTACTTTTAAACCGCGTCGCAAAGACTATCTGTGTGTCTGTCTCTGCCATCGGAGCTGCCGAACGGATGGATAGATTTCGATGCAGTTTACTTTATTTGAAAACTATGGCTTATTGTGGCTTGCCTTAATGCGTTGCCTCCAATTTAATATAATTATGAGTAAGAAAATAAAGTCTACAAATAATTTTGTCTCAATTTTTAAATATATTATCTGGTGTTTTTACAATTTTCTTTCAGAAGTTTAGTCGCTGGCCTACTGTAATGTATTATCAATTCACATTTAGTTATTGTTTTAGTTGTTTGTTTGATTAATTATTCAGTACGCAATAACTTACCTGTCCCCTAGATTTCGTAACTTTAACTGTAGCACTTTGCTAAGGGAAGGTCTGCAATATTTCGTGTGTCGTATTTCTCACACATGTGGGAGACAACGCTCTACGAAGCCAATTGATAGTAGAATATAGTAGAATTTATTTATTTGCTTCAGGCTACAAAGGCCCATAGAATAAAATAATAATAATAAATAAAATAGTAGAATTAAAAGTATATATAGTTAAATCAATTCCGGCTCAATTCACCGTGAAATGGTAGCGGTCGGCAGTGCAGCGGTCGCCATCGGTCGGTGGCGCTGGCACATGCTTTTAAGCTTTATCTCTATTAGCAAATTTCTCAATATCACATTGAAAAATGATCGCGGTGTCACAAATCACTAGTGCCCGACTGAAGCTTCGGCTTCGGCCACCTTCGGCGAAACATTCGGCTTCGCTCGGGTTTGGGCTTCTAAGGCTCCTAGCAAACGTCTTAATTTAATAAACAAATAAATAAATATTATAATTCACATTATTTCAAGGTAAATAAATTGCAATTTTTTTATTTATCATCTTTAGATTAACCACTAAAGATAATTTATGAATCACCTTTCTATACAATCAATTTTAAAATTTAAATATTTCATGATTAATTGTGGCTTGTAGCCGATCTTGAACAAAACTTCTTAGAGCTTTCGGTTTCGGCCGAAGGTTGTGGCGATAGCCGGCTTCGGATTCGGCCCGACAATGAGCTTCGGTCGGACACTCACGCACACTGCTTGAGTTGCGACACCGTGCTACGCGGTGGGCTTATACATCTCATTAGAGTTATGGAGATGATAGTAAAACTGCCGAGCTTACCGTTGTCACTTCGTTGTGAATTGAGCCGTACGTAACCGGTTTTATCTCGTAAGAGTTGTGAAGTTGGTAACGTACCGTTTTGACTTTGAAATTGGATGTTCTTGTAGAGCCTAGTACACTATGTAGCTCATAGCTATTATGTACGAGGGCAAATATTTATAAAGTTGTCTGAAAGGAATAATTCAAAAAGTGCTAAAAATAGAGAAAGTGCCAGCCAAAAAAGAGACTTTTTATTACCTCAGCCACGCTATACGACCAGTACTAGAATTGTTATTGTAGCTTGACAATCTAGAATTCGATTGCAATCATACAAATGGTAGATGTTCAGGTTTCAATAACTATTCTAGAGATTGTCGTATAGCGTAGAGGTGGGCAACACATTGGGGATACTAATATCTATAGGCATCGGTTACCACTTTGCATCAGGTGGCCCGCTTGCCTGTTTGACATAAAAAACTTTACTGTCATTAAAAAAAATTCAGAAAAATGCATGCAGTCAAATTGCTACTAGCCGTGTGGTGTCCGGCAGAGTAGAATAGCACCAACCCCTTACACTCGTGGGTGTCGTACAAGGCGACTTATGTTTTCGAGGCTAAAGATAAAGAGTCTCCGTAGTCTGGAAAATGGGCAGTAGCATTTTCCATTATTTTATTTAAACACTGCGATCTCCAACCCGCCTGCCAAGCGTGGAGATTATGGCAATAACCTCCCCCTTCGTGGGAGAGGCCCTAAGTCCTGCAGTGGACTATTACGGGCTGTGATGATGAAATTGCTACCATAATTTTGTTGGCCGCCACTTCCAAATTTTGGTACTTTTTGTATGGGCCGTTGAATGGTCACCTAAGAAATTAGAGGCGCGTTAGGACCTTACGACTGCTTTCGTTGAGCACCTCATGCGCTTATTACACCTGGCTAAATTCAAGCGACTACATTCAGAATAACAGTGCGTAAGAGCAAATCAAAATGGAATGTATTGCTCATAGAATAAGGTCGTTTTTGTATCACTTATATTATGATTCGAAAATGGACCTTATTTTATGAGCCATAGATTCCAATTTTATTTGCTCTCACGCTTTTTTTTATGAATTAAGTCGACTACATTTAGCCAAATGTAATAAGCGAATTAGCTAGAAATATCTCGCTCTGGCTCGCCCGAATAGCCCATCATGCTACGCTACGGGTACTGGAGCCATAGGATAAAACAAAGATTGTAAAACTATTCGTCTTAATTTTTTATTCAAAAGTTTAATCAACACAACTGTCTAACATTAAGAAGTTCCTGACAGAAACTGAGTCTCAGTACAATTTCAAAGGCTACAAATGTGGTGTTACATATCAGAATTACGCAAATTATTTATGTTCCGAAGTATGCTTACGATATTGGTGTGATTTAATAAATGTCCCTATGCCTCAGGAGCAGCTCGAGGAAGAAATTACTGAGGAGCAAATGGAAGCAGACCTCATAAAGGAGGGCGATACCAATGATATTGAACAGGTAAACACTTTTCTTATAACTTGTACTCAACCGTCGTAATTGTATCAGAAGAATTAGTATAAATGTGGAATTGGCAAAAGAGGTGTATTATTTTATTTTATTCGGAAAACAAACAGTACTTAATAGCTAAATAGAATCAGTACGAAGAATCTATCGACCATTTTCATGTTTTTGCATATTAAAGTCTAAATAGTAAACACTTGCTTAATTAATGGGACACTATGAATTGGATGCTAATAACAAAATAATATTTAGGGAACTGAATCAAACAAGTTTTTGTAGAGTGCAACTCAATTTTTTTGGTGTATCAGGATCATAGCTTATGGCACTCGATAGTCTCTGCCTACCCTCTGGAGTGTATATTTGACGAATTCAATGATCACCTCAATAGTGCAGTAGTCACCATGCCGGCTTCCTGTGCAGACGGTCCCGGGATCGATTCACAGCCGGGTAGAAATTGAAGTGAATGGTCCCGGATAAAAGACATGTTGCTGGTGGATAGTTCAGAGTTTCGGAGTGACCTAAAATTCTCCACAATGTGGGCTCAAGCCCAAAGTAGACTGTGGGCGTTGTAGGTGATTCTACGTCATCGGATACAAGAAAAATTCCACAATGTAGCTATAGTAAAGGTTTAGGAGGCCCACAAAACGTTTGTCTGTTCGTGCACAACCTGGCCCAAAAAAGGTTTTTTTCTTGTACTCGGTAACGTAGGATAACCTACGAAGACCTTACAGTCTAAAGACTATTACACACTGTAGGTATGAACGCAGAACTCCTTCCTGTACAGGTCCCAGACTCGACACACATCGTCGAAGAAGACTACGAGAAACCTTCCCGCGCCCGCCTCACGATGATCACGCCCACCCAACTCGACGCTGTCTCCACAAAGCTGGAAGACTGGAAGAAGCTCGCCTTAAAACTTGGCTACCAAGCCGACGAGATCCAACACTTCGAGAGCGAAAATGCAACCGAAGAAGCCAGAGCCAAAAACATGCTGCAAATATGGTTCGATGGCGACGAAGATGCGTCAGTGGAGAACCTGCTTTATATCATGGAGGGGTTGAAAATGGGGGATGCTTGCGAGGCGCTGAAGAACGCTAAATGACACCGACTCAAGCGGAGACTGAAAAGGACTAGATGATTAATAAATAAATGTGATTTTGTATGAGATTTGAGGTGTTTCATTTTGCAAATTTTTCGACCCTTTGTTGGTATTCGATTGAGCTGAAATTTGGTATACCTATGTAACTTGGATGACAATGCATTAACATGGTACCATGGAGCTGGTCTGACGATGGAGTCGGAAAGTGGTCATAGG
This sequence comes from Blastobasis adustella, assembly GCA_907269095.1. Lineage (NCBI taxonomy): Eukaryota > Metazoa > Arthropoda > Insecta > Lepidoptera > Blastobasidae > Blastobasis > Blastobasis adustella. The sequence goes on from OU026131.1 coordinate 12,926,601, forward strand.
AACTATTGAACGCAAGAAGATAACCCCATCGTGTTTGGATTCTTTGGAATGGTCTTGATGAGTAGGTACACCGCGCAGTAAAAGCTTGTAATTATTTTTTTAAATTTGAGACTTTATTTAATGTCTTTTTGTGATGTGTACCTTTGGATCCACTAGCACGAGTTTTAAATCGATAGGTATCTTCTGTTCATGTTAAAATATGTAGGGTTTGTTTATTGATTCGATTGCGATGAAACTTTAGTGAGTTGCTGAACATACGCCTGGGATAGCTTCCAAAAACTCTTTCGTTTAATAGGCGCAAATGAATGTGTTTACAAGAAAGAATGTGCAAGGAAAATTTATGTTTGTGAATTCGGTATTCAAACTGAAGCTTCGTGGTGGCTTAATGACGTCACGATTATAGCATTCCTGAATTTTCCTGGGCCATTGTCGGCACGTAGTCCGGTCATTTATAAAGCGAACTTACAATGTCGGCGCGCTCGAATTATAACCTGCCGCATTTCCTCATCGTGGCTGACTCACGCCGCGCCCGAAACAGAACTTATTACGTACAACCCTTAACTGGATCCCGTGGTCACGCGATTCTAGCCCTTCGTATGTGAAAATAGAGTCCAACCGAATCGTTCCACAAAACTTGCTAAGCCGGAAATCGGTCCAGTTTATGGTGATCCCCGATATTTTCAGTGGGTGGGGAAAGCGTTCAGAAGAGGGGTCAACATACGCTGGGCGGCTAGCGACGCCTGCGGTGTTTACAGAATCGTGGAATAGTCGCTGCACCGAAATTAGTTTGAAACGAATGCGTCAATGGGCAGTCGCTGTGAGGCGGCGGCGCGCGCGCATCTTGCCTCCTACATTTTTATTTTATGATACGATACGCGAGGAATTTTTTTTCCGCTTATTAAAAATATACCGGGATGGCTGGGTGACGTTGGTTGGGAGCAGGCGGCCAGGATCTTGTGTGATTTGTATCGGAACGTAGATATCGTAAGTACTGTGTGTGTGTTTCGGTGTTGAAAGCTTTGTTAATTGCAGGGGCAACTGCAAGCTTTGATCTTCGTACAGCAAAGTCGAACGCGCAGCTTTGTTTATGGTTTAATTCCTTGGTATTTGCACACTGCCAATGTGGGTACCGATTGTTGTACCATCTTGCTGTTTGAAGAAAACCATGCAATTGAGCCATCAGATAGTCAAAACCAATCACGATAAAATTGTAACACCATAGTTACAATTGAGCTCCTCTAATATTACTTCTTAGACTGAAGTAATAAAAGTAGGGAATATACGAACCATGGTACATAAACCTAGTTATTTTTACACGGGCCAGCATTTCGGAATGCCATGCCAGGCCGTAAACTTTTATGAGGATATGATTCTTAGGCATCTATCCATACTTGCATGTAGGTATCCAATCCGACATTGTTCACACTGAAAATGTATAGTAGCTTGCTTCTTCTCTTTGCATCTAAATAAGTCTAAGCTTTAACAAAAGCGACTAAAGAATAGGTACAGGTTTCGATATAGTATGATATAGTTGATCGAAGTCCAGGGGTGTAACGACTCTTTCCTATATTCAATGGGCTTAACCACATAGACACCATTATAATATTTAATTTGTCATTAGTAACAAAGCAAAACTTCGGTTGGAGTGAGCAAACGGGGCACTGAGGCAAAACCCCGGGGTATTCTGTGCCCCGGGTGCCTTTTCGAATGGCCCCCTTCTCGAACCATTTTCTTTGTTGCTCGCAATAAGCAGCAGTGAGGCAGATATGTATCTGGCTCACTGTTATGGAGCGACTGATTAAAGTAATAGGTAGCCAGTACCAATTTGGTACTGCTAAACTGGTACTGGTAGAAAAGCCTACTTCAAGGAAAAGCGGAGTTTTCTAACTCAGGCTAAATGCGTCAAAAGGATTAACAAACTTAAAATAAGACTCCAATCACGTAATTTTGAAAGTAGTTAAAAAAGAATTCATGCCAATTTTTGCGTAAGTACGATCTGTTGGATGTATTTCCTACACAATAATGTCATGACTATACCTACTTAGCACCAGAAATTGAGGAGCAGTGTGATTACAATCTGTAACTGCAGTCCTTCGACACTAACACCCAACACCCAATGTTCAATTATAATTTTTGTATATGCAATGGTTCATTATCACTATTCACAGAACAGAATGCTAATGATAGGTAGGTATTCAAAGTGATGTTCTATTCCTCGCCTTGAATAAGTGCTTGAAAGAACGTTGGCATCGTTAACTCGTACCTACACGAAGGAAGCGTGTCTTGAATTTAACAAGACTTCGAAAAAGGAGAGTTAGCATAACGTAACCGTAACAGAAAGAGGCGATCACAATAGATCAGTAATGGTCGCAGTGATACTGGGTCTAAAAAGCCTTGGAGAGCCCACATTAAAAATAAAAAAAAAACATGCCCGTGGGGATTATGAGGCAGCACTGCCTCCTATCGAATAAAATAGGTACCTATGCCACGTGGAAAGTCGCGACGCGTTGTCGCGACTATGTGTAAGGACCCCCCCCCCTCACGTGAGTGGTATTAAAAAGGGTAGGTACGCAGTACGCCATGACGTCTTGTTCAATCTAATACAACATGGCTACAACTAATGTATAAGTATACCTACATGCAACTTTAGTTGAGGTGAAACTAGTTCGCAATCAGTTTTTTATTTAGAGTTTAGATTGCCGTGTGGTGTCCGGCCGGAGAAGAATAGAACCAATCCATTTGACTTCAAACGACTAAAATTAATCAGCTAGCATCTCCGTAGACCAGAAAATGGGCAGTAGCGCTTTCCATTTTAGCACTGCGGTCTCCAACGATTATGGCAAAACACTCTGATCAAGTGATGAAGACTCAAGTCCAGCAGTGGACTATTCAGGGTGAATTAAACGGCAAAAGTTGTGTGCCAGTACGAATCGGGTTCGAACCCCAGGTGCCGCCATGTACCAATGACTCTTTTCTAAGTTATGTAGGTACATTAGTTGAAAACTAACCGATGCTTTTACAGTGCGGTAAAACATCGTGATTAAATCTGCGCATTTAGGCGACTCAATGTGTAACCATGATCCAATCTGGTCAGATTCCCCTGTTAACAGTGGCACGGAATGCAGCTAATTACAGTGGGCGACTGCCCCACTGTAATTACCTGATCTGCCAAATCCTGGATCATCATCAAGGCGGTTCCCGTGCCATTGCACGCAAGGGCATAACCGGGACATTATGACTTCTCTTCTCTGCCTACCCGTTGGGATACGGGCGTGAGTGTCTTGAGTTCATATTGTCAATCAGAATAAAAGCTCACTAACGAAGACTTAGTGTAGATACAGCCAGCTGTAGAGTGACTTACTTACTATTGGCGTGAGATGTGCTAACTGTGGTCCTTAGAAGACTTTTAAAAGTCTTTGTATTGTTAATCAATTTACTATTCTGCCTTTTGCTTTTGATGACCGTGCGAAGATGATGTAGGTACCTATGTGGTTTGTCTATTTGGTTGTTTTTAAACTTGTTCACTGCAAAAGACGCAGTTTTGTAGGTGTAGCTATGGTTCATGAACATTCCCCTTACCACCTCGAAGAGTATCGGGACTATTGGCGCCGACATATCTAATGAAGCCCAATTTAGGGATCATTTGGCGGGCAAAGTCAAACTGACTTAAAAAACTTGGGGTGCTTAATAAAACCAAAAAGTGATTCATACCGGGGCATCGACTTTTGCTCTACCTACAGCTTCCACCTATGGGCCACCGGCAAGTAGGCGTGTGCATCACCCGTGATTAGGTCTGACGCGGTCCGTACGAACGAGCAGTCGATAGGGTCCTGGATGGAGGAGGGTAGCTCCCATCTATAGGCTGGTGCAAAAAATACCAACTCCTTCCGCTTGATTCCATCCAACGCCGGGCTATTCGATCCTCTACTCAGGCGGTTCGGAATGTTTCGAGGAACTGTTTAGTTTGATGCCTGCATCACTTTTCCGCAACCGCATCCTCCGACGATGTGATAGATTTCATCCACATCATCTGAGTGCTTAGCATCCAACTGACGTACGAGCATCGCAAGCCTTTTTATGGCGCACATGCAAGATGTGGAATGAGTACCTCCCGAGACCTTCCTTTGCACTACATTGTACCTACTGCTGCGGGATGTATATGTAAGCGGTCAACCCTGGCTTCTCTTCTCTTACGCTGTCTCTTCTTCTCCTCTTCGCCCGGTCTTGGGCGTCGTCGCGGCATAAGCCGTTAGCTCTCGGATCGTCCTGTCAACCTATCCCTTCATGCGCCTCCAGTTTCGGTAACTATTTCTCACGTATCCTTGGGGCATAAGCAACACGTGACTATTCAAGCGCACATGGGCCTCGTCAATCATATTCGTCATTAAAAATAAAAATCTTACAAATTATCACAAAATGATTTAATTTGTAAACTGGAGTCGACCGCTAAAATATTTTTAACCACTAGTAGACCTTACAGGTCCAAAGTTTGGCGACCCCTGCATTACAACATGGAGTTTTTCTCATGTCTACAGGCACCTCAATGACTACGTAAAGCTCCCTTTAGGTTGTAGATGTCCTGATCGACGGTGGTCGCTTTCCATCAGGCGGACCATTCGACATCGTCGTTTCAACATCGTACATTTGCGTACTCGAATGGTATACTTACATTCAGTCTGCTAGTGTAGAGCATAGATACACCCATGTAGAAATAGCAATTTAATGTAAATACTCCGGGCATAATGTTCGATTAACCTGTGATGTTCTGTTTAGAGTAATGGCGGCTGCGCATTCGGGCTGCGCGTGTACTTTATACGGCGCAGCATTTGTTAGGCCAGACCACAAACATCCGTCGGTCGGGCGTTGCAGACAGATTTTCATCAGCCCATTTTTCAGCAGATTTTCACAGCGTATATTTTCGTAAAGTGGAACGAGCAGCGGTTATAAACATAACATTCCCCGACGTTAGCGCAGCACGGCTACTTTTGTACATAAATCCGTAAACACCATGCGCGCGCCGCCGCGTTCGATTGGTGAAGATTTCCGAATTAAAAATAGAACAGCACTCATTGGCCCCGTTATGAATTTATGATGCTGGCTGGATGCGCGCTGGAAGGTGGTCCTCCTTACGACTTCCCTTGCGTGCGAGTGACTCAGGAGCTGTCAAAATATGCACGCAATAGCAATATTTCGTCTCCCAACTCAACTGTGAAATTGGTGGGAGTTTAGTCAGTCATTCACTGGCAAAATATATTTTGATTACGAGTACCTATGTCAAAATGTTTGGCTAGAGCTAACCAACATTCCACATGTGACCGTTTCTGCTGTTAATAGAAAATAATTGTTGGTATAGGTAGGAACTTGATGCAAAAAGTATGTAAAATATAAGTAGGTACCTACTTTAAATATTATGTTGATATGTACTAGGTACGTAAAGATCTCAGATGTCTTCTCTTTAAATATCCTTTCCCTGCGAGGTCCTGTTCCTATGACATTTCCCGATGCCGTTTCCGATACAAAATAGATCTCAGACGTCGCCACAGGCATAAAAAATACAATGTAAAAAGTCTACACATGAACTCTCCAGCCTCCTAAACAGGCGAGGCGACTCATTAAAACATGCGAAGCGACAATACAGACCTACATAAATCACGTCCTCGAAGGAAACCGCTTACATTTGTGAATGATAGTGAGTGTCGCTGTGTCGTGCCGTACAAATCGGTGTGCGCTACGATACAGGAAGCTGCGCACGCGCAGTTCATTCCATTGGGTTAATTTTAAAGCGCGCCGCGTGTCGCTGGATTAAGAAGATGAGGGGAGGATACTACAAATCTCGGCAAGGATCTAATTAGGAGGAGAATGACGGGTCTGCGTTCCACACTTGTAGATAGGCATGCTAGTTAGGTACGGTTTCATAATTCAGAAATTAACACGATTAATTAAAGTGGTGTGGTGCGCATATTTGCAGACTTAGCTGTCTAAAATAAATAGGTCGAAAATAATTAGTTAGTTTCGGCGGTCGTGCGACACATTTTATACGTATTAAACATTTTTATTTGTAGTTGTGCAACTCAGGTGCTGACAGAATATCAGTGTTGTTTCACCGACTAGCAACAGTATGCTGAGTCGACTCCGATTCTTTGTGCAGAACAAGATACTTTCAACGTTGAATGTAAATTTATCAATTTGTTTCTCTCTGTGTAGGTACTATTTTGTATCGCATCGTGAAATAAACATATTCTATTCTATATGTAGCTGGATGATGATTGACAAAACTTTTCTTTAAGCTAAAAAAGCAGTTAAGTATATTATTTATTTATTTAGATAAACAAAAGCGGTAGATATCTACTGGCATGGACAAAACAAATAGTAAGCACTGGTCTAATTGTGGTAGCGTGCTTGCGAGACCGATAGCCAAGGTGAAGCAACGCTCGCAGAATCCGGGAACAGGATGGGGGACCGTTCGTACTTTAAGGCTAGTCGGAATTTCAGCACTGCCGAGCCCGCCACTCATTATAATTTGGTATTTTTTTGTTCCTACGATAGATAGAGAGATAAAATATTTATGAAGCTTTGAGTGACTAGAATAAAAATATTCAATACAAACACACACACGTTCGCCTTGAAATGGATATATCTTCAGACACGTTTCAGGTGGTCCTTGGCAGCTTACCCGGCTACCGCACCCGCGATCCATTGACCCTATTAAACCTGCACATATCACAACACAAATAATAAGACTTACCAGCCGCTTCTTTCCTTGTTTCTATTCAACAATTCGCCTGTTAATCCCCAGATTACACGACATAAAACTCTTTCATAGCCGCTTTGTCCAGTCCGTTTGTTGTTGGATGTTTTCATAATCTCGCTGTCCACGGCATAAACTACTGCCGGAATATCAACACGTTATTATAGACTATTAACGTCACATTCAGAATAAAAGACGCAGTATTCCCACAGGTTCGTAAACAAGACCAGTGCCGCTGATTTCATAATCGCTCGGGGCAGGAAGAAATCGTAAATTTTGGTTTAAAAAAAGATGTCTTTTGTTGCGGTTCGGAGCGTCCGCTGTGTCGAGGCTGGGTTGTGGCTGCGAACGTAATGGTTTCGTCATCGTTTCAGAAAGGCACGGGAAAAAGAGACTGGCTCAGGAAGCGATGGCTTATCGGCGTTAAGGCTAGGGTCCCCCGAGCCCGCTTCAGTGTGCTCCATACAAACGCAATTTGATCATATTTTCAATATTACGCTATCAAAGAAAATGAAATTTTGTAAATGTGATCCAGAAAGCAATATCTGTGCTTTCGTGGAAGTTTTAGATATGCGGCGACCAAATGTTGGAACAACCTGCCGCCTCCCATCAAGGAATCGAAAACGATTTCATCTTTTAAATCCAACATGAAACTATACCTTTATGAACACCAGAAATCACTCCCTATAGGCTGCAGAGTTGTTCCAACATACCTTAATTAACTATCAATTATACTCGTGCATTAAAATTATATTCATATTTATATTTATTTATAGTAATTATACAAATACACTCATAACTCTCAATTGGTATTAAAGCGTGTCACATACATATGGTTTTTATACATATATTTATATAATTAGTTATAAACACACCGGCTTATAAGATTATGGGCATATGTACAGCACTACGTTACCTGTCTGACCACTTGGCGAGTAACCCACGCACTAACTGTAGGGCTTAGCTGAAAATCAGCGCTGTGGTCTCACTGCCTACAGCATATGCTGAGCTGAGCTCTAGTTTGGCATGACACTACAATCTAATTTATGTTAGTAAGAAATATATTGTTTATTTATATTGTAGAAATTGCCAAATAAATACTATGTCTATGTCTATGTCTATGCTTGTACTTTATCAGATTTTCGTTAAAATATGTCGTTTCAAGGTAGCACGGGATTTAATATTTATATGAAAATCTTTCTTATAAGGCTTTAATATACTCACTGTGTAGTGAGTATAACCAAAACAAATGACTATAAAAGCGATATTTGTTCCACAATGATAAACCTTCTTGATTGTTACCTAGAGGTGCTCCCACGCAGTTGTGAGGATTTTTTTAAAACCTTTTATAACTAGAAGCAGTAAAAACAAAGTTTCGAAATCTTTCAGATGCAAAATGTGGGAAAAACCTAAATGTAACCATAGAAATTTCCAATCAACTTCAGTTATCTGACTAACCGAACCACTGCAGACGAGCCGTCATCGCGTCATCACTCGCCCCTTGACTGTGTTTCGTATCAAATGTCCGCCCACCTCTGTGGTGCTATTACTTGTGTAGGTGCGTCTGTTGGCTTCGGGTCGGTATCGAGACGTTTTCATATTGCGCCGCCAATGTTGGTCAAGTTGGTCCGTTTGTGGTTGGTATTTTCGATGGCGATTTTCGATTTGTCTCGAGTGGCTGGGAAGGGCTGGATGCGGAAAGCCCAGTACCGTTCATTATAGAGAAGCGTAGAGATGTATGCTCAGCATTGGGTAGAGGAAGGTTGAACGATTCCTACAGGTTTAGGCAACTATTTCTCACGTATCTATTTTCGGAAACTTCCGGGTTTACGCAGCACGTGACCAAACCAGTGCAGGCGAACGTCTTCAGTCTTATCCGCGACATCTACCAAGCCAAGGTGCCAGCTGCTCATCCACCGCATCATTTTTATTCTGTTATCGTTTGGAATAGCGGCTGTGGTTCGTCAGAACTTTTACCAAGTCTCTCAGAAAGATAAATCCATGGATAGACCAACTGTTCGTTTATAAAAATGGCGGCTATACCTATACGAACACGATTCGATACCGCCATGCCGACAGACTACCGACATAATTGGCACCACAGCTTTGTTTCATTCACGCTCGTCCGGGCACGCTATTGCTCCTAACTGGGCCAGGTGTTTGTTTATCCAAAGTCCATTAATAGTTCTCCAAACGCCGGGGAGATGCTGGCTGAAACGAAATATGTGGCACTTCGGTTAATGATGTTTAAGGTGCGTTGGTTGGAGTTCATAAAATCTCAGTTTCAAAACTCTCTTTGGGTTGCCACCTTAGAACACAGTTTCTACTACTTATATGTGTTCCGTGGTCGCCGTTGTTTGCGTCCTAGCTATCGAACAAGGAATAAAAATTCATTCGCAACTGGTTGCGAATCGCAGTTGCAAAAACGGCTGGAGGGTGTTAGGTTCTACCTACAGAGTTGCAGTTATGATATTACATTTTGTTTAGACAACGCACAATATTGTCTGGGCGTGTTTTTGTTTGGAATGGCTCTTTTTTGGTTGGCTGTCTGTAAAATTTAGTTCGATTTTCAGCCGCGCGCAAAGTTATCTTTCTCGGATTCTACAGTATATAGGTATATATAGTAGTAATATACCTACAATATACTTCACAAGTCCGGAAGCGGAAAATGATACGCAAAATAAATTAGACACACGCGACCACTTTCTTCAGCTATGTACTGGACCAAACCCGGTCAGCATTCCGAAGCATACAGTCATTAACTGACGCACTTAAGCCACCATGTCTTCTCTGAAGACATTCTGTGTCTGAAGTCATCCCAAGCGTGACACATGGAATGAAGGGCGTTACTCCAAGCTGCATTTAGACAGTAGCGTAGGCATCTACGTACTTATATGGCATAGTGCGAGCTTACAGTGACGATTCTATTCGATATTATAAAGAGAGTAAAATTGAGACTAGAATAGAGAGAAACGAGAGAGTACTAGTATGGTCTAGCTTTGTATATTTTGCCTTTCCCGCTATACAATTTGCTTCACATCATTTGTGGTTAGCTGGAATCGCCATTGTACTCATTTTTGTTTGATGCATCTAATTAAGTGTGTTTAAGTGTAGGTAGGCACTTGATTGAAATTTGTATTCAAGTACGTTGTGCTATCTTGTTGTTATTGGTTTTTAGTATATCATAAAATTTTTGAGTTCGGTAGTGGGTAGAATTGTGTTTGTAATTAGGTACGTAAGTGTAAGGTTGTTGTAAATTTTTGTGCACCGCCTGCAATTTTTATTACCAGTTTTCGGGGTAGACTGGTAGATAAAGCTACAAAGCTTTAAGTCCACCTTTGTACTATTTTGTGCATAAAGTATAAAATAAAATAAATAAATAAAATAAAGCTTATACCTAACGACCCAACCTGCTTAACCTTCTAAAACCCCATTATACTGTCGGAACGACAAACCCACCCTAAAACCATCATACTGTCAAAACGACAACCTATCCTAAAGCCCGACCTAACCTAAGGTCTGCCAGAGCACACATATTACAGTACCAAAACCCTTAAGTAAGTACACCTACCTAAATATGCCTTCAGCTTACCCTGCGCACGAGCATGTTCCACATTGATCACGCCTCATAAATAGCTCCACGCTTCCTCTTCCGCTAACTCCGATATTTATTGGGACGCTATTATATGAAACCGTTTGATTTCTGTTTATTTTCCTATGGAACGCAACGCGCAAAGGGATATGTAGCGTGATTATGACGAAACCGGCCAGTTTACATGCTAACGCTGGCAGGCAAATGGTTTTGCTCTAAAAACTTAATCCGATAATGAAAATAGTTACTCAATTAGAGATTCGGAGCCAATTATGACAGAAGCTTTATTGTAGGTAGGTAAAATAGGCACTTAAGAGGATGACCCAGGTAAACATTTACTGATGATCGGTAGTGTTCTCAAAAAAGCGGGGGTCCGAAGTGGCAGGAATAAAAGGAGATGTATGAAAGAGTTGTGGATATTGCGAGGCTATGAAGTTGTGTCAGGACAGAGCTAAGTGCGTAGACTGATTTTGGGTCTTCGATTAAATAAGCAGAATATCCAATTTATTAGATTTATGTCAATTATTCAAATAAAGGATGGAAAACCTACATTGTCCCCACTACCTCGGGTATTTCATATTCCGACTGGAACGCAAATACCTACCTACTTCTACCTAACTTCGCTTACTGCATATCGTTTATCCGTTATAAGATCTTTGTCACCGATATTTTTACTAATGCGCCGGCGAGGTGTGTCAGACAGACAGACAGACCACCCGGTGGGTGGCGCCGCTGGTGTTCGTCTGCCGTTGGTCTGGCTCAGGGGAGACATTCATCTACTCAACTATTCTGGTAGGTAACTGGGCTATTAATATTTTTTATTGTAGAGGCAAACGAGCAAGTAGGCCACCTGATGGTAAGTGATCACCGCCGGGGGAGCCGCGAACGCGTTAACGTTACCAGCCTTTAAGAAAGGTGTAGGTATCTACTTAATGAAATCCATTAAACCCCACTGACCGGCTGGGTCGTTATCCGGAGCCCGGACACAAGGCAAAGCCTCTTAGGTCCGCAGACCTCCCTCCGCGACTAACTGGAGGCAGAGGACCCGACGCAAGCAAGGCTCGTTTCTCGAAGGCTCCAATGTCGCATCGGCCCCAATGTCTCTTTAATTTAACTAGGATTAAATGCAACCCCAAGTCTTTGGACGTTTTATTCGCTTGATATGAATGAGTGAGATATACAGCAGTTGAGTGACTATACACCTACACCTCCAGGAAGAAAGAAAATGGAAGATATATTATGGTGATATTTAAACGATGTTACAGATAGGACATTTTGATATTTTTCTACAGTAACATTTATAACGGTCGTGGTATAATAGGCTAACAGAGTGGCCAATAGGTAGCAGAGGACGTCTTGCGACTGAAAACATTATCTTCTTTCTGTACTTGTAATATCAACAGACTGGACCCCACAAAACGTATCAAGGAAGCGCGATAGGCCCAGACGGAGATGGCGGGACAAGTTGGACGCCTTTTGTAAGGATTGACCGAGGAAAGTCGTGGAAGATGGATAGGGAGGCCTTTGCCTTGCAGTGGGGCAGAAGTGGCTAAAATAAATAAATGTACTTATAACAGCTCAGCTATACATGGATTAGCTAATAACCGTCGCGATGTTGTCCTACCTTCCTAACCGAGAGAACTGCTTCTACCCCTCTGCAAGCGGTATCCCGGAAGACATGAGCGCCGAAGCTACTTTCAAAGTTCGACGCTTCAACCCACACGCGTGCCGCTGACAGCAATAATTACTAAAATATTTTAAACACGCTCTAAATTTGAAACATTGTGCATGGCCGTTTGCGTCACAAGCGGTTTTCGTTGCAAATACCCTGCCGCGTTTAGTATTCGTTTCCTGTGATACATTGGTATAATACGAACCTAGGTATAACGCCTAGGTACAAACGGGGGAGGGCACGCCTCCTATTGGTCGAGTGCCCAATTATTATATATAACTGTCGAGGGCGTATAATGTATTTGATGTTCTATTCATAACAATCATACATTTATAAACCAAACTCCACAGTTTTTTTATATTAGACTAGCCAGGTATTTGACCGCTATCTCACCTGGTGGTAAGTGACGATGCGGCCGAAGATAGAGCATGCCTGTCTAGAAACAGCCTATTCATTCTAGCCTTGAAGGTGTCCAAATTAGAATGATCAGGGAACACACTCGCAAGCAACGTGTTCCATTCCTAAGCCGTAGGTACGCATTATACAGGTTGAACCAAAGCAGCTCGTGCGGAATTCTACCTCTCTACATTCTGTCCTGTTATAATTATAATGTTTTGCTAATAATAATATAATATAAATACCGTAACGGGCAGCCAATATGCTCCTGATACTGTTCAACTAGTCTTAGGATCCCCAGAAGCAGTTCTTGGTTAAGCTAGATTAATGCCACTTATGTTAAAACCTACCTATGATAAACCTACGGTGGTGAGTGTGCAAGAAGCTACAGAGGCTTATCACTTTAGGAGAACTCATCCACGCGAACGCTATCTCTTCAAGGCGAGCGCTAGCGTAGCCGCGAGCGGTTTCAAATTTATGGGGTCTATTGGTTCTGTAGGTACCAATCGGTCTTCCTCTAACGAGCTGGCGCCAATCTCTTGAGTAGCTTGAAACTCTTTCACCAGTCGTTATTCTTACCTCACAATAAGAAGTCGAAAACATGTTCGCGATAAAACCTAAAAGTAAGTATGTGCATATGTATGTATTTATGTGTGTATAGTATAGCCTTTTATTAATTGAGCGTTATATGTATATTTTTTTACTACTGTGCACGTCTTAACTGCATTTAATTGTCACGATCTCTCTGCTGTAAGTTGGCCTGTTGTGTCTGATATATTCTGTCATATAGTTTTGTAAAAATCTTGTGAACAATAAATAGTTAAATAAATAAATAAAATATCGTCTAAAAAGAGTGTTTTTATAAATTTTCTTAATTTAACAATGGGTAATGCCATGGGCTCGTGGGAGGGCACAAATGACACATTGTTACGAGTCAGATTTGTTGACATTCTTGACACAAACAAATACAATAATGAGCAGGTAGTTTGGAGATATGCTCTCATACATGTTAAAATTAGTAGTAGGTAATGTTTGAAATAGCGTAGGTAGCTGTTGTTGTTTCCCTGGTATAACTGCCTACCTACTTTTACGATGACGTTTAAATGACGACCTGAGTGGTTCAGTTGGTTAACATGCTGGTCTGCCACGCAGAGGTACCGGGTTCGATTCCCCACCGGCTAGAAATTGAAAATGATGAATTTTAATTTCTGTTACAAGTCTGGGCGTTATGTGTATAATAAATATGTATTTAAAAATATATAAGTAATTTATCGGTGCTCTGGCACTCATAACACAAGCTTTGCTCAGTTTGGGGCTAAATGGCGCTGTGTGAATTGTCCTAGCATATTTATTATTTTTATTTTTATTTATTTAATAATGGGTGTGGTACCTATAGGCAGAGTTACGTAAGCATTATTTTTTATTAGATAAAAAGTATTTACAAGTATATAAGATTACATCAAATACAATGTCAATTCAATAAAATCCATGTCAAAATTAAATCTAAAACTAAAACTAAATGGGTATCTGTAATTGCGTCACATCGTCTTAACTTAAACTAGAGACCCCACTCTTTGCCATTCCTGGTCCAAAGGTGCCCATGTCACTAGCAGCATTGCCACGCTGTATGGCGATGGACAGCTTCTGTAACAGGAATGACCCAATGAATGTCTAGAATTGGAAGAAGAGTATTTATCTAAATAGATGTCTGTTCAAAGTACTTCAAAGCCGTACATTGATCATAAGTAGGTAATAGCTACAGCTAACAAAGGAAGTTTCATTTACACGATTTTAAGTTTTAGTAAGGTAGAGATATTTTACCGATGTACCTACAGTTAAAAATATGATTTCTATTGAATTATTTGTATTTTATTAGTAGTTATTTTTTTTATGAATATAAAACACATGAATTGACTTTTATTCAGTCTTGCCGAGTAGGCAACTTTGACTTGACTTTTATTAATCTAATTGTATACCTAGTGTAATAATTAATTAATTTATTAATTAACCTAAGCAAATTGTAACTTTGAACTTGCATTGTAGTTGCATACCTTTAGCGACAATGTACCTACACAGTTTATGCAATAAAGTTCTATTCTATTCTACGAGTATGTACCTAAATATTACTAGTATCGATAAATGTATGAATGACCGTTACCAACCGCTCTTTAACACAAGGAATCTTAGCAATTTCCTAGAACTCTCGAGCATAGAAATCATTCCCATTTTCCCCCTCCATGAATGGATCGACAAGGCGTGTCATTTAAATGCCGTAAGCACCGCTTCTGATCTTCTAATTACTTCGCTATTTAGGGATCACAATAAATCAGCGGGACACACTCTGGGCACGTCAATGGGTGCGAGAGAGACAGTAGTCATGACGCTCACTGTCCTCTTATTAGAAATCTAAATTGATATGACTAAAATTAAACTCTTCTTGAGGTCAACGTGTGACTTTTATCCTTTGGGCTCTCTAGAGATTGTATTCATACATACGAGTACATACATAAATACATACTCACGGCGGTAGGCAGAGACTATCCTGAGACACCTCTTTCGCCTCTTCCACATTCATACATTTTTTCATGCATTTGCCATTTACACCAATAGTTGCCATTTACGCCTATAAGTTTAGGGGCGCCTGGGGCTTTAGGGGCTTTAGGGCTTTAGGGGTCTTCGGCCGTATCGTCACTTACCACCAGATGAGATGGCGGTCAAATTCCTGGCTAGACTAATTTAAGAAAAGGGTAGAGATTGTATGATGTAACAATAACACGGTAGTAGATTGCAAAGACTGATCAGGTGGGGTGACGATTTGCAAAAGGCTGCAGGTGGATGCTGGATGAAACAAGCCGAGGACTAGCAGTGGACGTACATAGACTGATGAAGAGGATGAGACCACAAAGAAGCATAAATAATGGTCAGAAGCATTCTTGGACAGTCCTCAGCCAATGTACTCACCGTAGACCGTAGACTTCCCGTAACTCTCACCACAAGAGCAGGTCGAAATCTATGTATAGTTTGTCCTTGATCATAGTTTATATAGTAGGAATTATTAGGTCCATATTTTGATGAGAAGTTTCATTGGCGACGCTAGCTTTTCTCCTTGTGTGTTTAACAACTCATGAGAGAAAAGGGTGTCTGACATAACTGAATAAAAGCTTAGTACTTACAGAAGCATGTCAATTAATGGCTTCACACACAAAGTAAAAAGTTCCAGCTGCTTTCAGGCTTTCGTTCTCCGGTATGATCAAAATGCCTACACAACAAATTAGAGAAAAACTGGGAAGGTACCTACTTACATCAAAGCAGGCACATTTGTAACAAGGACAATCAATGTTCTTTGACGAAATTCAGGACCCCACCAAAAAAAATCCAGAAAACAGATCAGAAATCACAAATCACCAGTCAACACAGTGTTAACTAGATCTGCGTCAGCTGTAGTGGCAAACCCATCCAGAAGATAAGTTTGCGCCAATATAAATCCACGGGAACACTCCAAACCTACGCTTTCCTTCAGTGTAGTGAAATTATTTAGAGAGCCGACCTTGTTCTATTTGAGACTGGTCGATCGGACCGGTACGAAAATACATTTTGATTTTTAAACGCAACGAATAAAATGGTAGAAATCACTTGCGCGCGCGCACCTGTACAGCCCCCGTTGGCCGCCCGCCAGTTTGATAACGAACTAAAGTGAGAGGAATTCGCTAAAACCACTAAAACTGTAGGTGTGCCTGTATACCGGACTGCGTTTGTTTAGAGTTGCTGGCCGGCCACTTGTGAAGGGTGAATTGGTGAAAATTGGGTGAAGAATACTACATATTGAGGTCTACTATGTTCTTACATAAGCTCTGGCGATAGGCAAGTCATCACATCATTATCATCAGCCCGTAACTGCCTACTGATGGACTTTGCACCCTCTACATTAAGCGGAGGGGCTTGCTATAATCTCCACTCTTGGCAGGCAGTCCCTGAAACAAAGTCAAAGTGGCACAAGTCCGATCCTGCATGGAGTATTGCTGCCACCTCTGGGATGGATCAGCGAAATACTAACTTGCCAGCTTTGGATTCAGTGGAAAAACGTGAAAAGAAGTTAATTAATGATTTGATCGAAGCTAAGCTGCAGAACCTCGAGCATCGGCGTAAGGTTGTACGTTTGTCGGTCTTCTCCAGGTTGCTTTTCGGAGAGTGTGCGAAGCAGTTGTACGACCTCATTCCGCCGGCCCCTTTCCGCGGGAAACGCGATCCGGGCGAGCGCTTTATCCTTATGTTGTGGATATATCAATTCCAATGAACTATATATATTAAAAAAAAATATATTTTCTATATTCTGTATATTTATAATTTTATATTTGTAATACGTGACGATATTATCGTGGACGTTCACGATATAGGGGAGAGCTGGCATGAAAAGGACACATATTGAAAGGGATAAATCAAATCATCGGTAAAATAAGAAACGTCTCGAGACGACAATATTTTTGTCCTGTAGCAACCCCGAAGCACAACCATTCGCACCTAAAAGTCACACTCCTGTCATAATAAATGTTCCCTTCATGCCAACTCTCCCCTATATCGTTAACGTCCACGGTAATATCGTCACGTTACAAATAATAAAAGCGGCCATTCGCTGTTCAAGGTGATATTTTAAAGCACCTAAACGTGATTCAGTCATCCAGTAACGACACTTCAACGAATTTCTAGACTTCGTAGGCATTGTATCTTTCTTCAATGAAAGCTAATTCCAGAGCAGGTGGGCAGAACTGGCAGACTGGCTCAGCATAGTTCTGACGCAAAATAGGTACTGGCAGGTCATTGTACTGTAGCAGTCATTTAATTTTAAATGAAACACGTGCTTTCAAAAGAAGATTCGCGGATTCCAATTTTAAAATGCGTCGCGTTGTATCCAACTCCGTTAGAGAATCGTTAACGCCATGTGACGCCTACTGGAGACACCTACAAGACCAGCCTACGCCACATTTAGGACGTAGACGTAGATATTACTCCACTAATAATTAGTGCTCCACTAGTAAACAAAATAATTTGGAAAGGGACTGGATACCTACCTAGATTTTTTTATACCACTAAGTTGGCAAATTAGCTTACGGCCTGCCTGATGGTAAGCAGCCAGCGCAGCCTAAGGACGTTTCATTACAGCACAGTCTAACCGCTCACCCTCTCACAGATTAAAGTGCAATCATTGTACAAGTTATCCTTCCGACTCCATTATCAGACCAGCTCCATTGTATCATATTAATGTATTGTCATCCGAGTTACACCGAGAAGTGGGTCAAATTAGGTTTGCAAGATTTGCTCCGAACATACATAGTTACATACATACATTGCAAGTTAAATAAAAGCTTGTACAAAAAGAAAATTACGCCTCTATATCGCGACAAATGGAGAAATAACGAATTGAAGCCGTCATTTTACTGACACAATTAAAAAGCAAAAAACCGATTTCGAGACGCAAATAAATCTATTGTGGACGAAAGGCAACGGGGAGTTATGTCTCAGATTTTCCACGAAGACATATCACTCAATTAATTGAATTAGATCGCTCGTGAAAGTCGCAGTTGCTCTTTGTAATGTAGGACTTCCGTTGCGTCTGGGAGCTTTGAAAGAGATTTTTCGGGATTTACTACTTTAGTGGGTCGTTAAAACGTCTTGACGGTTAGTTTTTGTGATAAAAACTGGCGGTTTACATTCGTAGGTAACATTTCTGGGACAGAATTTTATTTTGATGACAAAAAGACTATCGTAACCGACAGAAAAACGACGGAAAACCCTGGACCACTTATGCTTATACTCAAATATTTCCTAAACTACTAAACCGATTATAATAAAACATAGCTAAGAACCATCTCAATTAAACTGGCTTTCAAGTGGAGAAAACCGCATCCGAATCGGTCCATCCGTTCGGTAGCTATGATGCCACAGACAGATACTTATAACAATAAAATAAACTTAATAATACTAACTCTCTTTTACAATAGTGTGCCCAGATTTTCTTCCACCAAAGCACATTTTATTATTATATTTACACGAACTATTTAGGAGCGTCGTTGGCCAAGTGGTTAGGGTATCGGACTCGTAAGCGAAAGCTACCGTGTGCGACTCTTTTTTGAGTTATGTACATTAGTTGAATGCTAACCGATGCTCTTACATTACGGTAAGAGAAAACATCGTGACGAAATCTGCATATTCAAGCGACTGAATGTGCAACCAATAATCCAATCTGGTCAGGTCCCCTTGTAGCATGGTCACGGAGGTCAGACGGCAGTCGCTCCACTGTAATTATCTGATCTGCCTAGTCTTGGATCATTGTCAAGGCGGACCCCGGGCCCTCGTGCGCGGGAGACAAACAACCGGGACATTAACGCCAAAATGATTTACACGTACCATTTGGAATTGTTCACACTTAATGATTGCAATGGTATATAGCTACGTAGGTACCTACCTATACAGAGTTGCGTAGGCAAGCCCAACCGCGTGCGCACTGCCAAAAGATATTTTCTCTCTAATTTATGTAAACATCTCACCTTGTTTCCGTAGTTCATTTTTATTGTCTTATTAATTTTAAACTTTGAAAGACTCTGGATGGCCGTCTGTCCCTATGTATCTATGTACGCTTAGATCTTTAAAACTACGCTATGGATTTTAATGCCCTTTCAACAGTAGATTGAGTGATTCAAGAGAAAGGTTAATAAACAAGAAAAAAAGGGTAGGTAGGGGTAAAATAGGTATACGCGAGCGAAGTCATGCCCACTAGTACTCTGTAATACGGTGCTAAACCTTTCTGTAGGTAGTCCAGCTGTACAATGGGAAATGTCCTAAGGAACGTTTTGATCTGGTGCCCACAGCACAATTCCGACATCGCACGATCACTATCCTCCTACGTAGACCCTCTGTTGATATCCACGCACAGGTTTGAAACAACTTTTCTCACTCGTCACATTATTTTCGGATGTTTTGGCTCTCAGCCACAGTGTGTCCTTTGAACTATGACATGGGACCGTTCATGATGTATATTATGTCCCTTTATGAGTGGGCAACGCATTGGTGATTGATACCTCTGGTCCTGCTGATGTTCACAGGCGGCGGTGACCACTTTCAATTTGGTGGTCTGCTTGTTTGTGTCTGCCGTTTAACATGATAAAAATTACTGCGATCATCATCATCATCAATCCCTACTTCCGCTTCCGGACTCCCCGTTTTCCTGCTTTGTCAATTTCAATACTTCGATCCGCTTACTAAATGCATTGTTATATTAAGACTTTTGAGTAAACTGACGTTAGATTAAAGCGTTCATTACTAAACGTCTCTTACTAAAAGTGTTACTATAACTGTTGTAGGAAGACTTTTAGTAAACTGACGTTAGCTTAAAGCGTTCATTGGGTACTAAAAGTCTTACTATATAATTACTAAAAGTCTTACAATAACAGTTATAGTGAGACTTTTAGTTTACTTTACCTTAAAGTATTCACTAGCAGGGCTCCTTGTCGCAGATTTTGTTGCCATACTAGTGGCAAAAATTGATTTTATTATAACTAGATGGAGAGCATCGATTAGTAAGTGGTAATAGACGCGTGAAAGGTGTACCTATACTCTGCCGTCACAACAGTGTCTTCTAGAAAAGGCAATTGCTTGTAATGCAAGGCATGCCTAATAGGACGTATTAATATTCTGTGCTAGGACAAAAATATTCTGTAACAGCAGTAACTGAAAACAAGCCGAAACAGTTCAAGAAAACGAAGAAACTTCAGCAAGTGTAACAAGAAAACAGATAGAAGACAGAAGAATAAGTTCTCCATAGATTTGTCTTTTTCCGCTTTGCTGCTGATCAATTTGAAAAATTTCAACAGCAAAGTGAAAAGGTCTCCTTTATGAGAACGTTCTCCGAATGGGCACGAAGTTGAACTATGAAAATGAAGCTGCGGGCAACCATGAAGATGCAACAAATTTCAAACACAAACTAAAAGTATCTACAGTCACTGCGTTCTTAATTCGAATCTTACCATTGCTGTACCGCCTGACTCCACTAACTTCTTTTATAATTCTTTCACCTACTTTACAAGCATTCGGCGCTAGAATCGCTTGCCTGTTATCTAAGTGTAACTACCGCGCATTGACATCTCATTTAAAAAAGTGCCTAGGCACTATTTCCTTCTTGAGGCTTCTTTTCTCTGTATTTCCTTAATTTCGGTCCTTCCACAATTATATTTGTTCTCATCTATTTTATCTCTTCATAACGTCGGTTGATGTACAGAAGGCATCCCATCAACCCACAAAAACTAATTTAAAAGGAGCTAATATTGCTATGCATGCTCATCCATAGAAATGATTAGACGCTAGTTTATCTTATACTGGTTTTGTAAAGGTTGATGTGCTGTTTTCTATAGGTACATAATATATGGCACTTACAGGGTTTTAAGTTATTATGATTTTGTTTCGTAATGTAAATTCGCGTCTTATTTAAAAATTGTATTTATTAGTTTTTAATTGCCCATCAATTGCAGTTTCTACGCAAATTCAAGAGCTTGTCTGAAAGATATCTTGTTTTGTTATTCCTTTGTTGTTCCTGAGATTCTCCGAGCTCTACTTGAGTGTGAGTACACATTATCCTCCACCTCTGTAATAAAGTAGGTTAATCCATAATATTTTACTAGTTTACCACGAACTAATAGAAGACTAGCGAAGCGCAATAAACAATTTTTGTGGATGCTTTACGAACAAACAAACGGGGTGATGAATGGCTTTCAATAGAACTCGTCGAGTTTTATGGTAGCGCTTCGAGTGAGTTACGGTTATAACGCCGCGCGATTCGGATGATGGCAGTCGGTAGCACGTCGGGTTAGAGCTACAGGCGATTATCACCTCTACGGCTATAAGATTCCCTTGTGAACTAATGGGTGTCTTCCACGAGGCTAGATATTAGGCAGCCCGTTTATCTGAGTACGGAGTCTTGTGCACCCATTATTATATTGTACCGTAACCCACTTTTAATTCAGTCATGTGTGTAGGTACTTTTAACAAATTTTACGATATTATGTTCTATTCCATTGTTTAACCTTACACATAGGTTTCATTCTCGAATTTCATTGCATTTCTGTGTAGGTAATATTTAAACAATGTACAAGAATATAATTATGCCTCAAAATGTCGGTGAAATGCCTGTTAGTTTGTATAAAAAAACTTACAGTAATATTTAAGAACTTACAAATTTTTTTTGTAGAATATGAAGTGAGTTATATTTATTGTGTTTAATTTGTGTTAAAAATATTTAACAGTATCAATCAAAGCAATTTTCCAATTCCATGGTTCTTCGGAAATTACGTATCTCTTACATATACTTTCAGTTCTCTTTTCACTAACCGTCTCTATAATATGTATAGTTTTTTAAGGCAAAGCGTTAACGTCTTTTTAAACAAACAAGATCTGCAGTTTGAGAATCTGTCGAGATGCTCTGGAAGACTGCCATCTTTGGGGTGGATCAGTCAAATAGCAAATGGCTGCTTTGGATTCGGCGGAGAAGCAACCTAAGCCAATTATTCGTGATCCAGCCAGAGAACCGGGTTTGTCAGTTCTACAGGCTGCATTTTGAGGAATGTGCTAAGGAATTGTACATTTTTCGACTGCCCCTTTCTGCCTTCGGGGCATAACTAGCGGGCGGATGTTCCATTCTAACGTCCGCACGAACCATTTTGGCTCCACTATTCGCATGCATGCGGCTAAGGATTGAACGCTTTGCCTGCTGATCTGTTCCCCGATCAGAAAAATCTTGACTTCCAAGATCAGAGTGAATGCTGTTTCTATGCAGCTCCATCTTCGCTCGCATCATCGCTTACCATCTAGTGGGGTGGCGGACAAATGTCTTCTATAATACAGTCAGCTGCAGAGAGAACTGATCCCCTTACCATACATTTAGTGTATGCTACGGGTGGTCCATTAACTATGAAACTGACTGAAAACAAAATTAACCCAACCCACAAATCATTTGATTAATATCAGGCGAGTATTGAAAATATTGTTTTATCCTATTATATGCCAAAGCTTATTTTCTCCTATACAATGTATTTTCATTGGCATTAAAGGCAGATATAATAACTGCTATAAATTCATCCCGCGTAAAACCTAGGCACTTGTATGAAATCGGCGACTGGTCATGATAAATCAAAACATTTGGGCCACCTCGCCCAACGAATTCCGCGTATATTTATAGCAAAGAAAACTTTGGCTACATCATTTATGTTTCTTTTTAAAATATTTATTACGTTCTTCGGCACAGTTTTGATTTACGAACACAGCTTTGGTTGGCTGTGAACATAAAATCTTTAGTTGTGAACGAGTCACAAGTTCTATTACTGGCTGGTCAGATATTGAAGTGATAGTTTCATTTCTATCTCACGAGCATCGCTACCTTTTCTAGAAGTGTTTCGTCCCATTTTCAAATCCTCGTAGTTTGGCTTGGAGAGCTCAAATTCTGAGGATAGTTTGGCTCGTTTCATAGAAGTATTGCCGGACTTAAATTCTTAGGTCTCTGGGAGACTGGGAGTGTACTGGGAGACAGCCGCGTCATACTATAACGGCCATGTCATACTTTATTACTATCCGGCCGTATAATAAATTAAGGCCGCATAAAAATAAATAAACATCTTGGCGTTAATGTCCCGGGAATGCTCTGGCTACGAGACCGGGACCATGATCCAGGATTTGACAGATCAGATAATTACAATGGAGCGACTGCCATTTGACCTGCGTAACCCTGCTACCAGGGGAACCTGACTAGATTGGATAATGGTGACAAATTCAGTCGCCTGAATGTGCAGGTTCCATCATGATGTATTCTCTCGCCAAAAGAGCATTGGCTGGATAGGCCGGATACCGGATAGTAACCGGAAATCCGTTTCATATCTAGTTTGTAGAGTTTGGTATTGTACCTTGTGTGTTTTGTAAGCCATCAATCAAGCCATAACCCTCCTTCTGACGCAGTCGGATATCCAATACAAAAGATATAGAATCTAAAAACTACAGAATGGAATGTGCTGCTGTTCTAACCAGTATAATTCATGTTCCTCCTGGAATTTTTGGAGGCGAAAAACACTACCTACATAAAAATAAAATTACCACTTTAAGTTTCCACAAACCTTTATTCATCTCCTTACATTTTTGTAAAATATACTTCTTCACTCGTTTAACAATACAGCACTTTATTTTTAACAGAACATTTTTAACGTAAACATTTTTAATTTCAACACTCTGGAATAACTCACTGACACATGCACCCATCCATCTACTCACACTTCGTTTTAAACGATTACAGTTTTGTTTAGAATTGATCGCACGAAATCTGATGCTAAATTCACAAGCAGTACCTATTTGATCGCAAATAGAAATTCTTTAGGGCGGATTGCACCAAATTCTTAAACGCGTTGAAACTTAAACAAAAAACTTCAAGCTAAAAAAACGGTAAATGTCATTCTTAAACGTGTTTAAAAGTTTGGTGCAAGCCCGGCTTAGTATAGTAAGTAGGATAAAATGCACACGTAAATAATAAAGAGACTAATCTAAATGGAAATATAGTTATGAATAAAAATGCTACGGTATTGTAGGTACAGTCGACCAAGACAGTGCTTTATCATCGTAAGGTTTAAGATCACTTGCACTTCAACTAACAAGGTTGACATTTTGGTTGCACAGGAAATTTTGCGACAACTGATAACCCACTTCTTGGTAGACTTTACACGAGACTGACAAACTACAAAAATACACCCCATGACTTCTATTTAATTTTTTCAAAATACCTCTATGTGCCACAATATTAGTACAGACCGCGGCACGTATATCGAGCGGTGACCGTTATTGCGCAGTAATAAAAAATAAGGTGTCGTGGGGAGAAAGCGGGGCGCGGGGCGGCCGCAGCGTCATGCGTAAGCGCTGATTGGCTGTCATTGGCTCCGTGCGCCGATTGGATTGGTGCGCGACTATGCTCATGCGCAGAAATCCCCCCACTTTTCGTTCACCACTCGACTAACGTGCCCCTAGGTGTATCTCCATTGTAAAATATACCTTAACGTCACAAGAACACGGTTTAAAGTTGCAACCGTCATTTATCACCACCAGTATTACATTTTCAGAACCAGTATATCACGAGAAACGGTCGATTTCCCATACAAAAGCGACTTTGATTAGTATTTATGTCACAATACACATTAACTGTGACGGCATCGAAATTTTACAAATAAAACTGGAAAGATAAAGATTTTTCAGTGTAATTTCGTTAAGATTTAATAGTTGGCGCCACATTTGTGGGTTGTGTTAACACTTGGCGAGGCCTACTTTAGACGTGGCGAACGTTATTGACCAGATTGCGTTTTTTAGTATTACTATCTTTGCGTATTATATTCTGTGGAACTTCGAAGTTCAACCTCAGTTTGCTTATTTTTGGTCCGATAGAGGGTGATATGAAATCTAGTGAAAAGCTTTTCTCTACATAGTGATCATGAATTTGTTGGCGTTTATTTATAATCGTACTGACATTTATTTTGTATTTAATTATGTAATTCATTTCTCAAGATACCTAGTTAGTAACCTTTGATACTAGCAAAATATGAACAAAATGAATTTTATGTTATTTTATTTTTTACAGCCTACTTACGCTTATTACACGCTTTTGTAAGATTAGCAACATACACGCATAGGAAACGGCATCGAGTCAATATTAACATTCGGTGATTACAACCTAAGATGCAATTAATTCCTTAACACATCCGTCCAGTGTTTCAGTTTGATCCGAAAATAGCGCATTAAAGTGATACGGTTTTACTTAGTATTAGTTTTACTTTTGGCCACCAGGCCCAAACTAACCTGACCTGGTAGAGATGGCGCTAGTTCCACGTCGAAACGACATCTTTCTAAATTCTTTCTGGTATTGCAAACGTCCATAGGCAGCTGTGACTGCTTACCATCAGGCAGGCCGCAAGCTTGTTTGCCACCTTAGTGGTATAAAAAGAAATGGTTGTATTTTGACGTGTTTTTTTTATCATTTTCTTGTTAGTGTTCGTCAAGATGAGCGTATACTCTTCTCAGTTTCTCCCTTTTGTTCTTGTTGGCGTGGCGATTTGCGAGTTTCCAGGGCTTCCCCATCTGTTGTCCGGATGCTTGGACGTTTGTTATACTGTAAAGAAAATTGGTATTGAACTCTAGGTCTCTTGTTGCACTATTATTATATATTATATATATTATATATTATATATATATTATATATTATATATATTATTATATATACATCTATACTATTGCAAATCTGTAAAATAGTCGCGTCCGCTATCGAACCAACTGAATCGTGATCCACTATGGAACCTTTTCACAGAAAATATGATAGTGACATCGCATTGCCTGACAAGCAAAATCATTATGACACTTCCTGTGAAAAGGTTGCACAGTGGGTCATGTTCCAGAAAAACACGTTCCAAACGAGACAGAGAAAAATTGTGACTGTTTTGTTTCCAAAATAATAAGCAATATTATGATTATATAATATTTTATTACTAAGAGAACTAACGCAGAGGGCACGCATTATATGACAGCGTGCAATAGAATGAATGTGCCCAAAAACAACAAGAATAAGAACTAGAATTCCCTATCATCATGGCACATAATATGACGAATCGACACGCTCATGTCCTGTCATTGCCATAGAAACCATAAATAAGGGGCCATTCCACTTTACAGAGTAATTTTCTAGCTCCATATAACTACGAGCGTCGGTCGTCTAATGGTTAAGGGGTACGACTCGTACCCCGACGTACCGAGTTCGAACGACAGGGCAGCTATGTACCAATCACTATTTTCTGAGTTGTGCACATTAGTTGAACACTAACAGATGCCTTACGGTGACTCACTATTGCTGAGCGAAAACATTGTAATGAAACCTGCACATTCTGGCGACTGAATGTGAAAACCAATTTGCGGGGCTATTGTATAAATCTGTTGGTTACTGAATTTGACATTAGATAATTAGACATTAAGTTATCTAGGTTGGCCACTGGCTATAGCGTCTATCAAATTAGAGTACTGTCAGTTTATTATAATCTGTACATATTATGTCAAGTTCAGTCGTCCACTAAGGTAGCCAATAGCTCCCCTGACCAGGTTCCTCTGTTAATACGGACCAGGAGCCAAATTAACGCCAAAATGACCATGACTATTACACTGTACTCCAAAGATTCCATCCCAAGTAACCGTCACCCAGTATGCGTACCCAACCAAGTCTGTAGCTTTAATAATCAAATAATTATCTTGCTCTCGCGCACGAGGGCCCGGGGTCCACCTTGACCATGATCCAAGATTTGGCAGATCAGGTAATTACAGTGGAGTGGATCAGGTAATACCAGGGGAATCTGACTAGGTTGGATCATGGTTACACATTCAGTCGCCTGATGTGTAGGTTTCATCACGATGGTTTCCCTCACCGTAACAGCATCGGTTAGTATTCAACTAATGTATGTTACTTAGAAAAGAGTCATTGGTACATGGCCGCAGTGGGATCCGAACCCGGTACCTCTCGCTTACAAGTCGGCCACCGACGCTCTCTGTATCCTGTAGCTCTTTATCCGGAGCAATTTTCACGATCGTTAACCCCCGGTTGGTCGTAAAGAAGTTAAACTTTACGAATTAACACTTGGCTGTGATCCAGGGTGGCCATTTCGCCTTAGCGAGAGTTTATTTGGGTTACCCCTGACTTTTAATTGATAAATACGAACTCTTTCATGTCAGTGGTACTTGTGTAGCTACTTGGATGATGATTGATTGTGACGGGTGTGTTTTGGATTTATGCGGCGGTTGGGGTAAAAGTGGACTTGGATATGGCTAAATAATATCTTTGCTAGGGGTTTGGTTTCACTGTAGAGTCAAAAGTACTATCATTTTGTGTCGGTGATAAACGGGAGACAGTTCAACTAATGATAAGTCTGTACTGTCGGTTATAACACCTTTCATTCAGGCACTTCGGTTTCGAAAAATGCAAAAACGCAGGTGCTTTGACACTATAAACACCAAGATTAAGGTGCTTCATGCCTGTAATTGCGCCGGCTACCTTATCCTTCAAACCGGAACACAGCATTGCAAACATTGTTGCTTGGCGACAGAAATATAGGCGTTTAGAATCCTACCATCGGTTTTACATTTAAAACGATCTAGCAAATACTATTTCTCAAGTAATCTCGGTTCTTCGGTTCTCAAGTAATAATCGGTTTTTGAGTCAGTATTCATATTGCAATACTTACACAGTTACGAATTTAATAAAGCTTACTTACCCGAAAACTGGCTTTCCCTTCACATGTGCCGTCGGCTTGTTCGTTGCGAAGAAGGTTTTGTCAATCTCAGCGGATTTGCTCAACCAGCCCTGTTGATGAATAATATATTGTTATTGTTTTCATCACAATCATCTTAGCAATAAATCCCGGGTTCTGCCAGGTTTCGTAGAACTCTTTCTTCTTCATATTCTCATATCGTAAGCTGTCTTTTTTGTGTAATACAGCAGATAAATAGGCAGTCAGGCCACCAGATGGAAAGAGGTCACCGCCGCCTAATGAACATCAGATAAATAGACAAAGACAAATAAAGGGAACTCTAATATGCCTCATGAACGATCCAATGTCTCTCATAGTCCAACGGAAACACTGTGGCTGGGAGCTCATTCCACATTCGAACGTATTTTCGAACGAGGGCACCAACAGAGGGTCTATGTAGTGAGGATGGGCATTAGAGATGGGCCGACTAGCCACCTAGTCAGCTACAAGGCGAACATTGCTTTAGACGAAGTTCAAGTGGCAATACCGTAGGTGGGAACAGAAACAGCATTGTTCCATCTGCTATAATGCTGACAAGCTTCTGCCGCTTTTTCCACATTCTTCAACTTTTAGTTTAGATTTAGGGTACCTACCCTTGACCTGACCTGTTTAAATGTCCTCGATTAGATCATGGAATCTACGTCGAGGTGCAGGTCTAGGTGTTCACATACAGTCTTGCTTTATACGATGATATCCAAGGCTTTGTAGGTTAGCGTCAATAACCTCTAAATTACGAATTATTTTCTTAGCACTCTTCTTTACCGAAGCCAAAGCAGCCAGTTGATATTTGACTAATCCATCTCAATGCCATAAAAGATAAAATTTTTGCATTTGCATAACACTTCGAGTGGCGCACCCTGTAGATTAGGACCTTTTATGTTGTAGGTTTTATGTTTCTATAGAACTTCTAATTACTTTGGAACTCTGTGTTATACATACATAAGTACGGCGAATAATTTTATTAAAGAGATATTTACTTTTTACAGATTGCAAGAATCACCCAGAACAGCTGCATTCAAGCCGTCATAAACAGGAGACGACCAACATTAAATGTCTGAATGAAGAATAAACTATACTAAGATTTAATTACAACAATTTACAGTGAAACAGCTGGTTTAATGTAATGTCAGACATTTTGAGGAATTATAGCTGAGCTAGAATAGATAATTCGTACACGTAATGTGGTCAACAAAATGCTAGTACAGTGGGAAGAAATGAATGATAAGGTACTACATGCTGTCAATGTGTAATTTGACGCAATTATTCATTAGAAAATGTTTTACCCATAGATAGGTTTCTTGCGAACTAGCGAGCGGAGGAAAATAAAAATTAACTTATGTCCATCCTCATGTGCTAAACCATGTCTATACCGGTGCAGTGGTTTAGCCGTGAAAGCGTAACCAGACAGCCATGGTAAATTTCGGATTTATAATATTAAGTAAGAATTTTTAATGCGTTTTGTATGTATAACATCGAAATTACGTGATTATAATATAAGTTAATCAACCTACCTCGACTCGCTGATTTCCAAGATACAGGACTTTTTCTAGTTTGGGAATCAGTTAGTCAATCAGGAATCAAAATATGAAGGAATTGTTACCTCAACCATATTTCATAATTGTAACATCTTTCTGGTAATAAAGTTATTATTTATTATTATTTATTTAATATTATCCCTTGCCGTAGGTTTACTCTTATCCGTCCTGCGGCCCTCAACCAACTCTTCAATAGTGGCGGGTCTGCAGATGGGCAGTAGCTCAACCTAACGAAGCTCTAGAGTCCATGGTATATTAGAGGTCTCCTTAGAGGCGTGCAACGCATTGGTGGCGTTCCTGGTGTTCCTGATGACCATAGGCGGCGGTGACCACTTTCCATCAGGTGGCCCGCTTGCCTGTTTGTCAGGCGTAGCATAAAAAAAAATTCGACAAGCCTCAAAGTACGAAACGGCCATCCATCCAGTTCCCGGACTCTGTAAACGTTGCTTAACCTTCGTTATCGGTGCCACAAGCACGCTGCCCCTAAACCAGTGGCTGTATAAACTTTTAATTTTGAAGAGATTTATAGCATACTACACTACTTATATCAACATACCTCGACCATCCTAGCCTCCCGTGGCGTAGGTTTCCTCTTCTCCGACCTGCGGTCCTCAACCATCTCCTCAACAGTGGCCGGTGTGCATCCCGGCGGCAGCTGTGCCCAGCGCAGGCGCCCGCTGGCGGCGTCCTTGAGAAACTGCCGGGCGGACCGCGATTGGTCCGGCTGGCCGGCCGCTGTCATGAAGCCGCGGATGTCTGGATGGTGTGGGGGCGCATTTAAGTTAAACCTGTTCCTATGTCTTCAAGATTTGATGGTAGAAAACTCAATTAATGAGTTAAGCTTTGTACATCTCTTTTACCGTACTGTTTCATCATGTCATGTTTGTGTACAATAAAGAATAAAGAAAGAAGGGTTTGGTAGGTCATCCTTACTATCAGCATAGGGCTCCCCCGATCTAACCACTTCAGCAGAATTGAAGGGATTAATAACCTAGTCAATATTATAGAGCGTCGGTGGCCGAGCGGTTACAGTATCCGACTCGTAAGCCAGAGGTGCCGGGTTCGAATCCCGCTCCGGCCATGTACCAATGACTGTTTTCAGAGTTATGTACATTAGTTGAATATTAACCGATGCTCTTACGGTGAGGGAAAACATCGTGATGAAACCTGGACATTCAGGCGACTGGATGGGTATCCATGGTCCAATCTGGTCAGGTTCCCCTGTCAGCAGGGTCATATGGGGTAGGGAGGTCAGATGGCAGTCGTTCCACTGTAATTACCTGATCTGCCAAATCCTGGATCATGGTCAAGGCGGACATCGGGCCCTCGTTCTCGAGAGCACAACCGGGACACTAACGCCGAGATGATTATTTTTTTTTATTAATAACCTAGTCAATCGAAAAACATCGGAATACCCCCGACCAAGTTTGCATATACTCAAATATTTCCTAAACTACTGAACCGATTTTAATTAAACAAAGCTAAGATCCATCTCAATTAAACTGGCAATCAAATAAAGAAAACCGCAACGAATTGGATTCGTCATTTTAAATAAATATTTATAAATATGCTTGGACAAGTTCACACAGCGCCATCTAGCCCCAAAGTAAGCAAAGCTTGTGTTATGGGTGTTAGATAACTGATAAAATACTTATATACTTTTTTTTAATAAGACACTTATTATACATACTACACCCAGACCCGTAACAGAAATTAAAATTTATCATTACAATTTCTGCTCGGCCGGGAATAGTACCCAGGACCAATTATCCATTACCAATATATTGTCAAACCATTTATGGTTATTCATCTATTTACTGACTGACTAGTAAATATAGTTTTAATATTAATAATAATCATACGGCATTGGCGTAGTTGGCGGCAATATCCCTGTTAGGCTCTGGCGGGAGCCACCTTAACCATGATCCAGAATTTGACAGATCAGGTAGACAGTAGAGCGACTGCCTCTTACCTCCGTAATTTGGATCATGGACCAGATTGGATCATGGTCACACATGTCACCTGACTGCAAGTTTCATCACGACGATTAAGATTCCAATAAGACGTAATATAGCAGCTATACTCACAAGCGTGCGAAGTCAGCACCTGCTTGTAGTCCAACTCCGAAGAGTCGCTTTCTGGCAGCAGCAGCCCGTACTTCTGTTCGAACGTGTAGCGGCCGACCAGCTCGCAGAGGCGAGCCATCGCCGCGTCGTGCGACCGCATCTACAACAATGTGTAAAATGGTTGTATTGTGACATGCCGGAAAGAAAGCAACAGTCTTTTGTATGGTATTCGAAGGCTACAGCAAACCAACGAAATTGAGGCCGGCGAGAAGCGTAGGCAAAATAATTATTGCGTTGTTCTGCGCAGGGAGGGGATCCTGTCTGCACGATCTCATTTGAAGAACAAAAGACAGTTAATGTTGAGTGGTACGCCACAATTTGTTTGCCCAGTCTCTTTGGAAATGTTAGGGAAAACGACCAAGAAGTCGCATCCTACACACCGCGAACAAGACAAAGTTATTTTTGGCTTCTGTAAAGGTAGAGCTAGTCACCCATCCCGCAGACCTGGCACCATGCGATTTCATTATTTTACCACAAATCAAAAATTTTATGAGAGCTATGACATTTACGGGACCGGAAGAGGCCGTGATAGCTTTCAACCAGCATGTGAAAAACATCAGACCAATGGTTCTCATGTTTTCAAAAATGGTTTGACCAAATGAAAAAGTATCTAAAATATAAATATATTACTTTACATGTGAATTATTTTAATAATGAGTTAAGCAAAACTTTTATTGTACCCCAATAGCTTGGATGTAAGTAATATTTACCTGATCAATTGGCAACACAGCGGTCAACAGCAAGTCTGGCGCGACGGCGTATGCTGGCAACACTAATCCGGGACAATCCAACAATTCAATATCGTCGTCCAGAACTAAAGTTTGAATGTGACGCGTGTGACCAGGCATCGAACTCACACTGACCTAAAAAAAGAGTTCATATATAAATTCAGGCAGAAAAAATACCGTCAGGTGTTCCCGCCAATTCGCTCCAACCTAACTTCGCTAACGACACTAGGGCGCACCTAATAGACTGTGAGGGCGTATTCGGTTATCGTACGTCATCCAAAGTCACTTTCCACGTGACTATAATGTGACTAAAAGCGAAACAAGACCCCCCCCTGTGTGTGGCACCCCGGTATTTCTTACTTATAGAATCCACACAAGAGGATATGTAAGTATTTTCGCTACGAAATGTCGAGGGTCAATATTTTTTTTTGTGCCAGTCTGCGCACGAGCCGATCAACGTTTTGTGAGTCTCCTAAACGTCTACTATCACTACAAAATGGATTTTTTCTTATACTAGAACTAGTTTCGCTCGTTGCGAAAGTTATTAATTAATTACCTAAGCAAATTGTAACTTTGAATTTATTGTAATTGCATACCCGCTATGGGTGAACTGTTGTTCTTCTTATATTGCAAACCCATCTGCAACAATGTACTACACAGTTTATGGAATTAAGTTCTATTCTATACTAGTTCGACCAGTCTCAAAGTACGAAATGGTCACCCATCTAGTTAACGGCATTGATTACTTTTGTTAACGGTCGCGCAAGCACGCTGCCAAGTTCTGTTCAAATTCAGTCATCTATACATATATTTCATATCCTTGGTACAAAATTAAAACTAAATCCGGAGTCACAGATCGTAACTGGTTTTTAGCGATATTGAAAAAATAAATATCACATTTTTGGGATAACACAGTATCATAATTCAATACGCATAAATATTAATTTTTTTACAGTGTAAGACCACCCATGTCTTTCACACAAGTGTTCCAAACAAAATATACCACACGCAGTTGATAGCAATTAACCTATTTAGTATTTTGAATAAGATATAAACATTTATTCATTATAATTTGAAATGTTTATTGGTGTCGTAAATATTTAGAACATGGACTATTAGCCATCTTTTAAGAAAATGTTAAACGGAAATGTGCCATTACTATTTTGGTGTCACACTGATGTATTTATTATTAGAGTGAAAAGTACATGGATTTTGATATTATCATGCTCATACAGACAGACAGGATAGATTTCATTTTACACTATTTATACATATAGCATGTTTATTAAATGACATGGTAGTCAAATGTTTGCAGAGTTTATAATAAAAAAGAATTACTTTTTACTACAGTTACTTTGCTTCTGGTTTGCAGGGCGTTAGCGATCCAATCCAGTGTGTGTCAGAAATATAGGAAGATTTGACCGACTTTTTAAGCCTCTCCCAAACAGGTGCGATTACACGAAGGATATTATGTACTTTTTTTTTTTATTATTCCGTTATAAGAATAAATAAAGATAAATCTATGTCTATATATGTATATATATGCGTACCGCGTCCTTTCGACACTGTTGCATTATTATCGTTCTTTATTTATATTCTATAATACAAATTCATGTTTATGTACACAATCCAAAACGTACAAAAACAAATATCACAAGAACGCAGGACGCAGGCACACAAGCATCCTATTTATATTATATTTCTGCGTTATTATCGCAGTGGTGTGTAAGATCGCGTGCGTCATACAAAATGTATGTTTAAAGTAGCTCTAAGCCTGGGCGCAAAAAGACGCAAGAAGTGTTTAAAATTGACGTGTGTATATATATATATCTGTCTGTGTGCCGAACGGTTGGACCGATATCGATGCTTGACCGTTTTCATTATTTAAAAACTACCCTCTCCAACTCCCTCACCCTAGTATGCGTTTGTCCTCCCGTACAAGCTAGCGTCAACTAGGATTATTTAGCATCGTAAATAAATTGGATAATATATATAATCATTTGGCGTGGTTGTGCTCTCGCGCCGGGTCCGCTTGACCATGGTCCAGGCTTTGGCAGATCAGGTACTTGCGGTGGAGTGACTGCCATCTGACCTCCATAACCCAGCTATCAGGGGAACCTTACCAGATTGGATCATGGTTACATATTCAGTCACCTGAATGTGCAGGTTTCATCACGAGGCTGTCCCTCACCATAATAGCATTGGTTAGCATTCAACTATATCTATATTACATAACTCCGAAAAGAGATATTGATACATGGCCGCATTAGGATTCGAATCCGGTACCTCTCGCTTACGAGAGATACCTTAACCAATTGGCCTCTGATGCTCCTAAATAAATTGGATAATGTAAAGGGTGCTAAAAGAGCGCTTGTAATGCACGCTTGTATACAACAACACATTCACATTCAGACTCGTATTAACAACACTTACCTTTTTAATTTGCATTAGCACATTGACAGTACTAGACTTTCCTACATTTGGGTACCCAATCATTCCAACCGTTATCCGTGGAGCATTCTTCAAAGTACTAAACTTTTCTGATTTAAGTACTTCTAACAACCGTTCTCTATCTAAGATTTCATGTGAATTGTTTACAACATTTTTTTCTTTACTTTCTTCTTCATTAGTACAGCTTTCTTCATTTGTTGTACTTTCTGTCAGATTAGGCAGTTCTACAGGTTTACCAAGTCTCAAATTCTCTAGTACTTTGTCTAATGAATCTTGTATTCTATCTATCCTGTTTGCTGTGTTATTAACTGCCTTTTCGAGGTCCACAAGTTGCCTTTTAAATAATTCTATATCCTCTTCGGTTTCTTTTTTATCATCTTCCTCTATAGCCTCCTCAATGTCAATATCACTAGCAGATTCCGTTTCAGAACCATCCTCATTATCGTGGTCACTGGTTGATGGTTTGCTTTCCTCCGATATTTTTCTCTCTTTCGTCGTCTTTGCTGCTGAGAAGAATATAATTGGCACACCCTGTAAATAAGTTGTGTAATATAATTTATCAGTGTTATCAGTGTATTTACGACAACGGAAACATGACGATGTTTAGATATTTTGTTTACATTTACTAACTTTGAAACTCTATTACGTATGGAGTTCATTATTATTATAATTAAAGGAGCCTAGCCCTCTAAATAGAGTCAATAAGTAAATCAAATTACCTGCAACCTTTTAATAAATTTGTATATGACGTTTACAATCATATTTTTACTTTCATTTATTTCTTGCATGCAAGTTTTCCAGCTTCCTATTCCAATTTCCTTAACTTATTGAATAAATGTAAGATGTAGGTAAGTATAAATGCAATGCTAACAGAGGAATTCAAACTTTTAATATTCTACATTATATTTATATCTGTAAACTTTTAAGACTGACAGAACAATACAGATTCAAACAATTTGAAACCTACCTCTTTATTAAAATATTCTGCCCAACACTTTCTTTCATATTCACTGGTTAAATCAGCCTTGTTCAGTAACAAAACACATTTGCATTGTTTTTCTGAAGCATATTTCTCTAAGTCAGCACACCTGAGATCAAAGTTGTTAAGTAAGTAAGTACCTCATTATTCCTAATGTCCTTTTTAGTCTTAGGTACACAAAAAGAAATCATGAAGAAAGGAGAACCAGGATTCCAAAATGGAATTGAAATTGGGAAGACTTTAAAATTTTGGTCAACCAGAGGGAGATTGAAACTGGACAAAAATATTATTATGATGATTAATAATCATCAATGATTATACATTTTTATGTATAATCATTGATTATACATCAAAATTTAGTATTCACATCCTTATTTCACAACTATTGCACAATAGTGAAGGTTAATGAAAAATAAAGCTACAAAAAGAAGAGCATAAAAAAAAAATACCGAAACAGCAGTGGATTCCTTGCATCCAAAAGTATCAAAACCAAATCAGATTTCTCGAGGGTCCTCCACAATTGCTTCCAGAGCTCAAGGTTCCTTTCATATGGTGTGACCGCTGCACCAAGTTTTGTCTGAAGCTCATTCAAATGTCGTCTCCAATCCAGAAATGAATCTCTTTCTTTTATGATCTGCTGTTCTGGTGTAACTCCTGGTCTCCATACAGGTCTGACAACAGAGAGCACAATTTTGTTGATCAAATAATAATAATCACATTGTGCACTAAAGTAGTTCAGTGTATTGTAAGTTCACATAAAATTATGTCGTATAAAGACGTTGTACATGTAACATATGAGGTGTAGACAGCAATCTCCTTGAGCAAGGGTATGTGCAGTAACTTCATATACTTTTACATACAAATGTGTCTGCACTAACCTTCCTTCACTCACAAAAACTAGTGTCGGTAAGACCATTGCTAATAAGATTTGTTTTAGTTGAACAGTAATGGGAGCCGATTGGACCCCATGACTGTATATTATTATATTTGTTTAATTTTACTCACCTTCTAGGCACAGTGAGTGGTTCATCAAAATCTGGCTGTGATGTTACTATTTCCACTTCACTGGGCATTGATTTAACATATTTGATGTTCATTTTCTCAGCAGTGAATTCCCTTTGGGCTAATTCTGCTGTCGAAAGGAACTCCTGGAGTGAAGACTCCGCCGTCACAGACTGTAGGTTTAGGCGTCCCCATTCATAGCCATCGTTAACTTCTGTTGTGTGCAGCTAAAACATACAATGGAGTGCAATGCATTGTTTAAAATGAAAATAAAACTTATAATATCTTAGATTGTTCAGTAAATAGACCTCTTTTTCTCGTTACGAATACATTTACTGACATTTTATTACTATAAGTATTACTTTGATCCTAGAAAATATTTTAAGCAGAGGTTATATTTTTACCATTGTGTTGTCCTCAACATGTTTTCGATGTCGATTCTTTGCATATCTGTCCTTTATAAGGGCCCTCCCCAAATTATCTTTATTCTTCTTTCCCATGGTATTATAAATCTGCAAAACACGTTTTTATTGTATTCACAAAGCTAAGCAAACGAAAATTCAACAAACAATACGACGAACCGAATCACAGATTACTATATATTATGAACCGAATAACGTCATGTCAAAAACACATGGAAATTCATATCATAGATTGAAATTGACAATATTCTTTTTAAATAGAGATGTCACCGTTGTAAAGACCCGTAATAAAACCGTACAATCGATAATGCATTCCGGTATACGGAATATATTGAAGTTATTGATTTTAGAAAAAATACCAAGATGTATCAACAATGTCAAGTGAGAAGTTATTGAATAAAACGGAACGTTTGTGTGGGAAAAAACAAGGCGAGGTAGGTTTGTCTCGTTTATTTACGATTTTCATCAATAAAACGAAGAATAGAAGCGAATAGTAGTTCTTTAACATTTCTAATGTGATAAATAATCGTCGTCTTTTCATCCAAAGTTTGTGTTGTGGGTATTTCAGTGATGATGTCGGAATATTATGACCATTACCATCGTTGGGAACCTTTGGCTGAGTTTCACTTCAGGATTGATGAAAATGAAGATTTATACGGTGAAAATTATGTGTATTGTTTGTGCAGTAGAGCCTTTATAAGGTAAAGGTGCAAAATTATATTATTGATCTTAGAACTTACCCATTACAACCAAAACCCTTACAAGCTTTTAATAATAATTTACCATGGTTGAATTAGTTGGTTATAAGCTGGCTAGATGTCCCGTGTTTTTCGGGATGTCCCCCTTTTTTAACTCTGATTTTGGCCGTGTCCCGTAATTTAGTAAAACCAATTTAGGACAATACAATGTCCATATTTCAGCATATCCTCCCTCACCATTATATCCCTCCTATATATTGGTTGAGTTGCAAATTAAAACTAAATTCAATTTGTCATTTGTTGATTTTTACAAGTGTGTGCTATTATTTCTGTATGACTATATTTCTGATTTACAATAAAAAAGTCCCTTATTTTAATTCAAAATCCCGTATTTTGAATTTTGTTCATTGCCCCTTAAAATTAGAAAATTTATCTGGTTATCCGAGTTCCCTACATGTTATGGTGCCCTGTTATGGTCCCTACATGCGATGGATGCTATTGGGCACCTACCTAGCAAGACCATCCTTCTACTCTTAACTAACTGATAAATTTCGAAAAGAAAAGAAAGACCGATGGCAGTTGATAACAAACAAAAAAAACATGTTATGATAAGTTAGAGAATAGTATATAATTGTCCTTAGTATTGAATTATCCTGTTATTGTGCACAATAAAATAAATAAATAAACAAATAATACAGTATTCAGTAATACTAAAAACATTTTTATAATTTTTTCAGAGATGGGGTGAAGACATATTATGTTGAGAAAGAAGATGCCAGTGAAAGTGATGTTGAAGTCCTTAGAGAATCTAAGGATTGTGAGGACCAGTCCCATGTCCATTTTTCACTGGACACTTCTTATAAAGTGAAATGTGAGGTAAGAAATCTGTAATGAATCTTATTTTATTCAGTTTAATTTAAAGCAATTTCTTGTTTAAATAATTGGGAGAATACTACATACTAAGCCAAAAGCCTGACACAACTGAATAGTTAAGCCAACTTACTTATTCTCTAGTACAAATGCTCCATCTTTAACCACATTGTTACTTACCACCAAGTGAGATGGTGGTCAAATGCAATTTAAAAAAATGTATTCGGAGGATTAAGCTCGAGTGTTTGGCTGTTTGATTTAGTGAACAAAAGTTGAACTAGTAAGACTAAATGTACACATATTTTCTTATTACGCTATACTTAATTAAGCCTTCTCCATATATTGGAGGGTATTGCCCTGATCTCTACACTAGGCAGGCAGGTTAGAGATTGAAAATACTCAACAGAAAATACTGGTGCCCATTTTTTGGTTTATTGAGCTACCAAACTGACCTGGTATGGTCTGCCTCTATGACTATTAGTCTAATTTTACTATTCCCATCAATGGTCTTCTACCATCTGGTCTTCTACCATCTGGTCTTCTACCATCTGGTCTTGGTTGGCATTCTATTTTTACTTGCAGAAGGATGAGGGTGCAAGCTGCTATTGCAGTGCATCACACACAGACAACTATTGTTCTACGGATGAGCATGATCCTGCGCAGTTTCAATGTGTTAGTTCACATGGGATACAACCAAGTGATAGTGGTGCTGATCTTACATACCAAGACAGTCATTTAGAATGCACCAATAATGACAAACTAGAAAAAATGGACCAAGACATCTCTCCTGTTACTCAAGTGTCCAATGAAGACTATAACTCAGAAATTACTTGGGAAAAGTTCTGGGCTATCAATGGTGAGCGGCTAATTTGGGCATCATGGATTGAAAAGTATAGTGACTATATAAATCCAGCATACTTAGATGAAAACCATGACTTAGTAATGGATGATAATAATATACCAAAGCAGAGGTCGTTTGATCAGATTTACAATAAAGAACAGGAAGCTGAAAGTAATAATATTGAAAATGAAAGCATGAGAGAAAGGAAATTTTCTTATGATTCTAAAGTTAATCCATATAAGGGTTCAACGAATAAAAAATCAAAGGATGAAAAGAGTGATGTAGGTGATGTAACCAAGGATGAAGGATGGGAACTCATAGGAAGAAGAAGGTCTTGTTCAGAACATGACAGAATGCTAAGTCCTAGAACATTAGCTGCCACAGACTCAATGACCAATGTTACAAAAATGACTCTCTCTAGTTATGACGTAACTTCTAGTCATGTTACATCTGAATCATCACCAACTGAGGATTATAGTGTGTCTTCATCTACATCAGATGATCCTTCAAATGATCAGACTAGAATAGCAAACATTGAAAATGAAAATTTAGAACCATCTTCAGAATTGGATACAGAGCATTATTGGCAGTTATTATGGAAGAAACACTTTGGAGAACAATACGCTTTTCATTGCGCCAACTATGTTGAAAGTCATGACAAAGTTGATAAAGATATACCTTTGATAAACATCGAAAATGTATCAGAAATTAAATCAGACATAAAAGCTATTGACATAGAATATGATAATAGTGTGATTTCCGAAATCAAATCAGAGGAAAAGGCTACTGATATAGAATGTGAAAATAGTGATGGCAACTCACAAGATATGCCTACAATGATTGAAGTTCAAACCCATATTGCATGTGAGAATAGTGAAGGCAACTCACAAGTTACACCTACATTGATTGAAGTACAAACACATATTGAATGTGAGAATAGTGAAAGCAATTCCCAAGAAATGCCTACTGTGATTGAAGTGCAGAGCAGAGTACAGGTATTGCATATTGAAGATAAATTACCTAAGCCTAAGAAAAGAAACAAGAACAAAAGTACAAAATACGTTGATTCAGTAGGTGTTCTATTGAATTTGTTGAGAGAGGAACAGAAGAAGAATAATAGTTCTGAACTGACAGATACAGGAGACGGTGATAAAGATAAAAGTGATTGTGGTACAGAAGCTATTGTCGACGTCAGTAGCAGTGTCGCCAATACACAACAGTCAGTGAGCAACAGTAACTTCAGTCCTTGTAGTTATAATGATGGGGATGATGATCCACCTGAAGATAAACCCATTTCATTAAAAAGAAGGTAAGAAGTAGATCAAATTTAATTAAGTATTTATTATTCATCATAATAATAAATGAATACAATAGATAATAACTATTATTAGTAATAATCTTTTTTGGTAATATTATAGTCACGAGTTCGACGAAGATGAGGAAGTAGCTGAAAAATTAAAGAACACATTCGAAATGATGGGCTTCTCCATACATCCTGAAAATATGCCCAGTGGCATTATTGTCTACAGAAAGCGCAATGCAAGATTGCGACCGCCACGACATAAGAGATTTGGTGTATCTCGAAAGACATACTTTGATGATGATGGCAATCAATGCAGTGTGGATCAGGTAAAATATGGATCAAATACCTGTTTGACATCCACTAGATCATTAAATATCTTACTGTTTTTTTTTTTTTTATTGAATTTTTCAGGCTCAAGACTCGCACGACGAAAGGGAGATGCAAACTGATGACGACTGCTCTGTACCAATAAGTAAAAGTAATGCTCAAAAGTTATCGTCTGAAGAATCTGCTTCTAACTTTGATAATAAATCAGCAGATCTCAATGAAACCGAAGATAATCAAACAGATAATACACAAGCCATAGATGAATCAGACAATAAACATTGTAAAGACGTAGCTTTAGAGGCATCTGCTGTACCTTTACCTACTGATTTGGATGCTTCATTCACTGATGGGCAAGAGAATTATGATAGTGAACAGAAAATAAGTGAAGACGTAGTACCAGGGGGTCCAATTATAAAGCGTAGAAGGCGACCAAAAAGGAAAGTCGAAGATCATGGAGTAAACATTTCTGAAGTGCCTGTGGAACTACAGGGGGAACCGAAAATGATTAAATATTGGAAAAAGAGGCATTCACTATTTCACAGGTAAATTATAGAAATTAACTTATCCAATAATCTTCCAGGATAGTAGTGAACCTTGTGGTACACCTGGTGTACTTGACCCAATTTACCTCACTTTTTTTAACCAATATTTTGACGAGATAGTGTAAACATTGTATTACTGATAATGATGATGATAATATCGCTTACAAATTTTAACGTTTATCATCAGGTTCGATGAAGGCATCAAACTAGACCGAGAGAGTTGGTTCAGTGTAACCCCGGAGAATGTCGCGTGGCACATTGCTAATAAGGTGGTCTACGATGTGGTGTTGGACGCGTTTTGTGGCGCCGGCGGCAATACTATTCAGTTTGCGAGGGTATGCAAGAAAGGTACTAAGTCTATTGTAGTTTTTGTCTCCTACTTTTTCTATTGTCAGGTGATTGTTGACAGTACAATCTGCTTCTCGCTTTACAGTAATTTGTTAGAGATAAGAACTATTTTTAAACGAAAGACTTCCCATAAAGTGACTTCTTTCAACACTCACCTTATAGAACCAATAAAGTAAGACGTTGGGGCATGGCCTTGCTAGGTACTACAATATTTTTTCTTCAATCTATGTACTAATATTATTAAGAGAAACGTTTGGGTTGTTTGTCGTTTTGTTTGTAGTGAATAAACTCAAAAGCTATGTCAGCGATTTAAAAAATTCTTCACCTATAGAACACATAACATTACCAACATACACAGCACATTATCATCGAGTTTACCACATTATCAGAGGCCATATATTACTTAAAAAAAATTAAAGATCCATAATAAAATTGCAATAATATAACCCAAGGTATCAATGTTCCATGTTTTCAAGTTCCGTTTTTAAACTAATTTTTTGTTGTATTTGTAACTGTCAGGGCAAGGTGTATATGAAAGAAAAACGGTTGGTAGGGGTAGGGTAGGGTACGTGTAGGGCAGGGGTAGGGTAGGTGGTAGGTAGGGGTAGGCGTGCAGTAGGATAGGGCAGGGGTAGGACTACACGCTAACGAATATGATGTAATTTATTATAAATACACACTAAAAACATCGACCGAGGAGGTGAAATAGACTAAACTAACTAACTTGACTACCAGATAGTAGAAGTAGTAGTACTTGAATTTTAAGATATGGATGCCTCTATTGTAAGGCACTATTGTCAGGAGGTAATGTTTTTCGGAAAGGAACAAACTTAAGAAATCAGATATCTGAGAAATATTTGCAAAACCCTACCTATAAATGGGAGATTTTCCGTAAGCGGATTAAAAATAAAAAATAGTTCAAATAATTGTAATAGATGGCATTGATTAGACACGTTCTCATAAATAAATTAAAACGAGCCCGTCATATGAATAAAAATCTAGACGTCTTTTCTTCTCAGAATAGGTACTAAAACTAAGTATCTTTTCACGAAAAACTTTTCTAAGTAAATTCGGTTGCCAAATTCAATACTTTAGAATCCTGTCTAAGCAGCGCCATCTAGTGAGGCACGCCGAACTATTATTTTTACTTGCATTCCAGTGATAGCTATTGACATCGACCCAGCTAAGATCGAGTTGGCAAAATACAATGCAACAGTGTACGGTGTTGTGCACAAGATTGAATTCATTGTTGGCGATTTCTTCGAGCTGGCACCGAAGTTGGAAGCGGATATGGTGTTCCTGAGTCCTCCGTGGGGCGGACCTAACTATTCAGAGGTAAGAAAATGCGTGACGTTATTGTTGTATTTAAGAATTAAAGAAATAGATTTTTCATCTCTCCAGCACG
Source organism: Blastobasis adustella (assembly GCA_907269095.1). NCBI lineage: Eukaryota > Metazoa > Arthropoda > Insecta > Lepidoptera > Blastobasidae > Blastobasis > Blastobasis adustella. Next base: position 12,969,939 of record OU026131.1, read on the forward strand.
AAAAGGGCACCCTCTTGGCGGGAAAGGTGAAAAGTTGTATGTTTCATACGAGAGCAATATTTTTATTGTCTCTTGCATTTTATTCACTCACTGTGCTCAGTAGTCTATGTTAGTCTATACTAGACTATTTCGTAATTGAGACTCAATTGTATTATTATAGGTCATTGACTCTATCATAATTTTTTTTTCTAGAACTCACAATACGACATAGAACAGAAATTGGAGCCAAAACCTGCTTCCGAGTTGATGAAAGTCGCGAGGACCATAAACCACAACATTGCCCTGTACTTGCCCAGAAACACAAGATCTGACCAGGTAAGGTCATTTTGTACTTGCCCATGTGCTTAATTACGAATACTTCTGTTTATTCCTGCGGTGGTGGAGCTGTTTGGCCAGGAACACCAACAGCGAATAGGCCCCATTGACTAGTTTTGCTCACTAGTTGGCGCCACTGGGGTGTAAGATTTTGTCTCTCTCAAAATAATTGGAAATTGGTTATAATCGTAACCTCATGGGACAAGCTTTTTAGTTTTATTTTGATATCGTTTTATAAATAAACATTGCAGAATACTTCAGATGCACTCAAAATAATAAAATACGAAAAGAAGCTGAAAATATTCTATTATAAAGTAATTTTTTCTAGCATTTTTTGAATATATCAATTTAAAAGTAAGATGTAACAACATCACAATGCGAAACGGATCGTTACTACATATATACTCCCCAATGGCATTAATTTCGTTCATTCTAACCGATACTGAGTCAGTCTACAGATTTATATTAAGATGGCGGCGTACAAACGGAGTTAATTTTGTTTTAACATTTCTTGAATTATAATTTTTTTTACAGATATTAGAACTGGCGAAGGAGGCTGGCGGCTCAGTGGAAATCGAACAAAGCTACTTGGACAAGAGATTTGTTGCAATTACGGCGTATTTTTATTAACTAGGATTACATTTAATTACTTCCATGATTGTGTGGCATATATTTGCATGATTTCTGTAATATGAGGTGTGTATGTAGGCGATTCAGGTAAGCCTGTTTTGTATGTTAATTATAGTGTTATATAAATAATTTGTAGGAGTCTAAAGTATAATATCAAATACACAACTAATACAAATCTGGTGGCAGGATATCATTCCACCAGTAGCGTCAATCTACAGTCATACGTTAAAGGGCTAGACTAAATGAGAAAAATATTGTAAAGTCAAACAAAAGTTGGCAATTGTTTAGCTGTCATTTCATACACTTCTGTCGGGTCACGTGGTTGTTTCTGACAGGTTTCCATGCATTGCATGCACCATATGTTCTAACTAAACCACCCTAAAACTAGAGTCGGTACTTGTAGGGTTGTAACGGAGATTTTAGTGGAGGGGAAGAGTTTCACCTCATGCGGAGGTTAACGAAGGCAGAAGCGGAGGAGAAAAAGAAATGGAAAAATTTTCAATTCATGATTTATCAATAGAAAGTCAAATATATTTATTTCAAATAGGTACATTCATAGTACACTTTCTTAAAAATACAAAATTACCTACTAGTATTCAATATTAAGGAGATGCAAATTATATTAGTTTAGTTCAGTGTCGTTGCTCTTACGTTTTATTATGACGTATATAAACCTCCGTTCCGACTCTGCAAAAGTTTTGCGGAGGCGAAGGTATGATTTCTTACGGAATCTCCGCAGTAACGGAGGCGGAGGTGAGGTTCCGCGTTACAACCCTACTTGAAAGGTTCATAATTTGTACGAAGGAAAAGGGTTTCTAGCGAAAAAGGCAGAGCTACTGTTCAAACCTCTGATTTAGTTTTAATTTCATATTAAGATTTGCAGTAAAGTTCTCGAGTGGCGACCACGTGTCGGAAGACGCAACGTGGGTAGGCCTTCCACAAGGCGGACTGACGACCTGGTAAGGATCGCAGAAACCAGCTGGATGCGGAAAGCACAGGATCAGCCTTTGTGGAGATCTCTGGGGGAGGCCTATGCCCAGCAGTGGGCGTCTTCTGGCTGATATGATGATTATTATCCAAGGTACCATTGGAATGTCATAAGCTTTTTCCAATTTATTTGTAAGTAATTAATAAAATCGTTGTCTATTGTAATGTCCGCAAAGGTAATCTAGAGAGTTGTATAATTATATTTTGTAAATTCATTTACCCAAATGCAGCAATAAGGTGTTTCGCTCAAAGTTTAGGGAAATGTAGATTGTTAGTAGTATTACAGTGGCTTCATATAAAATGTCTTACAATTAGTGTAAGTAGTGCCAATTCATTGAGATAACTATTTTAATATTCAATACATACTGTGTTTATTAAAGTCTATTTCATAATATTGTATGTCTACACTATTTTCGATTATTTAAATATTCTATTTGTCATCCCATTTGGGAATATTGTCGCTACTTTCCAAAACACATATTACCCTCTATCGAACCCAAAATATTTATTTTTTACTTGTAATTGTGTATTATCTACTTGGAATATAACTTCAAAACTTTCCCATGCTATAATATTATTAATGGAAAACAAAGGACTATAAATAAACTGAGATAGTTCTAAACTCATTGATTTCTTTATTAGGCAATATAAATCCTACTACAATATTCTAAATGCGAAAGTTTGTAAAGATGGATGTATGTTACTCCTTCACGAAAAAATACTGAACGGATTTCGATGAAATTTAGCAGTAATATAGCTTACAGCCCTGAATAGTACTCAGGCTAAAAATAGTATAATGTATCCCAAAATTCAATGTGGTTTCCGTTATAACCGAATTTTATGCGGACGAAGTCGCGGGCAAAAAGCTAGTAAAACAATAATTCTCAAGAAGTCGTAGAATTTGACTACTGAAGTACTTCACTAATAAAGTAGTGAAAAACAGTATTAGGTTCCTATTCCTAAGTATATGGTAAGATTTATTTTCCTAGTAACACTGTATCTTTCAATTTCTGCTTAATATTCAGCACTTTGTGATACAATAGTAATTATTATAAATATTTAATACTACATACTGATACTACAATAAATCATTGTTAAATTGTGTTTATTTTTATTGTAGTGATCATAAACACAATGCATTTATTACATGGAACTGATTAAAAATAATATACAAATGCAATAAATAATACAATTAGTTGATGGTACCAAAAAAGCATTATAGTATGTATAATGTAAGAAATTGTAGGCCTTGTAGTGTGCGACTGTTTAAATGTTGTGATCTCTGTATTGTAAATATCTGTTGATGAATATATATTGAACTAATTCACTACATTAGAAAAGCGTGCGTAATTTTGATCCCTTTTCTCTGTGGTGATATTTTTTTGTGTAATGTGCAGTTGTGTTTTGTGCATAATAGTAGTTTATGCAACTGTCATATAAAAGGGGGTATTAAAACATGAGTGTCTGTTTATCATACGAGGCGTAGCCGAGTATGATAATAGTTTGACATGAGTGTTTTAATACCTAATTATATGCAGTGCATACACTATATTATCTACACTCATATTTTCATGTTGAAATTTCATACCTAAAATTTTTTCAACTTTGCTGGAAGTAACTGCGAGTCAGTTCTATTGTATCTATGCGTCGAGGATATCAAGCGGCGGGAAATTCACTTCACTACTTTCACATTTATCTATTTATTTGCTTCAAACAAGAAAAAACATTCACAAACACAAATTACAACAATTAGAAAAAGTATTCTGTTTAGCGGGAAAATAATTCCAAATGTACACAATCACAACCACAGACTATGAACAGCTCACAAATATAAAAAGGAATTTAGAATTTTAGAAGAAATTAGACATTTAGGTATTCAGCCTACATTTAGCCGTGTCCCGGCGCCTGACAAAAATTTAAAAAAGAAAAGTGTTGCATAATGATTAAAAAGTTATTTTACGATACAGCTGTAATGAAAATAGTATGGGAAATGCTGTATCGAAAAGTAATTTTTTAAAATTTTATGGACTGGCGTGAAAAAAGTGTATCCTTAAACAACTGTTTTCGAATATGTAATTGGAACATTACGCTATAAGTGTAGATAAAATTAGGTTAAGTTTATTTATGTTATGGGTTTCTCATTTTCCGTTACTAAACAGACTGATTTCCGAAGCTATTGACACTAATTATTTACGAAATTTAAGCGATTAAAATAAGTTCGTAGACTTAAAATCCACGTACAAGTTCGTACGTCTATCACCCACGTCGCACAGTGGGCTGAAAATCGAGCTTCATAGACATAGGCAACTCAACTTTTAATGTGTCGTTTTTTTGGCGGGAATTGCTTCCATGAGCTATAACTATACATAAAAATGTTATCCGAGTTAACTCTGCGCAAAAACAAATGAATTATATTTTTTTTACGAAAAAAATGTATGGAGCCAATATGAAAAATCCAATTATCTCTGAAACCGCTAGGAAAACCGTAATATCCTTACAGATGGTTATAAAACTAATTATTCATGATTTTTTGACATACTCCATATAACGGTTACTGCTGCAGAATTTTTTTTAAAAATCGTCGAAATATTTTATTTATTTATTTATACACGGTTCCTTTCGGTGAGAATTTAGCAACACGTTAAATCATATAGTATTAGGCTTGGTTCCTAGAAATAGTAGGTAGATGTAGGTAGGGTAAATTCTCACCGAAAGGAACCGTTTACAAATAAATAAATAAAATATTTAGAAGATTTTTAAAAAAAAATCTGCAGCAGTAACCGTTATATGGAGTATGTCAAAAAATCATGAATAATTAGTTTTATAACCATCTATAAGAATATTACGAAAAAAATGTATGGAGCCAATATGAAAAATCAAATTATCTCTGAAATATTTTGCTTGGTTATAAAACTAATTATTCATGATTTTTTGACATACTCCATATAACGGTTACAGCTGCAGATTTTTTTTTTAAATTATTGAAAAAAAGTATTTTCAAATTTTAAATGGTAGGCAAATATATTTGCTCAAATGTTTAGTAGGTATATATATAATAGGTATATGTATATAAAAACCGTTTAATCAAATTGATAATTGTTTATATTGATAATTTACATTTATATAAAATGGTGGGTTACAAAAATGTGGTTTTTATTAATATAATATGTATTGATAATAAAAAGATAGTAATTTATAATATCTTACAAACTATTGATAAGAAGAAACTTAACTTCTTCACTTTTTATTATTATGTACAAGTAATAAGAAATAAGGAATAACAATAGCATGCAATAATATTATTGAAATAAAAAAAATAACAAAAAATAATTAAATATGACTTAATCTAAAACACATTATTCAGTTTATTCATTTTCCTTATCACTCTCGTCGTCTTGGGTATCCATTTCTGAGTCATAATGCACATTGGAAACATCTAGAAACTCAAAGTCAGTTTCTCGAAACTGAATTATCTCGAGAGTTTCAGAAAAATACTGCTGCCTTTTCTTGGTATCTAACTTGGGCCTTTGTGCACTTATTATAGGATCTGAAGAAATAATAAGCATATTAAGGATATCTTGATTACTATCTTGCCTGTTCTTTTTCCGCGAATGATGTTCTCGAAACCTTCTAAAATCTTTATTTCGAGCTTCTGATGCTTCTTCTGAGAGACTTCCAATCGGTACAATATCATTATTTTGGATTATATCTGCCCCGTGTATAAGTATTTTATGGACGGTTGAAGACATATAATACCAGTCATATAACTCCACGTACTTTTCTGCGGTTTGGCGAGCATAATCTTTGAACTTACTGACATCGATGTTCTCACCCGAAGTGATTGTTTGCAAAATTACAGCAAATCTTCTTACAAGTTCTTCATCCAACCCGGTAATGGCTGCAGTTTTATTTGGGAATTCAAAGAACCTTCTTGCTGTATTTCCGTCATTGGTAGTTCCCGAGCCTTGTTTTACGATGTCAATCAAAAGATTGAGTTCATTTTTGAACTTATCCTGGATAATCTTTTTTCTTCTTTTTAACATTTCTTTGTGCTCATTTCCTCTCGCTGCCCACTCTTTGAAATCAAGTCTGTACGAAATATGTAACAAACATTCCATACAATTAATACGGGCGTGTAGAGATGACAACCCAAATTCGTAAACGGCAGCGGACACGGTCTTTGACGTCACAGCATCCAAACGGTTCATTTCAGTTGGTTTTGCTAAACACAGATAGCATGATGAATTTGATCTGGCATCAGATAGGTACGTGCAGACTTTAGCATCGATCATTGTCATCATCAGTTGATGGTTCACCTTATTTCCATTATTGCACTCTGTGGGAATAAGAGCCTTGATTTCATCATCCATGTGTCTTTTATTATCAATGACGACTGCTTCGCTCTCCTTCACAAAAGTAAACTGAACTGGGCGACAATACACCGCTGAGCACGGTTTCGGGTTCGTCCATAAAGTGTTGTCTCCATCAGTCAGTTTAAGTGGCACTAAGGACGTCATAAAAATGCTGGAATCATCTTGCTCACCCTCCATTTTCTGCTTGTATCGGCTTTGGTTTGAAGCACCATCAAATCCCCACTTTGATATCAGTTTCAAATGTTTATTTTGCACATTGTTAGAAAGAGTGTGGAGGATTCTCTTCACTGTGATGTCAAGTAAACTTTGAAGTGTAATCCTGGCTGATGAATCCGTCACCGACACTGCTTGCTTTGGCGGATAGCATTCAAGCTTCGCTTGTTGCACTTTATAGTACGATGGATAAATGTCCTTAGCACCTTCTCTAATGGCCGTCTCTCGCAATGTGATATATTGCCACTTCGATAGTTTTAAAGAGAGCAATAATCCAAGCGCTTTTTCTGGGGTAAATATATCAGTTTTCACAGTTTTTTTTATTGATTCCTTAATTTGACCAGCTGCTTCAGGATTTTTTAATATATATTCGATGACAGATGCGATATCCTCGTGGCCTTTCTCTTTTAAACGTAGTGCAGCTGTATATGCCAATTCACTTGGGTCTTCGTCTTTATGATCATCAGATCTTCTCTTTTTCTGTTTGCTTCCTAGATCTTCAAAAGGTTTTCGAAGTATCTTGGTCATTGTTCCAACAGAGGATGATGTCGATGGCTCTGGTGAGACTGGTCGTTCATCAACAGTTGCTTCTTGAGTGTTTAACATTGTTTGTACGCAACTTGGCCAATCGATATTTGCTTGTAGCCAATTATCGTACTGTTTTCTGAATGTATCTTTAATTCGGTGAGATCTCTGCCATCTCTGTGATGCAGCTCGTGTGAATTTCCGACAAAATTCTTTTAAAGTCACACAATCTTCGGCACCAATGCAATCGCCTAAGCGAGACATAACTGCACCAAACAATACTTTATAGTCAAATGAAGTACTTTCACTTTTTAGAAGAACAAACAAGTCTAAATTAGTTATTAAACTTTCCATTCTAACACTTTTCAGTCGCAGGACAAATGTAATGTTAACGGTTACAAAGTTTTGTAAATACTAAATTATAACACAAAATTTTAGTCCTTTTATTGTAGTGGTCGCTCATTAGTTAATTACTACCCTCATTAAGGGTAGTTACCTAATGATCATTAGTTAACTACCCTTAATGATGATCATTAGTTAACTACCCTTAATGAGCGACCACTACAATAAAAGGACTAAAATTTTGTGTTATAATTTAGTATTTACAAAACTTTGTAACCGTTAACATTACATTTGTCCTGCGACTGAAAAGTGTTAGAATGGAAAGTTTAATAACTAATTTAGACTTGTTTGTTCTTCTAAAAAGTGAAAGTACTTCATTTGACTATAAAGTATTGTTTGGTGCAGTTATGTCTCGCTTAGGTTACGGGTATACGGTTTTCCTTGCTGTTTCAGAGATAATTTGATTTTTCATATTGGCTCCATACATTTTTTTCGTAATATTCTTACAGATGGTTATAAAACTAATTATTCATGATTTTTTGACATACTCCATATAACGGTTACTGCTGCAGATTTTTTTTTAAAAATCTTCGAAATATTTTATTTATTTATTTATAAACGGTTCCTTTCGGTGAGAATTTACCCTACCTACATCTACCTACTATTTCTAGGAACCAAGTCTAATACTATATGATTTAACGTGTTGCTAAATTCTCACCGAAAGGAACCGTGTATAAATAAATAAATAAAATATTTCGACGATTTTTAAAAAAAATTCTGCAGCAGTAACCGTTATATGGAGTATGTCAAAAAATCATGAATAATTAGTTTTATAACCATCTGTAAGGATATTACGGTTTTCCTAGCGGTTTCAGAGATAATTGGATTTTTCATATTGGCTCCATACATTTTTTTCGTAAAAAAAATATAATTCATTTGTTTTTGCGCAGAGTTAACTCGGATAACATTTTTATGTATAGTTATAGCTCATGGAAGCAATTCCCGCCAAAAAAACGACACATTAAAAGTTGAGTTGCCTATGTCTATGAAGCTCGATTTTCAGCCCACTGTGCGTCGAGCCGAGTAAGATTGTGACTTAAAAAGCGTACTATAAGTTCGTACGTGTGTCACTCACTTTAGGCCACGGGCACGAAGTCTGTGGGCGCGGAGCGACGGCGGCGGCGCACAGTTGTCCACAGATTACTATATATTACCTACGGCAGATAAGAAACGTCCATAGAGACACGAACGTCGTAGTGAAAAGTGCCAGCATCGCTTTTGACGTATAGTTTTGACATAACAATTTTGACAAGTGCTAGTGCTGAGCTCATAACGCCATTACCAATCTATCGATTACGATTTGGCTAGGGATGTGACATCGATTGCGTATTCTCGATTTTCATATTGTACTTTATTAAATTTCAAATTCTTATATTAAAAAAAACACAAATGACACATAATTTAACATACATATAATTTGACTAGAAATTTATTACAAAGTAATAGCAAAGCGCCTTTCAATTTAAAATAATCACCACAGGACCACAGAACGTTCTTGAGTTGTGTTCGGCAGTCTACCTGAAAGTAAAATAATAGAGCTTTAATGTTATTGTGGCACCAATGCACCAGTTGCAAACCATATACATGTAGATGACCATTATCAGGGGGATATGTGCTATCAAATGCAAAAATCTTTTTTTAAATCCCAAACAAAAAAGCTCTTCAGCGTCACTTCAAATAATAGTTAGGCCAACCAACAACAACCAACGGCAAATACATAAAGCGAAATGCAATTTCATACTTCACACATTTAACAAACCAAATGAAGTTCATTATGTAGTACCTAAATTTTTCAATTGAAAACAATTACCTTTGTAGGGCCTTCTTGGGTATTCTAGGGTATTCTTGGTCACAACATTGATTGATCATCCATCAAAATACCTGAAAAATGGGAACACAAACATTACATATGTTAATATAATGGTCACAGTCAAAGGGAGCGGTGAGGAAAGGTTTTGTCTAATAATTACATTCTATGAAAGTTCAGAATTAAAGCATTAGGTATAATTTATGTGAAACGGCAATTTACTGATATTCTTGCTTTTGAACCACCGACGAAAAAATAGGGGTGATATAAGTTTGACGTGTGGATCTGCCTGTCTGTGGCATCATGGCTCCCAAAAGGATGAACCGATTTCAATGCGGCTTTCTTTATTTGAAAGATAGATTAATTGAGTTTACTTGTTTTGTTGCATGTTCGATTACGTCGTATAATGCTGATGATGATGAAAACATGTCACTACTACTATATTGGACTAGTTATAGTACTAAAAGGTACCACATATTAACATATGAATTACGTATAATTGTCATTTTGTTAATAAACTATTACATGTGCCATAATGGAGCACAGGTTGATTTTGATGGGTTTGGGTTTGCGACTGGATATTTTCTCAGGAGTAAAAAGTGTTGGTATGGCAAGATGATTTCTTTTATTAGTCTGTTTAATATATTTATCTTCAAAATAAAGTTTACACACCTATAATGGGGCAATAACAAAAATATAAATATATAGTTAACTAATCGCAATAATAGCATTTTCATACACAATAACATAGTGTAGGTGCTATCAAACCAACTGAATCAAGACGTAACGGATTTTAATGCTGTTTAACAATAGATAAGGTGATTCAACAGAAGGTTTATAAGCAAGAAACAAGTGTAAGTAGGGGTAAAGTAGGTGTACGAACGAAGTCTCGATAGGTTCACAAGTTAATTATGTACAACATGTAGCTACTATTGTGCATATATGTAGGTATTAAATTTCTTCACATCAATTAACAGCCCTTAATGGTCTTCTGCTGGATCGGATCTCCTCCACAAATGTCCTACTGCTAATCCATGAAAAGTTACGGTGATAGGAGGGACAACACGCACGAATATTAACTTTATAACCTTGTTAAAAACTTAAATTACAATATTGTACTTACTTTTTTCAATAATACAGGTTTTTTTGGCAGTGAACACAGTGTTGGATTCTGTGGTATAAGTAATTTTAGCCATATTTCTCCAAGTTCTGGAGTTCTTGGCCAATTATACAATTTTTCCTTCGACGGGCATCCTCCCACGACACAGCAATGTCAAGACATTTCTTATTAATTCAAATGGGATTCGGTAGGAATCTATTATATAACAGATTTAAAAATTCACGAAAATCCAAAAATGAAGTTTTTTGGTTTCTATGAAAAAACTTCTATGTGTTTTTTTTTCTAGAAGGGTTTGGATAAAAGGTATCACAAGTTGTACAGGCGTAGTTAATAAATGGAAAAATAACTATCGCGTATTAAAAATATAGATTAAATTTATTCTAAAAATGTGTAAACATAATTAAAAGATATTTAATAATATTTATGATTATCACTCGCCAACTCCATATATTGGTGATATATTTGGTATTTCTATCCAACCAGGATGTCTTGTATGTAAAATTATATTTAAAAAGTCATTTGACAGACACTCGATGCTGGCACATTGCTTTCACTAAGTTTATGGCTCTGGATACTGCGATTCCACCCCGTGCAGTTGTCTGGATTTGGAAAAAAATGGATATTGCATATTTTCGATTTAAAAATACTATTAGATATTACTATCAAAACAGAACAATAGTTGTCATGGACTATTTTTCATTAAAATGTGTCAGAAAATGTATGGAAGAAAAGTTTATTTTTTCTCGAAACTGTTAAGTGATATCAAGGTTTAACCTTTAAAACTAAAATGTATTATCATAAATCAAATAAATCCATTAAAATCTTATACGTTTACTTGCGGCTTTGTCTTAGGAGGGGTTCGAAATTTAAATATTTCAAGTATTTTTTCCTGAGTTTTCGTTTAATTACAGGTGAAATTGATTGCGTAACAGTCATTTTGAAACAAGTAAATATAAATAAACAATAAATAAATATTTTTTCATCACAAACTTATTGAACACAAATCATTAACAAATTATTTATTTGTTGTTTATTTCTTGTCTAGTAATTTTGCACAAGTGAGAAAAAGCGAGGGCTCACGTGGATCAAGCGGTTAAAAAATCAGGTCCAGGGTCTGCGCCGCCGCTGCCCCGCAGTCCGCGGCCTTAGGGAGAAGCCGAATGCCAGAGCCTTGTCCATCTGTCAGCACGGACTGCGTGCGTGAGATATACACGCCAACGAAATAAAAACGTTGCGATGGATGTGCCGTGTTACTTACTCACCCGGGTCCGTAACGAGCACATCCGTGGCAGCCTTGATATGAGAGGCATCGCGGATACGTAAAGGGGTTCGCTAGCGTTTGGTTACGTGCTGCATAAGCCCCAGGGATAGGTAGGTATGTGGTAAATAGGTGCCTAAACTTGCCAGTGTCAGGAAAGAGATCCCGCGTAGTCCATGTGGGCGTACTATCCACCCATTAGTTGTCTCGCGTGGCTCCGCTGCCGCATGGCAAAATGAAATTACGTACGAATAACACATTCGAATTCCGACCCTCCAATCTCTATGGATCATTGCTGCACGTGTGCATTTTGAGTAAAAGTTATCCATACAAATTTAATTCAAAATGCATGACATGTACAGTACACACACATCCAAAGTCTGACCAGTCTTATAATTACTAACTCCTAGACCTAAAGCAGGAATTAAACTTCATTATTTCAATATCTGCCTGGCCGGGAATGAAACCCGGGACCTCTACCTAGCACTCATATATTGGCAACTAAAGCCAACAACACTAGGAGTTATGTTATGATAAGTTTGAAATAAAATAAATCATTGTGAATTATGTACTTATATTCTATAAAATCACATGAGCAACAAACTTACGGCCAGTTTCCTGTACGTTAATCTACTGTTAATCATCAATTAAAATTTGCCCTTCTTATCTTTAGTGAGATGTAGATAGAGACGGAAAGAGTTTTAATCAATGATTAACATTGACAAGCATTTCAGAAACTGGGAATTAGTGGAAAGAAAATATGAAATTAAAGTGGGCCATTTTACTCCTGACAACCTTATACCTATTTTGCAACTTATTCTAATTTAAAATTAATTATATTATTCTTTCATTTCTCCTTCTTCATCTTCCTCTTCTGCTCCTCGTACATACAATACATTGTTACACCTGATCAGGACTTCACCAAGGTTACCTGTGAAGTAATTATTTTGAATTTAAGTTTCTAATTCACTAAATTTTTTGCACAATAACTAAAGAAACTTATAAAATGACATCACTAGGAATATTGGTAGGTATATAGGGTGATCTCAAACTGATTATCAGATGACCGCAAGTACATAAGGTACCCCTTGGTATCATGATTTGAGTGATATACTTACTCAGCACATCCCATCCAGTGTAGGAAAAAGGAATTGCTGGTAGATTGAAAATGCTAACCTGTGCTTGCTCCATCTACAATTTCTTCCGTGCTCGCCAGTTGCAAATTCATGTAACCATCGGCGGACACCAACAGTCCTTTATATTCGTGGCCCCATTTTAGTTTCACAAGCACCGATTTTCCTGTCAGATTGTTGAGGAAAGGTTTGGGGTTGATAGGCATAGCCGCTGCCATTTTTGTTGATTTCTGAAAATATGTTATTCGAATGTAAATAATATGAGCACTACATCACGAAATTAAAAAATCATGTAAAATAAACGTTTGATTACCTTTTTTATCACTAGAACAAGAAAAAACACCAAATATTTCGGTTAAAATATAACCTAAAAATGTTAGAAATATGCTGTGACACTCTGCCGCGCTTTTTATGGCTTGACTTCTTTGGCTTGTGCGGGCAATGGACAGCGGTATTTAAAAAGTTCGTATCAATGTCTATAGTAAACTTTATAAAATATTTTCGATTTTATTACCGGTTTTTGAAGCTCTATTGCAAACGCAGCTGTAGTGTCATGTCAATGTCAAAATTGTTGTCAAGAAAACGTCAAACGTACAATGACCGAGAAGTTGGCACGTCGATAAATTCTTCAATTTCTTCAATTTATTGCTAATAAAACTAGTTGAGTGTTAGTTATTATTTAATTTTTAACAACACAATGTCCTCAACTTTCGTCGGTTTCAGTGAAGAAGATTTGAAACGTATAAAATCGGTGGACTCCGTTCAAAGCGGTAAGTAGTGTTCGTGTCTCGTGTGCTACACAAGATAATTCGATAGAAAATAAATGCCTGCTCTATTTCCGTGGTCTCAAATTGAAACTGATGGATATACGATAAAGTATTCATTAAATATTGAGTAAGTTCATTGTTTATTTACATTTTATTAGATCAATAACAGTAAACAAAAAGGCGATCAAGTTGTTCAGCTAGTACGAATGTTTACAATAACAGTTGCACTACTTTACAGTATAAAGCTATCGGTATTCAGTTAGCCGTTTATAAATATATACGTCATTTGAAAACTTTATTTTTATGTTTCATTCTATTTTAGAGTTTTCTATAGACTACATTATATGTATAGGTAAATTTTTTGTGATATCATGACCTCATTTCATTGCAAATGGGTAAACTAGTTTTTGTTGTGTTGTGGGAAATGATATAATCATTGCATTGTTTGGTTTTATACCTACTTTAACAATATCTCTGTTATGGTATACTATTTAATAATAACTAACTGATATAATTTAAGCATACAAGGAATTGTAAAATTATACTATGGCCATCAAGAGATTTGCCGAGCTGACAACCTGCAGGGAAGTGGTGCATAATATCTATGAGTCATGCACTTGGATTTAATATCATTAACAAAAACTAAGATGAAATATCTCATGCCTACGGACCATGTGCCTCCCTCGGCAATAACAAGAAAAAACAGGACATAACTTGTATAATATATTATAATAAATCAGCAATATTCAGTAATTACTTTTGCAATAGCTGGTACAGTATAATCATGATTGAGTAAGGTCACTGCACATTTCCTCTCCGAACTTACAATTAGTACCACAATTTCAGATAACACCGGATGCATACAGTTTATTGATAAGTCATACCTACTAAAATTTTTTATATTTAACTTTTAAGAATAGTGTTTAACTTGTAATAAAATTAAAATAAACTAAAAACTTTACAGATCCAGGAATTGACACAATATCAGCAAAGCATATAGATAAAATTGGTGCTAAATCAAAGAGAATTTCAAACCAATATAAATTACAAAAGCTACAAAAGCAAGACTCGGAAGATAATCTAGACATTGTATTTGATAAATGTCGTCTTAGTATAAAAACTCCCACCTCACCATCTAGTGGTGACAGCTTTAATAATAACAACAAGGAAATTGAAGAAGATAGGAATGAGACAGTATCAACAGATTCCCAAAACAATGAAGAAACTGAAACTGCATCAAGCATAGAAGAGAACAGAAAGAGCAGTATAACTTCAGAAGATGGTAGAAAAAATAGCTTTCCTGTTATAGAAGGTAGGAGGATCAGTTCTAGTTATCCTCCAGATATTCTGAAATGTGTGGATAATTACACGGAAGATGATATGGCGGCTCATAAAGCTAAATTAGCCTCATTGCAGCTCCAGCAAAAGTTGATGGAAGAACAGAATAAGAAGCGGAAGGAAATGCTAGCAAGAGCACTAGCTGACAGGTACCTACATTATATTTCATTAAATTAAGTACATACTTAAATTTTAATAGCTTGTGAATTGCTATTGAAATTACAGCATGAAGTGCAGCTGTGATTAGCACAGTAACCCTTGAGTAGTATGGTTGAAAAATATTGGATGAAACTCATTGCAATAATTATTAATAATAAAATCTAATAAAAAAGACATAATCATCTTGGTGTTGATGTCCCAGTTGTGCTCTCGCATACGAGGGCCCGGGGTCCGCCTTGACCATGATCCAGAATTTGGCTGATCAGGTAATTGAAGTGGAGCGACTGCCATCTGACCTCCATGACCTTGCTTCCAGGGAAACTTGAGCAGATTATATCATGGTTACACATTCAGTTGCCTGAATGTGCAGGTTTCATCACACTGTTTTCCCTCACCATAAGAGCATCAGTTAGTATTCCACTAATGTACATACTTCTATATCAGACTTCCCTAACCCATGATATCCAACTCTACTAGGTACCTCTCGCTTACGATACCCTAACTGTTCGGCCACTAAACCTCCAGGTACTAAAATAAAATCTAATAAATACTAACAATCAAAGATAATCCCAATAATAAAATACAATATTAGATATAGAATGAATTTAATACATTTATTGTCTATTTATGACTAACACATCAAGATTGAGTAGTATTGCTTATCTTATATTATGCTCTGCTTATCTCTCTCATATCAACTGTAGCCTATTTTTCGACATTGCTTAGTGTCTCATCTTACAAGTTGCAATGTGTTATTTAAAAAATGGTTCACCAAAAGTTTTTCAAGCTTATAACAAAAACAATATGGTGACGGATTTTGCCTAATATGATGATGTGCCTATATTAATATCTATTGTAGATAAAAGGTAATGAAACATTTGGGATTTCAGGACAAAGCAAACTACTGAAGAAGTTTTAAGACTAGAGAAAATTAAGAAGGAATTGCAAGTGCTAGATGGACAATTCTCACAAGATGTGTCTGTATTGAGGAAGAAAATTGACCAGGCGTGCCTAAGCTATGCTGATGCTGAGTAAGTACAGTATAGATTATTACCTTTAAATTTTTTTTACGATTATTTATAATTTACAGAATGAATAGGCTGTTTCTATCCAAGCAGGCTCCACCTTAGGCCTCATCATCACTGCCCATTAGGGGCATCCCTATTCCTCACCACTACATTTTTATTTTAGGCTGTAAGCTTGTCTGCCATGATAGTGGCATACATTTTTTATTTATTTATTTAATACTGAAACATATTTGTTTTACAGTAAAAATTCATAAGAATCCACTTACTGCTCCATAACACATTGATCACCAGATGCGCCTTTACGATAAATAAACTATAACTTTTAACTGTTATCTCAACTAATTAATGATAACAATGTTTCACAGAAAACACTACTTGAGGGTTGAAAAGGAGTTCCTGCAAGCCAAGATCAATCTACAAAAGGAAAAAGAAAAGAAAGAACTTCTAACTGAGCATCTTTGCGCCTTAATAACACATAATGAGACAAGGAAAGCTCAAAAACTTGAAACACTTATGCTAGAGTTAGCCACTGACAAAAAAGTTGAAATCAATGATGTTAAAATACCGAATAATGATGAAGATGATGATAAGTCAGTTGTAGTTGATGGAGTGGATCAGAAGACTGGTAAGATAGTCGAATTTACAGAAAGCTAATAGATGAATAAATATATTGTGTATGTTACTTTTAAGGAATAGTATTCCATGACTAAGATATTACGAATTTGATAAGCAATTCCAAATAAACAACGAAATAACAAATGGTGCATCGCGTTGCGATAATATTAGTTTTAACGAAATGTAAGAGATTTATTAATGTGCCTTGCTATAGTCGTGTGAAACATGACAGTATTTATAAGAAAATTCCGCTAAGAAATTGGCCAGTGCAGCATCTATGTACAAAATAACATATTTTGGTCTTAAGTTATTTATTATTTAACAACAAAAAAATTATATTAATTAATACCTAGTAATATTGCAAAGCATACTTTCCTATGTAAAATATAAAGGCAGAGACAGACACTGCTAAAAAAAGGCAGCTTTGCAGCTGAATGAAATGGGAACCTTAGTAAGTATTGATAAACTCTATACATTGTATAAGTTTACAGAAAGAGTTTTGATGTTATGTATTTAAAACACCATGTAAATCTGCATTTAAGTAGAGTATTAAATGGATGGATGAATGGAGGTCCAAAACTGGAATTTTTAGCAAAATATGTCAGAGAAAAATGTGGACCATTTTCTATTTTTTTCCATTTTCATTCATAGCAATATTAGCTCTGCCTAACTAGATAATAAATTAATGTTATTTTAAATAAAACAATATTTTAATATTCATAAATTGATTTATTATTTTTCTTCTTTACTTACCTACAGAATCTTAAATTAACTGTTTACATCGTCAATGCAATATTTACATCATGTAAATATGTAATACAAATTTTATATTGAATGTGGCATTGGCAAATTCGAAATATAACTGCTGTATATTCTTTGAATGCCTACAAACTATTTCTATTTATAGTAAGGTATTACCTATCTACTATTGTATTTCTATTAAAATTTCGTTGAGCCTTATGCCAATACTTATGAGAAGACTTGTTTCTTCTATCTTCTAAAACTTCATAATTATTCTATGTTGTGTCAAAATAACACTTGCTTCTTTAAATTAACTAAACGTGATAATATTGCTCTGTCAAATACTGATTCAATATATCAAATGGTATTGCCAGAAGAATGTTCATCTACATTTTTTGAAGAACATCCTTCTGCCCGTATGCTATCCCCAATTCCAATAGGAATATTTCTTCTCTTTGTCTTTTAATACTTCTCTGACGTTCACATCAGCCCTCTGAAGCTCTGTTCTCTTGTCTCTTTCCAATCGAATTAGCTCGAGTCCCCTTTTCGCCGCGCAATGGTAACGTTGACTCAGCGATGCCTCGGATCCTTTTATACGCGGTATATGGCCAGTATAACCAGCGATCGGTGGGAATTCGGGAGATATTATGTTCTCTGAAATCAATAAGAAAATTTATGATAGGTTCCCAAGATGCTGCCTTGGGGAACACCTTAATGCCTCTGCACAATATTGCTTACTTTGACAGAATACTTTTTTTAGTTTTCTCGGCTAATGTAATGCTTACATTAGATCTAGATTATTCTCGATAAACCTTAGTTTATCGAGAATAATCTAGATATATAATCTTGAGTCAGCACATTTACTTAGTGAGATTATTAGATACTAATTAAAAAAGTCCCAAAACAGACCACTATAAAATTCCACATAATTATCTATCACAATCTAATCTTTCTAGTCTTACCTTTGTATTTATTAATCTCTCTAAATCTGCTGAGGTCTCTCCTGATCTCGTCTCGAGAATGTATGGTCTCCATTTTAGGAGCACTTCTGGACCTGACATAGCTCTTAGTGAGGTCTGCCTTGCGACGTAGCTCTCGTTGTTTATCTGTGAACTCTGCCATGCAGTCGTCAGCGGATCGAGAGTACGATTTGCCGTATCTGGAAATTTTTTAGTTTTACAGTATATGGTTTTAAGTTAAACTTATTATCCCGTAATTCGATTTGGAAAAACGGCCTTCATAAAATTGTAAATGAAAGTGCTTGTCTACTACATTATTTAGAGCATCGTGTCAGCTGCGGAACGTCCTCTGCAGGACATATGCCTCCCCCACGCCCTCCACACAGAACGGCTCGCGCCTCTAGCATCTGTAGCGACATCTATCGCTCCAATAGGGAAACTGAACAATACTCGCATTACAACTACCTACACGAACACAAGGTTGGCAAGCAACTGCACATAGATGTCGCTGACCGTATCTACATCGCGCTAGAGAAGTGTGCCGACATCCAAGTCATAAATACAACTTCCGACGATCAATTGTTGGACCCTTGGTCCCCTGGTCACAAAACCCGGCCAGGTGGGTAATTATCCTTTTCTACATTCTCCATCTTCGCTTGCCAACATTGGCCAGCATTGGCTGCCTTATCCCTGCACCGCCAAACATTCTTCGGCCACGATCCTATTTGGACTCCATCAAAATATCAATCCGAAATTAGATATACCTTTTGTCAGAGGGAGATCTAGGTAATCCTCTGATCTCTCTACCTGAATCACTCTGAAGATATAATATATCAGTGTTTACCTGAAATTCATCCCAGGCACGTATCCCGTATAGCCAGTCATGTAGACAGGCTCCCGCTGCCTCAGCCCGTCGTAGAGGTCTCTCGAAGGCGCATCGCGTTGAGGCATGTTGGCCAACTCGTAGCGATCCCCCGGGCGGTACTGCAGTGGTTTGCTGTGGGTTAATTAAGAGTTTAATTTCATTACTATTGCTAATCATCATCAATGTGCACTTAGAATGTTATATCAATAGCCCGTAAAGACATCGTAGGAGCTCCATGCGCTAATGACTCTTTTCTGAGTTTTTGTTTTTGTTAATGTAGATGAATGCTAACTGATGCTCTTACGATGAGGAAAAACATCGTGATGAAACCTGCATATTCAGGCAACTAAATGTGTAATGATCTTGTCAGGTTCCACTGGTACCAGGGTCACGGAGGTCAGATGTCATTCGCTTCACTGTAATTATATGATCTGCCAAAGCCTGGATCATGGTCAAGAGGGGTCAAGGGCCCTCGTGTGCGACAGTAAAAACCGGGACATTAGCCAAGATGATTTTTAAAATTTATTTATCTCAGCTATGTCTGGTCAGAAGTTCTGCACTACTACAGATGAAAATAGGCCTCCCCGCACTCTTTCCACACCGATCGACTCTGTGCCTCTTGCATCCATCGGTTACGGTTATGAGCAAAATACGTACCTATATGGACTGGAAGTCGAAACTTACTTGAAAAGGCCCTTCGAACGGATTTCCCTTAATATTTGCCTTGTGTTATCTCCGTAACATTTTCCATACCGGAACTTGAGCATAGGACAGTGGCCAGTGTAACTGCAACAAATTAAATAAATTGTGTTTAAAGAATGTATTCACAGTAACACAATTTCAAATAAGTACATGAAGTACGTGCACCATCTATCGTCTATAAGTAAGGGAAAAGTAAATAAAACACACAAGATGTATGATTAATATTAGCATTTTATTTCTTTATAAATAAAAATTATTATTTAAAAATAAATTACAATCGCGACCCTAATCTAAAACGGAAAGCTACGGAGGGCAATCCTCCAACAGAAAGCAGTATCCAGACGATTGATGCAGCACCAGAGGGAAATCGCAGTCGCATCTTGCCCAGTCGCAGATGATGCCCATACCAACGGCGATGGGTTCGTCGCAGGATCTCTGCGATGCCATATGTGAGCATTCGTCTTCAGAGTTCACTTTATGCATGTTCTCTGGGCACTCCTTGACGCCTGGAAAAGAAGATGTTTCGGTCACACCGCAAATAAGCAAAAGAACGATTTCGGGAAAATGAAGACATAACGTAGAAGGAAAGATAACCCAAATGCTGTCCTTTCCTTGCCGGTGGGGTATTCTGTATAGTAAGATCACATCGAATAACTTTCACTGACTGACGGGTATCGGTATAGCTTAAATGCAGATCAGCTATATTCTCCGTACAACAGAAAATACTTTTCAGCATTTACTTGTTTTCTCTGTTGCTACCGATTGAGCGGATTTGCCAGTTAAGGAATACTGCTATCTCTCACCTTTCTGTTTTGCCAAGTTTGCTTTTATTTGAGGAGGTCTGAACCGCACTAGAAATTAATAAGTTTTAGTATGCTTTGTATATGCAACTGGGGAGAGACACCGATGACGAGACGTAGAACGCATCAAGGTGTTCCATGGATGATGAATCCCACTCAGAAGAGGCAAAGGAATCAAGAAATATTTTGGCAGTGATAATGTCCACGATGGGCAGTTTAAAAAGATATCCACTCACATGTTCCGTTGAAAGTTAAACATTTAGAATCTCCAATAACAGGAATAAATATACTTGCACTGAATTCGAATAAACAGAAAATAAGCAAAGCGTAAAACATCGTGCCGCTCTTTGAAGAGTCTTGTTCTTTATGAGTTCACTTCTTCGTGTCCTCGCACTTTTGTGTTTGTTTACAAGACTTGTTTATGTTGATTTTGTTGCACTTTGTCTTATTCACTTCCAGTATCTCCAATTTCAACGGTATTGTGTCGATTTTCTTTGATCATGTTCTACTTATTGATCACATTTCATTCAACATTTTGTTGTATTGTTGTTTGATTGTGTGGTTCCTGAGAATTGGGGTTGTGTGTGAAGTAGGTTCCTATGTCATAATGTAGGCCGTTATACAGGCTGTTTGTATCTAGTTTTATCGCATTAATATTTGAATATGATTACGTGTATGTGACTGCGCCGTGACTGGGGCACGTACCCACCTACGTACCTACGAGTGTTATTCATTAGCGTGTCTAAGGCTATTTTCCAGGGGGTACCGGTCCCTGAGATGGCCGATGAAGCTGAGTCAATCGGCAATGTACAGCCAGTGAGCACGAATTTCTTGTCTTACGTTTGTTACCCGATTTTTGGAAAAAATCAACTTTCCTCTAATAGACCTCTTGAACGATCCCATGTCATAGTCCAAAGGAAACACTGTGTTTGGGAGCTCATTCCACATCAACGCATTGGTAGCACCCCTGGCGATGCTGATGTCCATAAGCGGCGGTGACCAGTTTCCATCAGGTGGCCCGCATGCCTGTTTGTCTGCCGGATAACATAAAAAAAAAAGAAAAAAAAACATCCGAATCGTACGAGCGAGAAACGTTCTCTCGAACCTTCGCGTCGTGACCAACAGAGGGTCTTCGTAGTGAGGATGAGTACCCAGCCCACGGCGGGTGGTGCGATGGCGGAATTGTGCTGTGGGCACCTGATCGAAAAGTTCCTCGGAACACTCCCCATTATACAGCCGATAGAACACACACCGGGAGCTAAAGTCCCTTCGTTTTGCCAGTGGTACCAACTTGCTTGTTTGAGATCATCGACAATTCGTGCAGGGCTTACAAAACAGTGAAGTAAAATGAATTAAAAATTGCACTCATTGCCTCTTTGAACTTGCCATTTAGGCTTTGACGACCTGAGTGGTTCAGTGGGTAATCCCGTAGGTGGTTGGTCCCGGGTTCGATTCCCGGCCGGGCAGAAATTGTAATGATGAATATTAAAATCTGTTACGGGTCTGGGCGTTATATGTATACTATAATAGGACCACGATAAGTCAGAATCGACTGTAAGTAGTAGAAATTATAAAATGTGGATGTTGCAATAATCTGGAGATAATCTGTCCTTGTCAGTCCTTCTTGTAAACATTCAATTATGTGGCTTGAACTTGTACTTTTAGTTTGACTAAATTATTAACCATGCTGAAAATTATCACTCTCACTTCCTTTTTAATTGTTTTGCCCATTATTTAATAATATTTTTCATAACTCACGAAAATAAAGAATCCTACAGAAATCAAATTGTTTGTTATGACTTTTATGAATGACGTTCTATTACTTTTAGAAACCTTGTCGTAAGTTGCCATACAGATATGTTTTTTTTTTAAAAGTGATACGGACTTAGCGTGGTCTTATTATAAGTATGTATTTATTTATAACACAAACTGCTTGTTTTGGGGCTAGATGGCGCTGTGTGAATTATTGAAACATATTTGTTTTATTTTATTTTATTTAATAATATCGGCATTTTCAAGATCTTCTTAAGTGAAGATTCTTTTTAAGTGAAGCAAATCTATGCTCTTCGGAGCAGTTACTGCCGGTTTCACAGAGACCGACGAGAGACGGGACGAGAGATGTATCACATTCATTATTCATTTCAAGATGGCAGCTCTCCCAGAGGAGAGATAATAAACTCAAACTTTAAGCCAGGGACCAGGGTGGGGCAAATGCCCCCCCCCACTTTGTCCCACCGTGGATACGCTCATGCGGGGATCGGAGATTGCGTGGTCACCACCGCCTATGGACATCAGCAACACCAATGCGTTGACCGCCTCTGAAGAGACCTCTAATATACCTCTAACTAGACGATTATGGGTATAAAATTAAAACTGGAAGTTGTCATTTGTCGAGGCCTTTATTTTTCTTTATTAACAAAATATTTTTAACAAGAATTAATTTGGTACATTAATAAAATGCATGTTAGTAGGTACAAAATACACTCAATCTACTTAGTTGAGTTGAGTTCACTTACTTAGTAGAGTAAACATAGGTATTGTTGTTGCCTTAATTAATAAAAAAAAATATCGTCACGGGTCCGTAGGTAACTGTTCAACCTGTCTCAGGGTCCTCAAAGAAAGACCTTGGTCAGCCTCGCTTCGCCAATGTCTACGCCAAGAGGTGCCTCTTGGCGTTGACATTGACCTAATGAGTGGCGAACTCTTTGCGG
Organism: Blastobasis adustella; assembly: GCA_907269095.1. Classification (NCBI taxonomy): domain Eukaryota; kingdom Metazoa; phylum Arthropoda; class Insecta; order Lepidoptera; family Blastobasidae; genus Blastobasis; species Blastobasis adustella. Next base: position 12,993,387 of record OU026131.1, read on the forward strand.
TGCTGAAGTTCTACTAGTCTCAAAGTACGAAACGATCACCCATCCAGTTCCTGGACATTGTGAGCAATGCTTAATCTTGGTTATCGGTTTCGCAAGCACGCGGCCACTGGACCAGTGCCCTTAAAATGCAATTAGGTAATAATGTGTGACTAATCTAAATATATGTGGGTTCGAATCCTTTAAAACCAATTGTTTTAGTATATGTAAGGGAATAGTTTGAGAACTGACGATGGCTGGTGGAATTTACACATGTAGGTAGGTACATATATAGGTATTTACATAAAACATCTGGTTTGGCCGTTTCTTAATTGTTCATATTCACACCATCATATATTCATTCTCATGGAGTGTACCTATCATAGATCTCTTTTTTTATGCTATACGGCAGACAAACAGGCAAGCGGGCCGCCTAATGGTGCGTGGTCACTGCCGCCTATGGACATCAGCGACATCAGGGGAGTTACCAATGCGTTATTGCCTGCCTCTGAAGATACATCTAAAATACCTCTTGAACGATCCCATGACATAGTCCAAAGGAAACACTGCACTAGTATAAAAATATTAGACCTATCAAGATAAGCAACTTAATCATTGAAAACTTCGTCATGCTTGATCATTGCTCAGTGATATATTCTTCGCCATTGGACATTGGCTGTATCGGTAGCATTTTCCCGAAGGGACATGCAGGAACATGGGCCTGATGCAGTCGCACCTCCACCAGCCACAGAAGAAGCCCACGAGCACTCTAATTGGATATTCGCATGTAGGCAGCGATGGCATAGGAGCGCAATCATCGCTAAACTCTCTGTACATGCCTTTTGGACATTTCTGGACACCTGGAAAGTAATAATATGATTAAAAAATGTTATTATAATACTAAAGAATTCTTAATAATATTAAAATTTTATTTACTAACTTAGAATTAAATGTATTTCCAGAAAAATAAACTACATAACTAACACTATTATCTGTTATTCATTTAAACGCTCCCTCAAAATTTTGCGGTTACATGCTTGTTCGTCTTAAGTTTTTCTATCATATAAATATAAATACACATTACAATACCAGATACCAGCTTCGATACCAGAAAACTAGAAAAGGAAGACAAGACAACACTTTTAAGGTCAATCAATACAATTAATATAAATAGTAATTATACTCACACGTATCATTGTAAACTGTGCACGTTTTGTTACCAAATTTAGGAAAATATACGGCATTTACAGCTAAATTTGTAGACAAGACTAAAAATATTACTACGAGAGCCTGCATCACGACCTTTACTATTGTAATCGCCGACTCGAATGGTGAGCTCGCAGATAGTTGATTCGATTCTTAACTTTGTGTTTATGCGGTCGATTTCCTTCATTAGTATAGCACTCTTTCAATTCATTGTTTCTGCCACCGCTTTGTTTGATTCTAGGAATGCCTAAGTTGATACCTACCATTCATTCAAGGGTTAGGCGGTACTTTACATCAAAGCAGTTGCTTCAGTTATATCAAGCACAACTCCGATCCTGCATGGAGTACTGCTGCCACCTCTGGGATGGATCAGCCAAATATCAACTAGCGGCTTTGGATTCGGTTGAAAAACGTGCAAAGAAGATAATTTGTGACCCGCAGTTGGTTGAGGCTAGGCTGCAGAGCCTCGAACATCGGCGTAGGGTTGCGCGTCTGTCGGTTACATTTCGGAGAGTGTGCGAAGTAGCTGCACGACCTCATTCCGCCGGCCCCTTTCCGCCATCGGGAGACACGATCCGGGCGAGCGCTTCATCCTTATGTCGTGGATATTCCAGCTATCCGCACGAGCCGCTTTGGCTCGACCTTTATAATGCGTACGGCTAAGGAGTGGAACGCGTTGCCTGCGAGTGTGTTTCCTGATCAATATAATCTGGATGCCTTCAAGGCTGGAGTGAATAGGCTGTTCCAAGACGAGCATGCTCCATCTTCGACCGCATCGTCACTTACCAACAGGTGAGATGGCGGTCAAATGCTTGCCTTGAATAATATTAAAAAAAAAAAAAAAAAAAAAAAAATTCATTGTCATTTCATATTCCATAGGTTCAGATTTAACTCCAAATCTTCCAATGCCTAATAATGAGTTAAATGAACGTTTATGTCTCGACTCATGGGTTACGTTGTAGGTACCTATATGTTTTCTGTGTTTAAGGGCTAGACCCTCACGGTGTACTGTTTGTAGCACCTGATATAGGTACTGTACCACATTCTTTCCGTCTGGTCGTCAGGTCGTCGCGGTGCACTGCAGGCGAGACAGAATAGAGTGCTGTTGTCGAAGTTTCGACGCGCAGCCGGTATTTCTCTTCGTTGGTTGGCCGCCGTAAAAGTCGGATTACCTCCGACTAATAGAGTTTACATATAGGTTCCAAATATTTTCTAAACTTAAACGATTCTAGATTTTAATGAAATCATGAAATAAATTACCTCGATTAAACATGATTTCAAATATAGAAACCGCATCCAAATCAGTCTGTCTATCCGTTCAGGAGCTACAATACTACAGACAGACACATAGATACACAAAGCCACAGATACACACGTCAAACTTATAATACCCCTCTTTTTCATGGGGGGTTAAAAACGGTTAACATAGATTCTGATAAGAAGGAGGCTGTAGTATATAGTAGGGCGAATTCGATCTATGCAGAGTGCAGCCCATGTACAGTGCCACAAACTTTTCTGGGGTCAGTTAAAATAGCATGAAGTGCCGCCATTTTTCTTCAGTTCAAGTTTTGGCCACCGGGTCAAATAAGTTTGTGGCACTGTAGGTGCATTACTCAGTTATGAAGGCATCAGTCAATTCCATTAGTCATGTCATGCATGACTGACGGTTGCTCGTGTCGATGAAATATCAACATCATCATCGTCATGCCACTCTAGTAGAGGCCAAGTTTGTTGCCGTATAGAAGAGCAGGTGTTATGACGATCTGATCGATAGATCTGTCCTTTCAGCTTTACCAGCATTTAGGATTCAGAATTGACGCGCTTTCTTTGGCGCCGCTATCAAAGTCCACGGTTGCGCTAACACATCCAGATGCGTGCGCTTGACCATATTTTCGCCTATGCGGTCGGGTTGGGGACCTGTACTATTGCAGTTTACATTATGTACCTACTCTGTCTTCGCCAGATTTTAGTTTCAGACTACCGTTTTAAGTGATTCCTTCTACCTGTTCATAGGTTGGACTAGTGCACCTTGATAGGATCTGTCAGCGTGATATCACAGTATGATGCTCGTATGCTGGGTGACAGTTTGCGTAATACCACGCTAAACAGAAATAGGTTGAACACGGAGCCTTGGTGTACTCCAGCCATAATAGAGAACGGGTTTGTGTCTCCAACAGCAGTCCTATGTATGGAACCAGAATATCGGTAGGTACCTACATCTCTCGAATAATCAACATAGGCTTCAGTACCTTGGAAGCAATCAAAGATATTTTGCTTGTTCAAAATTAGGAAATGCATGGACGTGTTCTTTGACCTGCATCCCTCCATGAGAGTTCTCGGGATAATACGGTATCTATAGTTCTGCACCCTGGCCGAAACTCATACTAACATACCTACTTATGTCGAATCCGAGACTCTACAATGCGTTCTAAGAGCTTTACGACGTGAGACGCCAGTACACCACCATCCTTTAGGCCAAAGCCACCTTCACCTGCACGTGGTTCCCATGCTGGCAGGCGGATGAGGCATTGAAGATCCGGCTTTTCCCTAACGGGTTATGCGGGCCAGATGGCAGTCGCCAAAACCACCACAAATTTATAATTAAGGATTATGGTAGGAAACCGCTTTTAGTAAATCTGATATCGCTTTCCTAGTAGAAGAGCTGACACTGACTGGTAGATCCTCTAGCCGCTTAGCCGGGATTTATCGCTAGCACGAAATAGAAGAAGACTACACAGGTGGTGCGCTGTTTAATTACTTTTGAAGATTTGCTGGAGTAATGACACTTTGCTGCATAAGTGTAGTTACATAGTTTTTATTGGGTATAGGTATCACACAAACTTATAAGACAACTATTTTTGGGGAAAGGGATTAAAATAACAATAGAATAGTATCCACGTACTTTGTTTATTTTTTTATTGGTACCTATTTAGTTCATTATGTGTCATGTTTTAGGATCGGGTTTAAAGAAAAACATCCTGTTTTCCTCAACATTTATTGCCTGCGAATTTCAGTTAGCCGTTAGGGGGTCCTCCGTTTTCCTGTCATCGAATCTGATCTTCGATGGTAGTTTGTGTGGGTACTTCAAGCCGTGCGAGGAGTGCCTTCTGGAACTTCTTTGTTTCTTTGAATGGCTTTTTGGGCATTCCGCTGGTCTGACACAGACTCCGTTGGTGTCCAGTAACATGTCGCCATTGCAGTCGCATCTTGACCATCCGCATGTGTAACCTGGAATTGATTATAAAGCAGTGTGTATTTAAAACGTCACATTAACAGCCCCTAACAGTGATTACTGGATTTGAACCTCCTAGTGTAGGGTGCCCATGGAGCAAATTAAAACGTGGAGAAACTAACGGGCCAATATGAGTCATATTTCGTACGCTTAGACGCTATCCTAATTGGCAACGGTCGTGCGACGGGCGGTTTGAGGTCCGTCATACGACTGTTGCCAATTAGGACAGCACCTTATGCGTCAACGCCTCGGCCGACTTCGTGCGACCAAGGTCGTGTGAGGTCTAATATAGGTCGGGCGACGTCCGTCGTACGACCATGGTCGCACGACTGTTGCCAATTAGGACAGCGCCATGCGTCAACGCCTCGGCCGGCTTCAGGGACGCTTACCTCTCCTCCCACCTCGTATCGGTACCTATTCGGTATTTAGAACAAAAACTAGCCAATTCGCTCTCCATATGGATAAATTGCTCCATGTATTTCCACGCTCGGCCGGCGTGTTGAAGACCGCAATTATGAATATATACCTACAATAGAAAACGTTGCAGTTCTTTTAAGACCTTAGACGTCAGCATATCGACCTACCCAAAACCAGTATAAAAGGACCTAACACTGCTATACGCGTCTACAGAGACGCTAGCTCAACTTATACTGGTATTCTTTAAGTCGGCTGTCTTCTGTTCGACTCCTGCCGGACATCAAACGGCATTCAAAACGATTACCATTTAAATGGTACCTACAATTAGAACTATGTAGGTACTAAATGCTTTGGCAAATTGGAAATGTTTACTCGGTTGACGTACCGAAATAAAAATAATTTTTGACAAAAACACGCTTTACTAATTAGGACTATCATCAGGCTTGACGAATTGTAAGCTAACTCCTAAGAAACTACAGTCTAGCTCTGTTATATTATAGTATCATCTATTCTTTGTAAGTAATTGTAACGGATGACAAGTTAACCGGTTACGTTGTTGCTGTAAGAAGAGTAGAGTACCTATATAGATTTGTACTTATCTCTACCTATCTCATGCTAGATTATCTTTCGTATCTACGTATAGGTAGATAAAGATGTACACGGACAACAATATAAATCAGCAAGTACCTAACAAACTATAAAACCCGCTGGCAGCTTTACCGCTACAAGTAATATCTTCCAAACAACCTTTGTCCGAGTCACAGACACTGCTTACTTACCTATGTTTTGAATTAGGATGGGTTCGAAATAACAGAATATTTATCTATACCTACTATAGATTACCTAGGTAGGTACGTTATGTATCGGAATATCCACGAAACTTTAGAATGAGTAACGCTAGAGATTGTGAGTGTTATAAGTACTTATCTACTTAAGAACGGACGAGTACAGATTTGTATTACTACAGGTGCGGCATGCTGCCTGTGTCTCTTTCTTTAATTTCTTGCCCTACAGTACCTTATTTTAAAGCTTATCCTATCTAAAAGGATTCGCACCTAGACTGATGTGTTCTGGGTCAACGCAGGTCTTTTGCGAGACAGTGTCGAGGTCGCAGCGTGTGTGGTATGGGTGCATGTCGCGCGGACAGTGTGTCACACCTGGATGAACAGAAATAATGGTTAGTATCTCTAATTGAAACAAATTACAGACTACGACTAAGTACTCCGATAGCCTTTGTCATCCTCTATCATAACTTACCACCAAGTTAGAAGATGATGCTTAAGGCTTTCCATCAGAAAGATTCAATAAAAAATCTTATCAATATACTTAATTAACTACACATTATCAATATTACAACTTATGCTGGTTACATTTGGATAAAAATTGATCCCCATAACACCATCAGTTTTCATGGGACCACAGTGCTTTATATTGGTCGCTTCTCAAGGTAGTGCAGCATTTTTCATAGACAATTCTCTAAGCTAACAGTGACTCGTCGTACATTGAGGGCCTTTTCGCCCGTCTGCCAGGAAGGGTTACGTTTTTATTGTAGAAGGAGCAATAGAAACAATTTTACAGACACCACAATCTTCCGAAGCGGACCCTAACGTGTCCTGAAACTAGTTGGAAGCCGATTAACACTTGATCACTGTATATTATTAGCTAGAACGCTCAGCATATATTTGAAATTGGTCTATTCAGAAAAATTAAAACATAATGTGGTACTTACATCTATCGCGGTACAGCAGACAGCGTTTCGTGAAATCGAATCCGTTAGCGAGACACACCATGGAAAGTAACACGACGAGCTGCCAACCCATTGTTCCATCGTCACAATTATCACAGAATGATACCGTACTTCCCACGCCAACTCTTATAGCGTAGCATTTTGTGTTTGCACGTAACGTGTTTTGGAAATATAGCAAACAGTGCGAACGCCAGAAAGTATTGTTTTGTCTAGTAACTGGCAATAGGTACAATTCTGTACGAGATCAGGTAGTCTTACTTGTTTCGTTGGTTTTGAAGTTGAGGGAAAAACAGGGGTGTTGTAAGTTGGAGGTGTGTATCGTGTGTGTTTGGACATCGAAGCTGCTGAACAGATGGACCAATTTCGATGCGTTTAAGGCAGTTTAGTTAGGAGACAGCCAGGCATTTGACCGCCATTTTACCTAGTGGTGAGTGACGATGCGGTGGAAGATGGAGCATGCCTGTCTGTCTAGAGTGATTGTTAGCTGTTTCCTGTTAAACAGGAAATGTTTGCAAACTTATGTATTCCGACATCCTGTCGCAGGGTACTGAAAAATCATCTTATTATTTCTAAGCGGAATATTTGAGGGGATGGGGAGCGTCGGTGGCCTAGTGGATAAAGGGTCCGGCTCGTAAGCGAGAAATACCGGGTTCAAACCCCAGTGCCGCAATGTACCAATGACTCTATTCTGAGTAATGTAGGTATACAATACACAATTGATTGATTGTGTATAATAAATGGTTAAATAAATAAATATATTAGTTGTACACTAACCGATTGTATTACGGTGAGGGAAAACATCGTAATGGAACCTGCGACATGAATAAATAAATAATATAAATAAATATCTAGTCCAATCTGGTCAGGTTCCTCTATAATTACCTGATCTGTCAAATCCTGGATCATGGTCAAGGGCGACCCTGGACCCTAGTGCGCGAGAGCAAAATCCGGGACATTAACGCCAAGATTCAAACTTTACAAATTAGGTTTAATTTAAATTACTTTTTAGTCTTTATTAATATGCAATTACAATGTAAAAGGTAGAGCATACAAACTTGTTAGATAGGTAGGTCATATAAAGGAAAAAATATGAACTCTAAGATTATTATTACGATTTTAGTCCTATATACTTACTGGGTAGACGCGGATCCTGGCGTAGTTACCTTTTTTATATATTAGACAAGACAGGCATTTGACCGCCATCTCACCTGTTCGTAAGTGGAAACTTAGTACTATCGAAGGATCCCCTAAAGCCAGGTGACCGACACTATGTGCCTCATTTACACGATATGTGGTCTAAGAATAATAAAGCGGACAACGCAGGCTTATAATGATAATTGATTATTATTTTAAAAATCTTTTAAAATCAACATGAGAATTCTTATTTATGCCGTACCTGCAATAATTAGTAATGTAGGTAGAATGAGTAGGAGTGCGCGAGCGAACGGTCATGTCAAATATATTGGTAAGACCATGTATGGTCATGGTATCGTCCTCTATTTTTCTTATTAAAAAACAGGACACGGCGAAAATGATAGCTGAAATACGGGACGTCCTATAAAATACAGGTCAGTTGGCCAGCCTACAGTCAAGTGGATCCTAGTGGATTGAGAGGCAGAAGCTGGGGTTGACCGCGAGGATGATAGTGATTCGTGGTAGACACGAGTAAGCAGCACTTTTGTGTTGTGTAGGGGTACCTACCTCATTCATCACCTAGTAGTGACTACGTAAGTCAAGTATTTATCTATAGACCTTTGGATCTTATAAAATGAACAGCTTTCTTTATCGCTTAGGCAGTTAGTACAAAGCTAAATTATATTAATTTTTAAGATCCAATTAAGTAGGTACCTAATTCTTAAATACTCATACATTAATACATAATTAACGTCTGTTATATCTAATAAATCATCTGTAGACATTTATCTAGCCGTACTACCTAATTAAACGTTAGAGAATGGTAAGTAATGGTAATTGTACCTTCATGTTCTAATCGTATCAATGATAAAATGGGTTACTAAACTTTTGTTAATTCATTGTACCTAACTTGTAGATAACATAAATCCTGACCCCTGTACACAAGTAACTGTACTGTGTAACAGCTCTCTCATCGAATAATAGTGTGTGATTCTATTACGTAGGTATGGTTGTTTCAAACAACTTTTTTATTAAGCAGAAACTGGTGAAGACAACACGGAAGCAACATTGTTATTGTTTTATTTGTGCCAGAACTTTTTATGGCAAAAGTTAAGGATAGATCACCTCGTTAACTTTAATCAATGAACAGCTGTTACGTTAAAACAAACTGGATTTTATCACGAACCTACTTCCAGACTTTGGAATGGAGGTAAGTGGGTTGTTAATACAGCGTGTTCCGAGCTTCAATTCAAAGCGTTTGTGTTCCGAAACAAAGATCCACCAAAACTGGGACACGGATACAACTTGAACCTTGATAAACGGTGACCTTGTTACCTTTATCGACTTTGCAGCGGCAGTTATAGCTACATAGTGACAGTCGAAATTTATTAAATTCGTATTATAAAAAACATGCGCAAACGTAATACGTTTGCAAAATAACACGGATTTGTGTACAGCCAAAAATCGTTATAGCAAATCTTCTTCTTCGTCGAGATTATTTTCGAAAACCCTATTTATATATTTATCATTTAGATCTGGCTTGCCCAGTAGTCGGCCACGGCAACGGCATTATCAGTCGCCAGGAACAGTTCCTCCCTTGTGCAGGAAGCAGGACAAAGAGGGCAAGAGAGCAGATGCTTCATAGTTTGGGATGTAGCTCCACAGTTGCATCGCTGCTGTGTCTGGTCGATGAAGCCCCACTTAGCCAGAGAGTCTTTGCTTACTTCCAAGTTGGCCACTGCAGCTCGTGTCCTGGTGGCAGGGATTCGGTGGGTGTAATGGGTCCAGGATGCGCTGGGTGTTGAGCACGCCACAGCCGCGCTCTTGCCTCTCTAAAAGGTGTGTTAATGGAGATGGTAGACCTCAGGAAACTGTTCCGGCTTTTGAGGCGTGCGTCATTACATGCCCATTCAGTGGAGGTCGTGCGTCTATTTCCTGCCTGAGTTTCTCCTCTGCACAGGCCACATCGCGCCGTACACATGGTGGGGCAATACCTGCTAAGGAATAAACCATTCCAAGCGGAGTAGGCTTGAGGCAGCCCGTTATGACACGGCATGTCTCGTTTAAGGCCTTATCGACTTCCTTCGTATGGGCGGATCGGTGCCACACTGGGCACGCATATTCACCTGCCGAGTATGAAAGCGAGAGGCCTGATAGCAAATGAAAGTGGAATATAATGCTCATAAAATAAGGTCCATTTTTGTATCACGGATTTAAAAAACCAGAGCATCGCGTAACGTAATTTAAGTGATACAAAAATGGACTTTATTCCATAAGCAATAAATTCCACTTTGATTTGCCCTTACGCTTTTTTATTCTGAATTTAGGCTACTGATTTTAGTCAAACGAAATAAGCGCATTAGTGGGGAATAGCATAGAGACTAATTTAATATTAGTACAAACACTTTTAATTTAGACCCTTTAAGCAGAAAAACAAACAAAGGAAGACACCACGGCAAGCCTAACCACACCCTATGCCTTCAGCTAGTTATGCGGGTAGTTATAAACGCTGAGATAGCGCTGCGAATGTGCCTGGCACGGCGCTCGCGGAGCTTCGCTTGGCAATATCAAGACGGACAGGGCTGGATGTAGACCCAGTTGATGGAAAAGGCAAGCCGTAGAAGCCGTAGAAAGGTAGAAGGCGTAGTACGTACGTATACCTACTCTGTCACCGCAGTAGAACTCATTCCCGGTAGGAAAACGGGTTCCTTTGTCGCATATCGCACACTTTTGGGATGAAGTAACCGATGGGGTAAACGAATGCTTGACTGGAGATCTCAGGTCGGCAAGCGTAGTGATACATAAATATGAAAATTTTCATATTGATGCAACGAATATGTAGGTATCTACTTAACCAATTACGTACTTTTCGTTCCACGAGGCCCCGAGAGAGGCCTTAGAAGCGATGGATTGACTTGGTTGAGTCCGCTGCGAGAGCAACGAACGACTGGGCGACGTGGAGAAGAAATAAGACACTGGCAGAAGCCAAACCACTAGGTAGATAATGATCACGATGACTTACTTCGTTCCACGAGTAGGTACCTATTGAGCAATAGGTACGTGCCTTTAAAGTACATCCTTTCAAAGCTTGTTTTAGAGACTCAAGCAAGCTCTACATTGAAATTTTAAATCTCTTAATACCTCCCAAACCGTTTGCGAAATGATTGCGGCAAACGGTGGCCTTTAACTAGCACCCACCTCTAATATCACGATAGCATTATCTAATTACGTAACTTGCTATTACGGTAAATTAGCAACGATTTACTGCTAGGGGAGCATAACGAATTAAAGGTGAAGGGATCGATTTTCAATCAACCACCTATGAAACCCCATCGTGGAAGTTGCGTGGCACGTTGCCATATAGTTTTCATGAGTTACGTTTCATACAGCTCGTCTGGAAGGTGGAAGTTTTAGACTGAGGTTGAGGCTAAAGTTAAAATCAACTGTAGTGCACACAGATAATACAATATTACCGTGGGTAGGGTAAGATGCGCCATATAGTAAATTAGGCAAGTTAAAGATTTCCCTTTTATTTAAATCGAAAATGTAAAGGTACATTGTAAAATTCTATAGTTTAGGTAGCTGTATTATAAAGTCCATTATTCTTAGCTATTATTTGTTGATTGATTTATTGAAACTTTAAAAACAAAAACGTTTTTGGCGGACTTATAGTTTAAATAGCCTTATCTACCCGCCAACCGGGATAATCTAAGCCTGAGTAATATATTATGTATGCAATTTTTAAACCATGCCGTGGTAGGTAGCATTCGTTCGCTTTACATTATGAACCATGCGTCTATACAATGAGTTAATCGATTGACGTGAATTTCATTCAAGGGCAAACGACTCGTAATATAAATCAGACGACCTTATTTAGCTGAATAGTTTTTACTGCCACATTTAGGAGGAGTAGATATTTCACAAGTGCGTTCCATACAAACGTAGTTTGATCAAATTTTCAAAAGAATATTTTTTTTTTTTTTTTTTACCGTTTCTCGCTCGCATGATTCGGATTTAGAATGAGCTAGCAGCCACGTGTTTCCTTTGGACTATGACATGGGATCGTTCAAGAGGTATATAAGAGGTCCTTCAGTGGCGGACAAGCATTAGTAGCGCCCCTGGTGTTACTGATATCCATAGGCGGCGGTGACCACTTTCCTGCAGGTTGCCTGTTTGACTTGCGTACAACATAAAAAAGTTATTCTATCAAAGCCAAGGAAATTTTGTAGACATGATTCAGAAACCAATATCTATAGATACTAGTGGTTTATCAAATTTTCGTTAAAATAAGAATATCATTAATATTTTCATACAAATTTAAAACCATTGTTATAAACGTCTACCCACTCCACTCCTTTTATGTGCCCACTTAGCTAGAAGTTTCGCAGATCGTCCACTTGGAGGATTAAAGGTAAACTCGTGCAATGTTAGAGGAAATGGGTCCAAATGAATAATAAATGGAGGTGTGCGGAGGACATTTACGTGATTACAGTAAAAGTTTACCCGTGACTGGCAAGAAATAAAGAATTGGCCCTCACTTCTACTTCCTGATAAATACCTATATAGGTACTTAGTTAAAGATAGATGTAAGAGCCTACAATCCTGTTAATAGTTACAGGTTAACGGGTACAGTCAGCTGAAAAGTAAACGGCATTTAATGTATGCTAAGGGGGTCATTTCAATCTGCAGATAGATTCGAATTCAAGAAATTTCAAAAGTTTTAAGTGCGTTTGCATGTTGGCTGGTGAATGACTGAGTTAATAATAAACAATAAATCGTTAGGTATATTCACTGACCCAGTCGCCTACTAAATAATGGTCATAACTTCACATTCAGTGTAGGTACCTATTATTACTAGGTATTTAGATTCTTATATATCTAGCCTAGATTGTAGGTCAATACTTACACGTATCTATTACAATTTTTAGGTGCATCGGTGACCTAGTGATGTTCGGCTTGTAAGCGGAAGAAACTCTATTCGACTCTCAGTGTCGCCATGTACCAATGACTCTTTTCTGAGTTATGTACATTAGTTGAAGACTAATCGATGGTTTTACGGTGAGAGAAAACATCGTGATGAAACCTGCACATTCAGGCAACTGAGCGTGTAACCATAATCAAATTGGGTAAGGTTCCCTTTTTAACAGGGTCACGGACCTCAGATGGCAGTCGCTCCACAGTTATTACCTAATCTGCCAAATCCTGGATCATGGTCAAAGCGGACGTCGGGCCCTCGTGTGCTAGAACACACCCGGGACATTAACGCCAAGATGATGATTTATTTCCGTTTATAGTTGTTGTTTAATGCTATAAAAAGTTTTATGGCAAACACAGCGAAACATTAACTTATCTCCCCACTCGTAAATTAAGTAACTTCCGTCAAGAAAACAGTGACTTGTTACATAGTCCCTAAGTATTTCCTATGCGTTACGATACGACCTAAGAAACAGGGAAGGCGTGACGTTTGTTATGCATTATTATGTAGGTGATAAAAGGAGAATGTGGAACAATGTGTTCTCTGCCCACCCCTACGGGAAAAAGGCGTGACGATATTGCATGAAATATTTTTCATCGCACGGTATAGTACATTTATCTCTGTTTCAGTTATAGTTTCATAAACGGTTCCCCTCCTCTATTTTGTCTCGTAGCTTCTCTTGCACCGCCTATGATTTTCTTAGCTCACTATCTCTTGGTTGACTGGTTGATAAGGCTATTTTAACTTTAAGTCCGCCATTGTACCATTTTGTGCATGAACTTTTAATAAATAAATATAGTACTCATCAAAATCATTCCAAAGAGCCCAAACACGATAGGGTTATCTTGTTGCGTTCAGTAGTTCCTAAGGCAACCTTCCGTCATAATCATCAGACCTTGAATATCACCTTGGGTTATAGTACTCATTAATACCATTCCAAAGAACTCAAACACCATGGTGTTATGTCTCGTGATGATGGCGTTCGTTAGTTACGCCACCTTCCGACTTCATCGTCATACCAGCTCCATGGTACTATATTAATGCATTTTCATCCGAGTTACATAGGTGGGTATACTAAATTTCAGCTTTATTGAACACCGGGAAGAGGGTCAAATTAGGCTAGGAAGATTTGCCCCGAACATACTCGTACTTTCATACATAGTTTATTATCTACGCAGTGATAAACGAGCAGACAGCTTACGGTAAGCGGTAACTGTTGCCCATAACATCTACCATTAATGCATTTAGGTTTCAGGCAACAAAAATGCAGAACCGCAGGTGCGTTCAAGTGCGTTGTCACTGTGAGGACTAAGATGAAATGCCTCATGCCTCATGCCTGTAATTTCGCTGGCTACTTTATCCTTAAAACTGGAACACAACAATGCAGGCATTGTTTCTTGGCGGCAGTAATAGATAAGGCGGTGGTACTCACCCAGGCAGACTCCTCAGACTCGACAGAGTCCTACCACCTGATAGATAGATAGATTATCACTGATATACCACTGTTTATCCTTACTGCTTTTACAATTTTTCTCAGGTTTCATTGGTGAGCGAACATTCTCGCGATTACGGATTCCATACATTGTAAGTACCTTACTTATGTTCTGTGCGATGCGAATGTTCAAATTGCTACCTACTTACCTGTATTGTATCCTCATGTAAGTGACTAATTATGTCTATAATGAGAATAAATGATCTTTAAATCTAACCTAAGTACGCAATTTTACCTAGACGCAATATTTTTTCACAACCGGTTCAGCGTGACAAGCGTAGCAGATCGAATTCGTGAGAAAGATTCCATTTTCACCTTCGAAGTGAATTGCTCTATTGTTTACAAGTCGATGGGCAGCTGCGCTTTCTCCTATTAAATAACTGCCGATGGATGCTAAATGCATCGATTCAATTGTTCTAGAAATTATATCTGGAGGCTGCTGCCGTTGCGCAATTAATTGTTGAGGTCTGAATGAAATAAAAGATAGGCTAGCTATCTAACTGACTAATCTAACCTACTGCTCACTGTGGAAATGCTTTTGGATTTTGTAGATCGATTTTGGTATAGGTATGTTTTTACCAACTAACAAAATTAGTAATTTACATACCTACTATATTCCGCAGGCAATTAGAGTGGGAACCTTGTCGAAATCAATCGAAATGACAATTCTCCTTCGCGAATTTGTGAGTGGTCATTGAGTGTTTCAGTGGGCAACATGCCGCTATGCCACGCAAGAGGTTCCGCGGGTTCGATTCCCGGCCGGGCAGAAATAAAAATGATGAATTAGAGTGTTCTATCTTTACATAGTGTAAAACAAAGTCGCTTCTCGCCGTCTAGCGTCTGTCCCTCTGTATTTCTGTACGTATGTACGCTTAGATCTTTTAAACAACGCAACAGATTTTCTAATTATTTTATTCAACGTTGGAATAGCGTTTAGAGTGTGATGGAACCTTGTCGAAGCAAATCAATCTTAATTTCGATTTACTTTGTAAAGGTTCTATACTTAACCCATTATTTCGCGCGGATTACACGCTCCGTCCCGTAACCTTTCGACTTTCCCGTAGTGTTGCGCAATATCGTCTGACGGAATCCATCAATCGTAAATCAACCATGATATGAGATCCATTAAGTTATCATATTTTTCGTTGGGGAAATGGCTATCGGTATGATAGGATTGTATCTAGGTGCTATGGGGTGGAGACAGGCCACCGGTGACCTGGCCTAGACCTCGTTTTATTAATAACTCGACCTAGGTCATACTTAATCGTAACATATTAATAAATATGATGGAACGAAACGACTTAAACTTTATATGGCATTTAGCTTTGTTTTTTCCTAGAAAATAACTACCTACCTTTCTGTTAGAAGACACAAATTTAGTTCATGTCTAATTAGGTTTCTCGTTTGTAGCGAATAATGATTTAAAAAAAGAATAAGTACTTTTTAAATAAACCTATACCTGATCTGTAAAATCCTAGATGATGGTCAAGGCGGACCCCAAGCCCTCGTGCGCGAGAACACAGCCGTGACATTAACGACAAGATGATCATTTTTTTTTAATCATGATTCATATTAGCAATTTTTTCTTAACTGATGCAAATTAGGTATTTTCGTGGAGGAAATGCTGTTTCTCGATGAAATATTTAAACGACTCTATTATGCGTAAGAAGAAAACTCTTCCCAGAAGATGTATTTACGACTGACGCCGTACCACACGCGAAGATGCGTGGTGAATAAATATTTGAATGTAACCACCTACTTATGTAAATAGGTTAGAATAGGCGAGGCAAAATATTTCTTTGAAAATGCGTCGTACGTAGGTACTATGTAAAGTTTTCGGATGAGGAATGATAAGTTATTTTTATGTCAAACGGCAGACAATCAGGCTAGCGGGCCACATGATGGAAAGAAGTCACCGACACCTATGGACATCAGCAACAACAATGCGTTTCCCGCCTCTGAAGAGACCTCTAATATACCTCTATCACAGCCAGTGTTTCTTTTGGACTATGTAGGTATGACATGGGATCGTTCAAGGGGTATATTAGAGGTCTCTTTAGAGGTATCTTGGCTACGCATTGGTACCGCCCCTAATGTTGTCGATGACCATAGGCGGGTGGCGACCACTTTCCATCAGATGGCCCGCTTGTCTATTCGTATATTCATAAATAGGTATAGGTACTTCCTAGCCTCTAAACGCGGTCATAACGAATTTAACGAAACATTTACTTATTTTGGATATCTACATAGAGAGAGCTACATTTTTCCTAAGTGTCATAGGATAGGTATAAGGTACCTACCTACGTAAGGGATCCCGCGACTATTTAGTCGTATGTTAGTAGTTCCGGAATTGAAACCGCGAGGTTGGACAAAGTATACACCGCTTGTTAGAGGAAAACTATAGGTTTGTAGTTTGGATATAAAGTACCTAGGCACTATGAACCGATTTTAAAAACACTTTCATGTATAGCTCTCTGTAAAATAATTTTTATCATTTTACCAAGTGTTAAAGAGAGTTAGGCACAGTCATCTGCAGAGTGACTGGACTCTCTAGCATATATTAAATAAAGTAGTTCTCTCTGCAGCCGATTGTACTATACTTACTTTGCTCCTCGAGGTAAAATATTAGGGTCCAGCGGCATCATAATACGCAATTCTTTGTGCAGTCAGTTCACAACGATTAAAACAGCACACTCGGTGAAATTATGACATTTATACGCGGATATAAAATGTTGAAAGTCACTGACTTACTGCAATGACCGACATACATTTTATGGTAACAAACTAGGTTATTAAAGCTTTGTAAGCAAACATTTGCGGAAGTGCAGATAAATAACCAGAATGGAGCCTTGAATTTGACCTACTTTCTGTAACTGTGAACAGCAGCTACCATAATTCCTGCTTTGTAATTCAAAAGGTCGTATTTTTATTTGTTTGTCTGTCTTCGAATAAGTATCTACCCAAACTTTGAAATGAACTTATCGTCCATCAAGGACGAACAGTCTATCTAGAGTTCTAGACCACCACCGAGTTTGGTCTCACCTTTAATGGGGATTTCTCAACTCCTAACCATAGCTCCCCAAAATACATAGCCTAGTAGACACCACAGGTAACCGGAGAGTTGGCTCGTTCCTCGGACAGAAGATATGTAGGTATCTATCTACGTAATTGATATCCAAGAAGGATGGCGCCGCGTATGCGCTCGTGCCTTTGCTGCGTCGACGCGTTAGCTAGATTTGGACGCATCCTGAGGTATGTTAATGACCAGTTTCGTAATCATCATTAACTCGAGAATCAGACATCATCGGTCCACTGCTGCACTTCAGCCTTTTCCACGTTAGTGAAGAGTTTAGACATAGCCTCGCTTGTCAGGAGTAATGGAGACCGCAATGTGTAAAACACAACATACTGTTGCCCATTTTCTAGTCTACTAACGTCTGAGTTGGCGCTTCGATTCTGATGGACACCACATGACCAGTTAGGTAGGAACCTACCTAAATAGTAAAATTGAAATAATAGATACTTACTTAAAAACATAATCATAATAGCCTTCAAGGCTAGAGTGAATAGGCTGTTCCTAGAAAGGCACGTTCCATCACCGGCCGCATCGTCACTTACGGGTGAGATGGTGGTCAAATGCCAGGCTAGTCTTATTAAAAAATAGGATAAAACCCCAAACCAGCAGTAAACTACGATCAACTATATACCTACCTACAATCGGTAAACCGAAACTATCCGATGAACCACCGATGTGCATTAATGCCGCCTTACAGATTATCTCTAACGCTGTACAAATAAATATTTGGAGAGGAACCAATCAAGATACCGGAATACTAATTCCGAAAGAGGGAAATAGCTTTGACGGAAGTTTGTCGAGTGATTTACTGAATTGGAGCAGCGATCTTTCGCTTCTAGTACGGGAAACGGGACAAATAATATCAACTGAACTTCCCTTTCAAACCTTCATTACAAACGGTTGATAGAGTTACTAAAGTTGTCAGCACAGTTTACGAAGGGTTAAGTAGATAGGTACCTACAGTTGAGGCGCTTATATCCATTACCAACCGCTCAGACAAATATTCTTTGTTGGTAAGTACATACAGTAAATAATAAGCCTGCCTGCAGACTGTTATATTTATTTGGAGTTCGTTGAATATAATGGAGTAGTGACATGTAATTTAATAGAAAGTTACCAATAAATGAATATGAATAAGTTCTTATATTAAAGGTACCTGTTAGATTGGCTTTGATAGCCGTTTGGTGTCCAGCATATACTTATAGTAATCTGTGGTCCAGCAGGGCAGAGAGCAGCAACCTCAACTGTTCACAAGGCGACTTAGAATGTCATAAAAACAGACCAGCAACAATCTTCGTAGACTAGAAAATATACAGCAGCGTTTTCAGTTGTGTTTTCAACACTGCTACCTCCAACCCGCCTGCCAACCGTGCGATTAAAAGGCAAACTGTAATGTGGAAGAGGCTCAAGTCCAGTGGACCGCCAAGGGCTGTTGTTGTTGATGATGTCAAAAGTACTAAAGTTTTAATGACTACTTATGTAGGTACTGTTCAATAGTTAGGTAGGTACATAATTAATGATATCATAGAACAAAGTCGCTTCCCGCCGTATGTATCTATGTACCTACGCTTAGATCTTTTAAAGTACGCAACGGATTTTAATGCGGTTTTCATCAATAGACAGACTTATTTAAGGGGAAGGTTTATAGACAGAAAAAAGGGTAAGTAGGGGTAAATTGGGTGTAAGGGTAGGGTAGGGAAGGACCCCACGCGAACGAAGTCGCGCCGGGCCCGGTAGTTAATAAATAAATACCAATTAAAACGAATCAACTTATAAGTAGCATCGTAACATTTGTGACCTACCTAAACAACCCACAAGAAAGTCGATAACCTACAAATGTAGGTAACAATCAGGGAACTCAACACAAAACATTCGAACCCTCCATTCTTTATTCGGCTCCCTATTTTAACTTGTGGGCCACTTAGTTTCCCCTCCAAATTCGCCCTTATTCTAAAGACTTACCCCGGAATGAACGATCCATTTGTTTGTGTCATGTAGTTTTGCCTTTCCCGCGCACCCACGTCCAACCACATGCTACACTTTCGATAACTTTTTTTTCTATTTTTTTCCTAGACGTAAACAGACCATGGCGTGGTCGCAGACAGCGTTTACTCGCCAAGAGAGTGCTGTCGTAACTAACGGACAAATGAAAGTACCTGCCTTGCCTTCTGTGGTAAGGGCACGCGACAGAAATGCGCGCGCACGAAAGGAAAATATTTGTATGTTAAGCCTTGGTGCCATGGGTTACATCCACGGAAGAGTGGAAACGTCATTGATGTAATATTACTCCGCGGAAACTTTTCGATGTTTGTTGCGGAGAGATTCACATAGCAAATTAAACTCAAGATTTATTTCAAGTATTATGAACTGGAGCTTGTTACGTAAATATCAATATTCTGTGATCAAAGTAAATAAAAAATAATAAGATTAGAATTTTGATTAAAAAAAAATTTTTTTAAACACCTATGTAAGTAGGTTTAACCAAACTACATCCATTTCAAACTAATTTAAAGTACTTAACTGTGAATGTCGGTTACGTTTCCAAGCCTAACCGACGTACAGATTTGCATAAAATTTGACAAGGAGATATATGGTAATTATGGGAGGGCGAAGGTGCGAAAGTTAACTTCGCTCGCTGCTGTGGAAATGCCACTAAATATGGGTCAGACAGCCAAAATAATGGAAGCTGTTATTTTAATGCAAAATATTGTTACTATTCGGCACTTCTTATTAGAATTGTTCTACTTTTGGTACGGTCGCCCGTGAACATTAAAATTAGTAAAAAGCTTACCGTTTGGCAATATGTTATTTTCAAAGTTCTCCTGTTTCATTTACATACTAAAAACAGAGGTTTAAATATCAAACCTGCCGTAACATCATCGTCATTATCACAGCCTTTAACAGTCCACTGCAGGACTAGGAAAGGGGAGGGGGACTCCCCACGAAAGGGGAGGTTATTGCCATATCTAATCTCCACGCTTGGCTGGCGGGTTGGAGATCGCAGTGTTATAAATATAACATTGGTAAAAGCCGCTGCCCATTTTTCAGCCTACAGGGATCTTTTGCCTCGCCTTGTATGACACCCACGAGTGTAAGGGGTTGGTGCTATTCTACTCTGCCGGACACCACACGACATAATTGTAAAAAGTGAGCATCAAAATCGGTCCCGGCAGTTTCGAGAAAAAAGCATTCATTTGTCACATTTGTATGGCAAGTACTGTATTCTTTGAGCCAACAGCGATATGTTTACGAAGCACAAACGGGCACAAGCACGTATTTAAACGGGCTGTTTGTGCATGCGCTCCTGCTGATCTCATCTGCTGGTCTGTTGCCAATGCCTAATAAAAAAAAACAACTGCAACTGTCAAAGTCAAATTGAATATCATCTGTGGTGAAAAAATTGTTGTGCTTGTGAGTCAGTTTGCTCGTCGGTGTTTTATATTTCGTTTTTCCCGAATAAATAGTTTAATATAATCGTTTGTGTTTTTTAAATTATGAAAAATGGCTATAAACTTAGAAAAACATAAAACTGCATTGATTGCGGCGTATAAAGATGTTCTAGACGAGAAAACCGATACGAACTGGTACGTATACACAAGCTCTCGTTCAACGACCTACTTGAGCCCGAAAATTAATTAAACAGGATGATTATGTTATGAATTTATCCTCATGGCATTCACATTCTCCCATAAAAGCTGTGACAATAGTGTGTTCAGTGTCGTGTCCTTTATTGTTTTCAATTGCAGTATAGCACGTACGCAATGGGTCACGTCATGTAGATTCATACCAATGAAATTGTATAACGTTGAAAGTGTAATAAATAGAAGTAATTTAGTTATATAAAAACGTTTATTGTCTCAGGCAGGCAGGTTAAGACTTTAAAGACTCATGAATACATGAACTTTTTCTTTAATTTATTGTGATTTTAGGATGCCTGCCTGTATGGTTTTGTAAAGTTTTGAAACTGTTTCGTATAAGAAGAGTGTGGTTAGCGTAATTGAAATTATTGCAGTTACTGTAAATAGTTTCTAATAAATTAAAATTTAGCATATATCATACACATGTTCCCTAATAAAACTAAAAGCCTGGAAATAGTGTACTTCCATTATTTTGATCTTTATAAATTATTATTTTAAATTTATATTTTAAATTTCTTTTACAGGGCACTATTCGGTTATGATGGACAATCAAATGATCTAAAATTTGTCAGCAAAGGCGATGATGGTCTTATTGAGTTGATTGATGATTTGAATAGTGGTAAAATCCAATATGCCTTCCTTAAAGTGGACGTTCCAAATAGTAGCATAGCAAAATATGTTCTTATCAACTGGCAGGTAAGAAATGTGCGATAAGATAACCTGATAAACGAGCTATTTTGGTTCTAAGAAAATCTAAATACCATTGCTGGCTGATAAAGCTTGATTCCAAATTAATTACAAGGGAACACGTTGAACTGAACATGATAAAACATCGTTTCAACATTGAAACTGTAGCATTTGTAAATAATGTTCACAGATTTATGCATTTACAATGTTGTTATCACACATGATTCATGTTTTTGTTATTGCTTGTTTATTTTGGTATTCACTGATATGTGTTACTGTTCAGTAAATATGCTACTATTATGAATGCATGCATTTTATTATGTATGTATGTGTAATATATTGAATACAATGACTTGATTTATTCTATTTAAGTTGTACTTTTACTTGCACAGTTGAGGTTAATATATGTAAAAGGTTAGATAGTACAATAATAATACTTAAAGTTGTCTATTGTAGTATTTATGGAAATTATTTTAGTTCTGAGCCACCTAACGTTTTAGGTATTTAAATCTGTAGCATAATTACAAAATAACTATGTTTAGACTACAAAGGATTTTCAGCATTGAGAATTCAGATTAAAACTAAATAATATTTATAATTTTGAATACTGGTGTTATAAGTTTAACGTGTGTACCTGTCTCTGTGACTCTGTATAACTGTCTGTGGCATTTAAGCTCCCGAATGCGGGGATCAATGTCGAAGTGGTTTTCTATTTTTGTAAGCCAGTCTAATTGAGATGACTTTGTTTCATTAAAATTGGTTCTGTAGTTTCTGAAATATTTGAGTTTATGTAAAATTGGTCATGGGTTTTCCGACGTTTTACTGACAATCTACTTTTTACTTACACTTAGGGAGAAGGTGCCCCGACCGTGCGGAAAGGAACATGCGCAAACCACATTAAGCATGTCGCTCAGTTCCTCCCCGGATTTCACATGACCGTGAATGCTAGGACCGAAGATGACCTAGACGAATCACTTATACTGAAGAGTCTAGCTAAAGCAGGCTCATCATTTACTGTTCAGAGTAGTGGCACGGAGGATGTGGCACCCAGCGGACCGATTGGTACTGCTTATCAGAAGGTCAATCCAGGTATGAGCTTGCAGATTACTCTGCACTATTTAAAGGTAACTTATGCGACTTATGCCTATTTCGTGTTACAACGCTACACATGTTTTGTGTAACATGTTTATTGGAAACTTGTTGTTTTATTGACGACCTGAGTGGTTCGATTCCCTGCAAAATAAAGAATTTTAATTTCTGGGTATAGTATGTATAAGTATGTATAAAAAAACTATAATTGCCTTTTTCACTAAACTAAGGAATCGCCTAAGTTACATATTAACTAGTGTTTAGACAATCAACAAATGCCACTATAAAAAAAATAACCTAAATGGTGGATTATTTTTAAATATTTCATAGAATTAAATAGGGATCAATGTTTCAATAAGATATGGGTAGTTTTCATTTATGCTACTGAGAAATTCTAAACATTTGGTTCGTTGTTACAGTATATTATTGCAAAGGCTTGGAAAGTAACGGATTGACCGACACCAAGACATATTTAAATAATTTCTCAAATAATAATACATAAAATAATACAAGATTCAAAATGGTGGCTACTTCTTTCCAATATTAGAGTTATCTAACTAGTGTTCTTGGCCTAATAGTTTCCGAGTTGCTTATTAAGTTTTTAATAAATTGAATAAATGTGGGTAAATCAATTTGTTTCGTTTTCGAAAGTTCACCAGCCATTATAAAGCACACTGAAAAGTGTGCATGATTCATAACCATTTGGTTATGCAAACAAAAGATTTTATAACCCTGGATAGGCTCTTTGACATTGACAGTGTGTGTTTACATTTTTGATCTTTAATTTCATCTCCAACTGTAGGTGATTTGTAAGTTTAGTGAAAATGGCAGCCTTGCAGTGATAGTTATTTCCTAGCGGTTGATGAATGAAGTATTTGGACATCGGATTTAAGCGATTTCTATTTTTAGTGAAAACGGGCATAAGTAGTTTTTTAGCAATCTAACACCGATAACGCAAGCTTTGCTTACTTGGGTCTAGATAGCGCTGTGTGAATTTTTCCAAGCATATATATATTTTTATTATTAATAGATACAAATAATTGTTTGTGTCATCATCATAACGGCCAGTCCTGGCTTATGCCAGGGTCTTCTTTCCTACCTTTTCTTCTCAACTTTGCTCAGTCTTCGTCATGCTCGCGTCGTTAGCTGTTGGAGGGTTTTCACGATTCTAAAATAAAGCACGGTAATTAGCCGGAATATATTCGTAACTTTGCTTCTGCCCAATAACACGGCAATATTTTGACAATAGACCTTACGCTTGACTAGCGCCATCTGATATCGTGAAAACCCTCATTGCTTGTGTTTTTTATTTACAAAATATACTATCCATTAGCCATACATTTGGCTGCAATCACACCATTCAAAATGCTATTAAAATATTTACATTATAATTCAATGTCTTATTCCAGGCAAGGAAATAAATTCTAAAGAAAGAGACCAGTTTTGGCTGAAAGAGGAACAAGAAGAGAAGAAACGTGTAGAAGCAGAAAGAAAGAGGAGGGATGAGGTAATTGTTTCTGGATTCTATTGCTATTTGCTGCTACTGCAAAACACTTGTTTTTGCTACCTTAGGTCGTCTTGGCGTCAATGTACCGGTTGTGCTTCCGCGCACGGGGGCCCGGGGTACGCCTTGACCATGATCCAGGATTTGGTAGATCAGGTAATTACAGTGGAGCGACTGTCATCTGACAGTCCTCCATGAACCTGCTACCAGGGGAACCTGGCCAGATTGGATCATGGTTACTCATTCAGTCGCCTGAATCTGCGGTTTTAGGTTTTATTACGATTATTTTTCCTTAACCGTTAGAGCATTGGTTAGTATTCAACTAATACTACAAAACTCAGAAAAGACTCATTGGAACATGGCAACGGTATTCGAACCCGGTATCTCGCGCTTACGAGTCGGATACCCTAATCGCTCGACTACCTTAGAGGTATAAAAGAGAGGCAAAAGAGATGTCAGGATCGTGGCGTATGACACTATTGTCTCTGCCTACCCTTATAGAATACAGTATGAGTGAGTATGTAATAAGTGTGTATGAAAGGAAATATAGCGACCACCATAAGTGCTTAGAAATATTACAACAGAGCCTTTATTACATTCCAGGAAAAGAGGAAAGCAGAGGAAGAAGTGAGGAGAAGAGATGAGCTAGAAGCAGCGAGAAGAGCAAAGGCTGAAGAACAAAAGTAAGACATGTTTTAATAATATATCTAGAATAAACATGTTAATATCACTGCTGGATGACGTCAGTTGTAAAAATGATAATGTACACTTATACATACAGGGTGTAAAAAGACCGCTAGCATTAATTGAAACCCCATATTCTACCCATGAAACTGAACAACTTTCCCCAAGAAACATACCCGCGGAAATGACTTCATAATTTCGCTACCCAAAAAAAATAATTAATTGCGACGCGCAATGTACATCGTCCGGCGCACGGCTCTCGCTTGCCCACGTGACCGGGGGCACTGACCCCGCGCGGCGGTCGCTCTGGCGTATTTAACCTAACTAGTAGGTATACCTTGGCTAGGCGCCACACTGAACTTTCTGCAGATATCGACAGTAGGTAGGTGGTAGGTACTGGGCTCGATTCTCGTATGATGTGAATGTCCGTAAGCAAACGTGTACGTAAGTTAGGTAGGTAGACAGCTGATCCTGTGCCTGATCATGCAAGTGCGCGCCGCAGTAAATACCTACTACGTTAAATTCTCATGTAATGTGAATGATCGTCATACAATCATGTACCTAGGTAGGTAGGACTTTCGATCGTGAACTTTACTGCTGATATCGCCGGTAGGTAGGTGCTGGGTACGATTTTAGTATAATGTGAATGACCGTAAGCAAACGTCTAGGTAATGTATTAAGGTATGCGTACCCCTGTCTTGTTGAACTTTACTGAGTGGTAGCATGGCAGTGTTGCTGCCTATGCGCATGGGCCCACGGACGGCCGGTGGCGGGTTGGCGCGCGCGCGGCTGCTGTAGGTAGTACCTACCTCCGGCCGTGCGCGCGTCACGAGTAGGTAGGTAGTAACACGTGTGCGGCCGGGCGCACGCTTTACATTGCGTTCTTTTACTTACAGTGCATTTATTTCAACTTAAATTTGAACTTTAGGTGTCTAAATTAATTGTAAACGATTTAGTTATCGATACTTGATATTTTTTAGTACAAAAATACAACTTTTTTTTTTTAAAAGAATCTCGATTTCTGCCTAAACTAAGAGTTTCCGCGGGTATGTTTCTTGGGGAAAGTTGTTTAGTTTTATGGGTAGAATATGAGGTTTCAATTAATGCTAGCGGTCTTTTTACACCCTGTATAACTTATATTTCAAATTTGAACAATCCGTGAATAGGAAACGGTATTACGGGACTTGTAACGCGCGCTTTCTTTTTGTATGTCAGTCGGCGGTAGACATGTGCCAATCATGTTCGGGATCGGATTGAACCTGGAACGGTTCATCGGAAATGTGGAACTGGTTCCGTTATCATGTCCGCGGAACTATCTAGTTCCGCTAAGATTTTCAATGCAGGACGCGATTAGTTACTTACCTACCTGTATTCGTTGTAGTTCCATACGTTTTGAATAGATAACATAACTAGTAGACATGACATAATATTACCATATCCATAGCACCTAAGTACTTCATCTTGTTATCAATTGATTTACCTTCATACTTGGCAGGCTTAGAACTGACAACCAAAAAGTAAATTATTTTACTTTAATATTCTACAATCTACAAATGAGTGTTTGGCGTCAATTGTTTGTTTTAATAAAATTAAATAGTTATAAGTATCTAAGAATATTACGAAATTAATGAAGTTAAAACAACTGTCAGTAAGTACTATTTATATTCTTCACTAAACACACTAAGTAATTACAAAACTCCCGCGCAAAAAATTACATAGGTTCGCATACTTTCACTCACAAGGTCAAGTAACGCACTGATTTGTGAAATACGTAATTCAAAACAAATAATCGGGAAGTTTGACACGCGCTAAGGTCACTAGTTCAAAACAAAAATCATTAATCAATTCATGTAATTATCGCCCTACGTGCATAAGACAAAAGTATCAATATCCTAGAGATAACATTCAAATCAAATTAACGCTTTTTTCTGTCTCATTCGGACTTAGAGAAACGACGATATGTACTCATTCATTCGCTCTCGCTCGCTCTCGCGATCGGAATCTCTCGGTTTTCGTTCGCATAGTTTCGCGAGTACTCAGCGTCGACGGACAGCGCGGTACGGCGGCGCAGCGCCCTCATATTTGGCTCGGATATGTTAGGAACTGTGGACCGACTAAGCCAATCGGCTTGGATTGGACCGATGTCGTTCCAGCTCCGGACATAGTTCCGAGAACTATTACGGTCCGGAACGACACATGTCTAGTCGGCGGCATTGACGCTATCATCTTGCCATCCAACTTAACTAATTTAGCATACGACTATATTACCTTTATTCGCGAAACGCAGGCCTAACAATTTACTTTAGGCCTTGCTCTCGCGGAATAAAACGTCGTTATTTTTTAATAGATGTAATGAAAATACTCTTTCACCTCTCTAGCACAAAAAGAGACGCTTTTGGTGCGTAAAAACTCGCAGCAAGTACGCTTTTGTGAAGAACGCGAGAGCAAAGTGATTTCATATAAAAGCTTGTGCAATTTTTACGCCTTTGTACCACACAGATAACCAAGTTTGATAACTGTTAACTATAGTTCATCCGCGATAAGAAAATAGTGAGTCGTAGTTGTCCACCAGTCTAGCCCCGCCCCTCGAATCGGGTCGCAACAAATGGCAGAAAATAATAAAAATGATTGCCTCACTGTTTGGAATAAACAGCAAATACCAGACAGGCTGCTAAGCAAAGGGATATCGTTGACTTTATTTTTAATTTGAAACAATTAAGTATATTTGTCCAATAATAAGTTTAATATTTTTTAAAACATAAATTATTTAAATTTTTACTCCACTGTAAAAACACTTCTCACTATTTTAGTAACGCGAATGGACTATAGGGGGAACATTTATTCCGCTTAGGAAACCAGTATGTGTGTGGAAATTGTCCTTCCATGTTCTTTACTGAGTGTCATGACTGGTTGTCCGTGTACCAGGCAACCGCAACACCCAAGCTCAACGCCGGGTACAGGCGAGGGCTTCCAGCGACAGCGCTCGGCGGAGGCCAAACGGTTGATTGGATCCACGGCGGCCGCCCGCGCCATGTTCGAACGGGGCACCGCGCAGGGACAAATGGCTAGGTGAGTGTGCTGCAGCTTGTTTTTATGTCGTGCTATAGGTGAATTGGTAAGTGGGCCATATTTTTAAAGAAAAACGACATAAAGATGTCATAGGTAGGCAAGCAAGTGACCCGATGGGAAGTGGTCACCGCTGCCTATAAACATTGGCGCGGTGGGGCATGGCCAATGCGTTGCCTTCCCCTAACATGTTGCTCTGGCAGCGAAAAGGCGAATGCCCCTCCACTGCCATGGTTCCCCAAATCCCCACTCCACAGAGCACAGGAGCTGAACACCAGGGGTATGGCCAATGCGTTGCCTTCCCCTAACACGTTGCTCTGACAGCATTGGCAACAAAAAAAGCAAATGCACCTCCATTGCCAAGGCCACGGTTCTACCATATCCCCACCCGATGATACACTGAATCTGTGTATGGGTTTGGTACCCAGGAAACCGCAATGACCAATCTCGGGCTAATACCAGCTGCAGAACTTCACCATCGTACAATCCGCCGCAAATTGAAATTCCATCCGTGTCACCTGGAGAGTGGCGGTCGACCACCGTACGATTTTCACGCTGTGGTATTTCCGAGCCAGTACGACCAGAACTCATAGGTCAGCAACTGGTGTTGCGGGCGCTGGTGATCACATACCATCAGGCGATCCACTTGCTTGTTTGCCTCCCTCTATTATAAAAAAAAACTCAAATAAGAGTGTAGACTGGATTTTGTTATTGCTTGAGCCTGGCTGGTGGGAATCAGTTACGGTTCCTTAGTACGTTACTGTTTTCGAAAAGGCCTTTTAACATTCTTATGATGGAGAGGCTTATCGGCAGAACCCTGGGTTGGAAGTGGCAACCTCCTTAAACTGTAGTGAAGAGGCCGTCTTGCTCTTCGACATTGAAAAAAATAAATACTATAGTGATCATTCTATTCAATGTTGCAGATCAAATTCAAACAGCGGCGTACCAGAGAAGCCCGTGCGCAGTTCGGTCATAGCGCAGCGAATCAACGCATTCAGCCAACCCCAGCATCCCATGTCACCCGCCAAGCCACCACTCAGAGTTGAGCCCAAAGTCACACTGCCACTGCAAGAGGAGCCTCAGGAACCAAAGACCAGCCCGTTGAAGAACATCGACAAGATCAAAATGAGCCTAGAGAGCCCCTCGCAGATACAGTACGAGCCGATCATAGACCCAGCGGACTTGAGTCCCAGTACGGAGAACGAACCGAGCTCATTCAGTGCCATTAACTACTCGGAGTCCAAGCAGAATGATTACAGGGACATCGAGACGGATTTGAAGCAAAGCGAGCCGATGATCAAGCAGAATATTCTGGAAAATGATATGTTCGACGCCTCGTACTCGAGTTCGAATGAAAATGACGATGATGATAGTGACAACAAGTTCAGCACGATAAAGCGGTCGCCGTACAGCAAGAATAATATAGCGGAGGACACTGCGGATAGGGAGTTGAGTCGGCAGAATACAGTCATCGAGAATATCAATTACAAGAAGGATCAGAATGGCACGACGACGTCGGAAGGTTAGTGGAGCTTAGTGACCGACCGAAGTTTCGGTTTCGGCCAAAAAAACCACTTTCGGCGGAAACTTCGGCTTCGGCCCGAAACCGTCCGAAGGTGGCTTTTACTATTTTTGACAAATAAAACGCAAGGTAATTTTTTTATCATCTTCTAGAGATGATTTAAATTACCTTTCTATATTATACAGTCAATGAAAGCCCATAATATAAAAGTTTTACAATAATTAATATCATTAATTGTAGCTTGTAGCCAATCTTGAACAAAATTTCTTATAGCTTTTATGCCTACGGGTTCGGGTTCGTAGACTACTAGTCTGATAATTCTTAATGTGACTTGATTAGCTAAACTCTTGGAGCATTGACTTATGAAGCGCATAATTATTTATTTTTCTCCACAGATGTATCGCCAGAGAGTATGGACGAGGAAGGTACGATATATGAAGATCTAGATGATGATCCAGGTTTGACGGCACGAGCTCTCTATGATTACCAAGCCGGTAAGTTGATTCTACTGCAATCCGCAACTATCTTACATGGATAAATAAGATCCCCATTTTCTACAGTCGTTCGACAAAGCGATTAGCATCTTGGTTAGACCTACAGATACGCTAACTTCACGCAAATCGTGGGATCAATATCTTACGATCAGATATAACCGAATATGAAGCTGAAACTAGCGGATGTGCGGCTTTGCACAGTCAGTAATTAAGGATTTCGTGATTTCAAAATCTTACAGATGGCTTTAGCGAGAAGTACGGTCCGTTGACAAAATACTGCTGTGCTATTGAACAGAAACATCTATAAAATGACTAAACTATTCTAACCAATGACAGGCTTTATTTTGATACAGACCTTACGTCTCAGTTACGCCATCTGGGGGTCCTAAAAGGCCACATTAGCATTTCATAATATGACTCATATTAATTTGTCACAAACTTATCTGCAGCGTCGTTGTTGTTGACATTGATACGACAATTCAAAATGGCGTCACTTAGTTTCAGTATTGGCCACGTTCGTGGCACTCTAATATAAATCATAAGATGAAACGCTATTGAATTAGACCCCCTGGTATCGCGAAATCTCTCTTTTTATCATTGTATTTTCTCATTTCTCTACCTACAGCCGACGAATCCGAGATCACATTCGACCCGGGCGACATAATCACGCACATAGAGCAGATCGACGCCGGCTGGTGGCAGGGGCTGGGCCCTCGCGGTGCCTTCGGACTGTTCCCGGCTAACTATGTGGAACTATTGCCTGCTATCGCCCATTAGAAGGCTAAAAACTGGGTTTGTCGCGTACTAGGCGAGGCGAAACAGAGTATAATCGACTTTGCTGGCGTTAACATAATGACGAAATTCATTTCTCCACACTCATATCAGCTTAAAGACGCCCCCTGCTGGGCATAGGCCTCCGTCAGAGATCTTCATTCTGTGGCGTCCGCATCCAACTAGTTTACCAGGTCATCAGTCCACCCTGCGAGAGGTCTGCCTACGCTGCGTCTTCCGGTACGCATCACCATATTCGAAGAGGGTTTTGCCACAAAATTCACGCTTGGTAGAGTTCGGGATCACAGTTGAATTATACACTATTAGAACGTAGTTGTTGTGATAATTGATTTTCAGCATTGTTTCCATGCGTGCAAAGTAAGTAATGAATTGGCCGTGGATAATCATCTCCACGTTAGTCTATATCAGAGCATTGTCGATGGCTCTCATTCGCTCTAGAGATATACGAGATAAGCACCTAGAGTACCACAAAATTATCTGATCCGGTGGCCAAAGCTGGAACTAAGTGTCGCCATTTTGAAATGTCATGTCAATTCCAACAGTAGCGACCACTGTCACCGGGTCAGTTAAGTTTCTTGCACTATAACCGATAGATAAACCTGGGGGCCTATCGCGCCTTAATTCGAATGTATTTACCAAAACCAAATCGCAGTCGTTGTCATATGCTTTCTTTCTTTTGTACTATATCATGAGAGAGATGAGATGTGACGTCTGCGGTTTGATTTTGTTAAATACGTTCAAATTTAGCGCGATAGGCCCCCAGGACTAGCTCGCCAACTTTGGTGGTGATTAATAAGTTCAGGTAGGTTGGGAGTTAGACAATAAGAAGGAAGCTTCTGATCAAATTGGATCCAGTAATAGGCCAAGAAGACTGGTGGTTGAGATATGTCGGAAGTTGCAAAAAAAAGGGCAGACCCTAATCTCTAGTTCTCACTCCGTTACTGCAGAGCATAAGACGCTGCTTACTCATGGGGAGTTCAAGGTGAGAGTGAGAAGGACAGCATGAACCATAGACACGGAGTAGGGAGGTAGAGAGTAGGCCAAGTTCTTTCTTTTTTAGTCTAAGGCTTGGAGCCAGTTGCCATCATGTTATATCACTTCATTTAATCAAGTATTTTCCTTCGTCGAACTATTTCAATCCATGAATGTTCAATAACTGAACTTATGTGAATAGTATTGTAACACTATGACTGTTGGCAGAAGATGTGAAGGCTCCGGAAGTAAGGTGATGTTTTATTATATTAAACACATTGAAAATTAATATAGTAGAATAGTATACTTATTTTAACATTTTCAAAAGACTTACAGATCATTTTCAAGTATTTTCTCTTATGTCTATTGGCATGCTAACCATAAAAAATGGTAAGTCATATGTCAATATTAATTTTATTTTTTTAAAAGGACAAACCTCTGTAACAAACGCGAATAGACTAAAGGCTGGTTGGCGCATGGGTTTTATACAAATTCACTTTCCACGATCTCATTTATACTACCTAAAGTATTTACAGGCCAACCACCTATATTTTGAAGAATTTGTGTTATTTAACTGTAGTTTTAACACTTATTAAAATGAATTCTTTTTAACATTATTTGAAAAGACTGTAAGACGCAGTAAACATACTACATAGCGTCGAGGTTGAATTTGCTATTCCAGTGATATTTTACTGTTAACGGCCAATATTGAGTACCATATACGGCCTAATGTATCTCGAAGCAATGTAGTATGTGATTTACGTATGATATAATGAACTATGGGATTCGAACAAAGAGTTTGAAAATGTAATGTACTCTTAAGATCGATTTACATGTGTAAGTTGTTAAGTAGTTATCTAAATATCAACTTAATATTAAGCCACTAAGTGGCTAAGTGGCGCATTAAGTGGCTTAATATTTAGTTAACTATTTGACAACTTAATGTCTGTAAATCGGGCATTATTTTATAATGAAGACAGTCTAATGTGAAAACATTTGTTGAAATTGCACTAAGTGAATTAAAGCAGTTTTTGTTTGCTCTTAAGGCCATTTTACACGTATTTAGTTGTTAGTAGTAAATAAACAAATATAGGCATAGACATAGACGTATCTTTCTTTGGTCCAATAACACATTAAAATATCAACTTAATATTAAGCCACTTGCATTTAAACAACGAATTTAGTAACTAAATTAAACTAAATTCTTTGTTTACGTGCATTAAGTGGCTTAACATTCAGTTAACCACTTGACAGCTTAATATGTGTAAATCGGGCATTATTTATAATTAAAACAGTCTAAAATTACACATCTGTTCAAATTGCGCTAAATAAAGTAAACCAGTTTTAACTGGCCTTACTTAAGTTTTACCAATGGTTAGACATAAAATGTGTTGGAATGGAATGTTTATTATGTAATTGACTTTCTGGTCATGAAATCGTATTTTATAGAAGTGTATAGATGTGGCATAGTAAGCTAGGGTAGAATTTATATAATAATTATTATTATTACCTAGAAGCGAATTCCCTTCGGTTTAATTGTGACTAGTTTGAATGTGTTGTGAATTATGAATTAATTTTGAAATCTATGATTTTATACTAATCAAAATTATTATACGATTTAGTTATATTTTATTCGTAGACTTTTATATACGAGAGGTGTGGTAAAGATACGGTGAATAATTTTTTATGAACTATATGGTGTGAACTTATGTTAAAATGCAATGGGTAGTTTTGTCCCCACCCTTGCAATACTTTGTGACCCATATCGTTTGCAAGGTTACTAAAGAGCTTTCACTTGGATGCGAACTCGTATGCAGGAAAATGTTATGCGCACTTTTGTACCCATAGCTAAACGTTCTAACTGAAAGGTAACAAAATAATAATGTACTGATAATTGTCTAGACTAGAACTACACTGAACAAGTCGTAATTTGTAACAAGGGTACTCATAAAAAAGTGCCCGTTTGCCTTAAGTGTCCATTCGCCTTTGAATGAATCTCCTTGATAGTACTCTCCTTCGACGATCCATGATTGGAAACATTTCTGCAAGGCTTACATTTATAATTTTAATATACTAGTCGCAATTATGCTGCGTGCATGCATATATCAATTTGTGCAAATTTGTACAGACTGAATCAGACTATTGACACGGATGTACCGTCAGCACAACAGTTCCAAGTATAAAAATCCTCCATCCGTATTTTTACCACACTTCGTAGACGTTTATCATTAACGTCGTAAAACGATTTTAAGACTTTGAATTTTACTACATTACGTTACGTTTAATTACGCTTTTAATTAATTTTAATCATATTGTTATAATTCTTGGTTTTACCTCGGGTCAGTAAATTACAGTCTACATTGATATTTCTTAAGGGTATCAAAACTTAAATCTTGTATGTTTCCAACACTACGCAACTACTGATTCGTAGTAAGGATAAGATAGTCGTAACATTACATCGGCGTATCTGTATCTTATTACACGTTGAAACTCAAACGTATGAGTCGTAGGTGTTACGGGCGTGTATTCAAATTTCAACTTAATTTGTTACGTCGGCTGAAATTGGCATAGAAAAAAACCCTTGCTATGATGACGCAGCGATCCAAAATGAGTCTCGGTTTCTGACACTAAGAAGCTACATTCCACTTTGTCCTGTGCCACCTCCTGCAAACAGTTAGTCAGGAGTTCAAACAGGTCTATTTCACCATACAGCGATGCCTATTCCGGAGTTCCAACAGGTCTCTTTTCACTTCGTGCCTCCCGCGATATATTATTTCGCCGTGCAATTTTCAGCTCTATGCGGAGAGCTTTAAGATGCAGTTCGATCGATCTGGCTGCCTAACTCGCTGATAACTTGAATACACCGTCACGGGTGACAGCTACCGCTTACCATCAGTAGTAACTATGTAGTAGGAATTGAATAGTTGAATTGTGATACTAATACGAAGAAATATATATTTGTCCACTTGTATTTACTGACCAGAGATAAAAATCAGGGCATAGATGGTATTTAGTTGCGAAATTTTTAGGCTTCTTATTAGAAAAAACGTTAGTGTATACAGTAACACTAAGATATTAACCCAAGTACCCTCGAAATTGTGTCTTAGTAGTGCCAAAAGCATTTTGTACCCAATTATTGTAATGTTTATATCTACCGACACTCAATATATTGGCAGTATTTATTTTGTCACAACTTAGCATATTTAGATTTCTTTCTATTAATGTATACATACCTATATCCAGGCCTACATCTAACTGCACATCGTGATTTAATTATTTTCATAATAGCACTGTATTCTACTCGTTTTTTGATAGTTACTGTTACATAATCAACCTAGATTTGGTTTAGTTGGAGAGAGAATATCATGAAATATAGATGATGACTGGTACTGAATATGTCATAGTTATGAACAAAATATGAAAAAGCTTATTTGAAAATCGGTTTAAAAATATAGGATTTATAAGGTATTCAAGATTATTGTCTGTCTCCTGTCAAAACGTGTATTTTAAATGGCGATACCCAATCGTGACGTCACGGTTTAATATCGCCCGCTGTCTAATTGGGAATTTCAAGCGTTAATTACTCGCTTATTTTTGAAGATATTCAAAACTAATTATACTTTGATTATACTTGATTATGCAATAAAACTGAATTACTTTTCTATTTGTTAAGTAAGTTATCATGCCTAATATAACTAAACCATTGCAAACAGATATCAACTATCTCTCTCTCTCTCTCTCTCTCTCTCTCTCTCTCTGCAACTTATGCTCACTTATGTTTTAAGGTTGTCAAATAGTTAGCTTAATATTAAGCCATTTAATACATGTAAACAACGAATTATAGTTTAATTTAAATATTAAATTCGTTGTTTACATGCATTAACTGGCTTAATATAAAGTTAATATTTAGTTAACTTATTAGGTGTAAATCGGCCTTATACCATTGAAAATATTTAGTCAAAAATTACTGATCAAATTCTAGAATGAATATGTATAGCTCTGAATGTGACGCGGTGATGCTTTTCCACGAAATTATAACTATAATTTAATTCGGAGTTATTGTATTTGCAATGGTCACATACATATTTTAGCGTTAGATTATTTTGCGAAGGTTTTCGAGCCATTTTTTATTATCGTAATATATTATATGTTATGCATTTTATTAATCTAGTTGAAGCACATTATTACACTGCCTGTACAGCATTTTAGATAGTTGAATGTTATTTAATTGTTCTATTAGTTATTTAAAGGCATTGTCATAGTGTTTTTTATTATTAAATATGTATTCCAATTACCTGTCTGGTCTGTAAAATACATTTCATATGCTTAAATGAGTTAATAATTGTTTAGAGCTCTTTTTCTTCGTTTAGGAAAACAACAATTAGAACTAAAAGTACTAGTATTGCCTTAAGAGTACTAAATCGAGTTAAAATAAGCCCCAAGTGTAAATTCAATGGACTTAAGCTTTGCCTTTATATTCCCTCTTCTATACATAAGAGTAAGCGAAACGTGTATTTTTCTCCATATTAAGTTGATGTGTATGAATATTGTCTATTGTAAACTATATTTATGTATGTAACTTGAGTAATTTTTGTGTACGTATGCATGTATGGTGCTCCATCGTATTGTAACAATAGGTTTAGATTTGTACCCTACTATTTTCGAAATAAACCAAGTCCTACATTCAATAATTTGATAGTTTAATTAATTAAATAATTTCAATAAATAAACCCTGTTAAAAGTAGAGCAATTTTCATATAATCGAAACAATTTATTAATTTATAAATTTCAATAAATAAAGCCTGTGGCAAAAAAACGGGCACATGGGTAATTTTCATACAATCGAGACAATTTGAAGACCTTGGATCTCCCCCTGGGAACTTTCTGGGTGCAATCTGATTTGCAAAAGAGTATAATGTAGATTGATAATTTTTAGTGACTTATATATCTAATGGCTAATTGGAACGTGAAATTATGTGTTCTATTCTCTAAAATACATACAACTTTAAAAGTAATTTTATATGAATTCCATTTTATTTTATAGACAACAAGATATAATTAACATTAAAATTAAAATCATGATTCAAATCTTCCATACTGATGCATTAAAAATATAGCACTGCTTAATCTTCTTCAGATAAGATGTTGGCAAATATTCCATTGCGGGGCAGAGGTATGTCATTGACAATGTCGGGTACAATCTGAAATAGAAAGTCCAGTATAAACCTCGATATTTTGTCTTTAACTGAGTTGTATGTGCGCGCGGTTCATCATCATAAATATATCCACAGCAGGATATTCACCGTTGGATATAGGCCGGTCGATATCTAATACTCCTGTCGGGCAGTAAATTCCACTGAACCATACAGGATTACCCTATAGTATGTCGGATCGTCGGAAGCTAAGTAGTTAAGGTATCCGACTCGTAAGCGACAGGTATCGGGTTCGATTCCCACTGCGGCCATGTACCAATGACTCTTCTGAGTTATACATTAGTTGAATGCCAACCGATGCTCTTACGGTGAAAACGTGATGAAAGGGATAACTATGATCCCATCTGGTCAGGTTCCCCTGGCAGCAGAGTCACGGAGGTCAGATGGCAGTCGCCCCACTGTAATTATTTGATCTGCGAAATCCTGGATCATGGTCAAGGCGGACCCCTGGCTCGGACGACTGGACGGCTCATGGGCGAGAGTACAACCGGCACGTTAACGCCAAAATAATTATTTTATATATCGCTGCGGGTATATATGGTGACATTGGTGACGAATGAAAGGACAACAAAAAATGCTAATGTCCATTTGCTGGTGCACTGAGGTAATATTTGGGGTAAGTGCTACATGCTACTCAGCCGGAGACCGCACGGCCAGAATTCTCTGCGTCCAATCTAAGTTGACGCACCTTGACTTTCATCTCCGTCACCAGTCTCTGACAGTCATAGCAAAATGGGTCTTGACGACGTCGAGCCTTACCACGCGCGACATTTTTGCGTGTATTACCAGAACGATGTAGGCGTATCCGATAAATCCAACTAAATTCTCAACGCACCTTAACCTTTATCTCCGCCGGCAGATAGTCTCTCACGAAGTCGTAGAACTCGAAGTGTGTCTTCACGACATCGAGTCGCGCCATCTCGCGCGCGATTGCGGCGACGGCGGGCGGCGGTGCGGTGCGCGCGCGCTTGATCTCGCGCGTGAATTCGTATATGGATTCTACGAGTTTCTCAGCGCGAACGCGGGATTTGTAGTCATATCTGGGGATTATAGGTCGAGGTTACTGGCTGACCGAAGGGACATTGGCTCCCTGTGTGTGTTCTACCGGCTGTCGGGATGGGACAATGGGGAGTGTTCTGAGGAACTATTTGATCTTGTGCCCACAGCACAATTACGCCATCGCACCACTCGCCGCGGGCTGGGTACTCATCCCCATTACGTAGACCCTCTAGTGGTGTTCACGCGAAGATTCGAAAGAACGTTTCTCGCTCGTACGATTCGGATGTGGAATGAGCTTCCAGCCACAGTGTTTTCTTTTGAGTATGACATGGGATTGTTAAAGAGGTATATTAGAGGTCTTCTTAGAGGCGGGCAACGCATTGGTAGCGCCCCTGGTATTGCTGATGTTAATAGGCGGGGGCGACCACTTTACATCAGGTGACCCGCATGCCTGTGCCAGATAAGTCCATCTGTGCTAACCGCACAGTAGAGAATCTTTTAGGTTGTAGAATGAGCTCCCTGCTGAGGTTTTCCCAAGTGAGTAACAATATGGAGTTCTTCAAGAAGGGCGTGACAAAATTTTTACGGGGTCGGAAAGACGTTATACAGGGTGTCCCGTAAGTCGACGTCAAGCCGGAATCGGGTGATAGTCCAAATCATAATAGTTACTAGAAAAATAAAAAATAAAATCCAAGTCTTGTATTTTTTAAATTATGGGCATTTCTTTTTTTTTCGAGAAAATGTACACCCTGTGATGGTTTTTTAGCTCCTGTTGCTACAAATCTTAACTTTTTTTCAATTTTATTTTTCTTATGTAATCCTGAATAGTGCTAATCTAACCTATTACTTAGAATTCTAAGTCAACTGCTCCAGCTTGGAAGAAAGTGTCACATTATGCCGTACAATGAATAGACAATTAATATTTCGTCCAACTTTAACGGACTGTACTGAAAAAAAAAGTACTACGCCAGGTTGGCAAGTAGCACGAAAAGTTGACGCATTTAATAAGGATTCTAAAATGGTATAATACTTGCTACATTATTTCTTTGATTACGGGGGAAAAAAATTCCTTCAAGAAACCCAGTTTCGAAAAATTTTTCATTACCTACTAAAAATTATTCTAGTGCGTTCAAAGCTTGCCTAAGACCGAGTGAGACGGAGAGTCATTCATGAAATGTGAGTGAGACAGGTAGTGACGCTTTCGAGTCAAATTTTCTAATGGGTGAGTGAGACAGATAGTGACGCTAATGAGTCAGATACAGAGAAAGTCATTTTATGAAGTGTGAGCGAGATAGATAGTGACGCCACTTTTTTAATATTGGCACACGCTCTGTACAGATCAGTACGTTACGCTCCTTCGTTTACTACGCATCTTTCCGTATTCGTTCGTGTTATTTCGTACTTTCGACTTTTTGCTTCGTTTATTGGACTTGTTTGTTTGCTTGTGATTTGGACAGTTTCGATCTCTTTACAACGACCTTTGCTTTCTCCTGGACTATCGTGTGATTGTGTAGTGCCACCATGCCTGTGTACACCACTCAGGAATATGCCAACACGCACTTTATTTATGGCGAATGCAGAGGGAATGCTAGTGCTGCGGCTAGACTGTATCGCGAGAGGTACCCAAATGCTGATCGTTATCCAGATCACCGACTTTTTACAAATGTGCACCGTCTACTCTCCACAGAAGGCATACTTCCAAACCGACCACACGGTGAAGGAAGAAGTTATTTGCCTTACGAGGACGTAGTACTTCAAGCAGTTGAAAAAGATCCAAGTATTTCGGTACGTGCAATCCAGCAAAGCGCAGGAGTGCCCAAAACTATAGCTCACCGAATTTTACAAAAACATGAGCTCCACCCATACCATGTACAGCGAGTACAAACCCTGCATCCTCAGGATTATCAACTTCGGTTGCGTTTTGTCAAACGATGCTACAAAGACACCGGGAAGATCTGCGATTCTTAGAGAAAATTTTGTGGTCGGATGAATCGACATTTAAAAAAGACGGTTACATGAACCTACACAACTTACACGAGTGGCACGTAGAGAATCCGAATTAAATGAGACAAGATAGATCTCAGTATCGTTTTAAAATAAACATGTGGACCGGAATTTTAAATGGAAGAGTCATAGGACCTTTTGAGTTGCCAGAGATCTTGACTGCTGAAGTTTATTTAGATTTTTTACAAAACAGTTTACCTAGTTTACTGGAAGACGTGCCACTCATTATTTACAGAGAGATGTGGTATCAACAAGATGGCTGCCCAGCGCACTATGCCCGCTCAGTTAGAGCATTTCTCAATGAAGAATATCCGGGCAGATGGATAGGTCGGTCTGGTACGATCTCGTGGCCAGCCCGTTCACCGGACTTAAATCCATTAGATTTTTTTTACTGGGGAGCAGTGAAAGAGAAAGTTTATTTTAAGCCAATCGAAAATGTAGCTGAGCTTCGGCAAAGAATTACGGAAGCAGCTGAATTTGTCAACAACGGAAGATTTGCCCGTGTGATAAACCGATCTTTTTTAAGAAGATGTCGAGCTTGTATTGCAGTTGAAGGAAGGCAGTTTGAACATCTTTTGTAAATAATAAATCTTTGCATCTAATTGGTGTTTAATTTTAAACTTAAGGAAAATTTGTCCTAAATTTAACAAAAAGTTAGCATCTCTGACTTGAAAGCATCACTACCTGTCTCACTCACATTTCATGAATGACTCTCCGTCTCACTCGGTCTTAGGCAAGCTTTGAACGCACTAGAATAATTTTTAGTAGGTAAAGAAAAAATTTTCGAAACTGGGTTTCTTGAAGGAATTTTTTTTTCCCCGTAATCAAAGAAATAATGTAGCAAGTATTATACCATTTTAGAATCCTTATTAAATGCGTCAACTTTTAGTGCTACTTGCCAACCTGGCGTAGTTCTTTTTTTTTCAGTACGGTCCGTTAAAGTTGGACGAATTATTAATTGTCTATTCATTGTACGGCATAATGTGACACTTTCTTCCAAGCTGGAGCAGTTGACTTGGAATTCTAAGTAATAGGTTAGATTAGCACTATTCAAGATTACATAAGAAAAATAAAATTCAAAAAAAGTTAAGATTTGTAGCAACAGGAGTTAAAAAACCATCACAGGGTGTACATTTTCTCGAAAAAAAAAAGAAATGCCTATAATTTAAAAAATTCAAGACTTAGATTTTACTTTTTATTTTTCTAGTAACTATTATGATTTGGACTATCACCCGATTCCGGCTTGACGTCGACTTACGGGACACCCTGCATAATTGAATACATTTACTATGAGTGTAAACCATATTATTGCAATCACTAAACATTCAAAACAAATGAGAAAATGACAAGCAAAGTATGGTTGTCGAACGAACCTTGAATGGCTAGATCTTTTCATACAATTGAGAATGGGGTAAAATGTTAAATTTTTGGAGAAGACTAGACATTATCCTTAAAATATTGATAAATCCTTTTAGTTCACGTTTATATCTACAATATTATCTAAAACTTTTTACATGATATGCTGGTTCCGAAGATTTCATTAGAATAATAAAATATTTCACAGAAAATAAAATGGCCGCGACGCGGACCTATTATAACGCGAAATATTATAGAACCACGTCAACAGGTGTCACATTCAGGAATATGCTGAGTTAGAGTATAAAGATAAGAGTAACTTACTTTGGTTCCAGTTTTGTCTCCAAGAACTTGTACAGTCTCTTCGTGATCCAAGGCGCACTGCTGGCTTTGAATCTCTTTGGAGGTTTGTAATTCAAGTCTTCCATCATCTCTGGTGGGAGATCCTCCAAAGGCACCTTAAATGTAGGCTTAGACCTTTTCTTTGCCGCGATTTGTATGGACTTTCCAGGCCGTCTTATTGTAGGCTTGTATGCTGCTCGGTTTAAGAAGTCTACCCTATGTGTGTTTCCATTTAGAGACTCCTTCACTTGTCGTTCCTGAAATTGTAATGATGATGTAATCAATAATGATGATGAAATATTCCATATAAACTTTAAGCATTGTTTTAATGATATCTACTCACAATTTGAAGCTTCCGGTCCTCATTATTTTGTTTCATTTTCTGCAAAAACATCTCGAGAGTTGCTTGTCTGGTCCTTATTGACACTTCATGGTTTGATTCCTCCGCGACATCCACATCATCCTCATATACCATATCGTCCTCATCATCA
Source organism: Blastobasis adustella (assembly GCA_907269095.1). Taxonomy (NCBI): domain Eukaryota; kingdom Metazoa; phylum Arthropoda; class Insecta; order Lepidoptera; family Blastobasidae; genus Blastobasis; species Blastobasis adustella. Next base: position 13,035,495 of record OU026131.1, read on the forward strand.
GGCATGTGTGTAGGCAGTTCTGTCGAATTTGCTTGCGGAAGCCTTAATTCTGCATTCGCTTCATTTATAATCGTTCGTCTCTTGGCAGATTTTTCCATGACTAATGCTCGAAGCGATTTTCTCGGCGTGAAGTCTTTACCGAAGGTTTGTCGTAAAGTTTTTCGTTCGTTTCTATGGGAATCCCACCCAGAGCCTTCAGCACTTGAATTCCTGGTACCTTCACTAAATCCTGTGCTATCTCTTGGAGGTGCCATGCTGTTTCGAATACTGAAGTTTTTGAGAATGCTCTTAGTTTTTCTAATGCTTGTGTTTCGCCCATGACCTATAAATGAGTCAACATTGTTAGTTTTCTCGTGTAATGGTATTTCAGGTGATTGAGTGTTGTTCTTTTTACGGTGTCGGCCAGTTGTGTCGTGAGATTTGTTAGGAATTTCTTCTTCTATTTCGATTCGCTGTCGCTCTTCTACATCTGGGTCTGTATTCTGTATTACATTGGAGTCAGTTTGTGCTTCGCTATCTTCAATGTCGTCACTGTCCTGTTCGTTATTGTCAATTTCAGACTCAGGCTCTTGATTCTCAATCTCTTCTTCTGTATCCTCTTGTTCCTGATCTGTATCATCATGAGCGTCTTGTTCTAATTGTACGTTATCTTGTTCAAGTTCCTCTTCCCTGTCGTCTTGTTCTTGATTTGAATCATCATCATGTTCACCTTGTTCTGATTCAACATTCTCTTTTTCATGTTGTTCCTCTTCATTTTCTTCATCAAATTCAACTTTTTCTGACTCGTCGACTTCTACAGACTCATTCTCTATATCTTGTTCAACATCTTCCACGTCATCTTGTTCCATTTCTTCATCTTCATCACGTTCTACTTCTTCATTATCTTCATCAATATCTACTTCTTCATTGTCTTCATCAAGTTCTACTTCTTCATTCTCTTCGTCAAGTTCTGCTTCTTCATTCTCCTCATCAACTTCTACTTCTTTATTTTCCTCGTCATTCTCGTCTTGTTCTTCGGTCTCATTCTCTATGACTTGCTCAACTTCTGCCACATCTTCATCTTGTTCAATATCTTGGTCTCGTTCAACTTCTTCATTCTCTTCGTCATTGTCATCTTGTTCTTCGACCTCATTCTGTATATCTTGCTCAATTTCTTCCATATCTTTGTCTTGTTGTACGTGTCCAATTTCTTCGTATCGTTCAACTTCTTCGTTCTCTTTATCTTGTACTACTTCTTCTTCTCTTTCTTGATCCCGATTTTCAAGATTATTTTCACTGTTTTCAACTTCTAGACTTTGTACTTCATCTGCTTGACCTTGGTCTTCATATTCTTGCTCCTCATCTTTTTCTACTTGTTTTTCATCTTCCTTACCCTGATCTTGTTCCATATTATTTTCATCTGGCTGTACACATTCGTTTACTTCTTTTTCCTCGTCTTCAACATTTTCAATTTGTGCTTGCTTATTCTTATAGCTTTCTTCTATGTTACTATTATGTTCATTATTTTCGTTAAGTTGAATATCATCTTCATTATCGACTTCATTATCCATGTCGACATTGCTACCTTGTTCATCATCTTTATAGTTGACTGCTTTGTCCATTGAGTCTTTATTTTCGATTTCTTTAGTTAACAGTTCATTTTCATTATGTTCTACATCTTTTTCATTATCTTTTTGATTAACATCTCGATCATTTTGCTTTCCTTCCATAGTATTCTGGTCACCTTGTTCTTGCTGCTTATTACATTCGTCACGTACTACATTACTATGATTCTCGATTTCAGTGTCTTTAGTTTCACTTATTTCTTTAGATAGTTGAAGGTTGTTAGTGTTATTTTTATTTCCAAATTCACTTTCACTTTGTACTTCATCACCAGATTCTTGATAAACAAGTGGTTCATTATTATCTACTTCTACTTCGTCATGAGGCTCCTCCTCAGATTCAATGTCTAATTTAGGACTTCTATTAGTTTCCGTTTCGTTAATTAATTCTTGATTACTTGGCAACTTATCATTACTAGACTTGTTCAAAGTTCTAGTTTTATTTCTTGTATCATCAGTACCTTCAGTGTAAATTTGCCCCTTATTAATTTGTTGTGTCTCCTCCTTTATTTCAAAATTTTCGTTAGACATTTTTCGACTGTCTTTATGAACAGTGAAAGTTTTGGATTTTCGTTTTGATAGAGAAGTATCTGCTTCGTTAAATCCTTTATTTGAAAGATACGAATTATTTTTAGATGTAATAGACTTATTAGATTGTTTAGTTTTGTCAGCAGTGTTGTTGGTATTAATTGTAGTACCAGACTCTTTTGCTTCCGATAGTTTGCTTAGTCGAGTCCGTTTAGCAGGAGATGAGGCTATCACCATTGCTTCCAATTGATGTTCAACCATTGTTGATGATGGTAATAGTTTCCAATCGTCCATTTCAATGTCAGTTGTAATACTGAATTTGCTTGATGTAGGTGATGGTTCTCTGAGACCTTTGCTAGACGAATGACGAACTGGATTTCTGTTTTTTTGGAAAGCAAACAGTGTAGGTTGTATATCAGAAATTTCATCTTCACTTTCTGATACTACAAAAGCTGCAAACATGTTTTTACGTTTGTTGTTAGTAGCTGGACGGTTACCAAAAAGATTTCGAGGCTGTGCTTGTACAACAGTACTTAGATCTTTAGTTTTGCTGGCTAGTGTTTTATCAGATATATTCTGTGTACTCTTTCCAACTTGGTTGGAAAGCTCTTTTGGGGCAACATAATTAGGTTTGTCACTTAGTTTAGTTTGATCTGGCTTTGTTAGAGACTGCCTTTTGTTTATAACCTGGCCAAAACGTTTTTGTGTTTTGTTTTCTTTTTGTACAAACAGTCGTCTTTGTGGTATAACAATACTACCAATAGATTCATTGCCGCTACTCTCTGGGAGATCTAGTGTATTTTCTAGATTTTTGTTGTAAACTTCTTTCTGTTTTATTTCTTGGTTTGGTTTATTTTGAGGTTTGTTTTCTTTTTGTGGGAACAGCTTCCTTTGAGGCATTACAATGCTATTTATTGATTCACTGTCACTGCTTTCAGGTAAATCCAATGAAAAATTCTTTTGGTCTTGGCTGGAATATCAAGGAGAAGGACTTATTTATAAGGTAGTTAAAAATATATATGATTTAGAAGTAAACATATATAATAACAGTTTTTTATAGATAAACAAGTCATATTGATAAAAAAAACTAAAAGGAAAGATAAAGGAAAGGTCAGACACAGAAAACTAAAAATTTATAAAATGTTAAAGACCTGTAAATTTTTATCTGTTGGTATTTTATTAAAACTTACCTCAAGATTTCAACTTCTGCATCTTCAATAACATCTTTTTGAGAGCCCATATTGCCATCAAGGAGTTCTGTTACATCCCTTGAGTTGTTTACTTTTTTCCACCAACTGGATCCTGCAAAATTTAATCAGTCAGGTGATAAAGATTGTGGATTGATTTTGATTGGACAAATTGTTGAAAATACTCAAAAGCTGTTGTCCATTTCCTGTTACTAGGAGATAATAGATGGCAGCTATGATATCAGTTGCCCTTACGACACTTGTGTCTGGATGGGGTTGGTTTGGTATACTACATTCTACTCTGCTGGTGAACCTAATTTTATAATTTCAACACACAGTAGAAATTAATTTCAATTTGGTTGAATTAGTATAGATATTTCAACACAGTTGTGCGCGCGGCCCTATCTGTGGGTAAACCTTAATACCTTGTAATAAGGTTTACCCACACATAGGGCCACGCGCACAACTGAGTTGAAATATCTTTAATAGGGTTGCAATGAATAGTATTTTAGCAAATATGAAAATTAGATAAGTAGGTATTAGCGAAGTACAAATAACAAAAATTTGTGATAAAACATTTTTTTTACCTCTTAATTAAAATCAATGTTTTTGTCATGAAAAGTAAGCATTGCTAACTTTTTGGCATGTCTTTTTCTACCTTATTCACAAAATAAAGGAGATGTTGGACTTTATATTATATATATTGAGAAATATGTTTGAGCTAATTTCATAAGGTTTGATATGTATTTTTTCTTGCCTACATCCAGAAATCGCCAGGTTAAGAAATGCAATTTTGATAAATTATCTATACAAATGGTTAAAAATATATGATTCACCAAATAGTTTTTGTTTATTCAACGACTATGAAAAATAGCATTTATATTCATTGCATCCCTAATTAGTTATACAACACTTGGGACAACAATGGTTGTGTAGGTGCACCTCACGAGCATTGAAGATTCCAATTGAAGAAGGCCACAAACTTCTTAGCATTTCTTTGTGCAGCACAAGTTGCACAGTTTGTGATGTTAGGGCAGCATGGAGGAGCATCATGATGGGGGACACGGTCCACAGCACATTTTGGTTTTTTTTAAGTGGTGCCTACACACAACTAAATAATTTCTAAGAATAGATATTTCTTTGGATTCCTTTATACAATAAGTATAGAAATATTTAAGATGAATTTTTGCACTGTGGCCCAATAATATTTGAATACTTACTAATATAACGACAGTTGAAAACTTACAAAAGCATGTTTGTGCATTTCATAGGAAATCTACACCCACCTCATACAACTGAACATATAATTATAGTTTTCATTTACTTCGGTTGCATTACTACAGGTAATTGTGTGCGGAATGAAAATAACTAAACTACATACTGCCACAAGATCCTAGAAAATATAAACATAGTAAGAATTGACAACTTAAGGATGTTTAATTTAAGGCTAGAGTTAATAGGCTGTTTCTAGACAGACGCTCCATCTTCGGCAGTATCTTCACTTACCACTAGGTAAGATGGCGGTTAAATGCCTGGCTAATTAATAAAACCAGTATAATTTCCTTTTACATTATGGTGTAATCCTTTAAGTGGGACCCATACATGCGGTTACAAAGTTCAATCAAAGTCATAGAGATAGATAGGTAGATGTATTCAAGTCATTATGCAGTCTGATGAACTCGAGCCTATTCTGTGTGGATGTGGTGTACTCCTAGATACCCTATTCTTCCTGCCGTCCTAACTCTTCAAGGAATATAGCAATCCTTTCAGTTTCACAAACATCTCTGGAAGGGTTTGTGGTTGTCCGCGATGCTCAAGCCTGTATGATGCCACCCCTTCGCATGTCAATCATCGAATTAAAGTAATTTTTTTGTCATACAAAGAATCTACATTACAGAGTTTACTCACTTCTAGGCTGCTCAATATCGGTCTCGTCATTCAAGACAGTTTTTTGTAGTGGAGACAGTGGTAACGAGTCCCTGGGTCTCTCTGTATATTGATCAATGACTGCTGACAGCCTGCTAGGGGTGGTAGACCCAACACTGCGAGGGCCTCTGGTTTTATAACGTCTGGGTGTCACAGGTGCTTCCTGCGACCTGGCTGGAGAAGGTATCTTGGATTTTTGCATGTCTATAACGTTTCACCTAAAATCGTTTCACAAAAAAATATAGGTAAAGTGTTCTATAGACGCATTTTTAAACATCACACATAATACCACTCACTGTATATAATTGTAAGTTTTGACATGAACAACGGTTCACTTTTTTGGAAATGTACTTAGTAGGACATCACATATTAACCACACTCAATCAATTACATAAATAAGTATCAATTGGAAGTTCATATAAATTGAATTCACAGCAAAACACAGTAGCAAAAAAAGCGATCGTTTTCAAAATTTTTGAAATTAACGTTCTGTTCTACGTTAAGTTCTGTCACTCCAAAATATTATTTTTGATTAATAGTTATTTTAAAGTTATTCTTTATCATGTTTTAAGTTAAAAATATATATGTTTAAAACAGGTTATATACTCAATGTTTACTTTTTACCAAAGAAATTGGACTAAAAGCACTTTACTATTAAAAATGGAGCGGTAACTGAACGAAAACGCCGATTAGACCATCCTTAAGCGCGCTCCACATGTGGACAGTTCCGCGGGAACACGAGAATGTGGAGGCAGTATTCGCCTACATTCGTGTAGTCCCGTGCATGTTTGGCATGTCTCGCCTATTTCATAGACTAAGTAGAGATAGTTCATTGTCGTCTCGATTCGATCGATTTTATATTTATATTCCCAGCGCTTTTTCGAGTAATAGGTTCGGAGTACCCTTGACCATGATCCAGGATATTAGTAGATCAAGTAATTACAGTATAGCAGCTGCCATCACCTCTGTGACCCTGTTTAAAGCAGATTAGCGATATTACACCAATGAATCGAATATAATGTCGACGCGTTTTGACAACCACCACATCCCTAATAGGCGAGAATGTAGAGGGTCGACCAAAGTCCCGGCCAAAGTTTCGCCGAAAGTTTCAAATAATAGTGTGAATTTGCAATAATTGAAATGCTTTACCTTAAAACAATATGCTATTAAAGATATATTTAAAATTATTGCCAAATTGAGTAATATTTCGGTTTCTAAATAGGTACGAAAATATTTTGATGCTAACAGGGTCGGACTTAGTATTTATTGTATAGAGTTTTAATACTCAAATCTTGTAATTAGCGGTCCACAATTTTATATGTATTAGGATTTCATACACAAAATATACCTAAATGACATTTTAAATGTACAGACATTTTAAGAAACAACGGATTAATTGCGTATTTACGTTTATTTACATTTATTTGTTTTTCTAGGTTTCCTAAAGACCAGACATGGTGATGTCTGGGTTGCAAATTGGAAGTGCTGCGTTGTAAACATTTTGAAGAACAAGATAATAATAAGATGCAAGTCCGTTCTGTCCTGGTGCACCATCATTATATAAATTTTTACTGAAAATAAGAATATGCTGACTGTTTAGTATATTAATGTACCTATCCTTTTCATTATTAATATTTTATTCATGACTATGTCCTCTAAAGAACATCATATTCAATTTATTGTGAAGTCACATAGGCCTACCTGTGGACAATGAAGACGCTTCTAACGATAAGTAAATAGGTGCCTACTTAGTTAAGAAGTTATGAGGCAACAAATAAACATTCATACTGGTCAAAATCATAACCCTCCTTTTTGCAAAAGCAAGCACTGCCAATTCACGGTATGTAGAATCGAGAGATCGAAAAGACGGTGGTAGGTATCAGGGTGTGGGTTTGATTCACTAGACACCTTACCTTTTATTATAATGGCAAAATTAAATTATAAGTACAAGTTTAAAAAAATTACGAAGTCGTCAGGAGCGAAATACGCCAACAAGTCAGATTTTGTGTGTACGTTAGTAGTAGAAAGTCGTAGCAAAATATAACATCTGCAGATGGGCTGCCTTGTTCCGTCCTTGCATTTGCATTAGTGTGTGTGTGTGTTATAGAGATGTGTGACATTTTGTCTCGTATATCAACTCGGATTGTACTCTCTGCTTCTGAATGTAAATTTTTTTCTCTATGCACACACCCTAATTAAGGCACCTACATAAAGGGGGTTCCACATGTTGGCATGCCCGTTAAGGGCAGTGCTGCCAGTTTCAGATATTCAAAAGTAACACAAGACAGCTCAAAAAGTAATATTTTCATGAGAAAGTAACATTATCTTATTTTATATTTTTATAGTTAGGTACTTACTGTCCTCGTTAAAATGTTACTTGTTGAGCTGCCTTGTGTTACTTTAGAATATCGGAAACTGGCAGCACTGCCCTTAACGGTCATGCCAACATGTGGAGCCTCCTTTATGAGGGTGTGTTTAATCGCTGCTTCAATTCTGGCAATACAGAATGGTCATGCTACCCGTGATTACAGCGTTAAGTATACTCCACATGTCCGCCGAAACTTTCGGCAAAACGTTTGCCGGGATTGATTTTGGTCGACCCTCTATATTCTCGCCTATTAGGGATGTGGTGGGTGTCAAAACGCGTCAACAATATATCAATTCATCGGTGTAATATCGCTAATCTGCTTCAACGAGTTTTTTTTATGTTTAAAGAGTTTTTCCGCTAGGTATAGTATACACAGGTGGACAGTTCCGCGGGAACACGAGAATGTAGAGAGAGTATTCGCCTATATTCGTGTAGTTCCGTGCATGTTTGGCATGTCTTGCCTATTTCAGAGACTAAGTGGAGATAGTTTGTTGTCGTCTCGATTCGATCGATTTTATATTTATATTCCTAGCGGCGTACATGTGGAGTACGCTTAAGCTACACGTCTCTTGATCATTAACGATTGATTGATTGTAAACAATGAGATAATTTTACGAAGCGGTATTTTGTTTTCGTGGCCGGAAACGCTGACGTAGAGTTTTTATTAATAATAGGCATGATGACTAATTTTGAAAAACTATTCTATTTTGTACTTATTAGTCTACTATTGCCAAAAATAATTATATTTTTGCTTAAAACTAATGTAGTGTTTAAATAAAAAAAATAATCATCTTGGCGTTAATGTCCCGGCTTTGCTCTCGCGCACGAGGGCCCAGGGTTTCGCCTTGACCATGATCCAGGATTTAGCAGATCAGATAATTACAGTGGAGCGACTGCCATCTGACCTTCATGACCCTGCTACCAGGGGAACCTGACCAGATTGGATCATGGTTACACATTCAGTCGCCAGAATGTGCAGGTATCCTCACCATGTTTTCCTTCACCATAAGAGCATCGATTAGTATTCAACTAATGTAAGTACATAATTCAGAAAAGGGTCATTGGTACATGGCTGCAGCGGGATTCGAACCCGCGGTACCTCTCGCTTACGAGTCAAATACCCTAACCGCTCAGCCACCGACAATCCGTTATGGTAGAGTTTTTATTCTGAGTAAATTAATATTCTCATTGTCTTTACCTAACACCGAAGCGCACATGACTTAATCAGGATCTGACGTAGTTTTAATCTGACTAAATAAGAAACTGATTACCTCAGACCCGTTGCCATTTCATAAAAAAAAAGAAATGAATGATTAAGTACCTCAAAATCTCTCGTCCTGAGAATCTGAGCAACATCACCGAGTTCAATAAATGATTGAAGTTATCTACAAAATTACTAAAAAAATTGCACACCAAAGAACAGGTAGGTACAAAATGAAAATACAAGAATACACCTACAATGGGCGGTTTTATCACTAACGTGATCTCTTCCAGACAAGCTTACATGATATCTACGTGGTACCTACGGATGGAACTTTAATTTATAGTGTGTAGTAGGTACGGTGGTGAAACTCTGCAGCAGTGCTAGCACAAACAACTCCTCAGAGCACTCCCTTTGATGTAGGCGGTAAAAACTTGGGCGTCGAGAATTGGATCGCTCGGCTTTCCGTTACGTTCACGAGTAATATGGAGCCTAGGTTCTCCCGCCCAGAGATGGAACTGCATTCCATGTGAGGCATAACATGCGCCTTACAAAGCTGGTATGAAATACCGCTGCGCTCTATCAAGAATACTGAACTTTTTGAGGCCACTTGGTTTTATCCTGCAGTTGATCACGAAATTGGACGTCATTTGATATATCGACGCCAAGAATTCCGATATCCGTATTGGCATGAAGGTGAGTGTTTCAACTTGTATTCAATAATAAATTCCTGGAAGGCAATCTTACATTCCTATTGTGAAATACATAGGTATGTAAGTACAATGCTTCTGTCATCGCTAATGATAAGGAAATGGACATAGGTAGGTACTTACCATACCTTATATAATTAAATTATTAAGGTTATTGAAGTTATTTATCTATAAAGAAAATCAATTATTTGTTATCTGACACTAATATTATCTTTATAAACCAAGATATAAGTTGCCAGTTCATATGAAATCACTGTTCATAAATACTTGATAAACGTGAGCATTCACACCTTCTAGCACAATATTAAGTATAATTTTAGTAACAATGTTTAGTTCATCAGTATTATTACTTCTAGGATTAAGTGTTTTATCATGTGAGTGAGAATAAACTAAAAACGTCTTTATTGTTTAAAAAAGGGAACAGGCAGTCCACCTGATGGAAAGCGGTGACAGACACGTTTGTTATCATTACGTCCACAGGCGTTGATGCGTGGTGACAATACGTCGAAGGGCTTGGTACTCCTTTTATACAAATTTTGACACATCAGTTGACGGGTATAACTAAGTATGGAAAATTCTACTGCCGCATTATGGTGCTGTGTGCAAGTGCTTAATGTCAGCGAAGGTCTAGACCTAACGTAAGTTACTAAAAAGCAGAACCGCAAGTGCATATCGTTGTGGACTGTCTGTTTCAAAATGGAACACAATAATGCAAGTATAGCTGCCTGAAGAAGTGGGCGTAACTGTCTACTCATGGCTTGTATTCATGATATTTAATTTTTCTTCTTTACATCGTGTGATCATCTTCATTATTCATACATTCGCTGCCAGCGATCGATTTAATACTGTTTCTTTCGCCCGGCCTTCGAGATCCTTGCGTCGTGAGCCGTTGGCTCTCGCATCTGAAACAGCGACGTTAATCCATCACATCTTAGGTCACCTTCGAGCCGTTTTTCCTGACACCGGCAGCACCTATATCTCATTTAACTCTGGCCCTCTACGGGGCTTACGCAACAAATGACCAAACGCAAACGGCAGAATAGTAAAACGGAAAAACTTCTGATATCGGAGTATCAGGCCGCTCAAGGGCCACCCTGACGCGCGACTACACCGGCGAATTGCTGGACATCAGCAAAGATAAGACCGTGTTGGCTCTGGGACAGCTTAAAAATGGAAAAGCCCCCGGTGTAGATGGAGCTTCTAAAGGCGAGGGGAGCATCTGTAATACCGGAGCTACAAAAGCTCTTTAACTCCGTCACACACTGCTGGAGAGCTTCAAAGGTGTTGAACAGGAACTTGGGAACTATCTTTCTCTAGAAAATAATTAAAATAATTGAAAAGAATAAACCACCACAGGTATATAAACATTAAAGTCCCATCTCACTTCTGAGGCACGTCTACAAACTGATCTCTAGAATCGTCACGAACAGCCTCGCTCGGAGACTCGATGATTTTCAGCCTTGTTTCGGCCTGGGTCAGCTGACAGGCCGGGTTTCAAGGAGGATATAGCACCATAGATCACATTTACACAATGAGGACAGATTTTACTGAAATCCGAAAAGAATAATCAAAGGAGCTTTCTCAATAGTCTACAAAAACCTGTCTGGTTTTTGTAGACTATGGAGAAAGACTTTGACTCCGTCAAAAACTGGGCTTTTCTGGAATCCCTACATCGATGCCAAGTGGACTTCGATACATCGAAGTGTTGAGAAGGCACAAACCAAAATGATAGTCTAAGTACAGGATCAGCAGTCTAAACTCATTCAATTGCGCAGAGGAGTGAGACAGTGGGATGTCCTAAGCTGTCCCCGAAACTGTTCTCAAACGCACGACGTCACTGGACGGGAAAGGTATGGGTATCAACATACACGGGCGATACCTAACGCACTTTAGATTTGCGGATAACATAGTCCTAGTGGCGGAGTCGCTAGAGGAGCTACAACGAATGCTGGCCGACCTAGCAACAGCTTCGCAGCGGACAGGTGTCTAAACATGTAATCAAAACAAAACCAAAGTTTTGAGCAATGCCCCTTCGATCTGAAACTCGACGTAAATGGCCTGCCACATGCCTGTCAAGAAATATTCACTCTGGCCTTTATGGAGTTCAGATTGTACTATTCTTTTACTTACTTTTTATCATAATTTATATAATTAGTTTCAGTGGCTGAACCCATCAGAGGACCCAGGGTCCAGGGTCCAGGATCCAGAGTCGTCGGCGGAACAGTGGTGGATATTGGGTCATATCCCTTTGCTAGTGCTATTCTATTCTCTACGGATCTGTTTGTTACTTCTTCGCATTATTGTGGAGGAAGTATAATCACTGCAAGATACGTTTTGTCGGCGGCTCAATGCTACCAGTAAGTAAAGATTCCGACTCCCTTTTTAGTAAAGAAAACACTTGCTCGTAAAAGGGCCATTATATAACCGATTTAGCTAACTTTAATTATCTAACAGAGAATGGTCCACACGGTCCACATCAGAAGACCTTATGGAATTTACTTGTTTAAAATGTGACATTGCATCCATGTCCACTATATTATTTACATGTCCATTGTTAACATGAGAAATGAATATCTAAAATTCATTACCGATGGAGGAGCCGTGTGTAACCGTTAACAGCTTTTGTTTGTTGGATTCTTTTATAACCTTTTTTGTAATTAGATCTACTTAACATTTTAGAGGGCGAGCTACCAACCAGATACGCTTTCGTGTGGGATCGGCTAATGCCAACAGTGGTGGAACTGTATACAATGTGGAATTGATCACTACGCACCCGAGCTACAACCAATGGACCTTAGAGAACGATGTGGCTATCGTGCGTAGTACACCTGCTATAGCGATGGTTCCTAACGTAGTCGCTGCTGCCTCAATTGCTGGAACTAACTACGTTATTCCTGACGAAACTATTGTCAATATTATAGGTTGGGGCAGGACAGAGGTGCGTGTCATTTGCCATTTAGCTAACATTTTTCGTATTTTATTCATTTGGTTGTTCATTAATATCATATCATTATCAACATCCCTTAACGACAGTTCAGAGGTTTTCCCCTCACAAGATCACGGATCTGGTGGAACTCTTATCTGCCTGTAGCGATATTTTAATGCTTCTGGCTGTTTTCAATGTATGGTATATACAAAAATGTGACGAATTCACTTTGTGGCGAGTTTACAATAACCCCGCGGATCTTGGAATACCCAAAGTAGAGTTGAATACTCAACAGAATGCGTCGAAGCATTGTCTTGTCTATGAAACATATTATATGTGTCCGGCCTTCATATGACACACATGAGTGTGGAGGTGTTTGTATAAAGTCTTCGCGGATAGCTCGTCATAATAGGGTAACCAACAACAGTGCTATAATTTGTCAAAATCGCTTGGTTCCAGGTTTCCACGGTGCTATCAGAGCAGCTACGCCACGCTCAAGTCAGGATTGTTAATCAGTGGTTATGTATGATGCATTATGGCAGCATTGGATGGCATGTCTCCGAAAACATGATTTGCTCCGGATTGATGGGTGTTGGTGGCTCGGACCAGTGTGACGGAGACGCAGGAAGTCCTGTAGTCCATATAGGAAGTACTGCTAATATCATCGTTGGTATCAGGTCCTTCGGCTTCCAGTGTGGCCTTCCGTTCTTCCCGGGAGTTGGTGCTAGAGTGTCGCGATTCCATGCTTGGATCATTGCTACCACCAGCTCATAGATTGAAGAACATAAATAAATACCTAAATAAATAAAATAAATAATAAAAGTTCTTTGGTAAATTATATGATAGATGTAATCTAGATAATTATAAGCACAGTTTAAAGAAACCTCCCGATTTTGTGTTAGTATAAGTTAACATAGTCGTCTGCTCTCCTACAACGAGTACCCATTTAAAGGTGTACTGTTATGACTATTGTAAGTAAATTTATTTATTTTTCTCATTGTTATTTCATTTCCGTACCGACGTCATCTTCAGCGTATAACCATCTCATTGCAAGAACCATAATGAACCATAATGTATAGCTTGACCAGCCACAGATGTGACCTGTCAATCGTGGCGCTAGTTCTGCGTTTTATGTAGCAACACCGGAAGTTGTATAATCTGTCATCAAATTCATATGACGTTATAAGAATGTCAGATGGACAGTGATGTAATCGTACATTTTTACATATCGATATATTATTTATTGAATAAAACGTTAAGTAAATAATAAATATTACCTATTTACCCATCCTATCCTACTAATATTATATGGATGGATGTACTTCTGATATGATCTGCCACAACACATTTATATGTTATTTAGATAAGACTCAGTGCTATGTTACGGGCACAAACCTCTTTGGTTTTTCACGTAATTTTAGTAGTATAAGTTTTTTTGAAAAATGTGATTTTAATATATGATTTAAAAAAAAAAAAATACTTATGTTACTCCATCACGCAACTCATCAATAATTTTGATAAAATTACTTAATTATCACTTCTTATTAATAATAAAATATGCCCAAAATAGCACGTAGGCTACAATTAGTTGGGGGAAAAAATTGCTGCAGGAACTGGTCGGTAATGTAAAACCGAATTCTACGCAAACGCAGATGCGAGCAAAATCTAGTCCTACTGCATATATAGGTTAAGAACATCAAGCCTGTCTTATACCTACCTACGAAATATCGGAGAAGTTAAGGTGGTTCGTCACCCATACTAAATTTCTCTTACCATTCTTTCATTCGTTTGAGTGTGTAATTATATTACGGTTTATACTATTAGTAAATGAATCGATATATATTAAAATAAAGCAGTTAAACAACAACACAATTCGCCGCTAGGCATTGTTTTGTGATTTTATTATATTTATATTTTATTGCTTTATTTTATATTAGGTATTAACATGTAGAAATCACGGCCGTGTGGTGTCCGGCAGAGTAGAATAGCACCAACCCCTTACACTCGTGGGTGTCGTACAAGGCGACTAATGTTTTCGAAGGAATAGATCAAGCGTCTCCGTAGTCTGGAAAATGGGCAGCAGCATTTTCCATTGTTATATTTAAACACTGCGATCTCCAACCCGCCTGCCAAGCGTGGAGATTATGGCAATAACCTCCCCTTTCGTGGGAGAGGCCCTAAGTCCTGCAGTGGACTGTTACGGGCTGTGATGATGATGTAGAAATCCGTCGGTAGCCGGGCGGTTGAGTATCCAACTCGTAAGCGGGTACCGGGTTCAAATCCCGCTGCGGCCATGTACCAATGACATTTTTCTGAGTTATGTACATTAGTTGAATACTAATCGATGCTCTTACGGTGAGGGAAAACATTGTGATGAAACCTGCAAATTCAGGCAACTGAATTTGTAACCATGATCCAATCTGGTCAGGTTCCCCTGGTAGCAGGGTCACGGAGGTCAGATGGTTAGTCGCTCCACTGTAATTACCTGATCGCCAAAACCTGGATCATGGTCAAGGCGGACCCCGGGCCCTTGTTGTGGAGAGCACAACCGGGACATTCACGCTAAGATGATGATACATGTAGAAATCCATTTTACGCTTAATTTGATACATATACTAAAGACTACTTGCACATACATTTAAAAACTTCAAACCCTTGAAAGAATGTATAACTATGATTCATAATATAGGATTTAAGCTTTCGTGATTATTCATTACACTTTCACTACAAATTGTGTAGATACATCCGTGCTAGGCTTTGGGGTACCAGCCATCGGGCACATGACATTCGAAATGAAGCAGTAAACCCTTCCTTTTCTGGTTATCGACAAAAATATTAAAATTACTTTGAACCGATCGATATCGATCCTTTTTTAACTCTTTGAATCCCTATGAACTTATTTTGACGCTTTCGTAGTGACATTGTCACAATAGTTATTCCTTCCGTTTCCTGTTCGAATTGACTACTTTTAGAAGGTATACAATGACGAAGACGGTGATAAAGGCTTTAGGCCATTTAATAATGGCGAGGATCATTTCGTTTTTTTTCGTCTATTATTGCCAGTAATATAACTTTAGTATACTCATTTTTCCGCAACCTGTCAAAGTAACCTAAGTCCCTGGCCCCCCTATACCTACCTACTACGTAATCTACTAAGTTTTCGTTTTTGATTCCACTAGACCAGGCGTCCAATATACTATAGCTACCTGCCGATATTACGACGCTGCCTGTAACATGCACAAGGTATTGCTGAGATAGCGGACATCCGTTAAACTGTTTTGAATAATAGATAAGTAAACCGCAGTCTAGTTTGCTCTGGAACTTAAGCCTCCTCCACGAGACGGGGGTTTGCTGAACCTAAAACACACGAAGTCCGTTGCATTCTCGTCAGGTTTTCAAAATTTCTGATTAGCATGCTGGCTCAGCGCTGTGATGCGAGCAGCCTGCAGCAGTCGCGTGCGACTTAATACCCTGGCTTGGTTTAACGGTTGACGTCGTTCCCATACTGGCTAGCAAATATAACAGTAAACGTACGGTAATTAGGTACCAAATGTAAGGTTAATTATTGCATACCGGGTATCTGTAGTGCCCCCACTTATTAGACTAAGGCGACCATTCATGGTGTCTATCGTTCCTCCGAACTCATCGAATTCGGCTAAGTCTATATTAAAGCAATAACACCGTCCTGTGTTAGAGACCGCAGTGCTTTGTTCTGTAGTCAGTATAAGAATATTTGAACCCCGGAACTTAATCAGTTGATTTTAACTAGTGGACCAGAACGCAAGTGTTTTCACAAGTGATTGTATAGAGATTTTTAATGCTAATAAACAGTTTATGAACGATCAGTTGAGTTTAAATGGTGTTTGGATAATATTATGAAAGTGTAATACTTATATCATTCATTATTAATTGACTTGTAACACTGTTACCAATAAAGTATTTGTATTTGTATGTGGACCCAGTTTGATTACTAAAATCTACTTTTACTTAGATAAAGATTCAGATCAATTTACAAAGTACCTACTTCATCATCATCATCACAGCCTGTAACAGTCCACCAGTCCACAGTCCAGCCTATAGCAGTACTAAGGGTCTCTCTTACGACAGGGAAGGCTTTGCCATTATCTCCACGCTTGGCGGGCGGGTAGGAAATCGCAGTGTTATAAATAAAACAATGGGAAACGCTGCCCATTTTCCAGCCTACGGAGACTCTAGATCTTTTGCCTCGAAAACATTAGTCGCCTTGTACGACACCCACGAGTGTAAAGGGTTGGTTCTATTCTACTATGCCAGACACCACACGGCTTCTTATTTACTAAATTTGCTAATGCAAACCAGTGAAAGAAGCCAGTATCGAAGATATGATATGAAATGAATCACACATGAATTGTTTACATTGGCCGCTTTGAAAACATTTAATAAGTAGACAGTGATTAATCTGATTCCTGGTAAAATATAATCTGATAATATCTAATTAAAAATTTATCACAAATGCGTTAAATTAAGGACAACTGTTTATCGTTTTTAATTAATTGATATTGACTTCTCCAAAAGGCCATGAGTCATATTTTCTTATTTCAGCCGTTTTCCCGAATTGATACCGAGCACTCTTTCAGAAGGCGATCCAATGGTATCACCGTAAGGTGTCGATCATGAGTTTGTCATGTAAAAGCCATGCACGTTTAAAGGATTTGGTTGACTAATTTGTGTATGTGTGAGTCATAAAGGTAGAAGTGTGTGTACGTCACTAGCGATCGGGCTCCGAGGGCGAAATTGTCTATCCGCGATCGATTCGGGAACAGGCGATTTAGCAAAATAAGCCATGGACAGGAAAGTGTATAAGAAGATGTATGAATGTGGAATAGGCAATAGGGGTGTGTCATTGCTTATGGCACTCGATAGCCTGGGATTATCATCATCATCATATCAGCTGAAAGACGCCCATTGCTGGGCATAGGCCTCCCCCAGAGATCTCCACAAAGGCCGGTCCTGTGCCTTCTGCATCCAGCTGGTACCTGCGATCTTTACCAGGTCGTCTTTCCTTTCCTTGTTGCCTACCCACGCTGCGTCTTCCGGTACGTAGTCGCCACTCGAGAACGTTACTGCCCCATCGGCCATCTGTTCTTCGAGCTATGTGTAAGTTTGGGATACTTTGGGATAAATGATAGGTATTTCACTGATTATAACACTTTACAGATTAATAAATATTATTTTTCATTTTATCTGATCTGCTAAATCCTGCAGCATGCCCTGAGCACTACCGGGACATTAACGCCAAGATTATTTATTTATTATTTTTAATTTTAGCCGACGTCCCGACGTTAAAAAATGATTTATGTATTTAAATAGTCTGGGCAGTGCTAAAAAATTTTTTTCCGTTGAAAGTGTGTGTTACACAAAGGGGTGTGACTCAACTTGCACAAAGGGCATAAACAGAAGAATAAGAATAAAGACATTTAATGCCACAATACACTACGACACGATAAAAAACAAACAAATTATAAATAATAATACAAAAAAAGGAGTAAACAAAAATAAATACAATGCCTTACTTAGATAAGTACATAATGTCGCTGCGGCCAATGCAAAAGGGTCCCCCCGGTCAGCTTGTGCTGTGAACTGCGGGCGTCTAACAGCGCTGGTTTTCTGTTGGCCCTAGTGCGACACGGGCGCTGTACCACGTTCATCCACGCACTACTGGAGAATCCTATATGTATTTGACTGCCTACATTAGGGGTGTGCAGACTTTTGTTATTGGGGCCAGAATATTTTAAAAATTTCAGTACTGGTCAGAAAACAATATTAAAATTATTAACTACCGACCCGCCCCGACTTCACACGGGTAGTAACTATCTATAATAAATTATTCACCTAAACCTTTATCACGGAGCACTCTAAATAAACCTTAAATCCCAATCTAAAAATCTATACCACCAAATGTCTCCCAAATCGCTGCCACTGAAGGAGATGGTGCCCATAAGGCTTTCTGCAATCCCCCGTTGGATGGCTATTGCTGTACGTTGGCCAAGGAATGAGTCAGCCCTGCGGTCACCAGTGGGTTGTATCAATTGATTTTTTAATTTTCAGAATAGTTTTGTAGCTTCAGGGCAACACGGTCCCAAAGCTTCCCCGGCAAACTCCGTAAATACACAATTATCAGCGATATTTGCGTATTTACGGCGTTTCATGGTATCCGCTGATGCAGCCGCCGCGCCTGGCCTGGGCGTAGAGGCAACATGGGGCGCCGCTAGAGTGTCTACACATGTGGCGTCCCATACTAACGGCCGACCCAATTCCCACGCCACGAGAAACATACCGACAGGCCTATTGCTATCATCTCGAACCAGGCCAGGCGCGTGGTGGACATGTTGATACTGGTAAGAGCCCGACGTACCTATATAATCATCATCATCACAACCCGTAACAGTCCACTGCAGGAATTAGAGCCTTTCCCACGAAAGGGGAGGTCATTGCAATAATCTGCGCGGGTTGGAGATCGCAGTGTTTAAATATAACAATGTAAAATGCGGCTGCCCATTTTCCAGACTCTTGATCTTTTGCCTCGAAAACATTAGTCGCCTTGTACGACACCCATGAGTGTAAGGGCGTACGTACCTATATGTCATTGAGAAAAGCGTGCCGGTATAGAGGACAAGAGAGTCCGTGGTGCCCTTATGAGCTTTTTCTTATTTGGAATATTTTAAATCAATTCAAGCTGGCATTAAAACAAACTTAGGCATAGAACGGGGTACCCGTCCAAAGGTTCCAACTGAAACGACTACATTTTTACAGTGAGAAAAGTCGTTCGTCACCCCAAGCGCCGATCCAGGATTTGGTTAAGGGGGAGGGGCAAAAGTAAAAATTTGTATCAATGAGGGAGGGAGCGAAGTGAGCTAAAAATTTGCAAGCGGAGCATAAATAATCATTTGTTTAGATTGCTGTATGTTGTGGGTACTCACTCTCATACACCGCGAACGGCTTTCCTAGACTTTGTACTGGGACACGGTGCCCTTTAGCCGTTTCGCTGTGAGAGATGATCACTGGTCAGCCCATCATTAATAATAATTACAAATTTTAAAGTTATTTTCGATGAGAAGCGGCACTGGTCTAGTGTCACCGATAGCCAGGATTACTGGATGGGTGTCCGTTGCGTACTTTGAGGCTTGTCGAACTTTAGCATCGCAACCAGCTTGCTATTCGTTAGGTGTTTTTTTAATACCGTTGGAGAAGCGATGTTTACCAAGGTCTTCCGCTGGGGACCCGACTGGTTGAATCGGAAGGAATTTACTTAATTTTAACCCCCGACGATAAAAGAGGGGTGTTATATGTTTAATGTGTGTGGCTCTGTGTATCTTTGTGTCTGTCTGTCTGTGGCATCGTGGCTCCGGAATGGATAGACCGATTTGGGTTGCGGTTTTGTCTGCTTGAAAGCCAGTTTATTCGAGATGGTGCTTAAAATAGCTTTGTTTAATTAAATTGGTTCAGTAGTTTAGAAGAAGGGTTATCCTTCTTTTTTCGTCGGTTATCGATAAATAAATAAAAATTGTCCTTGAAGTTTTAATACGATAGAGGTCGTCTCCTGTCGCGCATTTTGTTAACGTATCTAGTGGCATTTATAGTTCGCTTTTTTGCCACACGCTAAGGTGCCTGGCTAAACCCTTTAAGCTAATGTCATTTATTATGAAGATTAGACAAAATACACGCAGTAGAACATTCTTAGAGAATACTGTGATAAGACAATGGTGTTTTGCAGTGGAGGCTTCTGCTATATTTTTAAAAGTCAACGCCATCTCTCGAAATATTTTGGAAACTAGTTTCATAGGAGTTTCTAAACACCCCTCGTTGCACCTTTATCAATAACTAAGTGGAATTAAGAAATGTAACTAGATGTCGCTACTGTCGCTGTGTACATCGCGGTATACGACTTAATCTCAAAATAATAAAATTGCTACTCATTATTCGGTCGGTATTTAAGGAAATAATGAGAAACCTTTATTTTGAAACCGCTTTGCTTCTTTGAAGGGCGCTTGAGAAAATAGTAAGAATATCAGGATCGTACCCACTGGGTACGAATGGGAAAATATATATTTCGTTCCTGCTTAGTATCTAACGTTACCACTGGATAATATTATTTTATCTGTGCCACTGGTAATCCTTGCGTCGTTTATCCTCAATGCTGAGGGTGGTGGCCTCTTCGGATGATTTTGTCGTGGACTCTCTTGCGACAGCTCACTCAATCTTTGGCAGCATGGATTTCATCGCACATCTAAGTGTCCAGGGCAGAGCGGATCTAGTCTGACCAGTGCATTGCACTTCCCGACCCGCGACCTCAGCCTCTTCCCGCTCATTTTGCCCGTTATCAGCAGCTTCGCATGTGGTGCTAAGCCTCATCGGCAATTTCAGTTCGACTAGAATAAATTCGTTGGTTCGGGGTTCCGTCCAAAAAATTCCAAGCATTGTTCTCCAGCACCACATTTCAAACGCGTAAATGCGCTGGCGGTCAGCTTTCCTGAGGGCTCAAATCTCGGCGGCGTAAAGGAAGTTGGATAAAACGAGAGGGTGAGGATATGCTTCTTTATCTTCCTCGAGATGTTCCTGTCACTCCATAGATACAAGGTCCAACTGGGACATAGCTCTCTTCGCCATGCTAATACGTCTTTTGATGTCCTTTTCACAGGATTCGTGATTCGTCACGGTGACGGCGTCGCTGTTGGTGGCATTGACATGTTATTTAAAAATTTAGCAAATTTCCAATTTTTCACAGTTCCAGTTTTAGCCACCGGCTCAGATAATTTTGTGGCACTGTAGATTTTTAATCTCAAATTAATCTGTATGAGCGCGGAATACTATAAAACGATTTAAAGAGCAGGGTGTAGAATTAATTATAAAGTGGGCCACCGTAGGGCACAGCATCTCATCACGCTGCCCTGCCTGCTATACCTGTCTGTCAAGTAAGAGGAAATAATCAAAGACATTTATATAAACTGTTATTAAGAAAATCTTGGAGTTCCAATAGCTTATATACGCTAAACCCTCGTCGAAGTATGAAATAAAGTAATACATTACTAACATAATTTCAATTTACTTATCACGAAACAAGTTATCAGGTCGACATTAAAAATAATCGCCTGAATATTTTAAAACGCGCCTGCATTTATAATTGCTTTTAACAAAATTTCAGGCGCGATCCTTCCACTTCGCGAGAGTGAAATTCCAGGGGACTTGTTATCATTTAATATTGATGAGCTTGTACTCTTTCGCGTGGACCAGATTTCTTATTTTGCCGTCCCTACATTTTTTATATCTAGGGAAGTACTGTTACCACTCTCGTTTATCTCCTTTCCTTGGAAGTTAAAACCGAAAATATTTGTTCGCGGTAACTAATTGTACAATTTTGTGTTTCCAGGTCTATGGCCCACCACCTATGGTCCTACCAACCTCTTGATCATACGGTCCGCGCTAGACCGAATCACGGGAGGTGCGAACAGTACTTGCATGTGGCTATTTTCCACACGCGCACAGCTTGACACCTAAAAGTTTTTTTGTCCTATTTGTATCCACTCTCTCCTTTTTGGGGCTCAGGAACGGTGCCGCTGATCTCCAATCGCATGATACCACCCTCTAGAATGACGTCACAGAATATCGGAAATGCATGTTGTGACGTCATTCCAGAGGGGTGGGATCATGCTATTGGAGATCGGCGGTGTCGCTGCAGACAGTACAAATAACATTGTTGCTGCCGTCAGCGCCATCTACTTGAATCACCTTAGTTGGCGACACACATCCTTCTAGGCCTAGAAGGACTTGTGCTTTGTGTAATGTAGGTAGAATAATTTAACTATAAGAAATAAATATGAAGGTATGAATGTAACGGAGTTCGCAATATACGTTTAATAAGAACAGTCGCATTGAGTTTCCTTCCTCTCCTACCTAGCCTAGACTCTGGCTAGAATAGTTCAGTGGCGACGAGTTGTGGTTTTACCCTTGTGCGAGCGAACGGTGATCGCTAAATTATAATGTCGATCGGAAAAATTGGCGAATTCGCGGTGAACGATGGATCGTGGACGTCGTACATTGACCGGCTGGAGATGTACTTCTTGGTAAACGAAGTCAAGGCGGAGTTAAAGTTGCCAACATTACTGGCAGTATGCGGTGAGGAAGCTTACGAGTTGTTGGTTAACCTAGCAAGCCCAAAAAAGCCGTCGGAGTTGACTTATAAGGACGCTGTAGAATTGGTACGTCAACATTTACAACCTACACCCTCAGTACATGCGGAAAGATATCGTTTTAGACAGCGGAGGCAAGGTTTGGACGAAAATATATCTTTTTATGTCGCCGAGCTTAAAAAACTTTCTCGTTATTGTCAGTTCAAGGACAACTTAAATGAGAACCTGCGTGATCAGTTTGTCTGCGGGGTCCGCAGTGACTGGATACGACAACGCCTGTTTGCGGAAGATAACTCGCTGAGTTTTTCACAAGCGGTAAACATAGCAACATCATTAGAGGCGGCGGAGCGGGATGCAGCCGTCGTCGAGTTACGAACACCGGATGGTGTCGGAAGGGACGGTGCGGGGGCCGGAGGGCCGTCAACGCAGGCGGTTCATGCGCTAGCGCATAGCAACAATAGCCAGCGGAGGTCCGGAGCAGTGCGGGCCAGACGCGGCGGGGGTAATTATTCGCGCGGAAGTGCGGCCGCGCCGGCCGGTCCACACAACGCATCTCGTAGAGGGCCTAACTACACGGGCCGCGCGTGGAACGATTGTGAGGGCTGTGGCAGTGCTGAGCACGTATACGCGATGTGCCGTTTTAAAGACTACGAATGTAGCCTGTGCAGACGCACAGGGCATCTTCGGCGGGTGTGCCCCGGCCGCAGAGCTACCGAGCGGGGCCGAGCCGGGCCCAGGCAGGCGCAGCCGAGAATGTTCTACGGCCAAGCGGCGGACGAAGTCTACGACGATGACGACGCAAGCGACGCCGACGATAGTCACTTGGAGGCGAACCTTCACCAATTGTGTCTAAACGACTACCAACCGGTGAGATTACAAATAAAAATAGATAACAAAATTATTACAATGGAGGTGGATACGGGTACGGCGGTAGCATGTATTAATAGTGACATGTATCGCGAGTTTTTTCGTTATCATCCGTTAGAAACCAGCAAAATTGTGCTTAACTTTTACGATGGTACAAAAATCAAACCCGTGGGAATGATAAGGCCATTAATTACATATGGAAAAAGAAGTAAGCGCTTGGAATTATTGGTAATTGAGGGTGGTACAACGTCACTGCTGGGTAGGCAATGGCTAGCGGAATTAAACATCAAAATTCCAACATTTAGTGTAGATTGTCACAAAATCAGTGGAAATGTAAAAATGTCTAATGAGATAAATCACTTGTTCGACAGGTATAAAGAATTGTTCAACGGCGGTCTGGGTAGATTTACGGGCGGTAAGGCTACACTGCGGGTGCGCGAGGGCGCGGCGCCGGTGTTTCACCGCGCTCGACCGCTGCCGTACGCGTTGCGCGAGCGGGTAGACGCAGAACTCGACTCGATGCTGCGCGCTGGCGTCATCGAGCCCGTCGACTGCTCCGACTGGGCCTCTCCGCTTGTACCGGTAAATAAACCAGACGGATCGTTGAGAATTTGTGCTGACTATAAGGCTACACTTAACCCAGTTCTATTAATAGATCGATACCCTTTACCTAAAATTGAAGATCTTATGGTAAGCTTAAGCGGGGCACAGTATTTTTCAAAAATAGATTTATCTCAAGCTTATAACCAGATAGAACTGGATGAGACCAAGAAGTATACAGTTATAAATACTCACCGGGGATTATATATTTATAATAGGTTGGTATACGGTCTTTCCTCGAGTCCAGGTATTTTCCAACGGATAATGTGTAACATTTTAAAAAATATTCCTAATGTTGAAGTTTTTCTGGATGACGTCATTATTGGCGGAAAAACTAAACATGAGCATCTAACGGCTTTAGAAGCAGTATTTAGTAGGTTACAGCGTTATGGTTTAAAATTAAAAACCAGTAAATGTGTATTTCTGGTTAATGAAGTTCGCTATTTAGGATACATAATCAGTAGCGAAGGTATAAAGACCGATCCTGCCAAAGTGGAGGCTATCAAAGGTTTACCTAAACCTACGAATGTCACAGAGGTCCGTTCATTTTTAGGGATAGTAAACTTTTATGGAAAATTCGTTAAAAACATGAGTCAAAAATTAGTTCCCTTATATGATTTATTAAAAAAGGGAAAACAGTGGTTTTGGTCTAACGAGTGTAATAGGGCATTTGAAGAAATAAAGTCATTGTTATCCAGTGCGGAAGTATTGGCACACTATGATCCGAAGAAACCTCTGTTCGTAACTTGTGATGCCAGCGCGCGCGGGGTTGGCTCGGTGTTGACGCAGCCCGCGGCCGGCGGGGGCGAGCGGCCCGTCGCGTACGCCTCGCGCACACTTACCGAGGCCGAGAAGAACTATTCACAGATACATCGGGAAGCGTTAGCAATCATTTTCAGTATGAATAAGTTCCATCAATATTTATATGGCCGCCATTTTACATTACGTACGGACCATAAGCCACTTGTTTCAATTTTCGGACCCAAAGTAGGTATTCCAACTATGGTTGCGAGTCGTATGCAGCGGTGGGCAGTAATATTGTCTGCCTATTCATTTGAGATTCAGTATGTGCGCACGGATAGGAATGGAGCGGATGGCTTATCAAGATTTCCCATCGCAAATAAACAAACGGTAGCGACAACGCCAGAACAAACGTACCTACACTTTGTACAACAAGCATTGTTATTGGATTATAATGAAATAAAACGTCAAACATCACGCGACCCGCAGTTATCCCGGGTGTTAAACTATATTCGAGAGGGGTGGCCACACCAATGCGAGATAGATAATTTACAACCGTATTTTAATAGGAAAAAAGAGTTATATGAAGAGTTAGGTTGCGTGATGTGGGGTCATCGGTTAGTAACACCGTCAGAGTGTAGGAAAAAAATATTACAAATGATTCACGAGCCACACATGGGAATAGTTAAGTCAAAAGCCATTGCTCGGAGTTACGTATGGTGGCCAGGAGTCGATGAGGACGTGGAGCGCATGTGCCGCGACTGCACGGTGTGCGCGGGGCAGGCGGACGCGCCGCCGCGGCAGGCGCCGCGCATGTGGCCCTGGCCCAGTAGGCCTTGGACCAGACTACACCTTGATTACATGGGTCCCATCGCGGGAAAGACCTACCTAGTGGTTGTCGATGCTATGTCCAAGTGGATAGAGGTATTCAACATGACTAGTATGTCAGCGACAGGACTTATAGATAAGCTTAGTGAATTATTTAGTAGATGGGGCTTACCGAAGCAAATAGTTAGTGACAATGGGGCTCAATTTGCTTCACAGGAATTTGAAAGTTACATTAAAAGTAACGGTATTGAACATACGTTTACTGCACCATACCATCCCTCCTCAAATGGCTTGGCAGAAAATGCGGTAAAAACCCTTAAGCGCGTAATTAAGAAGGCGGTTCAGGAAAACCAGAACGTCGACAGAGCGTTATGGACGTTTTTGTTATATTATAGAAACGTCGAACATTCCACGACAGGCCAGAGCCCAGCTTTTCTACTCCTAGGTAGGCGTACCCGTACGCGTTTAGACGTCATAAAACCGAATATTGAAAGCCGAGTAGTACGGGAACAGCAGCGTCAGCAGGAAGCCGCTGGGGGAGGGAACCGGTCATTGGATAGGGATGACCCCGTATGGTACAGGCAATATCTAAAGGGCGAGAAATGGGTACCGGGGCGTATCATGGATCCCATTGGAAGTAGTAATTTTAAAGTCAGAGGGGAAAATGGAGAAACTTTACATC
Source organism: Blastobasis adustella (assembly GCA_907269095.1). Lineage (NCBI taxonomy): Eukaryota > Metazoa > Arthropoda > Insecta > Lepidoptera > Blastobasidae > Blastobasis > Blastobasis adustella. The sequence continues at coordinate 13,061,826 of OU026131.1, forward strand.
GACACATCGATCAATTGCGTAGGAAATCAGGCAATAAGCGAATGTCAATGGCCACGTCTACCTATAGGTTAAACGATAGGCACAGCACAAATTCTCAGTCGGATTCCGAGGTTAATGTTACTGTAGCGGAGGCTCAACAGCCGGAGAGGTCGCCGGGCCCGCTGGCGCCGCCGCGCGGGGCGGGAGGGACACCACCAGCTTCACCGGAGTGGCAGTTCGCCTCACCGTCCGTATCTCCGCCTAAGATTCGCCCGATTAGACAGTGTAGGCTAAATAAAATCCCTAATTACAAAACCTAAACTGTGTGTTGTAGGTACTATATCGCTAGTGATAAAAATGTTTGTAATAACTGTGTATAAGTTCTCTAAACTTTTAGTTTGTCAAAATCGTAAATTCCTCTGTTTTAAAATTGTTAAGTGCATTGAAACTTGAATTCATTACAAACTTGTAAGTACCTAGTTGTTGTACAATATTCATAATATTTAGATTTTGTAGTAGCTACTTACTTGTCAAGGTACTAGGAAATGTTAAAAATAAAGTTAAAATACTTGCCAGTTAATTAAGTGTGGAGGAGTGTAATGTAGGTAGAATAATTTAACTATAAGAAATAAATATGAAGGTATGAATGTAACGGAGTTCGCAATATACGTTTAATAAGAACAGTCGCATTGAGTTTCCTTCCTCTCCTACCTAGCCTAGACTCTGGCTAGAATAGTTCACTTTGTTTGCAAAATAAATGACAAAATAATGAACTATACCTACGCATATTTTTAACGGACGGTGGACAACGAGCAACCGTGTCACCTGATGGAAAGTGATCACTTCAGCCAATGGTCACCCGCAAAACCCAGGGAGCCGCGAATGCTTGGCCGGCCTTTGACAGGAATAGGCTCCTTTCTTGAAGGTTTCGATGTCGAATCGGTCTGGAACCACCACTGCAGGAAGCTTTTTACATAGCTCCGCATGAGTTCGAATAGAATCCTAAAGATGGGATAACAGGATGGACTCCATCTTGTTCGGCAGGTTCACCGAACTTCATACTATAAGGGTTCGGTGACCCTGTCGACTGCGATGAAGTGCAGATAGTTTTTGTTTTTGTAGTTTCAAACTTGTTTGTTGTAACTATTTTGTTTTTGTCTTGAAATGTAAAAGAGTTTAAAAACTTGTTTGAGTACCTAATTTAACTTTGTTACAATAGCCTATGAACCTATGTTGTCTGACAATAAAGTAAACAGCGTATAAGCCTCGCATCCAGCGGGGCAACGCGGCCAGCCTTCCGGGCACATTTCCGCATTCAGTGGACTTGGGGCAAATATTTTACCTGTTTAGGTTATTTAGAGTAAGGTTTTTATTGTTGGGTAGTTTTAATATGTAATTTCATGTTGTTTGTGTGTTATGTTTAAGTTGTAAATATTGTTAATAATAAAAAATAGGTCACATAGGTTCATTAATATAAAGTATTTTTATTTTTCAATTCGTGAGGTCATGGACCTCTCAGCCGTCATCTTGCGTTATTCAGTGACAAAGACCTGCACGTACATGATTCAATTTATTTACCAAATCTAAGCCTGCAAGTTTGTAAAACAATTAACTAATAAAGTTATATTTGCCGCCATGTTTGCTTGATTCAACATTTACCAACGTAGTTGCGTGGAAGATAATAGTTTGTGAAATAATGAAATAAATAATTTCAATTAAAGAGAAACTCGTAAGACGACAGATAGACGGCGTAGTAACTTATCAGACAATATACGAGATACCTACACACCGACGAAAGTCAAAGAAAAACAATATATATATTTACATCGTTCTCTTGGCTCCATGATTTAGTTCTGGTTGAGCCTCCGCCAGATATGACTGTTTGCTGAACTAATACACGCGTCTATACTAACACTATAAACTTGCAATCGTGGTGCAATTAATTTAATTTATCATACAGTAGTTGGTTTTTGTTGCTCAGTTCCAAATCATCACCATCATCTAGAACCCGTTATAGTCTACAACACAGTAAAACCTAATTGCTTGCCAAAAATATACATAGAATAGTAAAATATACATGAAAGAATCGTGTCTCCTCAAGAAAATTTGTGGATTGTTCTGTCATACTCTTCACACTTAGTTGGGACTGACAGAAAACTTACGCTGCTGCAAATTTTCTAAATATGGGCAAGGAATTGGAGAAAGATGCTTCTTACACGGATTTGCGATCGCCGCAGCCGGTGCGTACCTGTTCTCTGTATTATGGATTCGGATAAACAATGCTTAAGATAAATCAGAGGAAGAGAAGAGATGAGATGTGTTTCAGATCAGTGCAGTGGATATTTTCCTTGTTAGTAAACAGGACTCACTGTGTCCTTGTTTTTGGTTCTAGGATCAAAATAAAAGGTTTCCAAGAGTCGTTGTGTTGATAATCATCGCAGAATTTTGTGAGCGTTTCTCTTTTTCCGGCATGAGAGGTAAGCTATGAAACTAAATAATTCTTCTATGTTAATTATGGTATTACAAACGTCCATAGGCTGTGGTGAGTGGTAACCATCAGGCAAGGCCGTTTGCCACCAAGTGATATAATTTTTTTTTTCTACTTCGCTACTTATTAATACAGCTGCTTTTTATTTCATAAGCTGCTTCTGTACCTAATTGGAAAAGTTATATTGCAGCATTTCTGACGCTGTATTTGAGGAGCAAACTGGGATATACGGATGAGAGTGCAACCGAGATGTATCACATATTCAGTACTTTCGTGTATGTGTTCCCGATTTTCGGAGGCATATTGGCTGACAATTATTTAGGCAAATACAGGTACCTACCGATATTATATGGCTAGAAGTATCGACTTGCCAGGAATAAAAATAGGATTGTAACTCCCTGTAGCAATTCATGGTTACTAAGCTCGATCAAATTCTGGCACGTAGGTTGGGCCCATAACCTAAAATTAATAAGCTGTTGCTCTGTATATTCCAGGACAATACTTTACATGCTGTTCGTTTATGCGGCGGGCAATATGTTGGTTGCTATTACGGCTATTCCACCGCTGGGGTTACCTGGAAGGTGAGTACCTTTAAAAATCTTATAAAATGAAAAGTGAAATTCCTGTAGGCAATGCTTGACATGAGATAATGGATTAGCAAAGAGGAACGAGGAAAAGTAATGGAAACATCACACTACATGACACTAGTCTTCCCATATATATCCAAGCTTAATATTTCGAGCTTTTCCGATAATGAGATGATGTCAACTACAGTTACTTACTAAGTTAGATTAACAAAATGATCTGGCAGGACAGTGTACATCTTTAAGGTCAGAATGCATAGGCTATTAGACGTGCTCTATACGTAGATATGCACCACCAGGTAATAATCATCATCACAGCCCATAACAGTCCACGGCTGGCCTTGGAGCCTCCCTCACGAAAAGGGAGGTTATGGCCATAATTTCCGCGCTTGACAGGCGGGTTAGAGATCATAGTATTGTGAATATAATAATGGAAAACTTGCTGCCCAATTTCCAGCCTACGGAGACTCTAAATCTTTTGCCTCGAAAACATTAGTCGCCTAATACGACACCCATGAGTATAAGGCGTTGGTGCTATTCTACTCTGCCGGCGGCGGCTGCCAGGTACTACACGGAACAGAATAAAGTTTGTCAAAATTAGTGGTCTATTGACAGGCACCAAAAATGATGCACCATGTTTTACAACTTTCACTAGAGAACACACAGATAATAACAAGAAAGTCCCAGACTCATAGATTAATTAATAATTCGATACTGGAACGTGTTCATAACATTTGTTTACTTCCCGTCTCTAGTAGATCCATCGTGGAAATAGAGACAGGAAGAAGATTTTTAAATACACTTTACAGCTCCCTAAAGTTTAAGGCACATATGCATACCCTTGTAAAACCTCCAAAATTCCTTAACCTGATTTCAGACTCTGCACGATGATCGGACTATTCCTAATAACAGTGGGTACTGGAGGCATCAAACCTTGCGTCACATCATTCGGTGGGGACCAGTTCAAGCTTCCACAGCAAGAAAAACAACTGTCGGCATATTTTAGTGTTTTATTTTGCGTAATCTGTATTGGCAGCTTAATTGCAAAGACTGTGTCTCCAATTCTGAGGACAGAAGTACACTGTTTTGGCGATAAGAACTGCTACTCCTTGGCTTTTGGAGCTCCGGTGTTTGTTATTTTTGTGTCTATAGGTGAGTTAAATGGCACTGTTATGTTTTATTTCACAATCACATGCTTTAATTTTAAACCATCCACTAATTTTGAGGCTGAAGTCCCACAAACCGGTTGGTAGATACTCAATATTTTCTGCCTAGAGTTAAGGGTAGGGGTACCCTTGTGAGAGTGTGAAGTACAAAGATTTTAACATACACATATAAGGGTGAAAGTATACTGCGCATATATTACATTATTTGACATTATTTTACAGCGGTATTCGTTAGCGGCAAAAAACAATACTTAATGAAGAAACCAGCTACGAACATTATGTTTGATTTCGTCAAATGTGTTTCAGTAAGTACTCAGTAGTTACTTATGGGTCAAAATAAAACCCATGATGCAAATAAGTGTGTGTGGGTGTAGCCCCTGAAAGGATCTTGCAAAACAACCGTTTTTTGTCACAATAAGGTTGAAAAATATTTCAATATTTGTCCTTCAAAAATTAAGCCATGGAGCAAATTAGGTACCTATTACTTACTAATAAACGCGTAGTAACCGAGCAGGAAACGTGCAGCCATCGAATAGCTTTGACTAGAGCGGTTTATAAACGTACTGCGAACCCTAGCGGTGCGGAGTGCGGACGTTACGCTGTGACCTGACGGACCCAGTGCGTTTGTTGTTCAGACGCTATCAGGTGACTAGGTGGGCGCTGCGTGTTTGCTGTTTGAACGCTACACGGTGACGGGAAGATAAAAATAAGCATTCTGTTATTGGTATAAATCGATGAAGTTTCAAGGATGAATGCGAGGCGCGGAAGCACTTTTCACACAAACTTTAAAAAAAAAATTGTGCTCCCTGGCCCGCGCCCCCCTTCCATACCCGAAATAATCCCACAACGTCCCCCTCCCGCCAACTTGATCGCGGGCGATACACCAGTTGTGTTGTAGATCTATAGAATAAAATGCAGGCATTAGAGGTTAACCTCTAGACACTAGTCGCCTTTGACGATACAATATTCAACCTTTACCTTGTTAATATTCTAGCTCGGATTGAAGAATGCTGTGCTAAAGCGCAATGGGGATGCCCACTGGCTGGACAGCACAAGACATAAATACGACCACCGCCTGATCAAGGACATCAAGAAGACACTCTCAATATTGTTGATATTCACTGTGTTGCCTGTCTTCTTCGCTCTGGGGGATCAGATGGTGAGTAATTCTTCTATTCTTCTTAGAAAAAAATCGGTATTTAACATAGGTTCATTACCGTAGAAGTTGTGCATCAAGCTAGAAAGCTATTTATTGATAAATATTTTGCAAAAATTCCATTACTTATCGACTATTGCGTAGGAAAATTGTCTATACGCATCTGGTTTTCAACTGTGCAGGTTTTGTATGATCTATTACGCCGGCCCTTTTCCGCCTTTGGGGCACAAGACAGATTGTGACAAGAATATGACAGATGTTTCTCCGCTGTCATACAGATATCGGATACCTCAGTCGGCTGTAAATATCATATAAGTACATCAGCTACTTAGTTCCGGTTTTCTATTTACTCACAAGCGCGTGGTATGCGAGAGAGGCGTTTATTACTTACAACCTTGCTGAAAAAGAAAACATGTTGGCGTTAATGTCCCAGTTGTCCTCTCGGAGGGCCCAGGGTCCGCCTTGACCATGATTCAGGACTTAGCAAATCAGGTATTTACGGTGGAGCGACTGCCATCTGACCTCCAGTACCTTGCTACCAGGTGAACCTGACCACATTGGATCATGGTTGAATGTATAACCAGAATGTGCAGGTTTCATCGCGATGTTTTTGCTCACGTAGGAGCATCTGTTAGTGTTCAACTAATGTACATAACTTAGAAAAGAGTCATTGGTACATGGCCGCATCGGGTTACGATTGATACGAAACCGGTACTTCTTGCTTACGAGTCGGATACCTTAACCGCTCAGCCACTGACACTTCTTGCTTTCCGCTTATCACTATGATAATAATCAGCAAGAAATTAAAAGACATATTCTCTCCTAGGGTTCGCGCTGGACGCTGCAGGCCACCAAGATGCACGGAGGCTTCGGGTTCATCACCGTGAAGCCCGATCAGATACAGACCATCGGTCCGTGGTTCTTCCTCGTCATGGTACCTGTAATGGAAAAGGTATGCCTCCGCGATACCACATGTTTGTCCTGTAAACATATCTACATTTTAAAGGCTCATACTTAACGAACAATTAATCTGCGGAGCGGCTACTGTGAACAGGAATTAGTCGGAGTCTCGGTTCCCAGGCAAGCCAACTGCCAAGTATTTGTAGCCTCGGTAGAAAATGTCGATGCGAATGTTCCTGCTTTGGGCTAAAACTATAAAATCTGACAGATAGGCATTCGACACATGTATTTTATAAACTTTCCATTCCTACTTTGTTATGTGTCTCTCGATGATTCGGATCATTGCAACTATGTTAGTATATCCATTAGGATCGCATTTTCTTATTAAATGTTATTGTTTCATTGTTTTTCCAGTACGTGTACCCATTCCTGGAGAGTCACAACATCCTGAAGAACCCTCTGCATAAGCTAACGGTCGGTGGTGTACTGGCCGCTGTTGCCTTCGTAGCATCAGCCGTTGTCGAGATTTACCTTAAAGTGAGTAACTGAGAGTTCTTTTTGTATTGGTAGATTTATTTTCGCTGCCCATGTTTGGAAATCAGAAATGTACACATTAATTTCATTGGTAAAGAGCCTTAGTGCCGATGCACATTGAAGAGGTGCGCCGCGCGGCGCACTGCAAGATAGGGGCAAAACCCGCAACCCAAGCCCGAAATGTTAACTCTGATGTATCAATTTTTTCTACTTCTTTTTTTAATTTGCCCTCATCGTGCAGCGTGCGGCGCGATTACAGTAGATGTCAACATGAGACGTCAAATTTGACTGTTTCTTTTTACCAACAGTTCCAATTTTTCCTCCTTATGTGACATAGTTCACTCACATATCTGTCTACCTTTTTTAAGTACAGATATAACGCATGTGAATGAAATAGGAAGTCGACCTAGTCAAAAAAATTTTAACCGCTGATGTGTGAGCCCCTCCCCTTTTTCTGATTGTGTACCAATATCGTATTCGTTTTGTTTTCGTGGTCCTTTTGTCATCCCGAATTATAAATATAGCATGTTTGGTTCTGGAACACTAGTTTCTAATGAGAAATAATAGTGCTAGTCAAGATATGTTTTGAATTACAGCTGTCAAACTTTTGAACGATCGCTCCTAGAATATTAGTTCCTGAAGAGAAATGATAGTGCTCATCAAAATTTACATTTCGGATGACAGCTGTTAAACTTTATGCTGTGGTAACTCTGAAGCGATCGCTCCTAGAACATTAGTTCCTGAAGAGAAATTATAGTGCTTGTCAAGATCTACATTTCGAGTGACAGCTGTCAAACTTAAAACTGTAATAACTCTGAAACTATTGGTCCTAGAACACTATTTCCTAAATAGAAATGATAGTGCTCGTCGAGATCTACACTTCGGTTGAAAGCTGTCAAACTTAAAATTGTAATAACTCTGAAACGATCGCCCCTAGAACACTAGTTCCTGAAGATAAATGATAGTACTCGTCAAGATCTACATTTCGGATGACAGCTGTCAAACTTAAAATGGTAATGACTCTAAAGCTATTGGTCTTACAACACTAGTTCCTAAAGAGAAATGATAGTGCTTGTCGAGATCAACATTCTTTTAAAGAAATTCTTTGAATGACACACATTCATTCGGTCACGCCTTTCTCCCGTAGGGGTAGGCAAAGACCACATTGTTCCACTTGCTACGGTCCTGACAAATCTCTGTGACTTCTTCATACATACATAGACTGTTAACTTCATTACCCTTCCTTGGCTTCCTCGTAGTCAGGTAAAAAGTATCAGTTATCATCGTATTCAGGGAAGACCAATCGAGGTGGTCCAATTTCTATACATATTTATGATGTTATACTTTTTAGTAAAAAAAAGGCAACATTCGCGTTTCATACATTTTTAGATCAAAAATGTAAGTGTATTTTGTTCGATTGTTATAATCTTTTAGAATAGAGATACTTAGTACTTACTGTACGTCCAGTGGTACATAGTGGTGGTGGTGGGCGTACAGGTTTGGCACCATAGTACAAAATGATAGAAACTGTATGCTGTATCTGAAAATTGCATAACATTTTTCAGTGTTTTCAAAAATTTCCATTCTCTTTTTACGCCTGCGTGCTGTGTACACACAGTCGAAATGACATATGGTCAATAATTATGCGCGTCGTTTAGAATAACGCGCGTAAAAGGATCGAAAAAGCTCTCGTGCAAACGTTGCCTAACTTAAAGTCTCTCGTGCGAACATTGCCTAATTTAAAAAACGAGAATAACACCACCGTTTCTTTGGTTGTCACCGTGATGTGGCACCGCGCGGCGCGCCGCGCAGTGCACTGCACCGCGCGAGTAGACATCAAGGCTTAGGTTTCAACCTGTGCCATTCACATCTTGCAAGGTGGTATCAGTGGTACTACGGCCGAACGGGGCACTGACTGCTGGCTTCAATCTTTTGTGTTTCTGTATTCGATTATAATTAAGATGTATCAATACTCGTACACATTCCCTTGTTTTCATTTTCCATATTTTGTTGCAGACGACATATCCTCACCTGCCTCAGCCGGGCTTTTCTCAATTAAGGATATTCAATGGGAATCCTTGTCCAATATCGTTATACAGCACAGAGAATATAAATTATACAATTCCTTCACTATCTTTGTTTGAAAAGAAAGATATTATAGTTGATGGATATAAAAAATTAAACTTGTCGTTGAGTGGTAATTGCATTGAGCAGAGAGAAGAGATATTTCTCCTAAACGAAAATACAGCTAATTCTTTCTATATTGAGGGTGCTAAATTACACAATTTTGTAGACAAGGTGGACAAAAGCAAATCTGGTTTACCAGTCGTCAGGTAACTAAGTACAGAACGACTATATCGATCTAAGGCAAAACAAATTACAACTACCAATAAAATACTACTTTCTTTGATGTAAAGAGAAAATAAAGAATATTTTTATTTTTATTTTTTTTATTCAGATTCTTAGTTTCAACTAAAATGAATGCGACAGCCATAATGCATATTTATGATGAAAGAAGAAAAGAGGTAATGGCCCTAACCTCAGGTGTATCTAAACAAATAGAGATGTTTGCTTCAACTTATTCTTTAATAGCTGGTAATGATACTATAAGAGAGCAAATATTAATGGACAGTGGAGGGGTCTACACCATTTTGATAGATGAGACCCAAATTGACTACGTAAGTATCTCTTCACGTGATAATCGATCATCATCTAGGTATTCAAAATTGAACAGAAAATAAATCTGAAGCAAAAGTTGTTTTATTTCTAACTATTTTAATATTATTCATACGATACTACTTAATTGAAATAACTGTTTTCATTGCAGAAATCAAATATTCTAATAATCACAGAAGCAAACTCAATAACTATGGCATTATTGTTACCTCAATATTTTATCATGGCGCTTGCAGAGGTAAGAATTTTATTTTATCACAGACCGAAAATTACAACATTACGTAATGTTGTGCATGTGGAAACACGTGGAGTAAATAGCTATTGTTGGAACGATAGAAGAGTAGAAAGAAGTATTAACATCATAAAGATAAAAAGTTTGTTTGTTTGGGAACAAATTGATGATGTTTTAAAGAAATATCATAAAATCAATAAAGTAGAACAATGGGGTCGACGAATGAGCGATACGTGTCGTTATGTAGCCATGTAAAATGTATTGAGGTTCATGTCACAACCAAGATTAATTTATGAGTCTTGAATATTCGTCATTTGCTTCTATAAGCCACGCGAAAATAATTAAATAGGATCTTGTCGAAATGAACCGAATCGCAGGTGTTGGGCGAATTAGAAATGGAAAGGAACCTTGTCGAAGTAGGTAAATGAATTATTTTCTTGTATAAGGTTTCGTCCTTGCGCGGATTACACATTACGGCGTGTACAAGGCATTTACATAATCATCCGAGCTTTTCTTCTCCACTTTGCCTGATCTTCGGCATCCTTACGTCGTAAGCGTACGGCATAAAGAACGCAATGCGTGGCCAGTGAGCTTCGAAAACATATTTCTAGAATACTCCATTTTCGGTCCTATTGATTCTCATTTACTATAACCACGTAAAGTGATGTTAAAATGGTTAATTGCTTTTATAGGTCCTGTTCGCGGTAACTGGATACGTGTTCACATTCAAAGAAGCCCCTGAGAGCATGAAAGCGGTGATGACAGCCGCCTACCTGCTTACTGAGGCCGTGGGGAACGTCATCATTATCATCATCACCAGACTGTTCACTAACTATGCACAGGTACCGCACTCATTTCAAAGTTACGACTGAAGTTTGCGATGGTTACACATTATTATAGATACTCTTCCTGTTAATTTCCTGTCATTATTTCTACTTCTCTTGGTTCACTTCGCTTGGTTTTCACTATCTTTGCAGGTTAGTATGTTGGCACGCATGTCATCCTGAACGACGTTAAGCCATAGCTTCTTGGGCCTGCATCTCCCCTTGCGGAGAAGGCATAACCCCGAACTTTTGTTCCCTTCGTAGTTTGCCGGTCTGCGCGAGACGATGCCACACCATCTTGCAGCTTATCTGCGATATCATGGAAGCCAAGGCACCGAATGTGGGCGCTGCGGACTCCAAATCCATTTCTTGTCATTATCCTAAAACCAGTAGAGATAACTTCTAGTCATATTATTCCCATCCTTTTTCAGGAGACTCAGTCCTTCATATATACAGGAATGATGTTGGTGGCCGTATGTGCGCTGATGCATCTGTCGCGCGGCTACAGGCTGCGCGCGCCGGCGCGGGAGTGCCGCAGCAACAGCGAAGTATTGTACCTGCAAGTGAAGCGCACTGAAGACCTTTTAGATAGTTAATAAAATATTTATGTACATAATCCATGTTATTCTTTTTCTAATTTGTCCTGAGAGTTTTATCATGTAGAATTTTTATTTATGTAGGTATAGTATTAAAGTAACTAAACTAGTCTTTACTGCGGTGGATATACGGCATTACACCACTTAACCAACTCCGTAACGAGTACATCCGTGGTAGCCTTCAACGATCGACAGGCACCTAACACTGCAACCGCTCCCGTTAGATTGCTGATGTCCTGGTCGACAGTGGCCGCTTTTCATCAGGTGGAACGTCTGACCGTGTGCCACCCAATAGGGAGTACGAGGTATCGTGGATAAGATTGACAAGGCTTGCCTGCGCTGTTTGCGATAATTTTATGGGAAATAGATGCCTAACCTGCCGGCATCATGACGGAGTGCCCGCGGGAGGTCCAATAAGCAATGCATTGACAACGCCGAGTCGGATGCGAGGCCCAACGGCTCCCACGAACCTCATCTAGGCGACCGGACGAAGTGGAGAAGAAAGAATAAGAAAGCGGCAAAACCGGTAATGATCGTTTGGATGATGATGATGAGTCCAGACTTGTACATCCGACAAAACCAATAAAGTAACAGGAAATAATCAAATACATCTATATAAACTGTTATATAGAAGTCTTTGGTAAGAATATGTTGGAGTTCCAATGGCTTTTATACGCTAAACCCTCGTCGAAGTATGAAATAAAGTAATACATTACTTACATAATTTCGATTTACTTATCACGAAACAAGTTATCAGGTCGACATTAAAAATAATCGCCTGAATATTTTAAAACGCGCCAGCATTTATAATTGCTTTTAACAAAATTTCAGGCGCGATCCTTCCACTTCGCGAGAGTGAAATTCCAGGGGACTTGTTATCATTTAATATTGATGAACTTGGACTCTTTCGCGTGGACCAGATTTCTTATTTTGCCGTCCCTACATTTTTTATATCTAGGTAAGTACTGTTACCACTCTCGTTTATCTCCTTTCCTTGGAAGTTAAAACCGAAAATATTTGTTCGCGGTAACTAATTGTACAATTTTGTGTTTCCAGGTCTATGACCCACCACCTATGGTCCTACCAACCTCTTGATCATACGGTCCGCGTTAGACCGAATCACGGGAGGTGCGTACAGTACTTGCATGTGGCTCTTTTCCACACGTTTAAAAGTTTTTTTGTTCTATTTGTATCCACTCTCCCCTTTTTGGGGCTGACGAACGGTGCCGCTGATCTCCAATCGCATGATACCACCCTCTAGAATGACGTCACAGAATATCCGAAATGCATGTTGTGACGTAATTCCAGAGGGGTGGGATCATGCTGTTGGAGATCGGCGGTGTCGCTGCAGACAGCACAAATAACATTGTCGCTGCCGCCAGCGCCATCTACTTGAAACACCTTAGTTGCCGCCACACAACCTTCTAGGTCTAGAAGGACTTGTGTTTCGTTTGCACAATAAATGACAAAATAATGAACTATACCTACGCATATTTTTAACGGTCGGTGGACAACGAGCAACCGTGTCACCTGATGGAAAGTGATCACTTCAGCCCATGGTCACCCGCAAAACCCAGGGAGCCGCGAATGCTTGGCCGGCCTTTGACAGGAATAGGCTCCTTTCTTGAAGGTTTCGATGTAGAAACGGTCTGGAAACACCACTGCAGGAAGCTTTTTCCATAGCTCCGTATAAGCTCGAATAGAATCTTAAAGATGGGGTAACAGGATGGACTCCATCTTGTTCGGCAGGTTCACCGAACTTCATACTATAAGGGTTCGGTGACCCTGTCGACTGCGATGAAGTCTAGTTTTTGTTTTTGTAGTTTTAAACTTGTTTGTTGTAACTAATTTTGTTTTGTCTTAAAATGTAAAAGAGTTTAAAAACTTGTTTGAGTACCTAATTTTACTTTGTTACAATAGCCTATGAACCTGTGTTGTCTGACAATAAAGTAAACAGGGTATAAGCCTCGCAATCCAGCGGGGCAACGCGGCCAGCCTTCCGGGCACATTCCCGCATTCAGTGGACTTGGGGCAAATATTTTACCTATTTAGGTAATTTTGAGTAAGGTTTTTATTGTTGGGTAGTTTTAATATGTAATTTCGTGTTGTTTATGTGTTATGTTTAAGTTGTAAATATTGTTAATAATAAAAAATAGGTCACATAGTTTCATTAATATGAAGTATTTTTATTTTTCAATTCGTGAGGTCATGGATCTCTCAGCCATCATCTTGCGTTATAAAGTGACAAAGACCTGCACGTACATGATTCAATTTATTTACCATATCTAAGCCTGCAAGTTTGTAAAACAATTAACTAATAAAGTTATATTTGCCACCACGTTTGCATGATTAAACATTTACCAACGTAGTTGCGTGGAAGATAATAGTTGGTGAAATAATGAAATAAATAATCTTAATTAAAAAGAAACTCGTAAGACGACAGATAGTCGACGCAGTAACTTATCAGACAATATACGAGATACCTACATGCTGAGGAAAGTCAAAGAAAAACAATATATATCTACATCGTTCTCTTGGCTCAATGATTTAGTTCTGGTTGAGCCTCCGCCAGATATGACTGTTTGCTGAACTAATACACGCGTCTATTCTAACACTATAAACTTGCAATCGTGGTGCAATCACCACGATTGCAATTAATTGTAATTTAATTTATCATACAGTAGTTGGTTTTGTCGCTCAGTTCCAAATCATCACCATCATCTAGAACCCGTTATAGTCTACAACACAGTAACACCTAATTGCTTGCCAAAAATATACATAGAATAGTAAAATATACATTAAAGAATCGTGTCTCCTCAATAAAATTAGTGGAAGGTTCTGTCATACTCTTCACACTTGGTTGGGACTGGCAGAAAACTTACGCTGCTGCTAATTTTCTAAATATGGGCAAGGAATTGGAAAAAGATGCTTCTTACACGGATTTGCGATCGCCGCAGCCGGTGCGTACCTGTTCTCTGTATTATGGATTCGGATAAAGAATGCTTAAGATAAATCAGAGGAAAAGAAGAGATGAGATGTGTTTCAGATCAGTGCAGTGGATATTTTCCTTGTTAGTAAACAGGACTCACAGTGTCCTTGTTTTTGGTTCTAGGATCAAAATAAAAGGTTTCCAAGAGTCGTTGTGTTGATAATCATCGCAGAATTTTGTGAGCGTTTCTCTTTTTCCGGCATGAGAGGTAAGCTATGTAACTTAATCCTTCTACTAGGTTAATTATGGTATTACAAACGTCCATAGGCTGTGGTGAGTGGTTACCATCAGGCAACCTTGTTTGCCACCAAGTGATATACATTTTTTTTTCTACTTCGCTACTTATGAATAAAGCTGCTTTCTATTTTATAAGCTACTTCTGGACCTAATTGGAAAAGTTATTTTGCAGCATTTCTGACGCTGTATTTGAGGAGCAAACTGGGATATACGGATGAGAGTGCAACCGAGATGTATCATATATTCAGTACTTTCGTGTATGTATTCCCGATTTTCGGAGGCATATTGGCTGACAATTATCTCGGCAAATACAGGTACCTACCGATATTATATGGCTAGAAGCATCGACTTGTCAGGAATAAAAATAGGATTGTAACTCCCTGTAGCAATTCATAGTTGCTAAGCTCGATCAAATTCTGTCACGTAGGTTGGGCCCATAACCTAAAATTAATAAGCTGTTGCTCTTTTATTCCAGGACAATACTTTACATGCTATTCGTTTATGCGGGGGGCAATATGTTGGTTGCTATTACGGCTATTCCACCGCTGGGGTTACCTGGAAGGTGAGTACCTTTAAAAATCTTATAAAATGAAAAGTGAAATTCCTGTTGGCAATGCTTGACATGAGATAATGGATTAGCAATGAGGAACGAGAAAAAGTAATGGAAACATCACACTACATGACACTAATCTTCCCATATATATCCAAGCTTAATATTTCGAGCTTTTCCGATAATGAGATGATGTCAACTACAGTTATTTACTAAGTTAGATTAACAAAATGATCTGGCAGGACAGTGTACATCTTTAAGGTCAGAATGCATAGGCTATTAGACGTGCTCTATACGTAGATATGCACCACCAGGTAATAATCATCATCACAGCCCATAACAGTCCACGGCTGGCCTTGGAGCCTCTCTCACGAAAGGGGAGGTTATGGCCATAATCTCCGCGCTTGACAGGCGGGTTAGAGATCATAGTATTGTGAATATAACAATGGAAAACTTGCTGCCCAATTTCCAGCCTACGGAGACTCTAAATCTTTTGCCTCGAAAACATTAGTCGCCTAATACGACACCCATGAGTATAAGGCGTTGGTGCTATTCTACTCTGCCGGCGGCGGCTGCCAGGTACTACACGGAACAGAATAAAGTTTGTCAAAATTAGTGGTCTATTGACAGGCACCAAAAATGATGCACCATGTTTTAAAACTTTCACTAGAGAACACACAGATAATAACAAGAAAGTCCCAGACTCATAGATTAATTAATAATTCGATACTGGAACGTGTTCATAACATTTGTTTACTTCCCGTCTCTAGTAGATCCATCGTGGAAATAGAGACAGGAAGAAGATTTTTAAATACACTTTACAGCTTCCTAAAGTTTAAGGCACATATGCATACCCATGTAAAACCTCCAAAATTCCTTAACCTGATTTCAGACTCTGCACGATGATCGGACTATTCCTAATAACAGTGGGTACTGGAGGCATCAAACCTTGCGTCACATCATTCGGTGGGGACCAGTTCAAGCTTCCACAGCAAGAAAAACAACTGTCGGCATATTTTGGTGTTTTATTTTGCGTAATCTGTATTGGCAGCTTAATTGCAAAGACTGTGTCTCCAATTCTGAGGACAGAAGTACACTGTTTTGGCGATAAGGACTGCTACTCCTTGGCTTTTGGAGCTCCGGTGTTTGTTATTTTTGTGGCTATAGGTGAGTTAAATGGCACTGTTATGTTTTATTTCACAATCACATGCTTTAATTTTAAACCATCCACTAATTTGGAGGCTGAAGTCCTACCAAACCGCTTGGTAGATACTCAATATTTTCTGCCTAGAGTTTAGGGTAGGGGTACCCTTGTGAGAGTGTGAAGTACAAAGATTTTAACATACACATATGATATGCGCATATATTACATTATTTGACATTATTTTACAGCGGTATTCGTTAGCGGCAAAAAACAATACTTAATGAAGAAACCAGCTACGAACATTATGTTTGATTTCGTCAAATGTGTTTCAGTAAGTACTCAGTAGTTACTTATGGGTCAAAATAAAACCCATGATGCAAATAAGTGTGTGTGGGTGTAGCCCCTGAAAGGATCTTGCAAAACAACCGTTTTTTATCACAATAAGGTTGAAAAATATTTCAATATTTATCCTTCAAAAATTAAACCATGGAGCAAATTAGGCATCTATTACTTACTAATAAACGCGTAGCAACCGAACAGGAAACGTGCAGCCATCGAATAGCTTTGACTAGAGCGGTTAAAGTTTTTAGCGTTATTAAATCAAATACTGATTGTTTAAACATGCAAAGGGATCTTGATAATCTAGGTCGATATTGTCAGCATAATGGGCTTCACCTAAATATTGATAAATGCTGCGCAATTTCGTTTTCTAGAAAGAAAAGTCAAGTTGTGTTCCAATATTCCCTATTGGATCAACCGCTGAAGCACGTGGCCGGGGTGAGAGACCTCGGGGTGTACCTCGACCAGGATCTATTAATGCCGACTCACATCAACAATATCTCGTCAAGGGCCTACAAAATGCTAGGATTTTTATTCCGTCAATGCAAGGATTTTAAATGCTCAATTACTTACGTAATGTTGTACAACTCATTTGTGCGTTCTGTATTAGAGTATGCTTCTACTGTATGGAACCCGCAATACTCGAAATACATTGATTTAATTGAAAAAATCCAAAAAAAATGTTTAAGGCGTTTGACTTATAGATTCAGAAACTATGACACTAGTAATTTTGTATCATTAGTAAAGCGGAGAGAGCATCGAGACCAGATCTTTCTTTATAAAATAATAAACAATAAGGTTGACTCGCCATACCTTCTCAGTCAAATATCATTTAAATGTCCCCGATTCAGCAGCCGTTCTGTAGATACATTTAACTTACCAACTTGTCGTACAAATTACGCCCAAAATCGTTTTTTACTTAGAGCTTGTGATAAGTACAACCGTGATTTTAATCAACTTGACGTATTTAATGAAAATTGTAATAGTTACATTGCTGCAGTTAAAAAGCTTGATAACTAGTGTACCTATCTTATTTTTCCTCTAATTTCAACTCTTTTTTAAGTTAATGTTTTTCAATTATTGTTTTTTTTTTTTTGTTATCCGGTACAAATTGTAAAACAATGTAATATACTCGTAAGTGGAAACTTAATTGGCTTAAGTGTACGTACTAGCATTGTAATATTATGAATGTAAAGCTGTATGTTTTCCTTAATAAAGAAAAATAAAATAAACGTAATGCGAACCCTAGCGGTGCGGAGTGCGGCCGTTACGCTGTGACCTGACGGACCCAGTGCGTTTGTTGTTCAGACGCTATCAGGTGACTAGGTGGGCGCTGCGTGTTTGCTGTTTGAACGCTACACGGTGACGGGAAGATAAAAATAAGCATTCTGTTATTGGTATAAATCGATGAAGTTTCAAGGATGAATGCAAGGCGCGGAAGCACTTTTCACACAAACTTTAAAAAAAAAAATTGTGCTCCCTGGCCCGCGCCCCCCTTCCATACCCGAAATAATCCCACAATGTCCCCCTCCCGCCAACTTGATCGCGGGCGATACACCAGTTGTGTTGTAGATCTATAGAATAAAATGCAGGCATTAGAGGTTAACCTCTAGACACTAGTCGCCTTTGACGATACAATATTCAACCTTTACCTTGTTAATATTCTAGCTCGGATTGAAGAATGCTCTGCTAAACCGCAATGGGGATGCCCACTGGCTGGACAGCACAAGACATAAATACGACCACCGCCTGATCAAGGACATCAAGAAGACACTCTCAATATTGTTGATATTCACTGTGTTGCCTGTCTTCTTCGCTCTGGGGGATCAGATGGTGAGTAATTCTTCTATTCTTCTTAGAAAAGAATCGGTATTTAACATAGGTTCATTACCGTAGAAGTTGTGCATCAAGCTAGAAAGCTTTTTATTGATAAATATTTTGCAAAAATTCCATTACTTATCGACTATTGCGTAGGAAAATTGTCTATACGCATCTGGTTTTCAACTGTGCAGGTTTTGTATGATCTATTACGCCGGCCCTTTTCCGCCTTTGGGGCACAAGACAGATTGTGACAAGAATTGGACAGATGTTTCTCCGCTGTCATACAAATATCGGATACCTCAGTCGGCTGTAAATATCATATAAGTACATCAGCTACTTAGTTTCGGTTTTCTATTTACTCACAAGCGCGTGGTATGCGAGAGAGGCGTTTATTACTTACAACCTTGCTGAAAAAGAAAACATTCTGGCGTTAATGTCCCAGTTGTCCTCTCGGAGGGCCCAGGGTCCGCCTTGACCATGATTCAGGACTTAGCAAATCAGGTATTTACGGTGGAGCGACTGCCATCTGACCTCCAGTACCTTGCTACCAACCTGAACCTGACCACATTGGATCATGGTTATACATTCAGTCACCAGAATGTGCAGGTTTCATCGCGATGTTTTTGCTCACGTAGGAGCATCTGTTAGTGTTCAACTAATGTACATAACTTAGAAAAGAGTCATTGGTACATGGCCGCATCAGCCACTGACACTTCTTGCTTTCCGCTTATCACTATGATAATAATCAGCAAGAAATTAAAAGACATATTCTCTCCTAGGGTTCGCGCTGGACGCTGCAGGCCACCAAGATGCACGGAGGCTTCGGGTTCATCACCGTGAAGCCCGATCAGATACAGACCATCGGTCCGTGGTTCTTCCTCGTCATGGTACCTGTAATGGAAAAGGTATGCCTCCGCGATACCACATGTTTGTCCTGTAAACATACCTACATTTTAAAGGCTCATACTTAACGAACAATTAATCTGCGGAGCGGCCACTGTGAACAGGAATTAGTCGGAGTCTCGGTTCCCAGGCAAGCCAACTGCCAAGTATTTGTAGCCTCGGTAGAAAATGTCGATGCGAATGTTCCTGCTTTGGGCTAAAACTATAAAATCTGACAGAGAGGCATTCGACACATGTATTTTATAAACTTTCCATTCCTACTTTGTTATGTGTCTCTCGATGATTCGGATCATTGCAACTATGTTAGTATATCCATTAGGATCATATTTTCTTATTAAATGTTATTGTTTCATTGTTATTCCAGTACGTGTACCCATTCCTGGAGAGTCACAACATACTGAAGAACCCTCTGCATAAGCTAACGGTCGGTGGTGTACTGGCCGCTGTTGCCTTCGTAGCATCAGCCGTTGTCGAGATTTACCTTAAAGTGAGTAACTGAGAGTTCTTTTTGTATTGGTAAATTTATTTTCGCTGCCCCTGTTTAGAAATCAGAAATGTACACATTAATTTCATTGGTAAAGAGCCTTAGTGCCGATGCACATTGAAGAGGTGCGCCGCGCGGCGCACTGCAAGATAGGGGCAAAACCCGCAATCCAAGCCCGAAATGTTAGCTCTGATGTATCTATTTTTTCTACTTCTTTTTTTAATTTGCCCTCATCGTGCAGCGTGCGGCGCGATTACAGTAGATGTCAACATGAGACGTCAAATTTGACTGTTTCTTTTTACAAACAGTTCCAATTTTTCCTCCTTATGTGACGTAGTTCACTCACATATCTGTCTACCTTTTTTAAGTACAGATATAACGCGTGTGAATGAAATAGGAAAGTCGACCTAGTCAAAAAAATGTTAACCGCTGATGTGTGAGCCCCTCCCCTTTTTCTGATTCTGTACCAATATCGTATTCATTTTGTTTTCGTGGTCCTTTTGTCATCCCGAATTATAAATATAGCATGTTTGGTTCTGGAACACTAGTTTCTAAAGAGAAATAATAGTGCTAGTCAAGATATGTTTTGAATGACAGCTGTCAAACTTTTGAACGATCGCTCCTAGAACATTAGTTCCTGAAGAGAAATGATAGTGCTCATCAAAATCTACATTTCGGATGACAGCTGTTAAACTTTATACTGTGGTAACTCTGAAGCGATCGCTTCTAGAACATTAGTTCCTGAAGAGAAATGATAGTGCTCGTCAAGATCTACATTTCGAATGACAGTTGTCAAACTTAAAACTGTAATAACTCTGAAACTATCACCCCAAGAACACTAGTTCCTGAAGATAAATGATAGTACTCGTCAAGATCTACATTTTGGTTGACAGCTGTCAAACCTAAAACTCTAAAGCTATTGGTTCTACAACACTAGTTCCTGGAAAGAAATGATAGTGCTTGTCAAGATCAACATTCATTTAAAGAAATTCTTTGAATGACACACATTCATTCGGTCACGCCTTTCTCCCGTAGGGGTAGGCAAAGACCACATTGTTCCACTTGCTACGGTCCTGATAAATCTCGGTGGCTTCTTCATACATACATAGACTGTTAACTTCATTACCCTTCCTTGGCTTCCTCGTAGTCAGGTAAAAAGTATCAGTTATCATAGTATTCAGGGAAGACCAATCGAGGTGGTCCAATTTCTATACATATTTATGATGTTATACTTTTTAGTAAAAAAAAGGCAACATTCGCGTTTCATACATTTTTAGATCAAAAATGTAAGTGTATTTTGTTCGATTGTTATAATCTTTTAGAATAGCGATACTTAGTACTTACTGTACGTCCAGTGGTACATAGTGGTGGTGGTGGGCGTACAGGTTTGGCACCATAGTAAAAAATGATAGAAACTGTATGCTGTATCTGAAAATTGCATAACATTTTTCAGTGTTTTCAAAAATTTCCATTCTCTTTTTACGCCTGTGTGTGTACACACAGTCGAAATGACATATGGTCAATAATTATGCGAGTCGTTTAAAATAACGCGCGTAAAAGGATCGAAAAAGCTCTCGTGCAAACGTTGCCTAACTTAAAGTCTCTCGTGCGAACATTGCCTAATTTAAAAAACGAGAATAACACCAACGTTTCTTTGGTTGTCACCGTGACGTGGCACCGCGCGGCGCGCCGCGCAGTGCACTGCACCGCGCGAGTGCACATCAAGCCTTAGGTTTCAACCTGTGCCATTCACATCTTGCAAGGTGGCATCAGTGGTACTACGTCCGAACGGGGCACTGACTGCTGACTTCAATCTTTTGTGTTTCTGTATTCGATTATAATTAAGATGTATCAATACTCGTACACATTCCCTTGTTTTTATTTTCCATATTTTGTTGCAGACGACATATCCTCACCTGCCTCAGCCGGGCTTTTCTCAATTAAGGATATTCAATGGGAATCCTTGTCCAATATCGTTATACAGCACAGAGAATATAAATTATACAATTCCTTCACTATCTTTCTTTGAAAAGAAAGATATTATAGTTGATGAATATAAAAAATTAAACTTGACGTTGAGTGGGAATTGCATTGAGCAGAGAGAAGAGATATTTCTCCTAAACGAAAATACAGCTAATTCTTTCTATATTGAGGGTGCTAAATTACACAATTTTGTAGACAAGGTGGACAAAAGCAAATCTGGTTTACCAGTCGTCAGGTAACTAAGTACAGAACGACTATATCGATCTAAGCCAATACAAATTACAACTACCAATAAAATACTACTTTCTTTTATTCAGATTCTTAGTTTCAACTAAAATGAATGCGACAGCCATAATGCATATTTATGATGAAAGAAGAAAAGAGGTAATGGCCCTAACCTCAGGTGTATCTAAACAAATAGAGATGTTTGCTTCAACTTATTCTTTAATAGCTGGTAATGATACTATAAGAGAGCAAATATTAATGGGCAGTGGAGGGGTCTACACCATTTTGATAGATGAGACCCAAATTGACTACGTAAGTATCTCTTCACGTGATAATCGATCATCATCTAGGTATTTAAAATTGAACAGAAAATAAATCTGAAGCAAAAGTTGTTTAATTTCTAACTATTTTAATATTATTCATACGATACTACTTAATTGAAATAACTGTTTTCATTGCAGAAATCGAATATTCTAATAATCACAGAAGCAAACTCAATAACTATGGCATTATTGTTACCTCAATATTTTATCATGGCGCTTGCAGAGGTAAGAATTTTATTTTATCACAGACCGAAAATTACAACATTACGTAATGTAGTGCATGTGGAAACACGTGGAGTAAATAGCTATTGTTGGAACGATAGAAGAGTAGAAAGAAGTATTAACATCATAAAGATAAAAAGTTTGTTTGTTTGGGAACAAATTGATGATGTTTTAAAGAAATATCATAAAATCAATAAAGTAGAACAATGGGGTCGACGAATGAGCGATACATGTCGTTATGTAGCCATGTAAAATGTATTGAGGTTCATGTCACAACCAAGATTAATTTATGAGTCTTGAATATTCGTCATTTGCTTCTATAAGCCACGCGAAAATAATTAAATAGGATCTTGTCGAAATGAACCGAATCGCAGGTGTTGGGCGCATTAGAAATGGAAAGGAACCTTGTCGAAGTAGGTAAAATAATTATTTTCTTGTATAAGGTTTCGTCCTTGCGCAGATTACACATTACGGCGTGTACAAGGAATTTACATCATCATCCGAGCTTTTTCTTCTCCACTTTGCCCCATCTTCGGCATCCTTACGTCGTAAGCGTACGGCATAAAGAACGCAATGCGTGGCCAGTGAGCTTCGAAAACATATTTCTAGAATTCTCCGTTTTCGGTCCTACTGATTCTCATTTACTATAACCACGTAAAGTGATGTTAAAATGGTTAATTGCTTTATAGGTCCTGTTCGCGGTAACTGGATACGTGTTCACATTCAAAGAAGCCCCTGAGAGCATGAAAGCGGTGATGACAGCCGCCTACCTGCTTACTGAGGCCGTGGGGAACGTCATCATTATCATCATCACCAGGCTGTTCACTAACTATGCACAGGTACCGCACTCATTTCAAAGTTACGACTGAAGTTTGCGATGGTTACACATTATTATAGATACTCTTCCTGTTAATTTCCTGTCATTATTTCTACTTCTCTTGGTTCACTTCGCTTGGTTTTCACTATCTTTGCAGGTTAGTATGTTGGCACGCATGTCATCCTGAACGACGTTAAGCCATAGCTTCTTGGGCCTGCATCTCCCCTTGCGGAGAAGGCATAACCCCGAACTTTTGTTCCCTTCGTAGTTTGCCGGTCTGCGCGAGACGTTGCCACACCATCTGGCAGCTTATCTGCGATATCATGGAAGCCAAGGCACCGAATGTGGGCGCTGCGAACTCCAAATCCATTTCTTGTCATTATCCTAAAACCAGTAGAGATAACTTCTAGTCATATTATTCCCATCATTTTTCAGGAGACTCAGTCCTTCATATATACAGGAATGATGTTGGTGGCCGTATGTGCGCTGATGCATCTGTCGCGCGGCTACAGGCTGCGCGCGCCGGCGCGGGAGTGCCGCAGCAACAGCGAAGTATTGTACCTGCAAGTGAAGCGCACTGAAGACCTTTTAGATAGTTAATAAAATATTTATGTACGTAATCCATGTTATTCTTTTTCTAATTTGTCCTGAGAGTTTTATCATGTAGAATTTTTATTTATGTATAGTATTAAAGTAACTAAACTAGTCTTTACTGCGGTAGATATACGGCATTACACCACTTAACCAACTCCGTAACGAGTACATCCGTGGTAGCCTTCAACGATCGACAGGCACCTAACACTGCAACCGCTCCCGTTAGATTGCTGATGTCCTGGTCGATAGTGGCCGCTTTTCATCAGGTGGAACGTCTGACCGTGTGCCACCCAATAGGGAGTACGAGGTATAGTGGATAAGATTGACAAGGCTTGCCTGCGCTGTTTGTGATAATTTTATTGGAAATAGATGCCCAACCTGCCGGCATCAGGACAGAGTGCCCGCGGGAGGTCCAATAAGCAATGGATTGACAACGCCGAGTCGGATGCGAGGGCCAACGGCTCCCGCGAACCTCATCTAGGCGACCGGACGAAGTGGAGAAGAAAGAATAAGAAAGCGGCAAAACCGGTAATGATCGTTTGGATGATGATGATGAGTCCAGACTTGTACATCCGACAAAACCAATCAAGTAACAGGAAATAATCAAATACATCTATATAAACTGTTATATAGAAGTCTTTGGTAAGACTATGTTGGAGTTCCAATGGCTTTTATACGCTAAACCCTCGTCGAAGTATGAAATAAAGTAATACATTACTAACATAATTTCAATTTACTTATCACGAAACAAGTTATCAGGTCGACATTAAAAATAATCGCCTGAATATTTTAAAACGCGCCTGCATTTATAATTGCTTTGACCAAATTTCAGGCGCGATCCTTCCACTTCGCGAGAGTGAAATTCCAGGGGACTTGTTATCATTTAATATTGATGAGCTTGGACTCTTTCGCGTGGACCAGATTTCTTATTTTGCCGTCCCTACATTTTTTATATCTAGGGAAGTACTGTTACCACTCTCGTTTATCTCCTTTCCTTGGAAGTTAAAACCGAAAATATTTGTTCGCGGTAACTAATTGTACAATTTTGTGTTTCCAGGTCTATGGCCCACCACCTATGGTCCTACCAACCTCTTGATCATACGGTCCGCGCTAGACCGAATCACTGGAGGTGCGAACAGTACTTGCATGTGGCTCTTTTCCACACGCGCACAGCTTGACTCCCTAAAAGTTTTTTTGTCCTATTTGTATCCACTCTCCCCTTTTTGGGGCTCAGGAACGGTGCCGCTGATCTCCAATCGCATGATACCACCCTCTAGAATGACGTCACAGAATATCCGAAATGCATGTTGTGACGTAATTACAGAGGGGTGGGATCATGCTATTGGAGATCGGCGGTGTCGCTGCAGACAGCACAAATAACATTGTCGCTGCCGTCAGCGCCATCTACTTGAAACACCTTAGTTGCCGCCACACAACCTTCTAGGTCTAGAAGGACTTGTGCTTCGTTTGCACAATAAATGACAAAATAATGAACTATACCTACGCATATTTTTAACGGTCGGTGGACAACGAGCAACCGTGTCACCTGATGGAAAGTGATCACTTCAGCCCATGGTCACCCGCAAAACCCAGGGAGCCGCGAATGCTTGGCCGGCCTTTGACAGGAATAGGCTCCTTTCTTGAAGGTTTCGATGTCGAAACGGTCTGGAAACACCACTGCAGGAAGCTTTTTCCATAGCTCCGTATAAGCTCGAATAGAATCTTAATGATGGGGTAACAGGATGGACTCCATCTTGTTCGGCAGGTTCACCGAACTTCATACTATAAGGGTTCGGTGACCCTGTCGACTGCGATGAAGTGCAGATAGTTTTTGTTTTTGTAGTTTTAAACTTGTTTGTTGTAACTAATTTTGTTTTGTCTTAAAATGTAAAAGAGTTTAAAAACTTGTTTCAGTACCTAATTTTACTTTGTTACAATAGCCTATGAACCTGTGTTGTCTGACAATAAAGTAAACAGGGTATAAGCCTCGCAATCCAGCGGGGCAACGCGGCCAGCCTTCCGGGCACATTCCCGCATTCAGTGGACTTGGGGCAAATATTTTACCTATTTAGGTAATTTAGAGTAAGGTAAAGTGTTGGGTAGTTTTAATATGTAATTTCGTGTTGTTTATGTGTTATGTTTAAGTTGTAAATATTGTTAATAATAAAAAATAGGTCACATAGTTTCATTAATATGAAGTATTTTTATTTTTCAATTCGTGAGGTCATGGATCTCTCAGCCATCATCTTGCGTTATAAAGTGACAAAGACCTGCACGTACATGATTCAATTTATTTACCATATCTAAGCCTGCAAGTTTGTAAAACAATTAACTAATAAAGTTATATTTGCCACCACGTTTGCATGATTAAACATTTACCAACGTAGTTGCGTGGAAGATAATAGTTGGTGAAATAATGAAATAAATAATCTTAATTAAAAAGAAACTCGTAAGACGACAGATAGTCGACGCAGTAACTTATCAGACAATATACGAGATACCTACATGCTGAGGAAAGTCAAAGAAAAACAATATATATCTACATCGTTCTCTTGGCTCAATGATTTAGTTCTGGTTGAGCCTCCGCCAGATATGACTGTTTGCTGAACTAATACACGCGTCTATTCTAACACTATAAACTTGCAATCGTGGTGATTGCACCACGATTGCAATTTATTGTAATTTAATTTATCATACAGTAGTTGGTTTTGTCGCTCAGTTCCAAATCATCACCATCATCTAGAACCCGTTGTAGTCTACAACACAGTAACATCTAATTGCTTGCCAAAAACATACATAGAATAGTAAAATATACATTAAAGAATCGTGTCTCCTCAAGAAAATTAGTGGAAGGTTCTGTCATACTCTTCACACTTGGTTGGGACTGGCAGAAAACTTACGCTGCTGCTAATTTTCTAAATATGGGCAAGGAATTGGAGAAAGATGCTTCTTACACGGATTTGCGATCGCCGCAGCCGGTGCGTACCTGTTCTCTGTATTATGGATTCGGATAAAGAATGCTTAAGATAAATCAGAGGAAGAGAAGAGATGAGATGTGTTTCAGATCAGTGCAGTGGATATTTTCCTTGTTAGTAAACAGGACTTACAGTGTCCTTGTTTTTGGTTCTAGGATCAAAATAAAAGGTTTCCAAGAGTCGTTGTGTTGATAATCATCGCAGAATTTTGTGAGCGTTTCTCTTTTTCCGGCATGAGAGGTAAGCTATGAAACTAAATCCTTCTACTAGGTTAATTATGGTATTACAAACGTCCATAGGCTGTGGTGAGTGGTTACCATCAGGCAAGCTTGTTTGCTACCAAGTGATATACATTTTCTTTTCTACTTCGCTACTTATGAATAAAGCTGCTTTCTATTTTATAAGCTACTTCTGGACCTAATTGGAAAAGTTATTTTGCAGCATTTCTGACGCTGTATTTGAGGAGCAAACTGGGATATACGGATGAGAGTGCAACCGAGATGTATCATATATTCAGTACTTTCGTGTATGTATTCCCGATTTTCGGAGGCATATTGGCTGACAATTATCTCGGCAAATACAGGTACCTACCGATATTATATGGCTAGAAGCATCGACTTGTCAGGAATAAAAATAGGATTGTAACTCCCTGTAGCAATTCATAGTTGTGAAGCTCGATCAAGTTCTGCCACGTAGGTTGGGCCCATAACCTAAAATTAATAAGCTGTTGCTCTCTTTATTCCAGGACAATACTTTACATGCTATTCGTTTATGCGGGGGGCAATATGTTGGTTGCTATTACGGCTATTCCACCGCTGCGGTTACCTGGAAGGTGAGTACCTTTAAAAATCTTATAAAATGAAAAGTGAAATTCCTGTAGGCAATGCATGACATGAGATAATGAATTAGCAAAGAGGAACGAGGAAAAGTGTTGGAAACATCACACTGCGTGACACTAGTCTTCCCATATATATCCAAGCTTAATATTTCGAGCTTTTCCGATAATGAGATGATGTCAACTACAGTTATTTACTAAGTTAGATTAGCAAAATGATCTGGCAAGACAGTGCACATCTTTAAGGTCAGAATGCATAGGCTATTGGACGTGCTCTATACGTAGATATGCACCACCAGGTAATAATCATCATCACAGCCCATAACAGTCCACGGCTGGCCTTGGAGCCTCTCTCACGAAAGGGGAGGTTATGGCCATAATCTCCGCGCTTGACAGGCGGGTTAGAGATCGTAGTATTATGAACATAACAATGGAAAACTTGCTGCCCAATTTCCAGCCTACGGAGACTCTAAATCTTTTGCCTCGAAAACATGAGTCGTCTTATACGACACCCACGAGTATAAGGGGTTGGTGCTATTCTACTGTGCCGGCGGCGGCTGCCAGGTACTACTCGGAACAGAATAAAGTTTGTCAAAATTAGTGGTCTATTGACAGGCACTAAAAATGATGCACCATGTTTTAAAACTTTCACTAGAGAACACACAGATAATAACAAGAAAGTCCCAGACTCATAGATTAATTAATAATTCGATACTGGAACGTGTTCATAACATTTGTTTACTTCCCGTCTCTAGTAGATCCATCGTGGAAATAGAGACAGGAAGAAGATTTTTAAATACACTTTACAGCTCCCTAAAGTTTAAGGCACATATGCATACCCTTGTAAAACCTCCAAAATTCCTTAACCTGATTTCAGACTCTGCACGATGATCGGACTATTCCTAATAACAGTGGGCACTGGAGGCATCAAACCTTGCGTCACATCATTCGGTGGGGACCAGTTCAAGCTTCCACAGCAAGAAAAACAACTGTCGGCATATTTTAGTGTTTTATTTTGCGTAATCTGTATTGGCAGCTTAATTGCAAAGACTGTGTCTCCAATTCTGAGAACAGAAGTACACTGTTTTGGCGATAAGGACTGCTACTCCTTGGCTTTTGGAGCTCCGGTGTTTGTTATTTTTGTGTCTATAGGTGAGTTAAATGGCACTGTTATGTTTTATTTCACAATCACATGCTTTAATTTTAAACCATCCACTAATTTTGAGGCTGAAGTCCCACAAACCGGTTGGTAGATACTCAATATTTTCTGCCTAAAGTTAAGGGTAGGGGTACCCTTGTGAGAGTGTGAAGTACAAAGATTTTAACATACACATATAAGGGTGAAAGTATACTGCGCATATATTACATTATTTGACATTATTTTACAGCGGTATTCGTTAGCGGCAAAAAACAATACTTAATAAAGAAACCAGCTACGAACATTATGTTTGATTTCGTCAAATGTGTTTCAGTAAGTACTCAGTAGTTACTTATGGGTCAAAATAAAACCCATGATGCAAATAAGTGTGTGTGGGTGTAGCCCCTGAAAGGATCTTGCAAAACAACCGTTTTTTGTCACAATAAGGTTGAAAAATATTTCAATATTTGTCCTTCAAAAATTAAGCCATGGAGCAAATTAGGTACCTATTACTTACTAATAAACGCGTAGTAACCGAGCAGGAAACGTGCAGCCATCGAATAGCTTTGACTAGAGCGGTTTATAAACGTACTGCGAACCCTAGCGGTGCGGAGTGCGGACGTTACGCTGTGACCTGACGGACCCAGTGCGTTTGTTGTTCAGACGCTATCAGGTGACTAGGTGGGCGCTGCGTGTTTGCTGTTTGAACGCTACACGGTGACGGGAAGATAAAAATAAGCATTCTGTTATTGGTATAAATCGATGAAGTTTCAAGGATGAATGCGAGGCGCGGAAGCACTTTTCAAACAAACTTTAAAAAAAAAATTGTGCTCCCTGGCCCGCGCCCCCCTTCCATACCCGAAATAATCCCACAACGTCCCCCTCCCGCCAACTTGATCGCGGGCGATACACCAGTTGTGTTGTAGATCTATAGAATAAAATGCAGGCATTAGAGGTTAACCTCTAGACACTAGTCGCCTTTGACGATACAATATTCAACCTTTACCTTGTTAATATTCTAGCTCGGATTGAAGAATGCTGTGCTAAAGCGCAATGGGGATGCCCACTGGCTGGACAGCACAAGACATAAATACGACCACCGCCTGATCAAGGACATCAAGAAGACACTCTCAATATTGTTGATATTCACTGTGTTGCCTGTCTTCTTCGCTCTGGGGGATCAGATGGTGAGTAATTCTTCTATTCTTCTTAGAAAAGAATCGGTATTTAACATAGGTTCATTACCGTAGAAGTTGTGCATCAAGCTAGAAAGCTATTTATTGATAAATATTTTGCAAAAATTCCATTACTTATCGACTATTGCGTAGGAAAATTGTCTATACGCATCTGGTTTTCAACTGTGCAGGTTTTGTATGATCTATTACGCTGGCCCTTTTCCGCCTTTGGGGCACAAGACAGATTGTGACAAGAATATGACAGATGTTTCTCCGCTGTCATACAGATATCGGATACCTCAGTCGGCTGTAAATATCATATAAGTACATCAGCTACTTAGTTCCGGTTTTCTATTTACTCACAAGCGCGTGGTATGCGAGAGAGGCGTTTATTACTTACAACCTTGCTGAAAAAGAAAACATGTTGGCGTTAATGTCCCAGTTGTCCTCTCGGAGGGCCCGCCTTGACCATGATTCAGGACTTAGCAAATCAGGTATTTACGGTGGAGCGACTGCCATCTGACCTCCAGTACCTTGCTACCAGGTGAACCTGACCACATTGGATCATGGTTGAATGTATAACCAGAATGTGCAGGTTTCATCGCGATGTTTTTGCTCACGTAGGAGCATCTGTTAGTGTTCAACTAATGTACATAACTTAGAAAAGAGTCATTGGTACATGGCCGCATCGGGTTACGATTGATACGAAACCGGTACTTCTTGCTTACGAGTCGGATACCTTAACCGCTCAGCCACTGACACTTCTTGCTTTCCGCTTATCACTATGATAATAATCAGCAAGAAATTAAAAGACATATTCTCTCCTAGGGTTCGCGCTGGACGCTGCAGGCCACCAAGATGCACGGAGGCTTCGGGTTCATCACCGTGAAGCCCGATCAGATACAGACCATCGGTCCGTGGTTCTTCCTCGTCATGGTACCTGTAATGGAAAAGCTATGCCTCCGCGATACCACATGTTTGTCCTGTAAACATACCTACATTTTAAAGGCTCATACTTAACGAACAATTAATCTGCGGAGCGGCCACTGTGAACAGGAATTAGTCGGAGTCTCGGTTCCCAGGCAAGCCAACTGCCAGTATTTGTAGCCTCGGTAGAAAATGTCGATGCGAATGTTCCTGCTTTGGGCTAAAACTATAAAATCTGACAGAGAGGCATTCGACACATGTATTTTATAAACTTTCCATTCCTACTTTGTTATGTGTCTCTCGATGATTCGGATCATTGCAACTATGTTAGTATATCCATTAGGATCGCATTTTCTTATTAAATGTTATTGTTTCATTGTTATTCCAGTACGTGTACCCATTCCTGGAGAGTCACAACATCCTGAAGAACCCTCTGCATAAGCTAACGGTCGGTGGTGTACTGGCCGCTGTTGCCTTCGTAGCATCAGCCGTTGTCGAGATTTACCTTAAAGTAAGTAACTGAGAGTTCTTTTTGTATTGGTAGATTTATTTTCGCTGCCCATGTTTGGAAATCAGAAATGTACACATTAATTTCATTAGTAAAGAGCCTTAGTGCCGATGCACATTGAAGAGGTGCGCCGCGCGGCGCACTGCAAGATAGGGGCAAAACCCGCAATCCAAGCCCGAAATGTTAGCTCTGATGTATCAATTTTTTCTACTTCTTTTTTTAATTTGCCCTCATCGTGCAGCGTGCGGCGCGATTACAGTAGATGTCAACATGAGACGTCAAATTTGACTGTTTCTTTTTACCAACAGTTCCAATTTTTCCTCCTTATGTGACATAGTTCACTCACATATCTGTCTACCTTTTTTAAGTACAGATATAACGCGTGTGAATAAAATAGGAAGTCGACCTAGTCAAAAAAATTTTAACCGCTGATGTGTGAGCCCCTCCCCTTTTTCTGATTGTGTACCAATATCGTATTCGTTTTGTTTTCGTGGTCCTTTTGTCATCCCGAATTATAAATATAGCATGTTTGGTTCTGGAACACTAGTTTCTAATGAGAAATAATAGTGCTAGTCAAGATATGTTTTGAATGACAGCTGTCAAACTTTTGAACGATCGCTCCTAGAACATTAGTTCCTGAAGAGAAATGATAGTGCTCATCAAAATCTACATTTCGGATGACAGCTGTTAAACTTTATGCTGTGGTAACTCTGAAGCGATCGCTCCTAGAACATTAGTTCCTGAAGAGAAATGATAGTGCTTGTCAAGATCTACATTTCGAATGACAGCTGTCAAACTTAAAACTGTAATAACTCTGAAACTATTGGTCCTAGAACACTATTTCCTAAATAGAAATGATAGTGCTCGTCGAGATCTACATTTCGGTTGACAGCTGTCAAACCTAAAATTGTAATAACTCTGAAACGATCGCCCCTAGAACACTAGTTCCTGAAGATAAATGATAGTACTCGTTAAGATCTACATTTCGGATGACAGCTGTCAAACTTAAAATGGTAATGACTCTAAAGCTATTGGTCTTACAACACTAGTTCCTAAAGAGAAATGATAGTGCTTGTCGAGATCAACATTCTTTTAAAAAAATTCTTTGAATGACACACATTCATTCGGTCACGCCTTTCTCCCGTAGGGGTAGGCAAAGACCACATTGTTCCACTTGCTACGGTCCTGACAAATCTCTGTGGCTTCTTCATACATACATAGACTGTTAACTTCATTACCCTTCCTTGGCTTCCTCGTAGTCAGGTAAAAAGTATCAGTTATCATAGTATTCAGGGAAGACCAATCGAGGTGGTCCAATTTCTATACATATTTATGATGTTATACATTTTAGTAAAAAAAAAGGCAACATTCGCGTTTCATACATTTTTAGATCAAAAATGTAAATGTATTTTGTTCTATTGTTATAATCTTTTAGAATAGAGATACTTAGTACTTACTGTACGTCCAGTGGTACATAGTGGTGGTGGTGGGCGTACAGGTTTGGCACCATAGTAAAAAATGATAGAAACTGTATGCTGTATCTGAAAATTGCATAACATTTTTCAGTGTTTTCAAAAATTTCCATTCTCTTTTTAAGCGAGTTTGGATTAAAACACTGAAAGTGCCGGCAATTATGCAATTTTCAGATACAGCATACATATTCTATCATTTTTTACTACGGTGCCAAACCTGTACGCCCACCACCACCTCTATGTACCACTGGGCGTACAGTAGGTACTAAGTATCGCTATTCTAAAAGCCGTCGGACCGTCGGACGTGCAGATTTGACGTTATAGTAAACAATGTCAAGAACTGTTTTCTCTTTTGGAAACTAATAATTTTGTTCTGGCCTACACTTAGATTTTTGATCTAAAAATGTATTTTTTTTTTTTTTTTTTTTATGTTATCCGGCAGACAAACAGGCATGCGGGCCACCTGATGGAAAGTGGTCACCGCCGCCTATGGACATCAGAATCACCAGGGGTGCTACCAATGCGTTGCCCGCCACTAAGGAGACCTCTAATATACCTCTTGAACGATCCCATGTCATAGACCAAAGGAAACACCGTTGCTGGGAGCTCATTCCACAGCCGAATCGTACGAGCGAGAAACGTTCTTTCGAATCTTCGCGTGGACACCACTAGAGGGTCCACGTAATGGGGATGAGTACCCAGCCCACGGCGGGTGGTGCGATTGCGGAATTGTGCTGTGGGCACCAGATCAAATAATTCCTCAGAACACTCCCCATTGTACAGCCGGTAGAACACACACAGGGAGCCAAAGTCCCTTCGATCAGCCAGTGGTTCCAACTTGCCTGTCAGTACGGTATCGTCGACAATTCGTACGGCGCGCCTCTGTATAGAATCCAAGTGATTAAGCAGGTCGGCGGTTTCCCCGGCCCAAAGATGGGAACAATACTCCATATGTGGCCGCACCTGTGCCTTATACAGCAACAGGCGCTGTTCTGGGGTGAAGTATCGCTTAGACCGGTTAAGCACACCAAGTTTTTTCGAGGCTAGTTTAGCCTTGCACTCCAGGTGACTTCGGAACCGTACGTCGTCTGATATGTCGACACCAAGGATCCCGATACTTTTTGAGATGGAGAGGGATGTTCCTTGGAACTGCGGCACCATGACAAAAGGATCCTTTTTGGCGGAAAATGCGCAGACCTGCGTCTTAGAGGGGTTGAATTCCACCAGGTTCAATCTGCCCCAGTGAGCAACTTGCTCCAAGGAGTGTTCAATCTCTGACACAAGTCTTATTCGGCTTTCCGACACCACGGAACGAGGGATATTCGCACGGCCAGTATAACGAGCGTCTGCAGTACTGTCATCTGCATAGCAATTAATACTGGGAGTATTCAGCATATCATTGATATGCAGAAGAAACAGCGTGGGAGACAGCACTGAACCTTGGGGTACTCCAGCATTAATACTCTTGGTATCGGAGCAGCATCCGTCGACAACGACTTGGATACTCCGCCCAGACAGAAAGCTGGATACCCAATTGCAGAGTCCCTCGGGGATACCGTACTTCGGGAGTTTTGTTAGCAGTGCCCTGTGCCAGACCCGATCAAATGCCTTGGCTATATCAAGACTGACAGCCAGAGCCTCCCCCTTGCTCTCAACAGCCTCAGCCCACCGGTGTGTTAGGTACACAAGAAGGTCACCATCTGAGCGACCATGACGGAAGCCATATTGACGGTCACTGATCAGCTGGTGATCCTCGAGGTATCCAAGGAGCTGGATATTTATGACCCGCTCCATCACCTTAGAGAGCAAGGAGGTTACCGCTATAGGCCTGTAATTTGATGGGTCTGAATTGTCACCCTTCTTGGGTATCGGGTGCACATGGGCTAACTTCCACGAAGACGGCACCGTTCCTGAGGTGTAGGAAAGCTTAAATAGGCGCATTAACACGGAAGACAACTCGGGAGCACACTTTTTAAGAACGATAGCCGGAATGCCATCAGGTCCACTGGACTTCCGGATGTCTAGGGAGAGAAGCACACGTCTTATGATTTTTTGGGTGAAACGAACCTCGGGCATGATGCCCTCGCACCGAGAGATGGTAGGCGGTGCAGCTCCCCCATCATCCAGAGTTGAGTTATGAGCAAAGAGATTACCCAAGAGATCGGCTTTCTCCTTTGCTATGTGGGCCAATTGGTCATCCGGCTTGCGCAAAGGTGGAAAGGTGGTCCGACAAAAGTTCCCCTCGACAGCTTTGGAGAGAGACCAAAAAGCACGGCTCCCAGAGGGGTAGCTGATTAGTTTCTCTCCAATTCCACCGATGAATTTGTATTTTGCTCCGGCCAATGCCCTTTTTGTAGACCTCGATACAGCATTGTACTTTTTCCTCAAAATGTGGGTATTAGGGTCCTTTTGGGCCCGAGCCACTGTCCAGGCACGAAAAGCATCATGCTTGAGGCGAGTTGCCTCAGCACTAGGCCTGTCGTACCAGGGCTGACTCTTGCCGCCGAGACGGACTACAGAGGACGGGATAAAACACTCCATTCCCTGCAGTATGACATCAGCTACAGCGGCAGCACAGATGTTGGTGTCATTTGAGGAAAAGCAAAGCCGTATCCACGGGTACGACGCAAAGAATTCTCGCAATCCATCCCAATCTGCTGAACCATAATGTCATACCTTGCGTGACCCACTGGGGCGAGCCCGTTCGGGTATAGCAAGAGGCGCCTCGGAACGGACCAGGCAGTGGTCTGATGTCCCAAGAGGAGCATCAACGGACACCTGATAACCGTCTGGGTGGGTGGTAAGCAGAAGGTCTAA
Organism: Blastobasis adustella; assembly: GCA_907269095.1. Lineage (NCBI taxonomy): Eukaryota > Metazoa > Arthropoda > Insecta > Lepidoptera > Blastobasidae > Blastobasis > Blastobasis adustella. The sequence continues at coordinate 13,097,439 of OU026131.1, forward strand.
CAAAGAAGGATCACGGCCCACAACATCCGGTAAGTAGGTGGGTTCTGATACCAGTTGCAACAGACCATGGGCCAGAGAAAATTCATGGGCGGACCTCCCGGCTGGGTTGGTAGGACGGCTTGACCCTAGCCACTCAGTGTGGTGACCGTTAAAATCTCCTAGGACCACCAACTCGGCGGAAGGATACCGCTCAAAGACTTTGTCGGTAGCGCATTGTATGTGCTCGAAAAACCGATTTGTCTCACCTACGCCGTGACGGTTGTTGTATAGGCATGCGTAGACACGGTATAGACCCCCCTGTTCTACGCACACCCACACCACAGATTCGTCACTTAGTTCTATGGCATTAAGACGTCGACAGCAGATATCACCTCTGACGAATAGGCACACACCAGCGCGAGGTAAAAACCTATGTTCCAGCTTGTATCCAGGATAGTGGAGATACGAAGTGTCAGCCGGAGGTGATATCTGCGTTTCCGTCAGGAAAAGTAGGGCGGGCTTCGCCGTCTCTAGGTGGTGATGTACGGCGTTCAGATTGGAGTGTAGACCCCTGATATTACAAAAGTCCACTCGAAGTGTGGAAAGGGGTGCCGCTGAGAGAACCTTACTTTTATTTTTCCTTGCCATTTGTGATAGTATTATAGGTGGGGATGTAAAGGAGTGCTGTAACATCGGCATCCAGCAGGGCAAGGACGTTTTGCTACTGAACGCTGCAGAGGGAAGGGTTGTGTGAAAAGCTGGCACGGGGGACGGAAGGGCCCCCGATCCCCCCCGAATATGCCTGCCGGGTCCACTCCGGTCTCCTACCCCGGCACGACAGACATCTTCGGGTTTTTTCGCACAGTTGGCGGGACAGCCTCCCGGGCCGGAGATTAAAAGTGATGCCCGGGTTCGGGTCCCCTACTAACTGGCGGGCGGCCAGCGACGAGCCGTTTCATCGGGTCTCCCTGGCCCCCGCGCCAACCTGTCACGCCCAACCCTCTAACATGTCCAACACAAAACTGGGACCTACAGGATACCAATATTACAGCACTCGGACGAGGGGGAATGGCTCACGGAGTACTCTGACGGAACACAGCCCAGAGGGTGCTTAGCGCCATGCAGACTCATCTCCGTGGGTGGTCGCTAACCATTCGGGCCGAGGCCCTACCACCAAGCAATTTCGGCTGCACTCTTCGCACCACCCGGGAGTCACGTGTAGGGTCTCTAGGGTATAGCCTACGGACGTGGTGCAGCAAGACCCCCAATGAAATGCGGTGCGTATGAAACGCGAATGTTGCTTTTTTTAAACTAAAAAGTACAACATCATAAATATGTGAAGAAATTTGATCACCTCGATTGGTCTTCCCCGAATACTAAGATAACTGAGAATTTTTACCCGACTTCGAGGAAGCCAAGGAAGGGTAATGAAGTTAACAGTCTATGTATGAAGAACTCACAGAGATTTGTCCGGACCGTAGCAAGTGAAACAATGTGGTCTCTGCCTACCCCTACGGGAGAAAGGCGTGACCGAATGAATGTGTGTCATTCAGAGAATTTCTTTACAAGAATGTTTATCTAGACAAGCACTATCATTTCTCTCTAGGAAGTAGTGTTGTAGGACCAATAGTTTTAGAGTCATTACCATTTTAAGTTTGACAGCTGTTATTCGAAATGTAGATCTTGACGAGTACTATCATTTATCTTCAGGAACGAATGTTTAAGGAGCGATCGTTTTAGAGTTATTACAGTTTCAAGTTTGATAGCTGTCATCGGAAATGTAGATCTCGACGAGCACTATCTTTTCTCTTTAGGAACTAGTGTTCTAGAATCAATAGTTTTAGAGTTATTACAGTTTTAGGTTTGACAGCTGTCATCCGAAATGTAGATTTTAATGAGCACTATCATTTCTCTTCAGGAACTAATGTTCTAGGAGCGATTGTTCAAAAGTTTGACAGCTGTCATTCGAAACGTAGATCTTGACTAGCACTATTATTTCTCTTTAGAAACTAGTGTTCCAGAACCAAACACGCCATATTTATAATTCGAGATGACGAAAGGACCACGATAACGAAACGAATACGATATTGGTACAGAATCAGAAAAAGGGGAGGGGCTTACACATCAGCGGCCAAAATTTGTTTGACTAGGTCGACTTCCTATTTCATTTACACGCTTTATATCTGTACTTAAAAAAGGTAGACAGATATATGTGAGTGAACTATGTCACATAAGGAGGAAAGATTCGAACTGTTGGTAAAAAGAAACAGTCAAATTTGACGTCTCATGTTGACATCTACTGACATCGCGCCGCACGCTGCACGATGGGGGCAAATTAAAAAAAATGTAGAAAAAGTTCATACATCGGAGCTAACATTTCGGGCTTGGATTGGGGATTTTGCCCCTATCTTGCAGTGCGCCGCGCGGCGCACCTCTTCAATGTGAACCGGCACTTAGGTTTCAACCTGTGCCATTCACATCTTGCAAGGTGGCATCAGTGGTACTACGTCCGAACGGGGCACTGACTGCTGGCTTCAATCTTTTGTGTTTCTGTATTCGATTATAATTAAGATGTATCAATACTCGTACACATTCCTTTGTTTTCATTTTCCATATTTTGTTGCAGACGACATATCCTCACCTGCCTCAGCCGGGCTTTTCTCAATTAAGGATATTCAATGGGAATCCTTGTCCAATATCGTTATACAGCACAGAGAATATAAATTATACAATTCCTTCACTATCTTTCTTTGAAAAGAAAGATATTATAGTTGATGGATATAAAAAATTAAACTTGTCGTTGAGTGGTAATTGCATTGAGCAGAGAGAAGAGATATTTCTCCTAAACGAAAATACAGCTAATTCTTTCTATATTGAGGGTGCTAAATTACACAATTTTGTAGACAAGGTGGACAAAAGCAAATCTGGTTTACCAGTCGTCAGGTAACTAAGTACAGAACGACTATATCGATCTAAGACAAAACAAATTACAACTACCAATAAAATACTACTTTCTTTGATGTGAAGAGAAAATAAAGAATATTTTTATTTTTTTTATTCAGATTCTTAGTTTCAACTAAAATGAATGCGACAGCCATAATGCATATTTATGATAAAAGAAGAAAAGAGGTAATGGCCCTAACCTCAGGTGTATCTAAACAAATAGAGATGTTTGCTTCAACTTATTCTTTAATAGCTGGTAATGATACTATAAGAGAGCAAATATTAATGGACAGTGGAGGGGTCTACACCATTTTGATAGATGAGACCCAAATTGACTACGTAAGTATCTCTTCACGTGATAATCGATCATCATCTAGGTATTTAAAATTGAACAGAAAATAAATCTGAAGCAAAAGTTGTTTTATTTCTAACTATTTTAATATTATTCATACGATACTACTTAATTGAAATAACTGTTTTCATTGCAGAAATCGAATATTCTAATAATCACAGAAGCAAACTCAATAACTATGGCATTATTGTTACCTCAATATTTTATCATGGCGCTTGCAGAGGTAAGAATTTTATTTTATCACAGACCGAAAATTACAACATTACGTAATGTAGTGCATGTGGAAACACGTGGAGTAAATAGCTATTGTTGGAACGATAGAAAAGTAGAAAGAAGTACTAACATCATAAAGATAAAAAGTTTGTTTGTTTGGGAACAAATTGATGATGTTTTAAAGAAATATCATAAAATCAATAAAGTAGAGCAATGGGGTCGACGAATGAGCGATACGTGTCGTTATGTAGCCATGTAAAATGTATTGAGGTTCATGTCACAACCAAGATTAATTTATGAGTCTTGAATATTCGTCATTTGCTTCTATAAGCCACGCGAAAATAATTAAATAGGATCTTGTCGAAATGAACCGAATCGCAGGTGTTGGGCGAATCAGAAATGGAAAGGAACCTTGTCGAAGTAGGTAAATGAATTATTTTCTTGTATAAGGTTTCGTCCTTGCGCGGATTACACATTACGGCGTGTACAAGGAATTTACATCATCATCCGAGCTTTTTCTTCTCCACTTTGCCCGATCTTCGGCATCCTTACGTCGTAAGCGTACGGCATAAAGAACGCAATGCGTGGCCAGTGAGCTTCGAAAACATATTTCTAGAATACTCCGTTTTCGGTCCTACTGATTCTCATTTACTATAACCACGTAAAGTGATGTTAAAATGGTTAATTGCTTTATAGGTCCTGTTCGCGGTAACTGGATACGTGTTCACATTCAAAGAAGCCCCTGAGAGCATGAAAGCGGTGATGACAGCCGCCTACCTGCTTACTGAGGCCGTGGGGAACGTCATCATTATCATCATCACCAGGCTGTTCACTAACTATGCACAGGTACCGCACTCATTTCAAAGTTACAACTGAAGTTTGCGATGGTTACACATTATTATAGATACTCTTCCTGTTAATTTCCTGTCATTATTTCTACTTCTCTTGGTTCACTTCGCTTGGTTTTCACTCTCTTTGCAGGTTAGTATGTTGGCACGCATGTCATCCTGAACGACGTTAAGCCATAGCTTCTTGGGCCTGCATCTCCCCTTGCGGAGAAGGCATAAGCCAAAGTTTTGTTCCCTCCGTAGTTTGCCGGTCTGCGCGAGACGTTGCCACACCATCTTGCAGCTTATTTGCGATATCATGGAAGCCAAGGCACCGAATGTGGGCGCTGCGGACTCCAAATCCATTTCTTGTCATTATCCTAAAACCAGTAGAGATAACTTCTAGTCATATTATTCCCATCCTTTTTCAGGAGACTCAGTCCTTCATATATACAGGAATGATGTTGGTGGCCGTATGTGCGCTGATGCATCTGTCGCGCGGCTACGGGCTGCGCGCGCCGGCGCGGGAGTGCCGCAGCAACAGCGAAGTATTGTACCTGCAAGTGAAGCGCACTGAAGACCTTTTAGATAGTTAATAAAATATTTATGAACATAATCCATGTTGTTATTTTTCTAATTTGTCCTGAGAGTTTTATCATGTAGAATTTTTATTTATGTATAGTATTAAAGTAACTACACTAGTCTTTACTGCGGTGCATATACGGCATTACACCACTTAACTAACTCCGTAACGAGTACATCCGTGGTAGCCTTCAACGATCGACAGGCACCTAACCCTGCAACCGCTCCCCTTAGATTGCTGATATCCTGGTCGACAGTGGCCGCTTTTCATCAGGTGGAACGTCTGACCGTGTGCCACCCAATAGTGAGTAAGAGGTATCGTGGATAAGATTGACAAGGCTTGCCTGCGCTGTTTGTGATAATTTTATTAGAAATAGATGCCTAACCTGCCGGCATCAGGACAGAGTGCCCGCGGGAGGTCCAATAAGCAATGGATTGACAACGCCGAGTCGGATACGAGGGCCAACGGCTCCCGCGAACCTCATCTAGGCGACCGGACGAAGTGGAGAAGAAAGAATAAGAAAGCGGCAAAACCGGTAATGATCGTTTGGATGATGTTGATCAGTCCAGACTTGTATATCCGACAAAACCAATCAAGTAAGAGGAAATAATCAAATACATATATATATAAACTGTTATATAGAAGTCTTTGGTAAGAATATGTTGGAGTTCCAATGGCTTTTATACGCTAAACCCTCGTCGAAGTATGAAATAAAGTAATACATTACTAACATAATTTCAATTTACTTATCACGAAATAAGTTATCAGGTCGACATTAAAAATAATCGCCTGAATATTTTAAAACGCGCCTGCATTTATAATTGATTTAACAAAATTTCAGGCGCGATCCTTCCACTTCGCGAGAATGAAATTCCAGGGGACTTGTTATCATTTAATATTGATGAGCTTGGACTCTTTCGCGTGGACCAGATTTCTTATTTTGCCGTCCTTAAATTTTTTATATCTAGGTAAGTACCGTTACCACCCTCGTTTATCTTCTTTCCTTGGAAGTTAAAACCGAAAATATTTGTTCGCGGTAACTAATTGTACAATTTTGTGTTTCCAGGTCTATGGCCCACCACCTATGGTCCTACCAACCTCTTGATCATACGGTCCGCGCTAGACCGAATCACTGGAGGTGCGAACAGTACTTGCATGTGGCTCTTTTCCACACGCGCACAGCTTGACTCCCTAAAAGTTTTTTTGTCCTATTTGTATCCACTCTCCCCTTTTTGGGGCTCAGGAACGGTGCCGCTGATCTCCAATCGCATGCTACCACCCTCTAGAATGACGTCACAGAATATCCGAAATGCATGTTGTGACGTAATTCCAGAGGGGTGGGATCATGCTGTTGGAGATCGGCGGTGTCGCTGCAGACAGCACAAATAACATTGTCGCTGCCGCCAGCGCCATCTACTTGAAACACCTTAGTTGCCGCCACACAACCTTCTAGGTCTAGAAGGACTTGTGCTTCGTTTGCACAATAAATGACAAAATAATGAACTATACCTACGCATATTTTTAACGGTCGGTGGACAACGAGCAACCGTGTCACCTGATGGAAAGTGATCACTTCAGCCCATGGTCACCCGCAAAACCCAGGGAGCCGCGAATGCTTGGCCGGCCTTTGACAGGAATAGGCTCCTTTCTTGAAGGTTTCGATGTCGAAACGGTCTGGAAACACCACTGCAGGAAGCTTTTTCCATAGCTCCGTATAAGCTCGAATAGAATCTTAAAGATGGGGTAACAGGATGGACTCCATCTTGTTCGGCAGGTTCACCGAACTTCATACTATAAGGGTTCGGTGACCCTGTCCACTGCGATGAAGTGCAGATAGTTTTTGTTTTTGTAGTTTTAAACTTGTTTGTTGTAACTAATTTTGTTTTTGTCTTAAAATGTAAAAGAGTTTAAAAACTTGTTTGAGTACCTAATTTAACTTTGTTACAATAGCCTATGAACCTGTGTTGTCTGACAATAAAGTAAACAGGGTATAAGCCTCGCAATCCAGCGGGGCAACGCGGCCAGCCTTACGGGCACATTCCCGCATTCAGTGGACTTGGGGCAAATATTTTACCTATTTAGGTAATTTAGAGTAAGGTTTTTATTGTTGGGTAGTTTTAATATGTAATTTCGTGTTGTTTGTGTGTTATGTTTAAGTTGTAAATATTGTTAATAATAAAAAATAGGTCACATAGTCTCATTAATATGAAGTATTTTTATTTTTCAATTCGTGAGGTCATGGATCTCTCAGCCATCATCTTGCGTTATAAAGTGACAAAGACCTGCACGTACATGATTCAATTTATTTACCATATCTAAGCCTGCAAGTTTGTAAAACAATTAACTAATAAAGTTATATTTGCCACCACGTTTGCATGATTAAACATTTACCAACGTAGTTGCGTGGAAGATAATAGTTGGTGAAATAATGAAATAAATAATCTTAATTAAAAAGAAACTCGTAAGACGACAGATAGACGACGCAGTAACTTATCAGACAATATACGAGATACCTACATGCTGAGGAAAGTCAAAGAAAAACAATATATATCTACATCGTTCTCTTGGCTCAATGATTTAGTTCTGGTTGAGCCTCCGCCAGATATGACTGTTTGCTGAACTAATACACGCGTCTATTCTAACACTATAAACTTGCAATCGTGGTGATTGCACCACGATTGCAATTAATTGTAATTTAATTTATCATACAGTAGTTGGTTTTGTCGCTCAGTTCCAAATCATCACCATCATCTAGAACCCGTTATAGTCTACAACACAGTAACATCTAATTGCTTGCCAAAAACATACATAGAATAGTAAAATATACATTAAAGAATCGTGTCTCCTCAAGAAAATTAGTGGAAGGTTCTGTCATACTCTTCACACTTGGTTGGGACTGGCAGAAAACTTACGCTGCTGCTAATTTTCTAAATATGGGCAAGGAATTGGAGAAAGATGCTTCTTACACGGATTTGCGATCGCCGCAGCCGGTGCGTACCTGTTCTCTGTATTATGGATTCGGATAAAGAATGCTTAAGATAAATCAGAGGAAGAGAAGAGATGAGATGTGTATCAGATCAGTGCAGTGGATATTTTCCTTGTTAGTTAACAGGACTCACAGTGTCCTTGTTTTTGGTTCTAGGATCAAAATAAAAGGTTTCCAAGAGTCGTTGTGTTGATAATCATCGCAGAATTTTGTGAGCGTTTCTCTTTTTCCGGCATGAGAGGTAAGCTATGAAACTGAATCCTTCTACTAGGTTAATTATGGTATTACAAACGTCCATAGGCTGTGGTGAGTGGTTACCATCAGGCAAGCTTGTTTGCCACCAAGTGATATACATTTTTTTTTCTACTTCGCTACTTATGAATAAAGCTGCTTTCTATTTTATAAGCTACTTCTGGACCTAATTGGAAAAGTTATTTTGCAGCATTTCTGACGCTGTATTTGAGGAGCAAACTGGGATATACGGATGAGAGTGCAACCGAGATGTATCATATATTCAGTACTTTCGTGTATGTATTCCCGATTTTCGGAGGCATATTGGCTGACAATTATCTCGGCAAATACAGGTACCTACCGTTATTATATGGCTAGAAGCATTGACTTGTCAGGAATAAAAATAGGATTGTAACTCCTTGTAGCAATTCATAGTTATGAAGCTCGATCAAATTCTGCCACGTAGGTTGGGCCCATAACCTAAAATTAATAAGCTGTTGCTCTCTTTATTCCAGGACAATACTTTACATGCTATTCGTTTATGCGGGGGGCAATATGTTGGTTGCTATTACGGCTATTCCACCGCTGGGGTTACCTGGAAGGTGAGTACTTTTAAAAATCTTATAAAATTTAAAGTGAAATTCCTGTAGGCAATGCATGACATGAGATAATGAATTAGCAAAGAGGAACGAGGAAAAGTGTTGGAAACATCACACTGCGTGACACTAGTCTTCCCATATATATCCAAGCTTAATATTTCGAGCTTTTCCGATAATGAGATGATGTCAACTACAGTTATTTACTAAGTTAGATTAACAAAATGATCTGGCAAGACAGTGTACATCTTTAAGGTCAGAATGCATAGGCTATTAGACGTGCTCTATACGTAGATATGCACCACCAGGTAATAATCATCATCACAGCCCATAACAGTCCACGGCTGGCCTTGGAGCCTCTCTCACGAAAGGGGAGGTTATGGCCATAATCTCCGCGCTTGACAGGCGGGTTAGAGATCGCAGTATTATGAACATAACAATGGAAAACTTGCTGCCCAATTTCCAGCCTACGGAGACTCTAAATCTTTTGCCTCGAAAACATGAGTCGCCTTATACGACACCCACGAGTATAAGGGGTTGGTGCTATTCTACTCTGCCGGCGGCGGCTGCCAGGTACTACACGGAACAGAATAAAGTTTGTCAAAATTAGTGGTCTATTGACAGGCACCAAAAATGTTGCACCATGTTTTAAACTTTCACTAGAGAACACACAGACAATAACAAGAAAGTCCCAGACTCATAGATTAATTAATAATTCGATACTGGAACGTGTTCATAACATTTGTTTACTTCCCGTCTCTAGTAGATCCATCGTGGAAATAGAGACAGGAAGAATATTTTTAAATACACTTTACAGCTTCCTAAAGTTTAAGGCACATATGCATACCCATGTAAAACCTCCAAAATTCCTTAACCTGATTTCAGACTCTGCACGATGATCGGACTATTCCTAATAACAGTGGGTACTGGAGGCATCAAACCTTGCGTCACATCATTCGGTGGGGACCAGTTCAAGCTTCCACAGCAAGAAAAACAACTGTCGGCATATTTTGGTGTTTTATTTTGCGTAATCTGTATTGGCAGCTTAATTGCAAAGACTGTGTCTCCAATTCTGAGGACAGAAGTACACTGTTTTGGCGATAAGGACTGCTACTCCTTGGCTTTTGGAGCTCCGGTGTTTGTTATTTTTGTGTCTATAGGTGAGTTAAATGGCACTGTTATGTTTTATTTCACAATCACATGCTTTAATTTTAAACCATCCACTAATTTTGAGGCTGAAGTCCCACAAACCGGTTGGTAGATACTCAATATTTTCTGCCTAAAGTTAAGGGTAGGGGTACCCTTGTGAGAGTGTGAAGTACAAAGATTTTAACATACACATATAAGGGTGAAAGTATACTGCATATTACATTATTTGACATTATTTTACAGCGGTATTCGTTAGCGGCAAAAAACAATACTTAATGAAGAAACCAGCTACGAACATTATGTTTGATTTCGTCAAATGTGTTTCAGTAAGTACTCAGTAGTTACTTATGGGTCAAAATAAAACCCATTATGCAAATAAGTGTGTGTGGGTGTAGCCCCTGAAAGGATCTTGCAAAACAACCGTTTTTTGTCACAATAAGGTTGAAAAATATTTCAATATTTGTCCTTCAAAAATTAAGCCATGGAGCAAATTAGGTACCTATTACTTACTAATAAACGCGTAGTAACCGAACAGGAAACGTGCAGCCATCGAATAGCTTTGACTAGAGCGGTTTATAAACGTTATGCGAACCCTAGCGGTGCGGAGTGCGGACGTTACGCTGTGACCTGACGGACCCAGTGCGTTTGTTGTTCAGACGCTATCAGGTGACTAGGTGGGCGCTGCGTGTTTGCTGTTTGAACGCTACACGGTGACGGGAAGATAAAAATAAGCATTCTGTTATTGGTATAAATCGATGAAGTTTCAAGGATGAATGCGAGGCGCGGAAGCACTTTTTCAGACAAACTTTAAAAAAAAAATTGTGCTCCCTGGCCCGCGCCCCCCTTTCAGTCCCGAAATAATCCCACAACGTCCCCCTCCCGCCAACTTGATCGCGGGCGATACACCAGTTGTGTTGTAGATCTATAGAATAAAATGCAGGCATTAGAGGTTAACCTCTAGACACTAGTCGCCTTTGACGATACAATATTCAACCTATACCTTGTTTATATTCCAGCTCGGATTGAAGAATGCTCTGCTAAACCGCAATGGGGATGCCCACTGGCTGGACAGCACAAGACATAAATACGACCACCGCCTGATCAATGACATCAAGAAGACACTCTCCATATTGTTGATATTCACTGTGTTGCCTTTCTTCTTCGCTCTGGGGGATCAGATGGTGAGTAATTCTTCTATTCTAATATAGAAAAGAATCGGTATTTAACATAGGTTCATTACCGTAGAAGATGTGCATCGAGCTAGGAAGCCATTTACTGATAAATATTTTCCAAAAATTCCATCACTTATCGACTATTGCGTAGGAAAATGCTCTATATGCATCCAGTTTTCAACTGTGCAGGTTTTGTATGACCTATTACGCCGGCCCGTTTCCGCCTTTGGGGCTCAAGACAAATTGTGACAATAATTGGACAGATGTTTCTCCGCTGTCATACAGATATCGGATACCTCAGTCGGCTGTAAATATAATATAAGTACATCAGTTTCGGCTTCCTATTTACTTACAAGCGCGTGGTATGCGAGAGAGGCGTTTATGTACGCATTTAACTGCCGAAATTTGTACATCCCTGCCAAGCACATAAAGAGTTTTGTTTACACTAAAGTAAGGAAAATTCCTTGTACTCGCCGTTCCTTTTTAGATGACACAGATGTTTTCCATCTTTGGCCACATTACTTACAACCTTGCTGAAAAAAAAACAATGTTGGCGTTAATGTCCCAGTTGTGCTCACGGAGGGCCTGGGGTCCGCCTTGACTATGATCCAGGACTTAGCAAATCAGGTAATAACGGTGGAGCGACTGCCATCTGACCTCCAGTACACACCAAAGCAGTATAACGGCCGACTTACAGCATTTCTGTGTCGTTTTCGCATTTTGAGTTAGCAATACATTTGCATTACATAAGTTTATACGGTTACTGTAATGCTTAATTGGGCACAAATTTAACGGCTTTAGATCCTAAATAGGTTCACATTTGTTATTTAATTGCATTACAAGTGCATTATATTAGCATGATTGTGGTCAAAATAGGTGTCAATCGCATTAAAGAAGCATTATTATGGTCCATAAAGTTGCCAATAGCATCTAAGAAGCATTATTACGATCATTGAAGTTCCCAATCGCATTACAGGAGCATTATACTAGCAATATTTTTGATAAAGAAGATGTTAATTGCATTAAAAAAGCATTAGATTAACATTAGAATGTAGTAAAAGAATGATTAGAGCTTTTTAAGTGCTCAGAGTTAGACCTTAAATAAATCCTGCATCATTACAAAAACATCTCTAAAGCCACGTTATTAAGAGAATATTTCTAACGTTATAATTATCTGCTTCGCCTCGCAATATAATATTATGGAGGAAAACAGTCAAAACTGAGTGAGTGATGGATGACACCATATTGTTCGCATCAAAATAAAAGTTTTAACACTGGGTAAGTTTTTGACTCTTTTGTTATTTAATTACTTCAAATATTACTGCGCTCTGCAGTTTACTGATAATGTATATATAAGTTTCATTCAAAATTTTCACGCGCCTACAATATTTTGAAGTTTTGGTATAAAATGTTACATAAAGATATGTGTGAAATAACTAAAACAATCGTGCATTCCTAGTATACAAAAAATTTTGCATAATTAATATAATAGTATTGGTTGGGCAGTATCAAATTAAGGTATATATAGGTCTGGCTTATAAAAATAGGTTCGAATTTAATATTTTTTTGTTATAAAATATTTACAAAATGGTGGCGGTCTATAGCAGCCGGCGTGCCTTTAAAAACCTAAATTGTGCCGCCAGCACCATAAATATTCACACGTGAACAATTATTAAGCCGGAAGCCAGAGAGAAGTCATATAATGAACCACTGTAGTGCTATTCTCTATTTAGTAGTTATTTAAGGGTTTACCGGTATACCAGAAGTCTTGATGTAGTCTAAAATAATGCCATTACTTGAAAGCAATGTTAGGGATCCTTGATCAAAACAATAAAGCCCATTTTGACGTTTACCAAGAGTTTATAAAAAAGCTTGCGTGGCTTGATGATGATAATAGTGCTGTCAACAAAAAAAAAGTAGATAGTACTTAAAATCACTTAAGTAACAAGGCCACATCATATTTGGCGACGATCCAAATCATATCATGATCATATTTCAATGGAGTGGACATTACACTGATGCAGTTACGGATTCTTTCCGTAGTGTGAGCGAGACAGCGCTGTGCATGTATAGAACCATAGCCTTCTTCATCTTACAAGCCATGCGCAGAAGTTTGACAACGTCGTATTTTTTTATTTTAGTGAATCTGAAAATTACTGTAAAACTATCATCGCGGTCGTCGTCGAATGTTATTAGTTATTTATGTGATAAATTATATTAATAAGTATATACATTAGTTAGATAATATGAAATTGGATAGATTCCTGTACTATTTACCTATCTAGCTACTTGCAATTGTATTATCCTAATATTATAAATGCGAAATATAATGTATGTTTGGTTTTGTACGTAATGGAAGTTTGTTACTTCTTCACGCAAAAACTACAGAACGGATTTTAATGAAATTTGGTAGATACATAGCATATAGCCTCGAATAACACATATGCTATAATTTATCCCGATATTTAATGTGATTCCTGCGGGAACGGGTCCGGAACGTTATAGTCGAATTTTATGCGGACGCAGTCGCGGCCAAAAGCTATTATGAAATAAAATAATCTATGCCAGCCAAAATATTGCCTAATTTACTAAATATTAGGTATAATATATTTTAAACAGTTTTATTTAAGTACCTAAGTATATAAAAACTAACTACTTACTTACTTATTCTAACTACCTACTTTTTCAACGCTTCCATCATCGTGGATAATCAAAGATCGTGGTTTAAAGTAGTTGTGATAACTTTCACAATGCGAAAATGTTTGCTGCTAGGGGAATAGCAGAAGTCCATTTGTTTAATAGAATTACATCTTCTTGAAAGCAAAACATCGGCAAAGCTTCTTTCCCATTTTTAAGGTTCTCATCATAATTTTAAATGCACTTTTCAAATGCAGCAACGCTTTTGCATCTGTTAGAGAAATATTACGATTATAAAATAGAATTTGATTAATGAAATAAGTAAAAAACTAATAACAAAAATGGTCAAGTGTTGTTTCTCAAAAATCGTATTTATCCAATTGTAGCACAATTATAAATATATTTACTTTTATTTACCTTCGTAGATGGTCCATAAAAACTCCTTAATTTACAGTTTAATCAATACATATTTAATTTATCATCATAAAATTCATAATTTTCCCGCACGTTGACATGTAAACAATGATAAATCGATTTACAGCGACGTTGCCGTTCCATGCTACAGCATGGCTTGTAAGATGAAGGAGGCTATGATAGAACGATATCCTGCGCGCGCTTTGCACACCGCAGCAGAAACAGGTTTTGTCTTGTCAGACGTCAGTTCAGTTGTGAGATTCTAAAATGGGGTTGTGCTCGTGCGTGTCGTTCTAAATTAAGGTGTATTTCCGCAATTATTTAAAAAGAACCATTACTTACTTCATTTTCAGTAGAATTTAGAATGTTTAAAAACTTCAGAAAACGCACTAATATATTTATCTAGTCAGGGATTGAAATTTTTAGAACAATGGTTAAAACAAAAGATCCGGCTGCGGGCAGCGACTAATATTTGACAGATTAAGGTGATGTTTTTTAATAATACTTATTGTTTTCTGACTGAAGGAGACAGCAGTCGTATTCAAGAATCTGCAGCAAGCGAGGAGTCCAAAGGAACTGAAGGAGAAAACATGCAAATTGAAGAAAATGCACCAATTGACAAGTCCAAAGAAATACCTGAAGGAAAAAGCGTGCAAATTCAAGAACAAGAAAAACAGAAAGAAAATACTGATAATATGAGTTGTGATGATATTGAAGGTTCTTTGTGTTAACCTGTGGACAATTCTGAACCGTAAAATTGTGAATCTGTCATTACTATACGAATAGTTATTGCCAAGTGCACTCCAGTCCGAGAACTGCAGATGTTGTAAGTACTTACAGTAAAGATAATGTCAAAAAGTCTATAATAATTGTTTTAATAATTTCGCTCGCAATTAATTTAAAACAATGAAAGAACAATAGCAGGTACGACAGTTCTGTCGTAGTGCTGAGCGAAATGGTTTAGTAAGTATATTTCTTATTTTTAAATTACGTTATTGATAAATGATAAAAATAATTAATATTGTTTGTTATGTATGATTTTTTTTATTTAGGTCAAAGTAATGTTCCTACTAATGGTAAAAATAAAACTCCGAGAACTGTAGATGTTGTAAGTACCTACAGTAGAGATAATGTGAAAAAGTCTATCTATAAATAATAGTTTTACAAAGTATATTCTGTTAGGATCAGAAATATATACAAACCATGTGTCACTTAAATCGGTATATTATTAGAAGTATGGACTTTGACAAACTTAATGATAATAAACTTATGATAAACAATTAAGGTAGGAAGTAGTAAAGCTAATAAGATTGGGTTCTCTGGTGATACAACCCCTCGGTTCACTCACAGCTAACCTTCGAATGCCTCCCGCTTGCATTTCGGCGCAGAGACGGCCCGTGACCGCGTGAGCCCGTTTCACGAGGCAGCGTCATCTGTGTCGTTTGAACCGAACTATGATGGTTGGATACCATACTGCTAACAGACGGCCTTCCTGATCCCGGAATGTCCCCATTACGTTACGATTCGGCCATTCGAACGTTTTGTATGCCCTCATACAATTAGTGTCATTATTATAATACCTATATATAAGTCACTAAGTACATGTGGTAAGCAATCGTTGTACAAGTTTCAGTCGAGCCTACATTAATTTATTGGAAATTACATAGGTACATATTTAGTTAAATGCACAAATTTTGTTAATTTATACTTTTCCGCCTAGGTGTTGTGCACCTAAATTATAACAAAGTAATCACGGAAATGCGCAAATACAACTTATAAAACAAAAAGAGAAAAAATATTAATATACATAGAAGAATTAAAATTAATAATAAGTATGCCTACGTGTAATACATTTGGAGTACTAATGTGATATATCTAACGTTTGTTATTGTTTTACATAACACAATATGAGTGCATTTGCGGACCGCGCGCAGCGGCGACTCTATATGCTACGATTTATCACGATTTTCGGGGACAGTACAGTGTTTTGTGTACGTTCGTGGCTTGGTTTGAAGAGCTAGAGTTGCTTGATGCAAGGGCTGTTCGGCGCAATCAATGTACTCCGCTGTCGCGGTGTATTTCGCCGACACGGAAGTCGCGGTGCTTAGCTGGGTGAACTCGCTGACGGTGGTGTCTCGCCGTGGGGTATTCGTATTGCCCTGAACGACACCAGGTATAGGGCGAGTACTTGATATTTACTTGTTTTTTGGTCAGCCGTTTATCTGTAGGTGTGAGAAATAAATATAAGTACGAGTACTCGCCTATGCGTTTTGTTTGGTCTTGGCTTGGCGTAGGTGTAATAATTACTTAGTAACTCTCTTGTAAGTACTGTAATTATAGTTGTGACTTTAGGGGGTGATTCTAATATGATAATCTAAACATAAGTTAAACTTATGTTTAGATTATACAGTAATTGTTATGAATAGTTCTAATTCTGTGTGGTAGATTTCAATTTTATGTTGTTAAGGAAACGAGAATAAAAATTGAGAGGAAGTGTAAAATAAATATAAAGGTTCACGTGTATTGTGGATACCGTATGTGCACCAGCACTCCGGCCTCGCCAAGCACATATACAGTAAATACCACCTGTCATTGATTTCACGCGTATTGTGGATACCGTATGTGCCTTCGCACTTCGTCCTCGCCAAGCACATATACGGTGAGTAGGTACCAATTTATTATAGTTTCACATGTATTGTGGATACCATATGTGCCGTCGCACTCCGGCCTCGCCAAGCACAAATACTGTGAGTACCAAGTTATTATCATTTCACATGTATTGTGGATACCGTATGTGACGTCGCACTCCGGCCTCGCCAAGCACAAATACTGTGAGTACCAAGTTATTATCATTTCACATGTATTGTGGATACCGTATGTGCCGTCGCACTCCGGCCTCGCCAAGCACAAATACTGTGAGTACCAAGTTGTTATAATTTCACATGTACTGTGGATACCGTATGTGCCGTCGCACTCCGGCCTCGCCAAGCACAAGTACTGTGAGCATCATTAGCAGTCAAACTGTTTCATCATCTGATTTACTTATGTGACTGACATCTTCATTTCAGTATGCGTCTCTCCTTCAACATTTGTAGCTAGGACTGGGTACGTGTGTTTATCGTTTCTTCTGTGAATACATATTAGCACTGGGGTCGGTTCACGCTTTGCTATTTGCGGCAGGTTTGTTATTCATTTTCTACCAGTGGTAGCATCATTTAGTATATTACCCTGTAACATAATATGTAAGTGTGGATGGAGAGGAGGTAATTGGAGAGGGGAGAAAGCGAGTCTGAGAGTGGTCCTCGTAATCTGAGTTTATATACAATTAATTTAATATAACTTCCATGGAGTCAATTTATTGAGCTAGACTATCCGTGTTAAGCGGCAACCATTTATAATACACCCGCATGTAGATATCGTCATCAGTAATTATTTATATATATGCGTTATTATTCTGTGTCATCGCTATCGTTGTTGTCGTTATTAATATCCTCGTCTGCACCGTCAGTCACAGTATCGTCATCGTCAAATGTTATCTATTTTTTTTAAGTGATCAGCTGGATAGATACTCTTATAAGCTCGTTTGCTAATACCAGGTATATTTGATTTGATACCTATCATTCTTTAGTACAGCTGTAATCTTGAATGGGCCTCGAAACTTTTAAGCAAGTTTTTTGCTTTTTCCGTCAACGGGGAGACAATACAATACAATACAATACAAAATTCGTTTATTTCTCTCAACAAGGCAACAATATATAATATTACAAATTTGGTACAAACAGTATAAATAGGTACTCATTGAGAGCTGGAGTCTGTGCTAGGTTAAGAACCTGTGTTACTGATCTCCAGGCTCCTAACCTCCTGCATTTTTGTAACAAAGTTTGCTTACTTACATTCTATGTATATGCCTATAGGTATGTACTTAAATTCATTTTCATAACACAAGTCTATATTTGGTGTATATGTTTGTTTGTGTGTGTGTGTGTGTGCGTGTGTGTGCGTGTGTGTGTGTGTGTGTGTGTGTTTCAAGTTATAGTTACAATTAATTTTTCGGTATTATCGTAGTCCAGCTCAAGCAACCATCCCATCAGGATTTTCTTACATTTAGCTTTACACAAGGAGTGAATATTTAAAATTTTATTTATTTTGTTATACACAAAACTTCCAAGGAAGTAAAAATTCCGTTGGGCCAGACTGCAATTTGTCGGTACCGATGGACAAACGGTGTAAAATCTACGCGAGGTTGGAGGGTTGCTAAGATCGTATGGAGTTTGCGATTGGGTCTGCAAAGTAAGCTGCAGAATAAAAAGTTGGCGGACTGAGAGAACCCTGCAATATTTATAAAGATCGAAGCTAGGGAAACGATATGGAAGTCGCCACCCAACCTTCAGAAGCGCTCTCTGTGCACGCTCAAGTTTCAATAAATACGTTTTGTCGCATCCCCCCCACGACACAACACAATAAGAGGTCACCGATTGGGCAAGGGCGAGGTATACCATTCTTAGTACTGTATGGTCTGCAATATCTCTAAGCGCTTTAAATATAAAAATTAATTTTCGAAGTCTAGTTGTAAGGCTGTCAATGTGTGGGTGGAAGGAGAGAAGACTGTCAACCTGAACACCCAAGTACTTAATTGTTTCACTACATTTGAGTTCAGGACACATGCATCCCTGACCCTCGGAAGCATCAAGACAAGTGTGGGAATATAGTGAGAGTTTGTGGAAATCTGGCATACTCCGACTTGACAAGGAGAACGTTAAATACTTTGTCTTTTCGACATTTAGAGTAAGCAAGTTTCCCACCAACCAATCCGAGACACAATCAAATCCAGCCTGCGCAAAGTCAAATACAGATTCCCACGTTGTGCCATGAAATATTAGGTATACAATGGTTAGGTATCATGACTAAATCTCCCCCATTGAAAAACTTTGTAGGAGCTTTGTTTTGATCGTAGTGGTCTTTTATGTAGGATTGAGATCTTTCCGTATGCTCTTTTGCTTCATCACGAATTTTATCGACGTTAGCTACATCTTTGTCGTTTTCGTTTTGGAGAGCATTTTGAATTGCCCCTTCCCTCGTATTTACTGTTGTTCGCCCAAAAACTATTTCAGATGGTGAAGTGCCCGTAATGGTATTGTTAAGGCTCCACTGTACCTTTCCAATCTGTGTGTCCAAGTCTCTTTCATCTAAGCCATGATTCGTCGCTGCTATAGAATCTAATATTGCTCTGTTATACCTCTCAATCTGCCCATTAGCACGTGGTGTTGCTACTGCGTTTAGCACATGTTTCACGCCTTTAAAATAATGTAATTTTTTAATACTGCATAGGTAAAGCTTGTCCCTCTGTCTGAGATTATAATCTTATAACTTTTAGACATCCAATGGTATTGAATATATCCTGTAATATTTTTATAGTAGTCTTACTCTTTAGGTATTTCATCGCTCTAATAAAATGAACTTGCTGAAGCCATCTATTATTGCGAATATATACGTATTACCTGTCTTGCTTCTAACGAAAGGACCTAAGTGGTCAATGTGTAGGGTATGGTATTTCCTTTTGGTATAGGGTGTAAGTACTTTTAGATGTAGTGCCCTTATTGAAAGCGCAATTTAAACAAGCTTTAACGCATTTGTGTACGAATCTATTCATTTTGGGGAATTAGTAGTCCTGCTTCATTTTATCTAGAGTTTTATCCTTTGAGAAATGTCCAGACCCATTGTGACACAGTTGGTGGATGCGCCATCTGGCAGCGTTAGGGACTACCCATTTGTGGGAACTTCCCACTTTTACTATATAGTTTGTTGTCTTTAATGGTATAGTTATTTAATACGCACGCACGAACGCATGCACGCACGCACGCACGCACGCACGCACGCACTCACACACGCGCACACACACGCACGCAATACATACACCATATTTTTGCCCTATTAAACAATTTTTTTCTTAATGTTGCTGAATGTTATCTCTATTTCAATGCTAAAATGTTCAATTGTATAATGTATCCATACAACCTAGGATCCGGAGTGGGGCCTGGTGGCTATAGTACAGATTTCGAATCTAGTTCGGTCTCCAGGCTCTCACTACATATTATGTACCTACCTAATGTAATAATATACGGTGGATTATGCAGTCTACGGCATCCTTCCCTCGTACACCGCAGTAGCTCACCAGCTTCGCTTTTTCATAGAAGTACTCTTCCAGCGTCTCATCCTGTCTACTCTTTCTGGATAGCATCTCAGTTAGCCTATCCGCGAAGTTTCGGTCGTCGGAAAAGTTCCTTAGCAGCTTCCGCTGCCATTCCTTCCAGCTCAGGTCGACTGTGGTAAGGCCCTCATACCAGGTTTTGGCAAGGCCCTATAATTTTGAGAGAGCGTGGAACACGGTTTGTTTCTGGCTCCAGTCATATACATATAGCATATAGCGTATATCTCATTAACTTCCTCAGCCACACTCGGGTCGAATGAGTTCTCGTATTGACCCCAATGGGTCAAACATCGGAATGACGTCGTGTGCGTTGTTAAAGTTATCCCGACCATGTCGACCTAAGGCGTTAGCAATGTTTCTCAGCATCGAATTGCGCTTTGTTTGGCGTTGTGATCGGTCACGCCGTGGTCTCTTACGCTTGGATCTAGATCGGGACCGATGTTTGGAAATATCCGAATCGGTATCCGAGGTGGGGCTGGGGCTAATACGCTCTCGCGCTGATGAGCTCGATGTATCGGAACTATCGTGAGTATACGTTCGTTTTCTGCTCGAGCCCCAGCAGGTTGAATAATCGTCGGATTCGAAGCTATCGAACTGATAGCTGTGAACACTGCGATGCGATCTGTTTACGATGAATCGCGAGCTACGGCGCAAACGTATGGTAAAGCGTGAACGAGCGCGCCCTTTTTTGTGTTGTGTTGGAGTGGATGGTTTTTTTTTGCCGCATTCTCTACGATGTCGTCGTTCTGGGAATGTATCGGCGGAGTTTGGGATTCCGACATCATTTTGTCGAGTATGTAATAGTGTTAATACTTTTATACTATTTTAAGTCGGATATGTCAAGGTACACGAATGTAAGGTTAGGATAGGTGCGGTTAGGTTAAGGAGAGGAGAGCATTAAATTAATATTTTACTCTTCCATGGACCATTAATTATACATAACAATCGCAACTACATAATTGTGTCATGGTTAGACTCACGTCGAGGCAAAATACAACTTTGGTTTAGGCTCATACGTCGAGACTGGAAACAGTTAAAACTCATTATTGCTTGGACGGGAATCGAAACCTGTAAATCACACAGGGATCGGACTGTTTCATCTAGACGGTCGCGTTGGCCGTAAAAGGCTAGGATGCTAGTAGTAGTATATCACACAGGCAGGTAAAGTAAAATCATTTTTGGTAGAAATAGTCACTACACGCAAACATGGGGATTTCTTTCCACTGGCATGGATCGGCCGTGCCGCCGCGCATTCCAGTTAGGGTCTCTATTTCAATTCATAGTCTGTATGCAACCATATTTTTCTGGATGTGACATAATTACGCAATATTCAGTCGGTTCAGTAGCATACCTTATATTGCGTATGCGAGACTTACATTGCGAGCGTTCAAAGTAAAGAGCAGAAACTTACCGATGGGCGCTTGATTTGGGTCACATCCCACTTCTGATATGTTAGGATCACAAATATATACAAACCATGTGTCACTTAAATCGGTATATTATTAGAAGTATGGACTTTGACAAACTTAATGATAATAAACTTATGATAAACAGTTAAGGTAGGAAGTAGTAAAGCTAATAAGATTGGGTTCTCTGGTGATACAACCCCTCGGTTCACTCACAGCTAACGTTCGAATGCCTCCCGCTTGCATTTCGGCGCAGAGACGGCCCGTGACCACGTGAGCCCGTTTCACGAGGCAGCGTTATCTGTGTCGTTTGAACTGAACTATGATGGTTGGATACCATACTGCTAACAATTCCTTGTTTTTAAAGTACGTTATTGAAAAATTATAAAAATAATTAATATTGTTTGTTAATGTACGTATTTTTTAGAATTTAGATTAAAAAATGTTCCTACTAATGGTAAAAATAAAACTCAGAGAACTGTAGATGTTGTAAGTACCTACAGTAAAGATAATGTGAAAAAGTCGATCTATAAATCATTGTTTTTAGAAGTATATTTCTTGTTTTTATAGTACGTTATTGATAAATGATAAAAATATTAAATGTTGTTTGATTAAGTATGTTCTTTTTAGAAATTAGGTAAAAATAATGTTCCAAACATGCAGGGTGATTTTGTTGTCTGATTATACTCTGAGAAGTGAAATGTAGACACTGAACGACTTTACCGTCAGACCAACCACGGAAACGCAAAAAAACAACAGTTAAGTTGTTTTATACATTTCGGCGGTAACTTTTTTTCGCCTTTTCGTGGTTGGTCCCAGAGTAAAAGATGTAGTATAATGATCTACATAAGCACCCCTCAGAGTATGGTCAGACATACCAAAATCATCAATGTACATGGCTAAGTAAGTCTGATTTAAATTTGTATAATGCATCTATTTTTAATAAAGCAATGATAACAAAACAAGTATAATGACTTACTTTTTATATAATATTTCAAACTTGCAAACTTCAAAAACTAAATAACGGTATATGACGATAATTGTCAAAACCAACTTATTTTAAAATGTTGATTGGTGAAGGTTAATAATTTTTATAAAAAAATTATAACATGCAAAAGAAATTGTTAAACTACATAAATAAAAAAATTAAGTACTTAAAAAAACGTTTATATTGGTATGTGTGCAATAGTGGTGTGAAATAATGGTATTCATGATGATGCAAACATACTAATTTACATTGAATATCACTAGGATCAAGGACAATATCACAATTGCTACTAGCATCGTTTTTTACTTCGTAAATGTCTAAATGTGAAGATTTTATGGGATACATAACATTTATTTATTTATTTATTTAATCGTTTATTGTACACAAAAATGGAAACAAATACAAAGCAAATGTAAACATGACACAAAAGGCACTACTTATTTCTATGAAGAAATTTCTTCCAGCAGGCCTACAGCAAAGAAAACGTGATGATTAGAAGCAGCTAGGACGTGCACAATAAGAAAATAAGATACAGATAATTACGTAAATATGACTAACTAATATAAAAAAAAACTCAATAAATACTTATATACATACATACCAATAATATAAATATATACATATATAATACAATATTAGACAGATAGAGAAAGAAAATGCTCTTTAACTCGCTTCTTGAATACGGTGACAGAGGAGCTATCACGTACTTCATGTGGCAGAGAATTCCACAATCTCGCAGCATGAACAGTGAAAGAGTAAGAGAAAAAGTCAGATTGGTGGGGAGGAATAGCCAGCAGCGACTTGACGCTAGGACGGCAAGGCTTGTCTTGCGATCGGGAAAAGAGGAATCGTTCACGGAGGTAGGAGGGAGCGAAGGGGTTGTGTAGGACATTGTAAAGAGTAGAGAGAATATGGAGGTTTCTGCGTATGCGTATTGGGAACCATTTTAATTGTGACCGAAAACACACACACATCACATCTCCACACACATCACATCACCCATCTTCTTTGTTACCCATTTTTAAGCCGTTTATACGAATTCTATTAAGTTCTTCAACTATATTATTGATTTCAACGATGTCGTTGACTGTTGTCAAAACATATCTGTCTTTTATTTTTGAGGACACTTTAAATTGTTGTAAATGAAGTACTCTACAATTATTCCTACTTGCCGTTAGGAACGGATAGTCGGGATTTTCACATAACTCAGAATTTTTAACATTAAACTCTGGCGTGGCTTCAGCTATTCTGTTTGCTATTTGCGATAGTGGATTCTGTCCATCTCTTAGTAATCGTTTGAAACGATATAGCTCATTCTCAAAAGGATAAGCACTGAAAGAGTGTAAAGGCCCAAATCGTTCAACCTCCGCAGTTACGTGGATTAAATTGTGCACGTTACTAGTAACGTAGTCCGCTCCATAAAAGTCTTTGTAGTTTTTCACAAAATCTTTTAAAAGTTCTTTAGCCAATGGTAGCAAATGCAGATGACAGTCAGCCGAACAAATTGTAATTCCACAGTACATCTTCAGAAAATGTGAAAAAACGGCGCTTGTATGCACATCTGGCAGTATAACAATACTAAGATAGAACAAAAAAGTTCTATATTCAGTTCCAATCCAAAATGCCAGAAACTCCAGACCTCGCACTGCTCAATGAATTTCAGATGGTAACTTGCACTTGTTCAAGAAATTTGTTAGTTCTTCAATATCTTTAGCACGCCATTTCGTTATAAATTTACCGAAATTACCATCACGCCATCCAACTAGTAGCCTTTTCATAATTCCCAGGTCAATTAAATGTAATGAATCACCAACTTGAAAATCCTTTACCATATCTATTGGAAGATCAAAGGAGAATCATTCTTATGGTGCGCCCCATAAAGTTTATTTCGGAAACCATCATTTGTTCTTTCGGAACAATTTATATCAGGAAAAGTAACTGTGTGTGAATAGTGAGAATATTCACCAACAGTAACACACTTCATGCAACCGTGCTTTCCGTTAAAGTTAAAAACACCTGAAAATATAAAAAACACATGTTATTGTCAAAAATAAATAAAATGAAAATGAAATACTTATCTACTCGTAATACGAGTGGTAAAGAAACGAACTTATCTATTAGTACTGTTTACCTAAACAACCTTTAAATGTGATAGTCCAAATCAACAGTTATGGTGGCCAGCACTTAGGGCCTTATCACACGGGCGATTAGCAAGCGATTTGAAAGCAACGCGACTGCGCAAAGCAAACGCTGCGATGACAATGACGCCGCGATTGAGCAGCGTGTGCGCCGCGACGGCGCTGCAACGTCACGGCGAGCTCGCGGCGTGGCTTCCGCGTTTCGGACACTCAGTAGCAACATGGATTCTGACGAGTAAAACCTACCTGCTGTAACTTTGAAGACGCAGGAAACGAAAGCGAAAGCAGATATAACGATGATTAGGAAGGAGACTGGGAGAGAGCAAATAACTCGATTTTAAAGTTATTATCTCCAGACGAAGCCATTATTTGATGATGCCTCCGCTCAAACTCACGTCTTTGATACGACTGACTGAGATGGGGTTGGGTGTATAAAATGACGTCCAATGAAATTTAAAGATATATTTTCTGGAACATCTATCCAGTTTTGCAATAGCAAAGTTAAATTATTAGTAATTCCGTTATGCCAATATTCACCCCCTTCAATTTTTTTTATATTGACAAATCTCGGTGTTTTTAGAATGGTCCTTGGACAGTGTAAAGCATAATAATGTTTTAAAAATTTCAATATAAAGCATCAAGATTCTCGGTGAACTATTATATGAGTTTATACGGACCTAAAGTTCTATACATATAAGTTTGTAACTCATTTATTAAAATGCTTCCTGTGTTACTTGGTGCTACCAGGTGAACCTGACCACATTGGATCATGGTTACACATTCAGTCACCAGAATGTGCACGTTTCATAGCGATGTTTTTCCTCA
Source organism: Blastobasis adustella (assembly GCA_907269095.1). Classification (NCBI taxonomy): domain Eukaryota; kingdom Metazoa; phylum Arthropoda; class Insecta; order Lepidoptera; family Blastobasidae; genus Blastobasis; species Blastobasis adustella. The sequence goes on from OU026131.1 coordinate 13,123,086, forward strand.
CGTAGGAGCATCTGTTAGTGTTCAACTAATGTACATAACTTAGAAAAGAGTCATTGGTACATGGCCGCATCGGGTTACGATTGATACAAAATCGGTACTTCTCGCTTACGAGTCGGGTACCTTAACCGCTCAGCCACTGACACTCCTTGCTTTCCGCTTATCGCTATGATGATAATCAGCAAGAAATTAAAAGACATATTCTCTCCCAGGGTTCGCGCTGGACGCTGCAGGCCACCAAGATGCACGGAGGCTTCGGGTTCATCACCGTGAAGCCCGATCAGATGCAGACCATCGGTTCGTGGTTCTTCCTCGTCATGGTACCTGTAATGGGAAAGGTATGCCTCCGCGAAACCACATGTTTGTCCTGTGATCATACCTACATCTTAAAGGCCCATACTTAACGAACAATTAATCTGCGAAGCGGCCACTGTGAACAGGAATTAGTCAGAGTCTCGGTTCCCAGGCAAGGCAACTGCCAAGTATTTGTAGCCTCGGTAGAAAATGCCGATGCGAATGTTCCTGCTTTGGGCTAAAACTATAAAATCTGACAGAGAGACATTCGACACATGTATTTTATAAACTTTCCATTCCTACTTTGTTATGTGTCTCTCGATGTTTCGGATCATTGCAACTATTTTCGTATATCCATTAGGATCACATTTTCTTATTAAATGTTATTGTTTCATTGTTATTCCAGTACGTGTACCCATTCCTGGAGAGTCACAACATCCTGAAGAACCCTCTGCATAAGCTAACGGTCGGTGGTGTACTGTCCGCTGTTGCCTTCGTAGCATCAGCCGTTGTCGAGATTTACCTTAAAGTGAGTAACTGAGAGTTCTTTTTGTATTGCTAGATTTATTTTAGCTGCCCATGTTTGGAAATCAGAAATGTACACATTAATTTCATTGGTAAAGAGCCTTAGTGCCGATGCACATTGAAGAGGTGCGCCGCGCGGCGCACTGCAGGATAGGGGCAAAACCCGCAATCCAAGCCCAAAATGTTAGCTCTGATATACATATTAACTTTTTCTACTTTTTTTTTAAATTTGCCCTCATCGTGCAGCGTGCGGCGCGATAACAGTAGATGTCAACATGAGACGTCAAATTTGACTGTTTCTTTTTACCAACAGTTCCAATCTTTCCTCCTTATGTGACAAAGTTCATTCACATATCTGTCTACCTTTTTTAAGTATAGATATAACGCGTGTGAATGAAATAGGAAGTCGACTTGTCAAATAAATTTTGACCGCTGATGTGTCAGCCCCTCCCTTTTTTCTGATTCTGTACTGTAACACCCATTCCCCTGCCCCTAATATGCTGAACCTCCTTACTTACATGACTGAGATGTCTCTAGCTATAAGACGTGTAAATTACACATAAATACATTGGCCGTACATCGTGATCGTCTAGCTTTAGATACATTACAAGGACCCTCTACGTCGTGTGTTTGATAAAATCGTATGTCGAAATAACACCTTTAACGGTATAAATATCGCTAAATTAACGTTAAACTCATTTAAAGGAAATGCGTTATATACAATCGCCGAACGGAAAAGTAAATCGTACAACTAGCGGGAGATCAAATCCGCAACCAAGATAAACAATATGAACTCTAAATTATCCGTGAAACAAATGTGGCCACTCCTATCCCTATGGCTGCGAGATTTGCCTAACATAGACCTGACCCTAATGAGTTGTGAAATATGGACCTTTAGGTCTCGGAAACAGCCTAATCGATAGGAAAACCTGGGCTCCCTTCCAACCTACACACCAGGCCAACACATGAACATATGGACCACATGTCCTGCTCATGCGTCCAGCGAAACCTCGACATCGAACGAACTAGTGACCTATTGTCCACTCCGATCAAACCGTCACACGCATTCCGATCATCTGGTCGTACTTCCGCACCGGCCTAATTTGTTTGCAAACAATCGAGAGACTAATATTTTAATTTTATTTACGCGCACGCGATATGTATAAATATTGGTGTCGGGACGCTAATGGCTGAGCCCACCTATCAAACTAACTCGATTTTCCATATCCGCGAACTAAATGTCGTTACACCATTAAAAGCACAAAGTTTTTTAAGCGAACAAGGGGCAGAGCCATACCAAGATCCGGTGGCAAACCCACGGTAATAAATTACCGTCAAAGTACATGGAGCACAAATCAGTTTCCTGATCCTACTCATCAAGAGCGTGGTCCACGTCCGGTCCGAACCTGGTTCCCTGTGTAGTGATGTTTTCTATGGGCGGGCCGGGTCGTAAACGTGTATAAACAAATTTTCATTTGATTCCCAATAAAAGAATATTGAGTTAAAATAAGTAAATTACGCAAGAAAGAAAGAATCCCGACACGTAACCCGGCAACAACAGGTGCCAGAGGCTCGGCAAGAGGTGCAAAACACATTACCAGAACTGTGCCCATATGTGTACTCTAAGTGATAGTTTATTTTTATTTATTTAGAAGTTGAGAATTAATTTTACGAATGTATCGGATTTAATTATTCTAAACCGTGTCTTTAAAGGGAATAACAAGTGATCGGTTTAATTTAACTAAATAACTGTCAGTATCTAACACAAAACTATGCCTATCTTTATCTTTCACTCTTTAGTATAACTACGTGATGGCCCTACCAAAATATAATTATAGCTACCATAAAATATATAGGTAATTCAATATCAGACTTACTGCAAATGCTCGTACAAAACGCAAGTCACCAACAAACCTCGAGTATACACTAAAATAGTGGACGATAGACAACACTGCGAAACCACCACACAAGAGATACCTAATCCTTGCATAAAACGTAGATCATCGACTCTAGCACTCGACAACACTCTCGAAAATACCACGCGGTGCCTGCGCGCGCGCACTCCTCGTATCCAGGAAAATCCCTTGCCGAAGAACCACCCAGTCCCGGGTCCTTAGACCAACTGTCGTTCCTGTCTTTCTTCCCCTCAACCCCGCATTCTAACGCGTGAGAAACCATTGACCAATATGTGTTACTCGATTCCTCTATGAATGACAGGGTCCGCTCGTCGAAATTCTTTGTTTTCTCCGGGACTATCTATCGCCTTTGTATTTAAAATATATTGTCGCAACGCTAATGACAACGCAGGTCATAAAAGTAAAGAAATGCTCTCGCGTGCCATAAAGACAAACGCGCCTACAATTTTACAATAGAGTCTAGGGAACAATATGCCTGCTGTGGAGGAAGGAAGTCAGCGCCGTTTCTTAGTTAATTGCCGCCCCAAAACATCTTAATAAATCCTGTTTCAGACAATAGCCCACATGTGTGCGCGGCGTCGGTTAAGGTCCCGAAAAAGGCATTTCGAAAACGATAGTATGTCTTATTTGTTCTGTGGTATTTCCAAATTGCTAAAGCGATCACAATGCACCCCAATGTAAAACTCGCCATTAAAGTTGTGTGCTATTATTTTGTCACCCGAACTTACGCATTTAAACACGACATACAAATACTTTTCAAAATCACATACTTATAGTGATGTAGGTAATAACTAATCTACTGGAACGCACTTATGGCACATAAGGATAGTTACAGTACCAATATCGTATTCGTTTTGTTTTCGTGGTCGTTTCGTCATCCCGAATTATAAATATGGCATGTTTGGTTCTGGAACACTAGTTTCTAAAGAGAAATAATAGTGCTAGTCAAGATATGTTTTGAATAACAGCTGTCAAACTTTTGAACGATCGCCCCTAGAACATTAGTTCCTGAAGAGAAATGATAGTGCTCATCAAAATCTACATTTCGGATAACAGCTGTTAAACTTTATGCTGTGGTAACTCTGAAGCGATCGCTCCTAGAACATTAGTTCCTGAAGAGAAATGATAGTGCTTGTCAAGATCTACATTTCGAATGACAGCTGTCAAACTTAAAACTGTAATAACTCTGAAACTATTGGTCCTAGAACACTATTTCCTAAATAGAAATGATAGTGCTCGTCGAGATCTACATTTCGGTTGACAGCTGTCAAACCTAAAATTGTAATAACTCTGAAACGATCGCCCCTAGAACACTAGTTCCTGAAGATAAATGATAGTACTCGTCTAGATCTACATTTCGGATGACAGCTGTCAAACTTAAAATGGTAATGACTCTAAAGCAATTGGTCTTACAAAACTAGTTCCTAAAGAGAAATGATAGTGCTTGTCGAGATCAACATTCTTTTAAAGAAATTCTTTGAATGACACACATTCATTCGGTCACGCCTTTCTCCCGTAGGGATAGGCAAAGACCACATTGTTCCACTTGCTACGGTCCTGACAAATCTCTGTGGCTTCTTCATACATACATAGACTGTTAACTTCATTTACCTTCCTTGGCTTCCTCGTAGTCAGGTGAGTCAGGCTTTTGGAATAGCGATACTTAGTACCTACTGTACGCCCAGTGGTATATAGTGGTGGTGGTGGTGGGCGTACAGGTTTGGCACCATAGTAAAAAATGATAGAAACTTTATGCTGTATCTGAAAATTGCATGACATTTTTCGGGCCGGCACTTTCAGTGTTTTAATCCAAACTTAATGATATCCTTTTCGAACGTTTCTCTTGGTTACATTTGAGTCGGCAGATTTCAAAAATTTTCATTCACTTTTTACGCCTGTTGTGAACACATATGGTCGAAATGACATATGGTCCATAATTATGCGAGTCGTTTAAAATAACGCGCGTAAAAGGATCGAAAAAGCTCTCGTGCAAACGTTGCCTAACTTAAAATATCTCGTGCGAACATTGTCTAATTTAAAAAACCAGAATAACACCACATTTTCTTTGGTTGTCACCGTGACGTGGCACCGCGCGGCGCGCCGTGGACATCAAGCCTTAGGTTTCAACATGTGCCATTCACATCTTGCAAGGTGGCATCAGTGGTACTACGTCCGAACGGGGCACTGACTCCTGGCTTCAATCTTTTGTGTTTCTGTATTCGATTATAATTAAGATGTATCAATACTCGTGCACATTCCCTTGTTTTCATTTTCCATATTTTGTTGCAGACGACATATCCTCACCTGCCTCAGCCGGGCTTTTCTCAATTAAGGATATTCAATGGGAATCCTTGTCCAATATCGTTATACAGCACAGAGAATATAAATTATACAATTCCTTCACTATATTTCTTTGAAAAGAAAGATATTATAGTTGATGGATATAAAAAATTAAACTTGACGTTGAGTGGGAATTGCATTGAGCACAGAGAAGAGATATTTCTCCTAAACGAAAATACAGCTAATTCTTTCTATATTGAGGGTGCTAAATTACACAATTTTGTAGACAAGGTGGACAAAAGCAAATCTGGTTTACCAGTCGTCAGGTAACTAAGTACAGAACCACTATATCGATCTAAGCCAAGACAAATTACAACTACCAATAAAATACTACTTTCTTTTATTCAGATTCTTAGTTTCAACTAAAATGAATTCAACAGCCATAACGCATATTTATGATGAAAGAAGAAAAGAGGTAATGGCCCTAACCTCAGGTGTATCTAAACAAATAGAGATGTTTGTTTCAACTTATTCTTTAATAGCTGGTAATTATACTATAAGAGAGCAAATATTAATGGACAGTGGAGGGGTCTACACCATTTTAATAGATGAGACCCAAATTGACTACGTAAGTATCTCTTCACGTGATAATTGATCATCATCTAGGTATTAAAAATTAAACAGAAAATAAATCTGAAGCAAAAGTTGTTTAATTAATTGAAATAACTGTTTTCATTGCAGAAATCAAATATTCTAATAATCACAGAAGCAAACTCAATAACTATGGCATTATTGTTACCTCAATATTTTATCATGGCGCTTGCAGAGGTAAGAATTTTATTTTATCACAGACCGAAAATTACAACATTACGTAATGTTGTGCATGTGGAAACACGTGGAGTAAATAGCTATTGTTGGAACGATAGAATAGTAAAAAGAAGTATTAACATCATAAAGATGAAAAGTTTGTTTGTTGGGGTACAAATTGATGATGTTTTAAAGAAATATCATAAAAGCGATACGTGTCGTTATGTAGCCATGTAAAATGTATTGAGGTTTCGTCCTTGCGCAGATTACGCATTACGGCGTGTACACGGCATCTACATCATCATCTGAGCTTTTTCTTCTCCACTTTGCCCGATCTTCGGCATTCTTACGTCGTAAGCGTACGGCATAAAGAACGCAATGCGTGGTCTGTGAGCTTCGAAAACATATTTCTAGAATACTCTGTTTTCTGTTACCATACTGGAAAAAAAACTTATTTTCCAACTACTGCATATATGCGCAGGTACCGCAAGTGGAAATACCTTAATCTTAAAGTCTACAAATAAAAAAAGAAACGCAAAAATATCAAAAATACAACAAACATCAATTCTTCAATGCTACGCCCTAAGACCAGTCCCGTTATTACTGAAGGTCTTATTAACCAACATCACAACCAGTGCACTGAAGATCTAATGCAGGTCTCTAAGGGTAGCATAGACGGCGCGTACGAGAGAAAGAAGAGAATACTTGTAATAGCTGACCAACAAGGGCGAGGTTTACAAAGTGCACTGCAAAAATTGGTTGGCACAGAATACGAGTTGCTCCGTTTCATCAAGAATGACGCCAGCTTGAATGCAGTCCTAAATAGCCTAAACATGCATGATTTTGTGGTTATGTTGGGGGGAATTAATGACAAGTATCCAACAGAATTAAGAACTGATTTGCCTAGATGGCTCTCATTAAACACTTATACCAATGTTGTAGTTTGTGGCTTGCCTAATAATTCGCGTATATTTTACAATAGTATGAACTACGATATTAAACTGATATGTGAAGGTTTTATGCACAGTAATTACCTAAAAATGAATTATAAAAATTCCCGCCATGGATCACGATATTTTATAGACTATTTAACTTTTTCAATATATAGGCAGATGCTACTTAAATCTCATTATATTCGTACACTCTACTCCAAAAGAAACAATGAATATTTTAACAATTGTAATAATTATGACATAGTTTTTCAAAATAATAACGTATTGAAAAGTAACTGTAATGACATTGGACATTTAAATAACAATAGTTATTCAGCTGAAATCCCAAATCAAGTTCCTTTTTTATACATAAGAATGTATTTAGAATCATGCATCTAAATCTGGCAGGGTTTCTCAGCAAGAAGGAGCTAATTACTATAAACAACCTATTGACATTTTGTGCCTATCGGAATTATTTATACCAAAAAATCAAGAGTCAAATATAGCACTTAAGGGCTATAATTTGAGTTCTAGTTATTGTAGACCAAAACAAAAGCGTGGAGGAGTCTGCATACTGCATCACAATACTGTTGAAGTTAAACGTATCCCATTTATTGACGGTCTCGCGTCTGAGTATGACTTTGAATGTTGCGGAGTAGAAATTACAAATTATAAAATTATTTTGGTGTGTATCTTATCTATAGGGTTCCGGGAGCCGCAGTTCACATTTTCTTTGAGAAACTCGGTATTCTGTTAGACAAATTAAAACGAAAAACAAATAAAACTATTATTTTGACTGGAGATTGGAATATTGACACCCTTAAGGAAACATCACAAGAACTTAAAGAGCTGGTAGATAGCTATGGTCTTGATCTTCACATTGACACGCCGACACGTCAGGGATCATGTATAGATCATTTTGCGAGCAACAGTAGAGGCTCGGTTGGTACTACCTTACCACTTGCCCTGTCAGACCACGAATATGCTCAAGTGCTCACTATCCCAGTACAAAACAGACCAAAACAATTAAAACACTGGTATCAAAGAAAAAGAGATTACAGTTTAGACAACATAAATAAATTTAAGAAATATGTAGCCGGTTACTCCTGGTCATTCGTTTACAATAGCGACAACATTGACGAGGCATTTGAATATTTTCACAATAAGTTACAACTTTTGTATAACCTATGTTTCCCCACAATAAAAATCAAAGTCATGAACAATAAATGCTACCCGAAATGGATAACCAAAGGTTTAAAAGCTTCCTGCCATACTAAAAGAAACCAAAGATGCAAAATACAGTCAGGTCCAAAAATCAAGCAATGAAGCCTACATAAATAACGCAAAAAATAAATGTAGAGAATAGAATAGAATAGAATATCATTTATTGCTCAAAATGTGGTAGGTAGGTATACAATAGTTGTTAAAATTTGGATTTTCGTTTCACACACTTTACCAGAATCTGGCATGCAATATTTGGAATATCAATTAAATGAAATATATAAGCATGATTTCAGCAACAAAATCCATAAATTATACACCTTTAAATTTCCCAACACTATTCATCCACATAATCATTAACATAAAATAAACAAGTATGTCAATCAGAATTAATAAATTATTTAAATTAAAATTGTCACAACATTAAAAATATTACAAAAAATATGTCCATCCGCAATTAATAAATTATATAAATCAAAATTGTCACAACAGTTAATTAAAGTTATTACAAAATTAATATGTTATTGCACTTATGTCATTGTGTTACATCCTAATTTAACGTCCGCAATTAAATGACTCAAAAAATTCATTAACGCTGTAAAAACAACTTTGAATCAACCATTTTTTCAATTTTTGTTTGAATAAATTTATTGGCAATAATTTCAAATTATTGTCGAGGCGGTTATAAATTTTAATTGCCATTGAGTAACTGTTTTTGCTGTATAGTGTGGTTGACTGAGCAGGAACCACTAATCGGTCAGGAAACCTTGTATTGAAGGCAGTTGTTTCTGAGACTTTAGTGAATAAGTACAGATGGCTTTTTACAAATACACATATCTCGTAGATGTATATACTCGGGACTGTTAACAAATTATGATACCGAAATAGGGGTCTACAAGATGTCAATGAGTCAACATCACAAATTGCTCTGATGCACTGTTTTTGACAGAGGAGTACTTGGTGTACTTGTGATGAATTACCCCAAAGTATAATGGCATACCTTATAATAGAGCATATGTACCCGTGATATGCCTGCGAAGCAATTTTTTCGCTGCTAATTTTGGTGAGCCGCCAAAGTACATATGCAAAGGAATTTATTTTACTGCACAATTTGGAGATATGTGTTGTCCATGCACACCTATCATCCACCCAGATGCCCAGAAATGCAGTTTGATTCGTCTCAGTAATCGTTTGACCATTTACTGACACAGTTAAATCTTTTTTCTGTCCATTCCTATTTATAAACTGTATGTAGGTAGTCTTATTTAAATTAACTTTGAGGTTATTGTCATCAAGCCATTTTATTATATCATGTACTGCTTTATTTATCTCGTCGTTATAAGTATTAATGTCTTTGCATGGTATTATTACGGAAATGTCATCAGCAAATAGAGTGCAGTCATATTCTATTACATTGGGCAGGTCATTAATATAGAGCAAGAATAATAGTGGCCCTAAAATACTGCCCTGTGGCACCCCAACCTTATTAAATTCCAATGAGGACCTGAATAATCTACGCTCTGCATTATCTACTTTTGTTATTTCAACGTATTGTCTTCTATTGCTAAGATAACTGTCCAGCCATTTATACGCTTGCCCTCGTAACCCATAACGTTCACATTTATCGAGGAGTCTCTTGTGTACTACGAAGTCGAATGCCTTGCTCATATCAAAGAATACTGCAGTAACAGCAGCTCTTTTGTCTAAACATCGCAGGATTTGATTTAACAGAGAAAAAGCAGCTAATGACGTTGATTTACCTTTCTGAAACCCGTACTGATTACCTTTTAGAATTTTGAAAGTATTTATGAAGCAAGAAATGCGATCGTGCATCACTTTTTCAAATACTTTTGAAAAGATAGAAATAAGTGCTATGGGTCTATAATTGCCCATATTGTTCTTATGCAAAGAAATCTGGAAATAACCCATTAGTAAAAGATAAATTTATTAAGTAACTTAGAACAGATGCAATTTCTACTTTACAGGCTTTTATCACTTTTGTGTGAATATTGTCATAGCCTGTTGAGTTTGACGCATTCAAATTATTAATTATTTTTATTATTTCTTGAGCGTCAGTCGGTTTTAAGAATATACAGGCATTGTTGATAGGTATGTGTGACATATTAGAACCTGAGTCATGGGCCATAGAATTAGTCAAATTAATGTAATATTTATTAAATGAATTTGCAATGTCAGTAGGATCATTCATTATTATGTCATTTAATTTAATTTTCTCTATATATTTATTATATGCTATATTATTTGTTTTATTCTTTATTATATTCCACGAAGCCTTACAAATATTTTTGGATTTGATTATATAGTTACTATTCGATAGTTTTTGAGCATGATTAACGCACCTTTTAAGTAGTTTTGAATAACTTTTATACTTAATTTTTGTTGTAGTGCTTGACGTAGCATAATAAGTGAACCTCAAGTGTCTTTTAGTGACAATTGACTTTTTAAGCCCCTTTGTGATCCATGGTGTAGGATGCTTTTGCACGTGGCACCTCTTTTTATAAACTGGAAAGCATAGGTTATAAAACATTGTAAAAATCTCATAAAAGTTGTCAAATGCCGTGTTAATATCATCCTCCTGGTACACATTTGCCCAGGTTAATGAATTTATGCATTCCCTAAACTTAGTCATGTTTTCTTGGCATAAGTCACGCGTCCATAAATATTTACAAGTCTGCTGCTTAGTCTCACTAGTTACGGGGAGGTGGATCGATTGTGCCGTTTCATGATCCGATAAACCTAAGTGATGTATTTCATTTTCAACGTCTATCACATTGCTCATAATCTGATCTAAGCACGAATTTTTCCTGGTGGGTTCTAAGATATGTAACTTAAAATTGTTATTTTTGACTATTCTGTTCAGTTCACGAGTACCGTATGAATCTTTTAGTATATTAATATTTAAGTCACCTGAAACTACAATTTTATATTTTGTTTTCTTTTTTAAAACGTGTAATAGCCGCTCAAATTTCAAAAGAAACAAGGACAAATTAGATGTTGGTGTCCTGTAAATGCAAAGAACAATGCACTTAATTGAAGCTATCTCTACCCCACAGCATTCAAATACATTTTCTTCACTAAATTCCTTTAAAAATTCAATTTCATTGGATTTGATGTCCCTCTTACATAAAATACAGACTCCTCCCCTTTTCTGATTCTTTCTGGAATACGTAGAACGCACTTCGTAACCGTCTATTAAAATATTGTTTTCACTACCTGATTTTACAAATGTTTCACTCAGGCAAAGTACGTCAAAACGTTTGCCTTTACCTAAAAGCTCATGTAAGGTCAATTCTATTAATTCTTTTTTGACTATTACCCCTGCAATATTCTGATGTAAGATGTTAAAAGTCTCAGTCACGAAAAAGCTTGCTTCGAGAGTCAATAGTAGGACTATGTATTTTACGTTTTATGAAATAGTCCGTGATTCGCTGTTGAATCATATGTTTCGTTGGAATTTGCTTTAGTTCAGGTTTTTTCTCATAAGTAGTATTTGTCAATTTTGTATGTTGAAAATTATTGAAATTGTAACTTAAATATTTTTTTGTGTAATAAATCATGTCAATCTTCATATTAATCTTAGTAACCAACTTTGACAAAAACATTTTGTTATAATCTATGTCACTTAAATCTAAGAATATAGTATTTCTAAACTGCTTACATGTCATCCGCAACATATGATTCAATTTATTTTCATTTAAATGTATATTGTGTTTTACACCCATAATTATTATTTTTGCTTTCGAATACGCCTTTAGGAAAAAATATAGTTCTGCATACAGTTTCATCGGATTAGTATCGCATTCTCCTATATTTAAGACAATTATATCATTTTCAGTCGACTTTTGTATCTCCGCCGTATTTAAAATTTCCTCGCTATTGGCGTGTGGTTTCAATGTTGATTTAATTTAAAGAGCTACTTGGGATCTGATTAACAATAATAATAAATTTAACAATATAACAAAAATTAATACCATTCAGCACTTGACATCTGAAAACCAGAAAATAAATGACCCGACATCCATTGCAACAATCTTTAATGATCATTTCATAAATCTGGAGAAAATTAACCGACAATCTACTACCAGTAGACCCAGATTAAAGTTAAATAATGCGTCCTTCTTCTTGGCACTTACTGACCATTACGAAATTAAAATAATTATTAGTTCCCTTAATAACACTGGCTCTGTTGGATATGATGGCATAAGTACTAAGATCATAAAAGCGTGTGCGGATGAACTGTGTGTTATTCTGGCGCATTTGGTAAATTTATCTTTTGGTAACGGGGTATTTCCATCCTCCCTAAAACTTTCCATCGTAAAACCACTGTTCAAAAGAGGAGAGCAAGATGATGTTCAAAACTATAGACCTATTACACTAATTCCCGTTCTATCAAAAATATTTGAAAAGGCTTTCCTTAAGAGACTAACTGATTTTTGCGGAAAATTCAACTTAATATGTCCTCAGCAATACAGCTTCCAAAAAGGAAAATCAACGTCCCTGGCCTGCTTCAGTCTTGTTAAACATATATCACACCACATGGACAAACGAGTTCTTGTCTCCATGTTGTTGTTTGATATGAGTAGAGCGTTTGACCATGTATGCCATAAAACACTTCTGGATAAGCTAGAGGCATACGGTAGGGGGCTTGCGCATGACTGGATCAAGTCCTATCTAACTGAAAGGCAACAAATGGTTGAATTAAATAGGCTGAATGACTCGTCTCAAATGACCGCCTACAAATCTTCAATCAGAGGAAACCATTTTAGGGTACCCCAGGGGAGCTTGATTGGACCAACATTATTCATTCTCTATATAAATGATCTTCCCTCTATCATCAAGTATCCCTGCGCGCTATTTGCTGACGACTTATCAATAGTTATTAATAAAAAACCAGACACTGACTATGAAACTGAAATTAACATGACCATAACAAACGTAATAAACTGGCTAAATCATAATAATCGCTCAGCTAACTTATCAAAAACTAAACACATGCAGTTTTATAATAAAAACGGAGAGGCTCAAAATCTATCTACAATACACAGTGGAATACCTATTACGAATTGCTCTTCGGCTAGGTTTCTTGGGATAAACCTCGATGCTAACCTAACATGAAAACATCAAGTTGACGAAGTTTGTAAAAAAAGCAATCGTTTTACCTATGCCTTATATCGCTTAACAAAATTAAGTAATCAAAAGACCTCGTTATTAGCCTACCATGGGCATGTCTGCTCTGCTTTGAGGTATGGGCTTATTATGTGGGGAAACTTCGTTGACATAAACCGCGCCTTCATACTCCTAAAGAAGTGTCTCAGAGCCATGTGCGCTGCGGCTCCACTGGACTCCTGCGGACCACTTTACAGAAAACTTAAACTTCTGACCTTGCCCTCAATGTACATTTTTGAATTATGCTTATTTGTAAAAAATAACCCAGATTTATTCAAGATGAAGTCTGATGTATGCACGTTTTCCACACGTTTTCCCAATGATCTCGTGACTCTCCCTCACTCAACTACATGTTTTGCGAGAAATAGCCACAACATGTCCATACAAATCTACAATATGCTGCCAGATGCAGTTAAAAATATGCTTGTTCAAAAATTTAAAGCTGTGCTAAATAATTTTTTAAGTAATCACGTATTTTACAATATTTACGAATTTAAAATGTATTTAAAAAATAACCGTCAAACCTTGAATGTAAATTTCAAATAAGTGACATAAGTAATTTAAATCATTTAATATTTTTTACTAATTTCAATGAATTTTGACTTATTGTTTTGACATTTCTGAAATATTTGACTTAATTTAATTTATTCTATAATTTTGACATGGGTATTCAATTTAATTGATTTTCTTTGACATTTTATTAATGGTATTTGAATAATTTATTTTTGTTATTGTTTGTGACGCTCTCTTTTCATTTTGCATGCCAATTGACTTGGCTTTATGTGTGATACTAAATACTCTGTAATATCATGTTGTACGTACATACTTACCACATTTACTGCAATAAATAATTGAATTTAATTGAATTGAAATTCGGTCCTACTGATTCTCTGATGTTAAAATGATTAATTGCTTTTATAGGTCATGTACGAGGTAACTGGATACGTGTTCACATTCAAAGAAGCCCCTGAGAGCATGAAAGCGGTGATGACAGCCGCCTACCTGCTTACTGAGGCCGTGGGGAACGTCATCATTATCATCATCACCAGGCTGTTCACTAACTATGCACAGGTGCCGCACTCATTTCAAAGTTACGACTGAAGTTTGCGATGGTTACACAGGATTGTGGGAATTATTATAGATACTCTTGCTGTTAATTTCCTGTCATTATTCCTACGTCTCTTGGTTCACTTCGTTTGGTTTTCACTATCTTTGCAGGTTAGTATGTTGGCACGCATGTCATCCTGAACGACGTTAAGCCATAGCTTCTTGGGCCTGCATCTCCCCTTGCGGAGAAGGCATAACCCAAACTTTTGTTCCCTTCGTAGTTTGCCGGTCTGCGCGAGACGTTGCCACACCATCTTGCAGCTTATCTGCGATATCATGGAAACCAAGGCACCAAATGTGTGTGCTGCGGACTCCAATTCCTATCCTAAAACCAGTAGAGATAACTTCTAGTCATATAATTCCCATATTTTTCCAGGAGACTCAGTCCTTCATATATACGGGGATGGTGTTGGTGGCCGTATGTGGGCTGATGCATCTGTCGCGCGGCTACCGGATGCGTGAGTCAACGCGGGAGTGCCGCAGCAACAGCGAAGTACTGTACCTGCAAGTGAAGCGCACTGAAGACCTTTCAGATAGTTAATAAAATATTTTTGTACATAATTCATGTTGTTCTTTTTCATTCATTTCATTTGTCCTGAGAGTTTTATCATGTAGAATTTTATTTACGAGTATGTATAGTATTAAAGTAACTAAACTAGTCTTTACTGCGGTGGATATACGGCATTACACCACTTAACCAACTCCGTAACGAGTACATCCGTAGTAGCCTTCAACGATCGACAGGCACCTAAACCGCCGGCCCTGCAACCGCTCCCCTTAGATTGCTGATATCCTGGTCGACGGTGGCCGTTTTTCATCAGGTGGTCTGTCTGACCGTGTGCCACCCAATAGGGAGTAAGAGGTATCGTGGATAAGATTGTCAAGGCTTGCCTGCGCTGGTTGTGATAATTTTATTGGAAATAGATGCCTAATCTGCCGGCATCATGACAGAGTGCCCGCGGGAGGTCCAATAAGCAATGGATTGACAACGCCGAGTCGGATGCGAGGGCCAACGGCTCCCGCGAACCTCATTAAGGCGACCGGACGAAGTGGAGAAGAAAGAGTAATAAAGTAATAATAGTAATAATAGTAATAGAGTAATACGTTCATTAAATTTTTAATAAAGTCAAGTTTTTTATAGATTGTCATTATTAATTTGTGGAAGTCGTCTCTTTGTCATAGTGCTGCTCCAGCACACCTCTCCCTGAAAACATCCTCCTATCGTGTCTTCGGTCTACCTCTACTTCTTTGTCCTTCTCTTGGTAATTCTGACATTTTAGGCCATCTAACCTTAGCCATTCCACACACGTCAACATTTCCATTTAATTAATTTCCATCTGCTCATTTCATTAAATCTTTTTTATTTTCTATTATGTTAATTACAGGAGCGAAAGCGAGGCACACTCAGAAGAATGCCAAATTTAACAGATCATCATCGTTATCATTAATGTAATCACAGAGCAGAAAAAAACATTGCCATTCGATGGTAGCTTACTTTCCAATTATACCTACGCACGGAGAAAGTTGACTTCGGACATTTCGTCATGTACTTTGGCAATGTTCTTAAGGTTTCTATGCTTTTATTTGTGGGATGTGTGTGTGAATCCATATCCGATGTACTTTAAAGGATATCGCACGAGCGAAACCCCACCACCCCTGAAATTTTACCATATTCACTAATGGTTACTTTTTGTACACGTAAATATTGACTATAGTCATCACCAAATCCTGGATGCTCAACTTCTTCAATTACTTATTATACGCAGCGCTGCTGTGGTTGCCTGGGACGATCATATATCACCGTAGCGAAAACGGAGTGCCTCAAATAAGCTGCTGTAAGGAGTGTAAGGACCCATCAGTCGTAATTAGACTGCCTGAATACCCTTGTACTTCTTCAGGATAATCATCCAGGAGTGGATGGAGGTTAAAAAGCGTGTCTAACGCTTAAGACGGAACCATAAATGCAACGACGAATGGATTTTGATCGTCAGAGAATGCTTCGCCACCGACGATCCGCAGCAGAGCGGCCCGCCGCCCGCGCAGCTTCCCCCCCACCGCTCTCCGCCGACGCCCTCGTCGCGAGGCATACCAAATAGAACTAGAACATTATTTGAACTCTGGATCAAAACTTCAATTGCTTAGATAGAAAACCAAATCAACGATTTATTTTATACCCTTCCATAAAAAATGCAATTTCTTTATGTAGTGGGCTGTGTGGCAACGACTAACTGCAGGTTTATATTTCTTTATTTCGTAATTCTCTACGCAGCAAAACTACTATTTAACTACTGCAACTAAAACGTAAAATACCTACCGTCTGTTATCGTATGGATACATGCCCAGAAATATGAATAGGTACATAGGTGGGTACTACTTGCAGCTGGGATCCAGCAGTGGACTGGTATTAGGTGTTGATGAATTGCGATCGTTGGCTATAGACTGAGCCGTTACAACCAACACTATAGCACGCCATGTCTGATCGACACTGCGATCTCCAAGCCGTGTGCTAAACCCACAGAACTGGTATATCGTCCGCACAATTGGTATATCGCCCACGGTGAGGTAGGCAGGAGGGGGACGTTTCGAGCTGAAAGCAGGGGCACGGGCCCCGTCCTATCTCTAATATTCTGACGTTTCGGGGAACAAAATGCTCCCAACCCCGCGCCCCGCGTTCAATATTTTTTCTTTTTTATACTTAGTTTAGTCAGGCATTTGAGCACCATCTCACCTGGTGGTAAGTGACGATGCGACCGATGATGGAGTATGCCTGTCTTGGAACAGCCTATTCAGATTATAATTTTTTTCTCTAAGGTGCCAAACAAGCTTACGGTCAGCCTGATGGTAAGCAGTCATAATGATAAGGGAACACATTCGCGGGTAACGCGTTACATTCCTAAGCCCACGTTCATCCCCGAAACTTTACCCTCCCACTCTCGCGACCGGTCAGTTATCCGGTAAGTCGGTCCGTTATCAGTTGTGTGGTTATGGTGGTTTATCTAAGGTATGACAAACTTTGCTTATATTGGGTAGGATCAATTCGACATTGCATTGCAGCCCCCTCCTTGCCTTAAAAAAAATAATTTACAATTATAACGCCTTTTGACGTTACAAGGTCAATATTGTGGTCAATACTAACAACATATGGGCTTTGTATACGTAGTATAAAACTTATAAACTGATTGCCAGAAATAAACGTTATATTATTATTATTATTTTAAATTAAAGGACCGTCTTGTTTGATCTTTCATTTGTGTAAATCTCTCCAGACTGACTTGTCTTATTTGGTAATGGAAATTATGTATTTAAATGGATAATTAGAATCAGTATTCGTTGAAATTCACATTCTATGTGTTTCTTACATAATTTAAAACATCTATAAATATATTGTGTATGTAGCGTGATTGATACGGCAAATGGTGATTTTGGGTATTATTTGTTCACCAAATGAGACAAGCCAGTCTGGACACGTCATACACACCTTTGACCTCGACCTCGGCCTTCGTCCACTGTACAGCCTGAACCATCCCACTGCTGGGCAAAGACCTCTCCCCGATTCTTCCACGGTTTTCAGTTACAAGCATCTTTATTTGAATCAATTTATTTAGCAAACTAAATCCATTCAGTAGAAATTGTACTTCAAGTAAAACAACTAGTAATAAAATTGTGTTTATTATTTATCATGCGATTACACCATTAAACATTTACTCAGTGGCGTGGAAGTTTAGTACACGACTCCTTTGTAGAAGTTATAAGTTCGGTTTCTGATATTTTTGAGATTTATTACTTGTCTTATTTTTGCCAGCATCTTCCAGCATATCTTGGCATTTTAATACACGGCTAATATTTTAGCGTGGGCATTGTTTCACATTTTTTGCGATACTAATCTGAAGTTTGGATATTATAGTATTCACGCTACGCTTTACACATCTCCGACCTGGTGAAGTTTGGGAATTAAGTGGGAACACCCGGTCACTACACAGTGGCTGTGTGTACGCTACGCGGTGACTCGGCTGTATCCGACGATACATAACTGGAAATTTGTAATAAACAACTTACACTGTTTAATTCTTATAGGTTCTTATAAATAGATAACGGAATTACACATTGCTACCGACCGTCTGATAATTTCACTTTGTTTGTATACCAACACACGCCTTCCAATGTTACTTACGTCACGGATCGTGGTTTTCATTGCGACGATTCGTGATTTGCTAGGGCTGAGAGCGATGTAAGTACCTAAAAGGCGTTAATAACTATCGGCTACCGAGAACTGAACGGAATTTCACAATAATTACGTGACGATTTGGCGGTGTGGTATTCGGCAGAGTAGAATAGCACCAACCCTTTACACTGGTGGGCGATTAATGTTCTCGAGACAAAATATCTATTCCTCGTAGGCTGGAAAATGGTCCCCAGTTATATTTATTAAACTGCGATCTCCAACTCGCCTGCCAAGCGTGGAGATTTATATAACCTCCCCTTTCGTGGGAGAGGTCCTAAGTTCTGCAGTGGACGGTTATTGGTTGGGATGTTGACATGACGATGAAGTAGTTTTAATTTGGATCTTTATTTTAAATTCAAAGTGAGAAGCTTTTCTTATCTGTTTCCTCGGCTTTTTACAGGTAACATTCGAAGATAATGGCCGCTGTTTGAATCGAATTTTTCAGAGTCAAAATCAAAGTGTTTTCAAAAGTTTTGTTACAATATTACGTTGAAAATATTGTGTTTTACACCTCGGCAGTGAGACGATCATGTGGCATTCGATTATTTGAAAACATATCTATTTTTTACTCTCCGACTTTGGGTGGGAGGGTTAGATTTGTGTGTCTGGCTGGTGTCCAGCTACTGTACGTGCATCGCAAACCTTAATACCGCGAATGTTCAAGATGTGAGATTGCCCCCCGAGTTATTCCTTTGCTCTACAGCTTGGGCTGCTTCAAAAGGCAGTATATAGGTTCCTTGGAAGCCAGCACCGCATCCGCTCGCTTTAGGTTGTAGATATTCTGGACGATGGTGACCAGTGACCACATTCCATCAGATAGACCGTCTGTCGACATGCCTCCTCAGGCAATAACGTAATGGCAAATTTAAAAGTCAGCTGATCTCATTTGCGCTGGACTCGTTCACCGTTCGACGGTGGTCTTCAATGATCCAAAAGATCCCTCGGTTACGTGGACCGCCCCCTTTTCCCACGCACGTTGCACCTTCCAATCAGCAGCTGCCGAATCCGCTAGGTCCTCGGTACTCCTTCGCAAGGAGTACTACAATGTCAAGCACATCCATATTAATTTTCGTATAGGTATGGTAAATAAAATAGCTATCTACAATATTGCCGTAGGAAATAGCCCATTGCGATTAGATAATATTGTTAGTCGTTGTGTCACACGTTCGTTCTGGGACGAAAATAGTACGTATGTTATAATGGCGGACAACAAAAGATAAAGTTGAAGGTTAACGAACTTTCAATGCACTGCGAGGTGCAAATCAATGACTGAGTCTGGAGAGAGTTATCCTTCTTTTTTTTTGCTAACTACCGAAGTAATATTATATTGTTATAAATAATAAATGTTAAATTTTATTAAATACAATACGACAATATAACACAACTATAACTACGTTAAAAAGGAAACCTATGTACGTGTGACCCGCTACATTTTCCTTAAATTTGATTTGAATCTGGATCTCCATCAAAACCCATTCATAAAGAAAAAAGAAAGTAGAACTTTACTCGGCTCAGCTAATAAAACAGGATTTCATCTTCAGATATCGAACAGGTACACTCATAGAGATCTTGAGTGGATTCATTTCACCTGGCCCTAGAAATGCATATGTAATTTCCAAGGTCCACATGCATTCACCTTATATAAATAGACTATCAAACTATCCCACATAACATTAATTTAGCAAAACTAATATTGTGTTGGTAACAATTGAAAGAGGATTACACTTCTGTAGGTTCGAAGAGGTTTTTTTTTAGTAATATGTTCCTTGAATAGAGTTCAATTACGTGTAGGTTACGTTGTTAAAAACAGAAGCACCATCCTAGATGTGGTGGACTACCCTAGTGGATTGCTCAGCGCTAAGACCAAGCAAACATGATTCATGACGAAATCGGAGAGCAGTGATTTGCACAGAGTTGTCAAAGAATGTATTAAAGGACTAACCCTTCTCTCCTTATCCACCAAGCAATTATAATAGCCGTGAACTGACAGTACTGACTTCATACCGCTGACCGAGACGCCGTCTGGAAGATCAAATTGCACGCAGGTTCTTCAAGTCGCTAAACGCGCATCACGTGAATCCGAAGGACTTCCTTTTCTTTGCCGGCCTCTAAGGAAATATATAAAATATCGTGCTTTCGCACTTTCGCGTGTACACTTTTAGAGGGTCTACGTATTGGGGTTGGGTATCCAGTCTACGGCGGGTGGTGCGATGGCGGTATTGTGCTGTGGGCACCAGATCAAACAGTTCTGTGTAGTATAGGATGTATAAATATCTGAACACTGGTTCACGAGCTTACCAATGTTGCAAGTGACGGTCACTAAGAGTATAGTGGCCATATTCGTACTTAGGCTGCCTTTACATTTGCGAGGTTCCGGGCGGCAGATCGTTGCGAGACCATTGCCATTAGCCAACCTACATCAATTGAAAGTATTAAGTTCCTAAATATTTCCGTTAAGTCCATCAATTTCTTCTACAAGCTTTTATCAAATATATTTGCAAGCATTCATAGCTGATTGCTTCAAATTTCACAAGCACTAGTAATTAAAGTATCTAACATGAAAAAAGTGAATGAGCAAGCGCAGCGAGCTCGAAATTTTTGACACTGAAGCCCTTACAAGCAGAGGTGATCTTTCTTAATTTAAATTAATATATCAGTGAGAAAAGCGAGCTCAACATTTTTAACAAAGCTGGTGTTTTAAAATATAACTTTTTCTGCTCGAGTTGTTGCGCTAGGCCCTTGTAAGCGAGGCCCTTTGCAGTGGCCCTGCTTAAAGCCGCCACTATTCGTAGTCGTCTACCAACGGCCTCGTCTAAATTTATCTTCGCGGCCATCTGAAGAGATTGGGACTGCGTGATGGGCCAGTGATAGCGAGGCTCCAGCTGGCGGTCTTGCAAACCAAACGCAAAGAATTCCTTGATTTTCGTCGATTCCTCTCTCTCACTCTCTCCTGCCCTGAGCCTCGGCCGTTGGGCTTCCTCTGTCTGGTGTCCTGCCTTAAATGGGACGAAAACAAAATGAACGAACAACGATGATGAATGAATGAATGATGATGAGATGAATATTTTTTAGAGTCAGACAGAGTTCAAAAAAAAAAAATGGTATAAGTAATAATATCACTGCGGCAAGTGAACTGAATGTCAACTTTTGCGATCTTATCAAAGAGTAACATTGGAAACATGTCAAGGAAAGCCACAGAAAAACACAGTATAGTGCAAACAGATTTTATTTACTTACTCATTTCTGTCTCCATGATTTAGTTGTGGCGAGTAGTTGAGCCATTGCTAGATACTACTGTTTGCTGAACTAACACACGTTTTAGTCAGACATTATAAAGTAGCGATCGTAGCAATCCGTTGTATCATTCGTAAGTTTGTTTGTGTATTGTGCAGTTCCAAATATGGGCAAGGATTTGGAGAAGGATGGCGTCTACAAGGATTTGCGATCCCCGGTGTGTACATTTATAATTCCGGATCAATCCGGATTACGGATTCGGCTTCATTTCGGGGTATATCGGGAAAAGCATTTCAATATTAAAAAATACAACAATATTTACTTAGCTACCTACTTTAATCATGGTTTTTCAATTCAGTTCAAACATATATATTACAGTAGCACCAACTTACACTTGACTAGCTATTGATCTGCATTTTCCGGCTCTATTTCGGCTGTCTAATTCTACTAACCTATCCAATTTTGTGTATTCTGGTTCTAGGTTCAAAATGAAAGGTTTCCAAGGGTCGTAGTTTTGATCATCATAGCGGAATTTTGTGAGCGCTTCTCTTATTCAGGAATGAGAGGTAAGCCATTAGCTTCATGCTTTTATAAATATTTTGTCCATTTACTAGCTTTTTGTAATATTCGGTTATGCCGTGTTTCGGCGCTAACCACATTAAATTTTATGTGTTATTGTGGAATAGGCTCGACAAGATATACAATACTGCAAAATTTCATTTTCCTAAAGATCCGGCCTGAAATATTTGCCTATATTACTGACTGATATATGATATATAGTCTCATGCCCGCATTCCACAAGGATAGCCAGAGATTCTCGAGTGTCAATAGCTACTATCTATAGCTACTACTACTAGCTACTATATTGTTCTTAGCTACTATCCTACAATGAGACCACCATCCATCCATTATACCATCACAGGTTGTCAATCGGCTCTCGAGACTGTTCAACTAGTTTCAGTGTTCAGTCAAAGGGTTCGGAAGACCTTGAAATTGTATGTAATCTGTTTATATTAATTTACAGCATTCCTGACGCTATATTTAAGAAGTAAGCTGGGGTACTCCGACGAGACTGCGACCGAAATTTATCACATATTTAGTACTTTCGTTTACGTATTCCCGATCTTCGGTGGAGTCTTGGCAGACAATTATCTCGGCAAATACAGGTAAGTGTAATACTTAACTATTTCTTTTATCAATTTTTTTGGAACATTCATATAAATTATGAAGGTAATCATAAGGTCCACAAGTGTTAAAAGAGTTTTATCTGTCGGTGTGGGAGTCTGTCAAGTCTAAGGTGCTAGCTCAATTTCTTCCGCACAAGCAACAATGTTTGCATTGTTGTGTTCTAGTTTGAAGGCAGCACAATAAACACGAATGAGGCATTTCATCTTAGTCCTCTCAGTGACAACGCACCTACGACTCTGCATTTCCGTTGATAGACTCATAGATGAGACCTAAGCGCAAGAATCGTGGTAGTTATGGGTCAGAGTTACCACTTTGCACCAAACATGCTGACACCTTGTTTGTCAGCGAGTAATATAAAAATATCAAGTGTTTTTTGAGGAAACATACATGTACTCCTTATTGTTCTCCGAAGACAGCTTTAAAATGCGGCCATTCTTTCAGAAATTACGAAATAATTAAGCTCAAAACCGCAACTGGATGTCTCATATACACTCTTTTTTCACACAAACCGCATAGTACAAAGTTATAGTCAAAATTCACGGAGCTCATTTGTCTCTGCATTGTTAGCAATCAATTAAGTTGTCCGCAATACCTTTGACAGATGGGCTGGGCTCATAACTTGTTAATCTGCCGTTTATTGAGATTGATTGGGCAGTATGTAACTGGAGCGAATTGCTTGTTTCAGGACAATACTGTACATGATGTTCGTTTATGCGGCGGGTAATATGTTGGTTGCTGTTACAGCCATCCCTCCGCTGGGGATGCCTGGGAGGTATGTACGAAACTGAATAAGCACACGTGGCATGTTAAAAATGAACATGTTCATTGTTAAGATAAAATAAATATATATTATTTATTTAATACTGAATAATACGGCTACTTAAATTAGGAGAACAGAATTTAATTGGGGACTTGACTAGTTTCAATATAAATTGTGAAACCAGGTTATCAATAAAGAGCTTCAAGTAGAACCAGCATTCAGAGAAACTAAATGAAATCGTAATATTTATAATTTTAAATCAAATGAAATGACAACATTACAATGACGTTACACAGAATAGAAGTGATCTGTTTCGATTATGGTTTCGATAGATCTCAAAGAGGTGCTAATTTGACTTAGTCTAATCGCGGATTGTCGAAAGACAGGATTACGTAACTTGATGTCGTAACCTTAACCGTAACCTTTCCTTTGTGTCTTACTAAACTAAAATTATTCAGTATTCATTTTAATCAGTAAGAAAAGGGGCAAAACTAGATATTAATAACACCAACAATTAACAAAAAAATATAACATAAATACACGAGACTAACGAAGAATAAAATAATTTTAGGCTCTGCACGATGATCGGACTGTTTCTAATAACAGTCGGCACTGGAGGCATCAAACCTTGCGTCACGTCATTCGGTGGGGACCAGTTCAAGCTTCCACAGCAAGAAAGCCAGCTGGCTGTGTATTTTAGCGTTCTGTATTTCGCAATGTGCATTGGTGCCTTGATCGCGAAGTCTATATCGCCAATTCTGAGGGCAGAAGTCCACTGTTTTGGTGATAAGGACTGCTACTCGTTGGCCTTTGGTGCTCCGGGTTTCGTTGTCCTCGCTTCGATAGGTGAGTTAGCTTATTTCGCATTTTAAAGTTATGTTGCAGGGTTCCTACCACGTACCAATGTTTACGAGTAGCGCGATATTTCGACGCAGATGCATGAATCATAGTATGGTACACAGTAGGAAATCCGGAACATACCTTTAAAATGTGTGATATTAACCGTGATAGTTTAAAACATTTAGCATTTTTCACTGATATTTCGATTACCTCAAGTTATTGCTGATACTTTAGGCACATCCATGGATTTATTGCTTCTATCTATGACTTCTTGTGATTGTGAACTGTTATTACTAAGGTAGCAAATACAAGGGTTTTTAAAATCTTGTATCTATCTATAAACTATTGAAATATTGTGAACTGCAACAAAATCGCTCACCTCTTTCAATATGCATGTAACAACTTACTACATTACGTTTTAAACTGACGTTTTTAAAAATCTTTCGATGACAGTTATTTTTACTAGCTTTTGCCGACAAATACATATAAAATATCTGTGCTATATTAAACTTATACGTTTCAAAGTCGAGACAATTACCGACCGCAGAATTTTAGGCAGTGTTTATTTTAAAATTATTAGATATAATGTACTAGATGTCCTTGTTGATTCCATTTAGTCATTCATTTAACCTTTTATTTATCTCTGCTTATGTATAGCTAATGTTAAAATAACAAATATTCTATATTTACAATGATAACGAAGTTATTATTGGATGTTTACGGAAAATTTGTTGTTACGTTATTTACATAATTTAATATCTTGTGCATGCTTGCTTGTCTTGCCTACGTTTCTAGTGGGCATCATATTCTTTACTTAACAATGTACGTATAAAATATCTAAATATTTATTTAGTTTGTAAACTGAATCATCCCGCGGCTTTGCTGGCGCAAACTTCGTTTAACGATAGAGCGCTCTCTTCAGGACACTTTATAAAGTAAGCTAGTAACAGACGTTTCGTTTAGCTGGAGCCAACCAACCGTCAGTTGCAGTTGACACATTTGTATCACTTTTTATCAATTAGTAGACTTTATTTTATACAGAGTAGGGATTATCCCTACTCTGTATAAAATAAAGTCGCTTTTGGTACGGTGGACATAGATTTGCACTTCACTAACTAAGTAATAAATATTAGGTAATATGTAACGCCTGTAGCATAAGCAATTTTTCATAATTATTAAGTAGAGTATTAAGTATAATGTAAATATATTGAAATATATTATACCTATCTACAACAACATTTTTTGTTCCAGTAATATTTGTGAGTGCCAAAAATCGGTACGTTATAAAGAAACCAGCTGGGAATATTTTGTTTGATTTCGTCAAGTGTGTTTCAGTAAGTATCACAGTTATATTTTTGAGGCCTAGAAAGCCATGGATTGACATCTGTGTCGGATGAGGGAAAAGAGTAGAGAAGCGGATCCTAGCACAAACCGGGATTGACAGCTCGGATAATGATGATCACTAAATAAATGATTGATGATTTTAGGGATATGTTTGAACCGCCTCGAGTCGAATTGTTCTCAATTTTTATTTTGAGCATGAAAAATTTAATATTTTAATGTATGATGCTGATTTTTCCTATTTTTGAAACTACCACTTTCAGTGTTGCCAATGTTATGAGCCGTTTTCAAGAGTAGCTACTCAAAAATTAACATAGATGGCGCGCTTTAACGACTTATACATTATTATAATACAATAGGGGGCTATTGTTGTAATTGTGTGGCAAACCATATGTGTTACTGTCATCATTCATTGCCTCAGGACAAATTAAACCACGTTAACGCTAGTTATTATTTGCTATAGTGCTACCATTCTAACCTAAAGTTTAGTTTAAGCATCATGCGCGATGAGTCGATGAGGTATCAAGGCAGTCATAAAGCTACACAGCTTTATCTTCCAGACAACCAGAAGTCGATTAATTAAATTACTAAGTTAAGATGGAGTACTGACATCCAAAAATCCTTAAATTTCTAGATCTGAAATAAATTGCACCTAAATAAAGATAAACAACAATACGAACAGATTACTATAATGTTTGAGTCGTTAAAGCGCGCCATCTATGAGAATATGTAAGAAGCTAGCTTTGAAAACGGCTCATTCAAATATTCTGAAATTTTCAAACCAATAATCCAAATTGAAAACCATTCGACTCGAGGCGAGCAGTTAAAAAAGAGAGCCCCTGAAACACATCGGCCTAAAGGTGTGTGTGTGTGTAAAATGATCATAATCGGTAAAAAAAAGCTTCTTGGAATATGTATGTGACTGCTACTCGGTTAAAAGGCATCGTTTACATAGTTAATTAAACCTAGATATTTAAAAGAAAGTATAATTCTTGTTCACCACAGCTCGGCTTGAAGAACATTCTCTTAAAACGCAGTGGCGATGCCCACTGGCTGGACAGCACAAACCATCAGTACGACCCCCGTTTCATTAAGGACATCAAGAAGACTCTCTCCATATTGATGATATTTACTGTACTGCCTGTGTTCTTCGCTTTGTTGGATCAGATGGTGAGTGGCAGCCTTTATGTTTTGCATTAGCCAGCTAATCTGCCGGTCGTAGGATTTCCTGAGGCTACAACCGCCTTATCAATTTCTGCCGCCCAGCAACTAATAAATAAATAATCCATTTATTTCTCCACGATATGCATATCTACAATGTTGGTAACCTAATACAATTAAACATTAGAAACTGTAATACATGTACAATACATATTTGTGGAGACTGGTGCCTAAACTAGGGAAACCTGTGCAGTAGGTCACCAGGTCTCCACCCCCGAACAAGTAAGTCTTATTGAAGTATAATGTTTCTTGGATGTAGGCTTTGTGCATAACAATCATGGATAGATAAATATATTGTTACATGATAGAGCAAATAATAACAAATGAGAAAATGATAATAGAGAAAAAAACCACATCTCCATATTGAAAAAGTCAACTCATCCACGTACGACGTTTCGAATCTGTGTGTGAACGTGTGTTAGCCCTACGATACTTCTGAAGAATCTTAGGATTGAAGACTGGAATATGCTTGCACAGTCCCCAAACAGCGGACAGATCCGACTCCTGAGGAACTACCGCGTCGATAGTCGGAAGATCAGACAAGGAAAAACCCTTGTAAATGTATCCATTTAGTTATACGGTGTTATATTTGGCTTTTTACCTGCGGCGGCGACTATTTTTCGACCCCCGAATAGGTGTTCGTTAAGAATGACATAAGTGCGAACAAATTCACCACTAAGGATACCGAAAACCGAGCGAAGTGGAAAAGAAGTAGGAAAACGGACCCCGGGCCTTCGCGCTTGATTCCAGACTGATGATGACACATACACACTGAATAGAAAGTACACAGTGTAAAAAGCATTTAACAAATACGAGTACAGCGAAATAAAAGATTAAAAAAAAAAAAAATTGTTCTTTAGTCAAAGGTATAAAATGCATTCGGTAAATTGTAGCAAAACGAAACGTTGATTCGGTGAAACGTTTATCGGTCAGAAGTTCTTTCGAGCAGATTTAGGGAGGTTAATTCTTTTTACGGTTAAAATAAGTTTCGAAAACTTGTACGGGAGTAAAATTCACATGAGTTAGGTACTTCAACAAAAGAAGAAAAGCAAAAAAATTCAAGCTTTCCCTCGTGTACGTAATTCATTTTATTAGAATTTAGTTTTTGAAAGGTATTCGGTGCTTGTATTGCTTCTCGATACCTACTTCACTTAACCTAATTCGGAAAGGTAGCGCTCAGCTTTCCTTTACGAATTCTACAGACGTGACCTTCTGTTAGTGGACGTGTCTTATTATGGCTATTTGAACTAATTTATATGGACAATGGATTTCTCTACATAGAATAAATAATTATGCAGAATTTGAAAACGGTCGATGTCAATGTACCTGTTCGTAATTTTCGATTAGTATAATTTTACTCATAAGTATGAAATACCGACAGGCCATCTGCTTTTTATAAGGTCTCAGAGCCTCATGGCCTCTCTCATAAGAGGGACGGTTATTGACATAATCTCTACGCTTAGCAGGCGGGTTGGCGATCGCAGTGTTGTAAATATAAATATGGAAAACACTGTTACCTATTTTCAGCACCCAGATACTCCAGAACTTTTGCGTCGAAAATATTTTTTTATTTTTTTTTATTTTTTATTTTTTACAAGGCAAGCATTTGACCGCCATCTCACCTGTTGGTAAGTGACGATGCGGTCGAAGGTGGAGCATGCCCGTCTTGGAACAGCCTATTCACTCCAGCCTTGAAGGCATCCAGATTATATTGATCAGGAAACACACTTGCAGGCAACGCGTTCCACTCCTTAGCCGTACGCATTATAAAGGTCGAGCCAAAGCGGCTCGTGCGGATAGCTGGAACATCCACGACATAAGGATGAAGCGCTCGCCCGGATCGCGTCTCCCGATGGCGGAAAGGGGCCGGCGGAATGAGGTCATGCAGCTGCTTCGCACACTCTCCGAAATGTAACCTGTAGAAGACCGACAGACGCGCAACCCTACGCCGATGTTCGAGGCTCTGCAGCCTAGCCTCAACCAACTGCGAGTCACAAATTATCTTCTTAGCACGTTTTTCAACCGAATCCAAAGCCGCTAGTTGATATTTGGCTGATCCATCCCAGAGGTGGCAGCAGTACTCCATGCAGGATCGGACTTGTGCTTGATATAACTGAAGCAACTGCTTTGATGTAAAGTACCGCCTAACCTTCGAGAGGACACCAAGCTTTTTTGCTGCAGTCTTAGCCTTGGATTCGATGTACTGACCGAAGTTGAGATTTGTAGATAGCTCAACGCCAAGAAGCTGTAGGTTGTCGGTAATTTCCACAGGAACATCCCGATAAGTTGGAGTTAAATGGAATGGACTCCTTTTGGCGGAAAACAAACACGCCTGTGTTTTGGTTGCGTTGAACGCCACCAGATTGGCATCACCCCAATCAGAGACTGCCTCGAGAGCTTTGTCCAAACGATCAACCATAGCCTCTCGACAAGACTGAATATCGTCCCTGCTGGCTTTTGCCTCTGACAGATATCTATCCGTTACTGTGCTGTCGTCTGCGTACCCAAAGGTACCTGGTACAAGCAGATTGTTAATATGCAGCAAGAATAAAGTCGTGGACAGTACTGATCCCTGAGGAACTCCCGCGTCGATAGCCTGAAGATAAGACGAGGAGCCATCGATAACTACACGGATAGAACGTCCACTCAGAAAATCCGATATCCAGGTGCAAAAGCCAGTAGGAATACCAAATGAAGGAAGCCTGCTTAAAAGGCCCGCATGCCAAACTCTGTCAAAGGCCTTGGAGATATCAAGAGACACAGCAAGGGCCTCGCCGTGTCTCTCAATGGCCTCACTCCATAATTGTGTGGCATACACCAGAAGGTCCCCAGTAGACCGACCACGGCGGAATCCGTATTGGTAATCGCTGAGGAGATCGTTACCTTCAAGATGCGCAAGGAGTTTGTTATTCAGTGCACGTTCCATAATCTTACAGAGTATGGAAGTGACCGAAATAGGGCGGTAGTTGGCAGGGTCGGCGCGGCTGCCTTTTTTGGGCACGGGCTGCACATTGGCAAGCTTCCACGACTTGGGTAGAATACCAGTCTCAAGTGAGAGGCGATACAGGCGCGTAAGTACAGGAGACAACTCAGGGGCACAACTACGCAGGACTATTGCCGGTATACCATCAGGTCCACTAGCCTTGTTCACGTCCAGACACCGCAGGATTTTTAAAATTTCTCTCTGATGTATTCGTACCTCTGCCATAACGCAGTCAGAACGGGGTGAGGTAGGTGGTGTTTTTCCTGCAGTATCCAAACGCGAATTCGCCGCGAAAAGAGAAGCAAGCAAATTCGCTTTCTCTTCAGCAGCATGGGCCAATGTTCCGTCTGGCTTCAGCAACGGTGGCAACGAAGATTGGCTGAAATTAGATTCGACCGCTTTTGCCAAAGACCAAAAATTTGCCACTTTGCTGGACACCACACATCCAGTTGCACAGAAAAGTGTGGTGAGGTGTAGGGCACAACAAAACAATACTTATGAAGTATAATGAGAGCTTAAATTGAGCGTTTTTTAAATTCCTGGGCTATTTCAAGCACGGTTTTATTATATTGCGGACATTTTGTATATACTTCCTTAGAATTTGGAGTACATGCCTCACCAAAAAAATTGTTCATTTGTCAAAGGTGAAGGTCGAATGTCCACTGGCGCGGTGCAGTGCACTGCGCGGCGCACTGCGCTGTGCCACGTCACGGTGCCAACCAAAGAAAACGGTGGTGTTATTCTGGTTTTTCAAATTAGGCAACGTTCGCACGAGAGATTTGCAAGAGATTTTAAGTTAGGCAACGTTTGCACGAGAGCTTTTTCGACGCTTTTACGCGCGCTATTTTAAACGACTTTGCATAATTATGTATGTATGACGAAGCCATAGAGATTTGTTAGAACCGTAGCATATAGAACAATGTAGTCTCTGTCTACCACTACTGGAGTGACAGTATGAATGTATGTCAATTAAATTTTTTTTTAAAGAATGAGCTATCGATTGATAACAATTATGAACGTCACTGTATCTACACCAGAAATCCGCGTGGTGTCTGTTGGAAAATGAATTTGACATTAAATAATTTTACACTACGTCATCTACGTTGGCCACTGTATATAGCGTCTACCAAATTAGAGTAGTGTAAATTTTTTTTTGTCAAATTCAGTTGACTTTTATATTCTGGAACAAGCGTTCTAACAGCAATCGTTTCAGAGTTATTACAGTTTTAAGTTTGACAGTTGTCATCCGAAATGTAGATCTCGACGAGCACTTTCATTTCTCTTTAGGAACTAGTGTTCTAGGAGTAATATTTTCAGAGTTATTAGTCTTAAGTTTGACAGCTGCCATCCGAAATGTAGATCTCGACGAGTACCAGCATTTCTTTTTAGAAACTTGTGTTCTAGAACAAAACATGCCTTATTTATAATTCTGGAGGAACTGAAAACAAAATGACGACAGGATCAGGAAAGCGAAACAACTACGATAATGTTGCAGAATCACACAAAGGGGAGGGGCTTACGCATCAGCGGTCAAAATTTCATTGACAACGTCGAATTCCTTTTTAATTCGTACGCGTTGAATCTGTACTAAAAAAAGAAGACAGATATATGTGTGTAAACTGTGTCACATAAGGAGGAAAGATTCGAACTGTTGGTAAAAAGAAACAGTGAAGTGTGACGTCTCATGTTGACATCTGCTGACAGCGCGCCACACACTGCACGATGGGGCCAAATTGAAAAAATGTGGACAATATTCATACAAACTGACATTTCGGGCTTGGATTGCGGGTTTTGCCCCATCATGCAGTGCGCCGCGCGGCGCGCTGCACAGTGGGACATTTCGCCACCTATCAATGTACTTGCATACAAACTGCTCGGCATGCAACATGTTTTGCCACATTGTGCAGTGCGCCGCTCGGCGCACCTCTTCAATGTGTCTCAGCGCTTAATAGCTGAGTAGAGCGGCCCTCTTGAGTAACATTCGTAAACGTCAGCTTGACGATTAATTTGATTGTCAAAGACACCGTTTTTTAGAAAACAAAAAAAAGAAACAATTTCAGTTTATTTATTAGTAAAATCATTTGATATTTTTTGTTGAAGGTTTTGTTATTTTATTATATTAGTGAAGTGCTTTAGACCACCACCTTTTAAGTATATTTTAAGTCGCTGGTTATCGCTCTTAGAATGTGTAAATTTTTTTGCTCTTTGGCCTCAATACATAGTTAATCTAACGTCACCGCATACGAAGAAGAAATCGATTTTCATAGGTTAGTAGTCAAAACATTTCTAGGCTGTAGAAGAGTTTTTCATTTCCCGCGTATTTGTTGTGTCTCTTAGGCAAATACTGTCTCAGGGCTCGCGGTGGACGCTGCAGGCCACCAAAATGGACGGCCGCTTCGGCTTCCTCACTATCAAGCCCGACCAGATGCAGGTCATCGCGCCGATATTCATCCTCATACTGATTGCGTTGGCGCAAAAGGTGAGAAATACTTATATACATAATAATATTAATAATATCATCATGGAGTGTCAATTGGCTCCTGAGACTGTTCAACAAGTCTCAGGGTCCCCAGCGGAAGACTTGGTCGTTCAAGAGGTATATTAGAGGTGCTCCAGAGGCGGAACGCATTGGTAACTCCCCTGGTGTTGCTGATGTCCATAGGCGGCGGTGACCACTTTCCATCAGGTGTCCCGCTTGCCTGCCGTATAACATAAAAAACAAATTCGGTAAGAGACACATGGTACAAAAACCTTGGAGTTACAAGATGAACGCTTTCCTTGAGGACGATTTCCTTCACCGCAATGAAGTTCCGTAGAGAATGGAATTGGTATCTTTTAGAAAAAAGCCATGATCATCATCACCTTATCCACCACATCATACCCATCAGATATTTTAAACTGTACAATAGCCGTGTCTGTATATTAAACATATTTCAGAGAACAGCCCGTCTGTTCTCTGAAATATATAATTTATAGGGACTGAGTAGCATTAAAATCCTTCAAAAAACTCCTTAATACTTCAACGTCTTTCCAGTATATTTACCCTTTCCTGGAAAGTCGCAACATCTTGAAGAATCCTCTGCACAAGCTGACTGCTGGCGGGGTCCTGGCTGCAGTAGCCTTCGTGGCATCCGCTCTTGTAGAAATATATCTAAAAGTGAGTACCAGTTAATGTAGGTACATTAGTATAAAAAGTTAACATAGTGTAGGTACACTATGTTAACTTTTATACTAAGTACTTAGGCCAATATTTATCCGTTGTTCTGTTTGTACAATTTTCAATGTTGTCATTTTCTTTCGAGTGCGCATTGTTAGGCGCTGTCTTAATTGACAACGGTCGTGCGACCATGGTCGTACGACCATTGCCAATTAGGACAACGCCTTATACCTTGTCATTATTCATTCGAGACATTAATCGCCTAACTCGTCGTAACAAGTATGAGATAAGCTAAATATTAAATTAGTAAATGTTATACACGATCGCTTTTCTACCTATACGCTATTAATTTCACACAACAGGAACTCCTGTCATGCAACCCATTCGGTACCTATTCCATACAGTCAATGCTGGGCACCCTGAGACTTGTTAAGACCTGTGCACATACACATCTACATGGCTGTATTTCTCAGTGGTCATCGGATAGATTTCATGATCCTTAGGTACATTTCAATTCATCGTACGACCGAAATAAAATCAATCTTCCGTCGTGCGACCAAATTTGAAACTCCAAAGAGCTTATTCACTAAGCTCTTTGGTGTTTGTTTTAATGCGACACCGACGCCGACGGTACAGCGCCTTACAGATGTGGTTTGTAGCAACATTATTTATAAGTTTTATCTTTAATAAGATTAAACAATCAGGACCATAATTTTAGTTAAGGACGTCTTTTCCTTAGGTTTTCATGGGCAGCTCCTATTTTTAGTTATCGTTTAAGTCCGCCGCTTAAAATTAAATTATCTTTATTGACGAGACAACAGTGGTCCATTTGTTGTTAGTAAATCTTAGTCTATGTTAGCAAAATTTATAATACCTATGTCATAAAATAAAACTATTAATTGAATTATTTAAATTAACCCGGGTAAAGCGAATTCTACGCTTCTTAAGCCGGATAACCAAATTGAAATATCTTGTTTCTGTTACAGACAACATACCCTCAACTACCTCAACCTGGCTTATCCCAATTAAGGATATTCAATGGGAATCCGTGTCCAATAACGTTAAACAGCACAGAGAATATTACTTACATAATACCTTATCTATCTTACTTCGAAAAGAAAGATATCGCAGTGGATGGAAATAAGAATATGAACGTGACTCTTAGTGGCACATGTATTAAACAGAGAGACGAGACGTTTCTTTTAAGCGAAAATACTGCTAACTCCTTCTATATTGATGGCGATAATTTGCATGTATTTGTGGATAAGGTGGACAAAAGCAAATCAGGATTACCGGTGGTCAGGTAACTGAATACTGTTACTGAATATCATTAATAGACATTGTTGATTAATTGTAGATATTGTTAATAATTTATGGTTAAATTTAATTATATATTTTAGTGTGACTTTTAATCAATTTTTAAATATCAATTGACATTAAATTTTTATTGACATTGTATTATTAATGACACTATCTACTGTTGACATCTTAAATTATTAATAAATTGAATAGGTGAAACACAAATTTTATGATGATGTTTTTATAATGCTTAAAATTAATAATTTAAAATATTTGTAAATGATTATCTATTTTGATTAATGACATTATTTAAATTCGGAAATTTAATAATGTTTCTAAAATTTGTATGCCGATGGCAGGTCGCAGAGGCTTTTACTTAAACTGTACCTAACAACTGTATAACCTGTGTACCACAAATGAATAAATAATTATGATTATGAAAAAAAATAAAAAGAGATTTATATTAAATAAGAGTAGTAAGACTTTTCTTAGGTGTTTACCTATATCATAATGGGTAACATTTGTCACTCGCAAGAGCACTCTACGAACATTTTGAGGCGCGAGCCCTCTAGTGTTAATACAAAGTAATTAAATGTTTGATATAATGAATGGACAGATGCTTGTTACACCTTCACACAAAAATTGCTTAACGGATTTCGGTTAAATTTTATATCGTTGTAGTTGGTATACCAGAATAACTCTTAGACTGTAATTTATTACGAAAACCAAAGTAATTTCTTAGGTATCACGCTATAACAAAAGTTTGCGCTGTCGTAACTGCAAGGAAGACCTTTACGATCATATCACGTTCAATCAGAGATATTTTAAGTGAAGGTCGGGTTAACAGTACTCTTCGCCGACGAGCATGTATTAAAAGGTTAATATAGAAGAAGCGAGAGAGATTTGTCAGGACAGGGCCGTAGCAAGTGGACCAATGTGATCTCTGCCTACCCCTATGACGAAAAAGCGTGATGGTATTATGTAGGTGTAGGTGGAAGCTAAAACTAATAGAACATATTGTATATGTATTTCAATTTCAGATTTCTAACACCAAACAAAATGAATGCATCAGATATATATTTATATAACGAGAGAAGGAAAGAGATAGAAGCGATCGTTACCGAAGGCGTATCCAAACAGTTAGAGGTATTCGCATCGACTTATTCTTTAATGGCTGGTAATGTTACTATGAGGGAGCAAATAAAAATGGACAGTGGAGGGGTTTACGCCATAATGATAGATGAGAGCCAAGGTGACTATGTAAGTATCATAATGTATTGGCATCTTACCAAGTCATGATCTATACAGTGACTGGGAAATAATGAAAGGAATACAATTAATATCCGATTTGACCGTGAAGTTTGGATTCATTTGGTTCAAGAAACGGGAGGATCTTTAAAGTTCGTAACAAAGACAAACATTAGGTCTTAGAACTTTGATTAGTTAGTCCTTCGCAAACGTCCATTTCATGTAATTTTGCACTTTATACATAATGAGCTAAACATTTCTAGTATTTACTTTTCTCTTTCAGATATCAAACATTGTGGTTATAACTGAGGCCAACTCGATAACCATGGCATTGTTGTTGCCCCAGTATTTCATTATGTCGGTTGCTGAGGTAAGAAATAAAATTTTCTTCGGTTTCACACGTCTACTATCATTATCATTAAGTATACCGAAAATATAGCATTGACTTACATAACTCTTTCTCTATTTACTAAAACAATTTCTTGCAACTAAATCTGAACTGTATCCTTCTTCCTTATTTTATGTAGCTTGTTAATTGAGGACTTCCATTTAAAATCTCTGTATAGCCTGTATGGTAATGCATATACAGGGGCCTAAATCTCGCGCTGTGACATCTCGAACTCAACATCTTTTCTAGCTACATATCCCCATTAATAATGACATTGAAATGTCCATCGCAGCCAAAAAATAAACTATCTTCAACAGTCGTATATCGTCAGTGATTGTTAAAACAGTTTTTTGGCTAGAGAAAATGACGAATTTGTGATGTCACAGCGCGAGAATCGCTCCTCAGTCTGAGTCTGAGAGCTAAGATTAACTGAGTCCCCGACACTCCCAGGTTTTGTTCGCGGTGACAGGCAACGAGTTCGCGTTTAAAGAAGCCCCGGAGAGCATGAAGGCGGTGATGACAGCCGCCTGGCTGCTCACCGAGGCCGTGGGGAACGTCATCATCATCGTCATCACCAGGCTGTTCACCAACTATGCGCAGGTAGGCGAAATATAGCCCCATATGATCTGGTTTACCTATGAGTAGCGAGATATTTCGATGAAGTTACACTGCGATTGAGTTAAGTAAGCCCAATCTAAATCTAATCTAAAGGAAAATAAGCTAGAAAATAATTTCCAGCGACATAACACCATAACATTATTGGAGGTGCTTATAAAAAACTAAAAAATAAAGGTACTTAAAATTACTTTTATTTTTTAACTCTACAGCATTTTCGCTATTTTGAGAATCTGTTTTTATGAAAATATTTTTTTTTGCGAATCGGCTATTTTGCGTTTTTATTAAGTATTTTCATTTTAATTGACGTTGATTACTATTACCTATATTACATTATTATTATTTGATGTAACTTTAAGGACGTCTAAAATTGATTTTTAATTTAATTTAATTGGAATTTTTTCCTTTGGATAGGACATGGTCACTCGTGGTCACTCGGGTCAGCGAGTTTATTAGAATTTAATCATCCAAACATACAAATATATCATCCACAGGAGACTCAATCCTTCATATATACGGGGATGATGTTGGTGGCCGTATGTGCGCTGATGCATCTGTCGCGCGGCTACAGGCTGCGCGCACCGACGCGGGAGTGCCGCAGCAACAGCGAAGTATTGTACCTGCAAGTGAAGCGCACCGAAGACTGTTTAGACCATTAAATGTAATATTTTATTGACTATCGGCGTCTTTATTTCGTTTCCTGGGGTGAGAGGCCTCCTTCAAGATAAGAGAAAGGCTGGATGGGAACTTATTTGTTCCAAATATAATGTACGATGGAACATTTTTAGAAACATCTGGTGTTTGTGTGTTTCATTCATTCCTTACTATTTCTTTTATATTGATTTGTCAGATTTTCGTGAAATGATATCGTTTCAAAGGTTTTATTTTTTACGCGCGATTTAAAATTTGTATGGAAATATAAAATCCTACGTAATTTAGAAACGATATATTTTACCGAAAATCTGACAAACCACATCCCAAATCCCAATCCCAATCGCAATCTGAAATCCCATTTTGGGATAAGCCCGCCTTTGCAATGTACATATATTTATTTTCTTTTGTTATTGTTATTTATGTAGTTATACGCAATAAAGAGTTTACATATATACATACAAACCACAAGCATAGTTCCTGGAACACGTTTACAAAATTTCAATGGCTTTGATAGCGTAATATTGAAAATATGAACAAACTCCGTTTGTATGGAAAGCGCTCGGGAAACACTCCTCTTAAAAAACTTCTTCGTACTTTGGGTTCAAAAGCGTCCTTCAATGGTACCAAATTTATTTCGGCACAAAACGACGTTTCAGAAACGAATTAAGTTAAAGGTAATGAGCTCTCGTGAAATAACGCGAACGTTAATTGTAAATAAATAAGGCGGAAGCCTAAATACAAAGAGGAAATGCGAAATTTCCTAATGAATTTGTGAATTGTGGGAAATGGGTATAAGGTTGTTGTAAAAACGAGTTTTGTGGTGTGTTTGAGCTATTGTGTTTACTTATGTTAGAAGTACTCGAAGATTGTTTTTCAGCTATTATGTCTCGAAGATTGTTTTTCAGCTATTATGACTCGAAGATTGTTATTCATTACAAAAATTATAAAAGCATCTCGCTGTGGCTTTGTTAGCGTATAACAAGTTATCTATTTTTTACGTATACCATATGCATTTTTTTGTTAAGTGCGCCTATTTACACTTCATTCAACCTATTTGCGAAAGGTGTGGTTCTGATGTTGTTTTATTACAACGTTTTATTAGGTCTTCTTGCTCAAAGGATTAAAAAAAAAACAAAATTGTGTAAGTAAAGATATGTCGTTGCCTCATTAAAAATAAAAGAAACAATGTTCTAATCATTTTGCTGCGATGCTTCTGCTTGAATCAGCTCCATCTGGCGCAACCATTTTTAGGTGGTTTGCTGAATTTAAAAGTGGAGCCCCGCAAATATCATGAAAAACAGGCTCGTGTCGGTTGGGGCCGCGTAATGCATGTACGTTTGAAAACGGGGAAACAAGACGTGTTTCAGAAATCATGACTAGTGACAAAACATGGATCTATCAATTATTATTTTTAGCCTGAATCATCCCATAGCAGTGGGATATATCAATATGATCCGGAAAATAGAAGGCAATCTTAGGTATAGGTCTACCCAGAAGGACAGTAACCGACAAAATTGCAAAGACCTCGCAACGTTGGCAAAAAATGGTTGCTAGTATTTTTCACGTAGCGAACATTTGTCGGCGTCAATGCTGGAAAACTGTAGGTCAGTTAACGCAGTATTGTATGCTACAGTAGCTTGTCCCGAAGCTTGTCTACAAGCTGTGCGGGAAAGAAATCTCAAGGCCGGGCTTCGGAGAATCATTCTGCATCACGATAATTGGCCTCTTCGAATACGGCCCTTAGAACAAAGGCGTTTATCAAAGAATCCGGTGTTGAAAAGGGTTTCTTAAACCTCCGTTTTTTATTTTGTGGTTAGCGAACCACAAAGTAAAAAACGGCTCGCCCCCAGCCCTAACTCACCCACCCTACAGCTCTGACTTAGCTCCCTGGGATTTCTTATTGTTCTCATTATTGAAAGAAAAAATAAAAGGATTTTTTTTTTCCGGTCGAAGAAACCGTGGCTGCCTCCGAAATAGCGACTGACCTGTCGGATTAAGTCTGGCAAACATGTTTTCAAAGTTTTGACAAATGAAACTTTGCATTCAACATGATGGAGAGTATTTTGAAAAGACGAAAAACAATGAATTTTAATATTTTGAATACTTTTTCTTTATCTAAATGCTTATTTACTCACCTACATATGATCGTGTTATGTTCTATCCAGCTAGGACACAATTTACTACGGTTTTTTAAACTATTTGTTATCATAGTTAAAACAAGTCGGCGACGGATTTGAATTCATCTCATACGAATCGCACGCAACAAATCTTTTTCAATCTCCAACAATATTGAGCTCGAGGATTATAAAAATATCAAACTGAAATGTCATAACGCAGATGGTCGGATGCGAAATAAATTTCATTCGATTTTATACGCGGATGAATGTCCGTGGACATTTGAATGATATATATTATGTAATATGCGATATTACGCCCAATACGGTCATGCCTACAGCTCTGCATTTTCAATTTCGAGTTTGCAGGGTATTTAAAGTCTAGCTGATATTAGCAGGGACACTTCCTTGAAGGAGCTTGTTCAGGCAAAGATTGTTTTATATCGATTTGCTACGCTTGACATTTTAGAACTTATGAATTCATTTGTAGACAACTATATGGGTAAGATAAATACTTGGTGCACTGTTTACTGTTTTGATGCAAAAAAGTAAATTGTTTATACCTACTTGTTTAATTGGCATATGTTATGGCGGCCTATACATTATTTTATTAGATTTATACTATCATTTATTCACGCCTAAACTAATAAGGGCTCCGTCCAAATAGCCTACGTAAAACATTTAGTTGTGGAAACAACTGAATTTCGGGATAAATTACAGTCTACGTGTTATCCTAGGATATACCTAAGCTACAACATTGCCCAAAGTACCCGAATAATAAGTGTAAAGTACCGTTAGTATACGTTGCTCTAGAATTTTAGCATTTGCCTGGTCCTGTAAACCCTAGCTAGAGTGCTAGATAAATTCTTACTAAAGCTTAATATATAAACTCTACCCTCCCACACTTTGTAGTCTTTTTGGCACTGAATTTATCGATGTCGTAACAAATCAATAACGTAGCTAGCGACTACAACTACTGGATATTCTTGAGTTTTCATGGCCTCAAGTACACTTTCAGTTTAAACTTCGGGGGGTTGGAAACACAGAAATCAAAACAGTTGAGCTACTTATCCCATTGGCAACTTGAGATGAGAGAAGTTAGGTACATTGTATACATTGGCTACAAGCCAACGTATCTCATTTTCATTGCTGGCTGTGGTATCCCTTAGTAACTAGATGCGACTTTATTCTTACTTCAACTATCAGGTAGCTCTACGTACCCTGCTAAGGAAAGGCTACAATAATTATAGCGTATTATAAATTACCCTAAATAACGATTATTGTCAATTAGTCAATGTTGGAATCTTAAGATTGAGAGATGTCTAAATTTATGCATACCTGGTTCCGTTCGAAAACCATCTTTAATGTGGGACACCCACCCTACAACCCCGTACGACGGTCATGCAGGTGGCAAATGGTGGACATCATTATGATAAGATACCTCCACATTCAGTACAAATATTAATTTGTTTATAAATTCTTCAATGCATACCTGTGGCGTCGTTCCACTGTATTTAGGTTTTTATTTTCTGTTAATTTGATTAAAAGGAAATGGGCCGGTAATAGGAACAAGCTCTGCCATCCCTGTTCCGAAACTAGAAAGCATGACTCTCGTTAATTCTTAGCGCATCAAATCTAAGAGATAAGCAAGACAACTGTCTTAGTTTAGCCAAGGCGATAGGGACTCGGCCCCCGCCTGGATAGGGCCCTGTCGAGCCACAGTCATGACAATCAGTGATTAATGATGTGCTCCTGAATGTCGTTAATCTCAATTCCGCAGAGTGGTATCAGTTGCAGACAGATAGGTATGCTGCGGAGGGTAAAGAGGAGTTGTAAAAATTGTAATCTAAAAACGGTGTTAAGTTGCTATAGCGACAGAGAGTAAGCTATTATGGTATTGGGTGTGTTGTTCAAGAAGTTTAGTTTAAAGTTAATTAAGTACGGCTTGCACCAAATACTTAAACATGTTTTAAGAAAGACGTTCAAGGCTTTATTCGAATACGTTTAAGAATTTGGTGCAAGCCGCCCGAAGTACTTTGCAGGCCCGGCTTGCACAAAATTCTTAAATGAGTTTAAGAATGACATTTAACGTTTTTTCGTACGGAAGTTTCTTGTTTAAATATACATTTTAAGAATTTGGTGCAAGGCGCCATAAGTATTTTAAATTTGTATGTTGCAAGTGATGACTTACTTCGAGCGCGATTGCTGCACCGAAGAGATAAGATTTGCAATTACAGACGGGAAAGTAAATCGACTTTTTGTGGTCACCTCCTGGCAATTTGCG
This sequence comes from Blastobasis adustella, assembly GCA_907269095.1. Taxonomy (NCBI): domain Eukaryota; kingdom Metazoa; phylum Arthropoda; class Insecta; order Lepidoptera; family Blastobasidae; genus Blastobasis; species Blastobasis adustella. Next base: position 13,164,900 of record OU026131.1, read on the forward strand.
TACTGTTGCGGGCGCAGGCTTTTCTTAATTAGTCGCGCCGTGGTTTTGGGGTCCCGTCTAGCAATATACGGTTTTATCTTTCAGTAGTTATTCGATAACTACTAGGTTACCAAGGAACTGGTCCCAGTGAGCCGATAGTGTGCTTACAATTTTTGGATTTTCGACTGGTGGCCTCTGCATTTTCATTTTATTTTTTCTAAATCCTAGCGACATGCTCCGGCTTCGCACGAGTGGTAACCTTAACAAATTATACACCTAAACTTTCCTCATTAATCACTCTGTCTTACCAATGTAAAAACTGCACGAAAATCCATTCAGACGTTTTTTTTAATTTATTGAGTACAGACAGACAGACGCGGCATGGGACTTTGTTTTATAATATGTAGTGATTAAGTACATAATTTCTTACGTCTCTCAATAGATTAAGATTTAGATTTATTTATTTATCCATGAAAATTACATTATTTTATTATACATTTCATAAAATAAGTAACTCACAAGGATATCGTCTTAAATTTTAATACAACAATGTCATGGTAAATATACAAATATTAGATGCATGTCGAATTATTAATCGTTATATAATCATATAAAAAATAAATAGTCCACACAATATTATAAGTTAGTAGGTATGCAATCAATATACCTATGGATTAAAAATAATGTCAAATAAAATAAACAATCAGAATAATTTAAATTGTCAAACTTCATAAAAATAAAGAATAGAAATTAAAAGTAGGTATACTAACAATATACCTAAGAATTAAAAATAACAAGTTAATTAAAATAATCAAATTTAAATAGTACCGCTATGGGTACAATAATGTCTAATCAAACACAATAATAAATTAAATAATGTCAGAATTTCAACTCATAATATTCTTTTATAGAATAAAGAGGATTAGATAACAAGAGGTATCTAAGCCGGCGCCTAAATGCTTTGTCGCAAGGATCTTTCTTTAAATAAACTTATTATAATTAATTTGTGTATCGAATAAATTATTTTTTATTTCATATTAGGCATATATGTATAGTACAGCCTTAAATTGTGGTTTTATTTAAATAATATTGTTCAATGATAAAATTTCAAAATTTTAAGTTATCTTCAAAAGTTGGTTTGAGTTGGTTGGACTTTATTGACTACGCTGATTTATTATATTTTTTGTTCACTAACAGGCTACATTTCTTCCCAAAAGAAAATAACAAGATCTAACGGTAAGTCGGTTGTCAAAAAGTTTCGAACTGCACGTGTGTGAAGGCCGCGGGGGTCGTAGTGCAGAATAATTAGGGCCCCTTTTCACAGCCCCTGAGTACGGCCCTGCTAAGCCAATGGTCGGGGGCAATCGCCTCTGCGGACAGATAGGAGCACGAGTGATTTGTTATTCGGGTCATCGTGCTGGCACTCAATTTTTTGTCCCACTTATTTCCTTGAGGAAAAATGAGACGAAACGATGAGAAGGGTAATGCGCGAAGGCTTCACAAGGAAACCCTTACTTAGGCATGAGTTTGGAAGCGTATTTTCTTCAATGTTTTCTTTATTAATTAAAGTATATGAATTTTTATATACTAGGTCATCATCACAGCCAATAACAGTCCGCTGCAGGACTGAGGAGCCTCTCCCACGGAAGGGGATGTTATTGCCATAATCTCCACGCTCGGCAGGCGGGTTGGAGATCGCAGTGTTGTAAATATAACAATGGGAAACGCTGCTGCCCATTTTCTAGTCTACGGAGACTAGATCTTTTACCTCAAAAACATTAGTCGCCTTTACGTACGTAACGTATTTAAAAAATATATAAGTAGTTTAAAAGTTTTCTGGCACCCATAACACAAACTTTGCTTACTTTGTGAATTGTCCAAGCATATTTATTTAATTTTACTGTTCGGTTTTTTTTTGTATGGGTAAACTCCCAGAACACAACACTGTTGAGCCAGCATCTACAGCAGGTATCTAATGAGATTTGATCGCCCGACGACAACGTCTTGGAATTTTACTCCTACCTTATTGTTAAGTTTGTTAAACTTGGTACGCCTTTGTACCTTAAAATGTATATACAGGTACAGGTAAGCTTAAATAAACATGCCATTGTTATAATTAAAATAGAAGGCAGGTACTGCGGTGTGGGTATTAGTAAACTCGGTTTCACAAATCTAAGGGTATGGGTTTAAATATATTGGCCTAGCTAGAAGTTAACTATCAGCCTTGAACACTCAAATAAGTAAATAGTGTTCTAGGTGTCTTAACAGAAAGAGTAGATCACTTTTTATGAAAACAGCAATAAGGACCTAGCTCCTGGTGGCTCCACACATTTTTCCGAACTCTTTCCTTTGCACTCTAACATGGGGTTCTTCAAAAGGCATGTCTCCAGGTACCTCAAAGGCCGGTACCCCATCCGCTCCCCTTAGGTCGCAGTTGTCTTGGACGACGGTGGCCGCTCTCCATCAGTTGGACCGTCCGTCCGGGTGCTTCCCTAGGCTAAAAAAAACCTTCACAAATTCAAACATGTAGATCAGGGGTTTGGCATGGCTTTTGTAGGCTTTCCGCCGATCCGATTGCTGTCGGTTTTTATGCATATATCAAAGGAAGTTTGTTGAAGCGTTTGTTTGCCTGCCATCCACACGTTTGAACGCATTTTGGTACAGATTGTGATTGAATAGTGGGCGTACGTCAGTTTTTCTCGTTTGGGAATGTTTTTAGTCCTTGTTCTGAGTTTGTGAGCGAGCACTGAGTTTGTGAGCGAGCAAATCCACACTAATAATATAAAAGGAACAGATTTTATTTTATGTTTGTGTGTTTGTAATGGATAATCTCAAAAAATACTTAAACGATTTTAAAAACTCTTTTATCTATAGAAAGCTACATTATCAGCGAAATAGGTTATAGTTTTTCCCGGTTATCAATGTGGTTCCCACTGGAACGGGCCCGGAATGTAGTGACCAAATTTTTCGCGGACGAAATCACGGGAAAAAAAGCAAGTAAGTATTTTATAATGTTAAAGAATGGCTGACTAGCTGGGGAAAGGAAACATTGTCATTTCTTTTTTGATTTGGTTATGTTTCCGATGCTTCCGACGATTGTCTAGCATTATGATTAATGAACATGTTCATTAAATACCTTAAATCAAAGAAAGAATATGTAATGGTTACTTTTCGTAAACGTGGCATACGCAGTAAATTCAATGTCCGCCATGTTTGTTTGGAGCTAGGAATTAAAGCGCTCGCAAGCGTGTAGACTAGACTACTACTAATGAAACCTACACATTCAGGCGACTGAGTGTATAACTATAATCCAACTGGTCAAGTTCCCCTGTTAGCAGGGTCACTGAGATCAGATGGCAGTCTCTCCACTGTAAATACCTGATCTGCCAAATCTATGATCATGGTCAAGGCGGACATGGGGCCTTCGTGCGCGAGAGCACAATAAATGAAATTAACGCCAAGATGATGATGATGATGATGAAGCGTGTGGACTAGAGATTTGTTCAGGTTTGGTTTGCCTGCATTGGCGTAAGTGATGGCGTTTGCGTATGCGGCAAACGTAACACCCAAACCGTATAACGAAGGGTAGTCAATGAAAGCTTAATAAAAAACACGAACTAGAGTTGATTGAAAAAAAAAACCACGAAAATAAAAAAACAAAATAAAAGGTTTTCCCCGTGGTCTTTACCGAGTGAAGGTAGGTGGATCAGCAATCGCTCGGGTTTTCGATAAATATTCATTTCTCCCGATTGTTTGAAGCTCTACTGCGGAAAGGAGATAAATATGTACCTACCTAAGTTTAGGTGTTGGTCACAATAAGGCGACGAGTACCTACTTGTCACTTAGATTTATAATCACACAAATCAATCAAGTAAGTAGTTCCTGCCAAAAAAGCGCAGGCCGCTTTTCACGCCATGCAGCCTTGAACGACATTTTGCGCCGCTCTCTCGCTACCGTCAACGTGCCGGCTATTCTAGAGCCGAACGGTATCGCACGTGACGATGGCAAGAGACCGGACGGAATGTCGCTCATCCCTTGGAAGATGGGTCGGGCCTTAGTGTGGGATGCAACGTGTGTCGACACTCTGGCACCCTCCCATCTTCCATTTACTTCGAAAAAGGTTGCTGCTGCGGCTGAGACCGCCGAAAGGCAAAAAATTGTGAAATACCGGGGTATCGGCACCCAATACAATTTTGTTGCATTTGGTGTCGAGACCCTGGGTCCGTGGGGCCCCGGGGCGCTCGCTTTGTACAGAGAAATTGCAAAGAAATTGGTCGACACCACAGGTGACCGAAGAGCTGGCAGTTACCTCGCACAAAGAATAAGCATTGCTATTCAGAGAGGTAATGCTGCCAGCATCTTGGGTACGCTTCCCAAATTTTTTACATATTTTAAGTTAGTTAATTTATTTTTCTTTTTATTGTACATATTATAATAAGGTTCCATTTATAAATAATAAAACCAGTAAGTTATAAATATCGATGATAACACCATTTTAATTTTTTTTTAATTTTCTTATTTATTCAAAGTTCGGGAAGGCTTATGGTTCTTAAAAAATGGGGAGAGGAGGTTGAGAATTTATTTTCATACCTACCATTAAGAACAAAGACTGATAATTGTAACAACTAAAGCGTTATTATTTGACTAACGGCATGTGTACCTGCTAATACTCGTAGCTTGTGGATGGCACTCACCTACACCTGTGAATCCCACAGGCGAGTGTGTATGTATGTATACTTATATTTCTGATACTGATATGTCTGTTTTGGATTGCTCTTTCGGTTTAATTGAGACAAGATGAAATTAAAGGCCAGAACAATAACCCTTTTCCAGTCATTAACTAATTATTAAACTCATTATGGTTCCGGATAATATTCCACAATTAAAAAGAAATTTAAGATTCGTAGACAACCAACCACGAATAACAAAAACAGTCTTATTCAAGGTAATAAAGCAGAAAATTACTAGACAAACTCATGGAATGTCTCGGCTACCTATTTAGCGTGGAATAAAATTCAGTATCGCAGCTTTTCCTCATGAATAATTCAAGAGAGAACGCTGGGGTTATTCCAAACACTAGTTGGATGACTCAAGTGGATCGAGGATACTCAAATTCATAGTTAACCCCATTTTCTTAACAAATTCTCTACAAAATTTATATGCGCAAATGATTGTGGAAAATAATATTATAACATGTATTTGCTTTGTATTTTAATGAATTATGTAGTTTTGAGAGGAAAGTACATTGTAGTGCCTGTAATTCGTATATGTGAAAAAAAATAGAGATTATTTGAATTTGAAAGGAAATAAAGGTTTGGGAAAGGTAAGGCTTTATGTGTTCTCTAGCGGGGTGGGTGGTGTCCACAAAGTAAGTGTAACATTTGGGGTGTGGTATAAGGCGCTGTCCTAATTGCCATAGATCGTACGACCATGGTCGTGCGACGGGCGGTTTTGAGGTCTCCTATTGCTCGGGCGACGTCCGTCGTCCGACCGTGGTCGCACGACCGCTGCCAATTAGAACAGCGCCGTAGCGAATAACGAATAATGTTTTAGAGACTGATCTAGAACGTCCATAGACCTGTGGTAGCTACGTTTTCTTTTGAGCATTTTGAAAATTGCGATCTTGCGAAGCGTGGAGATTATTCCAATACTCTTCAATTCAGAGCAGTGGACTGGTACGGACGGTGGTGTGAAATAAGTTTATCCTTTAGGATAAGCTAGTTATGAGTCCGACCACAATCTCAGAGGCAGGGCGGACGGCGAATCGGCTTTTCCCTAACAGGTTGTGCGGGTCAGTCGGCAGTCGGTCAGGTGACAAGATAAATTTTCTCTTGCCTGAAAATAGAACTACAGACAGCCAACTTGACGACCTGAGTGGTTCAGTGGTCAACATGCCGGTCTGCCACGCAAGAGGTCCCGGGTTCGATTCCCGGCCGGGCAGAAATTGAAATGATCAATTTTAATTTCTGTTACGGGTCTGGGTGTTCTATGTATAATAAGTATGTATTTAAAAATATTTAAGTAGTTTATCAGTTATCTAGTACCCATAGCACAAGCTTTGCTTAGTTTGGGGCTAGATGGCGCTGTGTGAATTTGTCCACGAATATTTATTTTATTTTAACTGAACAACTATCAACAAAAATAATGCGCGCACTCGACGTACAATGCAAGAGCACCTTCCACCTTAAGAATCATATTCCTTGGCAATACTGTGCAGCTTTTAAACGATTTCTCTAGCATTACATTTTTATTTTAATGTAATAATAATAATAATAATAATAAATAATAATAAAAAAAAAAATAATAATAATAATAAATTAAATAATAATAAAAATGTAAAGGACGAGACCTTTGGGCATGACGAATAATTAACCCGCTAATTCTCCTTTTTTTAGCAACCTGATTTTAGCCAAAGATGCATCAAATGCCGTGAATATTGCTGTAGCAGTGAAGGAAAAAATTCTTGAAGTGGTAATGCACTTCTGCTCTTGGACTGTACATAGAGACAATTGCTAATTATAAATAATTATTTTCATAATTAAATTAATTATGTATATGTCAAAATTTCAACCAACAGATAGCGCGAGCAAAATAGTTTACTATGCATTTTCTCTTCATTAAGGCCTTCGTCTACGATACAAAAGAGCATATACCAATGATACAGCTCAAAGGATGATGCAGCCGCAAAGCATCTGGACAGGTTTCATTAAAGCTGGAGAGCTATATAATCTACCATCAAATAGAATTATATTGCATTCTTCCCAGCTAATCCCAGACTTTATTAGGGTTTTGCCGTAAGACTTGCTTGATACCAACTTCAAAGAAATATGTTTTTTTTTTATCTGTCGGTTGTCTAGGCTATTGCGGGCTGCTGTTGTGTTAAGAAACTTTAGAACTGTGTTCGTGGGGCTTATACTATTTTGTGTGGGTACTTATGGATATTTTATTTTTAGGACCTAAGGTTGAACCTATTTTATTTTATTTTTATTAGGTTTAACAGGCCTTCAAGCTAAAAAAAAAAAGAAAAAAAAAATTTGAGGAGCTGGCAAACAAAATTGTGAACTGTGTATATCTGAAGATGTGGAACGATCTCCCTTCCGAAGTCTTTCCTTTGCACTATGAAATTGGTTTCTTTAAAAGGCTTATCTACAGGTACCTCAAAGGCCGGCATCGCTTCTGCTCCCCTTAGGTTGCAAATGACGACGACGACGGTAGCCGCTTTCCATCAGATGGACCGTCCATCCGTCCGCCTCTCTAGGCAATAAAAAAACTGTATTAATTTGTAATACCCGACTTTAACTTATTTCTTTTTTTTCACCTGTTACTTTGCGAGTGATCTTAGTAGGTAGGCACTTGATTGAAATTTGTATTCAAGTACGTTGTGCTGTCTTGTTGTTGTTGGTTTTTAGTATATCATAACATTTTTGAGTTTCGGTATGTGAATACTAGTGGGTAGAACTGTGTTTGTAATTAGGTACGTAAGTGTAAGTAAGTAAGTAAAAACTCTTTATTGCACACATATTAAAAGACAATATACAAGAATCGGCCTACAAAGGCGGCCTTATCGCTGTAAGCGATCTCTCCCAGACAACCTTTGGGAAGAGGTAATGTTTCACATGAACTAGTAAGTAGTGCAAGAGTAAATAGTAGTAGCAAAACATATTAATTAACAAATAAACTTAGAGGCTTCTAAATCAATAAAATATATATGTGATACTATACATAAATACAAGATAATCATAAAAAATTCTATAATACTATACTATCAAAATTACAAACAGAAAATGCATTCACTGCAAACAATTCGACTCTGAGAAGAAATACTCGTGTACTTTCTTTTTAAAAGTAGGTAATGACGTACCGTGTCGTATCTCTCTCGGCAATGCATCCCATAGGTGGGCAGATTTAACAGTAAAAGATTGCCTGTAATATCCTGATCGAGAAAAGGGAGCTCTAAGAAGGTTATCAGACTTCGACCGGAGACCACGATCATGATCCGCGCCCAAAAACAGGAACTTCTCCGACAAATACCCAGGTGCAAGTGGGTTATTAAAAACATTATAGGTCAGCGAGAGCGCGTGGGCGTCTCTTCGCAATCTGACCGGAAGCCACCCCAACTGTGTCCGGAAACCGGATACATGGTCAAACTTGCGCAGCCCGAAAATGAAACGTACACAGAGATTTTGCAGACGCTGCAGTTTACTCAGGAGATCCTCATTGAGGTCTAGGTAACAAATATCTGCATAGTCCAGGATCGGAAGAAGTAGTGCCTGCGCAAGCTCGACCCTGGTTTTAACTGGTAGTAGGTTTCTCCACCGTCTCAATGCTCCAGCCGCTGCAAAGACCTTCCGGCTCACCTCTGAAACCTGTGGCGCCCAGGACAAAGTACTGTCAAAGTACACGCCCAAATTCTTCACGGCTTTACTGAAGACCAGAGGAGTGCCGTCAAAGATGACTGACGGTAAATCTTCCAGATTCAAACGTGCCATTTGCTTAGGTCCGCCGATAACTATGACCTGGGACTTGCTTGGATTCACAGTAAGACCATGCTTACGACTCCACTCAAGAACAGTCGCCAAATCACAGTTCATCCTGTCGATGCCTGCCGCAATGTCGTCAACAGCAGTCTGTGTATAAACTTGGAGATCGTCTGCGTAGAGGTGATACTGGCACTTAAGGAAGGGGGTAAGACAGTTAATGAAGATGGAAAACAGGAGAGGTGATAGGACGCCTCCCTGGGGCACACCAGCAGTAACATCACAAAATGATGACGTTTTGCCATCGATGCGTATACACTGTTTCCGTCCATAGAGGTAGCTGCGAAACCACTCCACCGCAATCGACGACACCCCAATTCGACTCCAGCATCGCGAGAAGAACGTCAAAATCAACCGTATTAAACGCGTTACTAAAGTCTAATAGAGTGATTATGGTAACTAGTTGGCACTCCGCACATGACGCGACATGCATCATGCATGTAGGATGCATGTAGGATGCATGCATCCTACACGTCGGATGCATGTCGCGTATGAGAAAAAAATAATATATTTAGTCTGCGCACATCGCACGCTAACGACATCGTAACGACATGCAACTTGACACTGACATGACACACACTGCATACGTGTCTCCTAGGGATGTTCCAGTTTTTGTTTAATTGGAGCTAAAAACTAGAAACCTGTGACCCGGTATACAAATGTAAGACCCTCATCGATGAAATATGATGTAGTGTGAAATAAGGTACTTCTGATATGAAAATTGGTCCCGCATGCTTTTCAATTTTCATTACGTAAACCTAAATATACATGTCGTTGCGTCAAGGAAAGTGGTGTATCAGGATCTTTGTCATCAGGGTGGTGATATCAGCATTAGATCGTATTCGTACAGATAAATTAAAGAAAGGGTTCACATTTACTCCACTGTATTTATTCCACTTCATTTTTGCATATCACTTATAATTTTACTTGAAATCAGAGAGGTATTACAATGTAGGCAGTTGAGGTAATTCACATTATTATTTCAAAGGTTATTTTAAAATCACTTTATTTTCAAACATAAACAACACTTTCTATAAACGAAATGTGGAGACAGTTTCAAGACGTGTTCACTCCTCGGCGGTTGGGCCAAGACGAGAGTCGTGCCGTCGAGACTCTGTCAGCACGCCCCACCAGGTGGCACACTCCCATTTCCGTTTTCTGCGTCATGAGTCCGTACTATTGACCACATGAGTCCGTACTATTGACCACATGATTCCATGCTATTGACCGGATCCGTCATACATATATATTATGTTGCATGAATGTAATAATAGTACCTCTATTATTACATTCATGCAACACTCACGCCCGTGCCCCATAGGGGTAGGCAGAGACTATCGAGTGCCCAAGCTACGATCCTAACACACCTCTTTTGCTTCTTCCACATTCATACATTTTTTCATGCATTTACGCCGGTTGAGGGTACTCCTGACCTGCCCTTATTGGAGCTGGTCATTAAGTTGATCAATATAATGTCCTTCTTGGGCGCTCTTTCGACCCTTCCATTACGCATTCATACGATAGATACCATTCGTATGCTGTTTTTCTGCCATCCTCTCCACCTGTCAAAACCATCTCAGCATACCTCTTTCAATCCTAGTCATCACATCATCCTTACGAACTTTTATCGCATTACTCCTCATTTTATTAATGATGATGACCCCACACATACTCCTTATATTATACAATAAATATATTGTTATTTTTTATTACATTCCTTTAGACATGGAATCATGGACAGAATGGCACAGATCGATCATTACTCTTCAGGAACAAGAGTTCTGAGATCAATAGTTTCCAAGTTATTACACTTTTCACGTTGGACAGCTGTCATCCGAAATATAGATCTCGACGAGTACTACCATTTCTCTTTAGAAATTAGTATTCTAGGATCTCTAGTTTCCGCGTTACAACTATTTTAATTTTGACATCTGTCATCCGAAATGTAGATCTCGACGAGTACTATCATTTCCCTATAGCAAGTAGTGTTCTAGGGCCACTAGTTTCCGAGTTATAACTATTTTAAGTTTGACAGCTGTCATCCGAAATGTAGATCTCGGGGTGTGCTATCACTTCCCTTTAGCAACTAGTGTTCTAGGACCTTTAGTTTCCGAGTTACAACTATTTTAAGTTTGACAGCTGTCATCCGAAATGTAAATCTTGACGATTACTATCATTTCTCTTTAGAAACTAGTCTTCTAGGACTAATAGTTTTCTAGTCATAACAGTTTAAAGCTAGCGGCACGCTCGATTAGAGTCGCTTTTTGGGGTTGGGGGATCTTCTAATCATTGCTATTTTCTGAGTTCTCGGCCGATTTCTTTGATTTTAGTCTCAAACGATGGACCGTATTAGGCGCACAATACCATCAGCGCAAAACACCAACTCGGGATTTTATTGCATATTGCGACTTTTTACAAATAATTACGTATAATATGAAACCGCACATTGCCACAAATGCAAAACACCGACCCGCGACTTGTGAAATTTTTGCAATCAAAATGGCGGACAGTACAACAACAGGCCGACATTTCATACCTTTACTATCCTGGGTACAAGTTCGAACCCAGGTTCTTTCTTCACGCTGGTGTGTGCCTATTCGTCAAATTATTACTCACCACACTCATTGAATGGTGTTATAATATTTTGTAAGTGCTTCTGGTACACACAATGATAGTGCTATAAGAGAGATTTAATTCTGAAAATCACAAGGCACTTTATATTTTCGCAAACTGACTTTCAGTTCCGAGATATTTAGGCTTTAACGAGGAAAATTAGAAATTTTCGCCCCAAATGACTGACGTAAGTTAGGTATCAAAAATATTAGTACTTAATGTGACTGACTCTATTACCTGACATCTGGTTTGCTGGGCTTGGTTAAACGGTTCGTGAGATAATGGTATGCCGAAAGTATATTAGATTTCAAAAATAGTCGTGACAGGGTACTGAGACACATTATTATTATTATATAAATTATTCCTTCAATAATGCATACATTTTCCATATATAAACTCAAATTTAGAGCCAAAACTGAAAGTTCGTCTCAACACTAGTACATAATGTAGCATGACGGGGGGACTATTGTCTAACTCAGTTGCAAACTGAATTTGACATTAGATAATTCTACACTACGTCATCTACATTATTATCTACGGCCATAGCGTCTACAAAATTAGAGTAGTGTAAGATTTTTATATGACAAAGTCATTTGCCCCAGCAATGACGAATAAAACCAGAGCACAGGATAATTGGTTATGGTTTTTGTGGCGATGATTGGCCATGAGCGTGCCGATTGACAGCCGTTTATCCATATTATTATTATATACTACCTGTTGCCCGCGACTACATCCGCGTGGGCCTCTGAACATAAACAAAATGTCGATCCTTCAATGACAATTTAAAATGAACCATACATCTCGGGTGGTCATATTGACGATAATGTCCCGGTTGTGGTCTCGCGCGCAAGGGCCCGGGGTCCGTCTCGATCCATGATTTGGCAGATCAGGCGATTTGAGTGGAGCGACTGCCATCTGACCACGGTGACTCTCTTAACAGGGGAACCTGACCAGATTGAATTATGGGGCTTGAACGTGCGGATTTCATCACGATGTTTCCCTCACCGCAAGGACACTGGCCAGTGTTCAACTGATGTATATAACTTATCAAGAGCATTGGTACATAGCGGCACTGCTGTTCGAACCCGGTACCTCGGGGTACGTGTCTTACCCCTTAACCATTAGGCCACCAACGCTCTCATCATTATACACTGAATATAAATGTAAAGCAGGTGAACTGATAATAGAGTGTGCTGTAAGCCCGGACGCACTTAAAGGTTTTAGATATGGTACCAACCTCGATTTACGGTGTCGCTGCCCTTGGCTATTATTAATAGATTTACAGTTAGGAGAGAAGCACAGGAAAGCTCTTTTATGGTACGACTTTTTCTAAACATGTGTTCAACAAATGTCCAACCCTTGTTTAACTTTTTTGTGGTAAGACTGTATCAATGTTTACCATCTCTGTCAAAAATACGTTGAACTCTCTAGCTATTAGATCATTCATGCGCCAATCAGTGGACCTCTAGAAAATACTATATGTGTAACGCACCAGAGGTTTTTATTGGTGGTTTATTATTTCTCAAGCAAGTTTTGATTTGTTTTATAGCCTAAATATTGGCCGAGGATATACACTATTGCTATCATCATCATCATTATCATCACAGCCCGTAACAGTCCTCTGCAGGACTAAGGGCCTCTCCCATTAAAGGGGAGGTTATTGCCATAATCTCCACGCTTGGCAGGCGGGTTGGAGATCGCAGTGTTTAAATATAATAATGGAAAATGCTGCTGCCCATTTCCCAGACTACGTAGACTCTTTATCTTTTGCCTCGATAACATAAGTCGCCTTGTACGACACCCACGAGTGTAAGGGGTTGGTGCTATTCTACTCTGCCGGACACCACACGGCCAACTATTGCTATATAAAATTTCAATTTCGTTCAAACAGACAGACAGACAAACAAACAATTTTAAAATTGTCGTAACGTGTTCAGGTGGTTGTTTTAAGTCGCTCTGGTTGGTTTTCTTTCGATTATCTTCAATGTACAGACTTTTTGTCTTTACGATTTTATTATATGTATAGATATTTTAGATTTATTTTTGTAACACAGATGAAAATCCGCCTTAGCGTACCTACTTAATTTGAATGAACCAATAAGCACGTTGTATTCAGCCTCAGTACTTTATAGTTGAAAAAAATAGAGTATAGTAAGCTATTTTTCGATACAACTTTAGCATACTCGTACCTGTGACCGTTCATTGTGACGGGTACCTCTTAAAGTGCAAATAATATGGTGATAATTGGCCCCATATTGGCTAAGAAGACCGCCTGACCAATTTGGGTACCGGTAAGTGACAAATAAAAAATAATAATTATAGTGGAACTTGTATAAAAAGTAATTTAATTGTAACAAATAAATAAACATTTGTCTTAGACTCACATATAAAAAAAACCTCACATATAAACTTACCTCTTGTATTAACGTTGAAAACAGTTCTGGCAACGGTTGTTAGAAAAAGTGAGTCATAGCACTAAGTAGATAAACTAAACAAGTTGTGTCAAATCTATACGCACGACTAAACATCTCATAAATAACCCATAGTTTCTTTATAAATTTGCGACAAGCACTTGGACACGTTTTTGTACTGCTGAGTGTTATGTACAAGATAAGATAAACTATGATGCAATGGAATTTTATGTATAGTTCTTCTAGTTTGTGCACATCTGTTTCACGCATTATTTGACATGATGCTCTCTCCTCTTAAAAGGAGCTTTTTCTTTCCTCATTGCATCACAGTTACAAGGATCATTTGGCATTTTGATGAGGGCGTGAGTGTCAAACATCAACTCCAGCTGTCTGTCAAAAATGACGCTTTGCAAGATGGCAGCGTTAATTCTGATTTCGGCCACGTGCCAAATTATCTTTGTAAACCGTCACTTGACAGTGCCGCGTCGTGTTCGGAGTTAATGCGTGATGCATGCGTCCTGCATGCATCCTGCATGTGTCCGCCGCGTCGCTGTCGCGTCGCTGTCGCGTGTCTGTCGCGTGTCTGTCGCGTGGCTGTTGCGTGGCTGTCGCGTCATGTGCGGAGTGCCGTTGAGTGTAATGTTTTTGTAAATTTGTGTGCACCGCCTGTAATTTTTATTACCAGTTTTCGGGGTAGACAGGTAGATAAAGCTACAAAGCTTTAAGTCCTTTGTACTATTTTGTGCCTAAAGTATTAAATAAATAAATAAAATAAATATTATTAGGTTAGTCAAATTTTCTCTAGTTCCAAGACCTTAGGCCTGCTGTATACGAACCTCAACCAATTTTAATTAAAACGGCCTAAAACGGTGTTAAAATTGCATCTAAAGTTCGAGGTTTCGATCATAATGGCGTAATTACTATGTAATTATACCGTTTTTGGTGGAAACCATTCCAGTTTGTAATTGCTCCTGTAAAATTTAATTTCATGTAATTATGCCGTTTTATTCGCTAGCTCCTTAATTGTTGTTTTTGCACTTTCAACCCACCTAGCGTGGAAGTTACAATGTTGCAGATTCTTGTAACTTCTCACAAGAAACATTTTTATGCACCCGAGATCGCGAAATTCTTAGCTCAACCTTTCTCACAAAACATTTTGGCATAAAACGGGCGAAAGGAATCCGGCTGGGTAAGAGTCTCGAAATGGACTTTGATTAACCGAGTTCCCTTGCAAAAGAAATCTTAAGTAAACGCGGCGATCTTTCACGACACGGTTCTTTAGCCCAGAAAGTTGTTTTAGGTTGAAATATGATATTTGTCATTCTATTGGAGCTTTTACTTTTTCAATTTTGGGGTTAAATCTTGCGAGCCAATTTGTAAGAGGAGTAAACACTCCCCACAAAGAGTTGAAATTGTAAGCTGATATTGAATTGTGAATTGTTCCTGATAGTCTCGTAGCTGCATCTTCTATTTTAACAGAGGTTTCCTGTATACTATGTTTTGTGTAACGCCGTCGGGACAGTATACGAACCTATTATTATCGTCATTCTTCCTCGACAGAGCCATCTATTTTTTATTTAGAAAATTAAACCTGAATACAAAAAATTATTCGTATTGTTAAAAACCATAATAGTTTAAACAAAGTTGTTTACGAAGTAAATTCTTATCATCGCATGAAATAGACTCGGCGCTACTTCGTTCGCGTAGATGTGCGCGAACATTACCCTTACCTACCCTTTTTTCTTGCATATAAACTTTCCTCATGAATACCTCTATTTATTAGTGAAAACCGCATTGAAATTCGTTGCGTAGCTTAAAAGATCTAAGCGTACATAGATTGACGACTTTGTTTCATACTACATATGAAAATCATCTGCCATTTCTATAATCTGCTATTCACCAAAAAAAGAATGGAAAGTGGAAACCGCGCTGCCTATGGACATTAGCAGCACCAGCGATGCGTGAGGGAGGCGTAAGTTGTGTTTTCTTCACCCATAGCTTCGCTATAGATGGCACTTTATTGTAGTTAATTTTTCCACCACATCATATATTATCGTTATCACGCCCGATTGTTTTGTCATTCTCTATTGAAATGTACTTTAGGTAGTTTCATCAGTCTATGGAGCAAATGTGGAGGAGGTTTAAAAAACACAGCGGACTGTTATTGGTTGTCCAGCATCCCCTGCCATTATATCACAACGTTTCTTTGGCTACCTTCAGCCGTTACTGGACAGTAATTTGATTAAAATAAGAGATTTCGATGGAGTTCTTCAAGAATGAGGTGAAAAGGTTTTTACGGGGTCCGCAACGCGTGGTGATGCATACGTCTATGGGCTGCGGTGACTGCTTACCATCAGGCGGGCCGTAAGCTTGTTTGCCACCTTAGTGGTATAAAAAAGAACTAGAATTTTTGATTCTGTAGTTAGGAAACTAAATGAGATAAAAGATTACACCCAGTATGAATTTTGGACAGTATTGTCAATCATTGCATGGGGCGGACTCCCGCCGGAACTCACTTCACTGATAAGGTGCACACTTGCAAGTTGAATTAGTTGGTTCCGAGCCAAACTTCGTGTCTGGACACAAGGCAGCATATCAAGGTACTAGTCGGTGGTTTCGGCTTCACATTTACTCATACGTGTGCGATAGAGACGACGCTCTATGAAGCCGAACTAGCCGATGTGCATTATTTAATAAATAAATAAATAAATAAATAATCGTGGACAAATTCACACAGCGCCATCTAGCCCCAAACTAAGCAAAGCTTGTGCTATGGGTGCTTATGCTATTTACCGCCTTTCTTGTACCTAGTTTCGGCTGATAGCTTGCTTTTGTCATGTGCTATGTGTATGTTTACTATGTGTATGTGTTCTATGTGTCATTTATAGAACGTTTTGTAAATGCGCAAATCGATACAGCCCAGCCCATTAGTCCTAATTCCAACACGTCACAGAAGCGTTTCAGTCGCCATTCGCCATTCAGTAACACTTCTATGTTGGCGCAGTAAGTCGTATAGACTCGCGACTAATAGATGTTTAAAATTGCTGATGACAACCGCCTTACAGGTTACCGTTACTGTAAGAACGTTAGTTTTTAGAATACGTAATAGGAATGGTGGATATCACCAAGAGGTGATCAAGAGATGTCTGAAAAACATTTCCCAGAAAATTGGAAAAGCCTGTAATCAGTGGGTGCCCAGGTACCCGGTGTCTCCATCATTACAGGTTGTTCTCAAAATTAAAGGAACATTCATGTAGAAATTTGTGACAACCAAGGGGTGATTCCGAGACAACAGTGTATTTCAGGCTATTGAAATGCTGAAGCTCCGACAGAAAAAGTGTTATACAAGAGACTATGTTGAAAAATAAGAAAAAAATACGTGTGGCACTCGGGGACTGCCGCGGTAAAGCTATTGCATAGCATTTTTGATCAACTTATGCAATTATAATTTTTTATTTATTTTATTTATGCAGTTTTTTTTTTCTTTGATATTAATTCAAGTTTTTTCTTTGATATTAACCATATACATACACGTTTAGGTTCAACTAGTCGCGGACTCGAACTCACTCGTGGACGCGGCCAAAAAGCACGCTGTCTCACCTAGCATTGTGTCTAAAAGAGATAGAATCAGTTATGAGCAGTTAGCAGCTAGTCTACACGCATACGTCTAGTCGCACGCACACAAACACCGTGCCGAAGTCTGCCAAACTGAAACGACGTTAGACGATGCATGGCTTTCAACGCCGCACCGCTGTGCCGGTCGGAGTGGGGGGTGTTAGGTTTTTTTCGTTACGGAATTTCTTGATTCGGTCACCGCGCTCGAAGCCCGCGATAAAAGCTATGCAATAGCTTAAAAACATTTTCTAAAGTAGCAGCACTTTCGCATTTAACGCCTGAAGCGCAAGAATGGAAATCTAACTTTGCTGCCGTGTGTACCGCCGATGCCCGTCGTGTAGTAACGCTGCCGGATATTGGAAATAGTTACCAGCTTAACAGTTCGGTGTTTATTGAACACTGACTACTACTGAAACTAGTTCACACTCGCGACGGCTACGGCTGGGATGGCCGGGTATTCGCGCTGGAGGAAATTCTGAGTATTCTACTACAGAGTGCACCTGGTATAATCTTACGCGGTGCTGGAACCAAATGGTTTAGCCCGCGATGATTATAAAATACCCAAAGGAATGACACCCTGGAAGCTAGTTACCGCGTATCAAGCTGGTGTTGGTGCCGCCTCAGGTGAGAAGGCCAAGCGGCTCAAGTATGTAGGTCCTAGTAACGACTTCATAATTGTGAAATACTTGGGCCGTGGGAACCTGGCGCATACTTCATAGATCTACTTAGCCAAGATATAAGGTAAGTTGATAATCGGCTACAAATGTAAGAAGAAGTCGGTACCTGCAGTCCGTAGATAGATGTTAGGTAAATTAATAAGTCCAACACTTGTAGCTACACTATTTTTTTAATATGTAACACACAAAGTTAGAAGGAGTGAAGTACACAGCAATAGTCTACAAGCAGAAGAAGAAGACATAATAAAGCAGGAAAACAATCAGTATACAAAAGCGCGTATCGCGAATAAGCCAGCGGTGGGACAAAGCGACGTGAACCCGGCGCGGGCGTCGAGATAAGATTCTGACTGGTATGCGCGCGCGCCGTGGACAGCACGCTCGCTTATGCGCTTATTACACCTGGCTAATAACCAAATTCAGAAGCAAAATGCGTGAGAGCAAATCAAAGTGGAATGTATTGTTAATGGAATAAGGTCCATTTCTGTATCGCACCTTTTGAAAAGCAGAGCGATGCGTAACTGAATATAAGTGATACGAAAATGGACCTTATTCTATGAGCAATACATTTTACTTTGGTTTGTTTGCACGCTTTTTGCTTCTGAATTTAGTCGATTGTATTTAGCCAAATGTGATAAGCGCATTAGCTATACGTAGACTATTGTGTTTCGCCCGACTAGGGATTCCAGAAGTCGATAATCCATATCGATACATATCGACAAACTGGTACTCAGCGATATTGCGTGTAAATAAATATTGGAATTAAATGTAAATATAAATATTGTAAATAATATTATATACGTGTAGGTATACTATGTAAGATTGTTGTTAATAAATAAACACTATAGAATATTGAACAAATACTAAAATATTTATATAATGTGAGAATAGCCCACACTACCAAGCTCTTGGTCGACATTACTAATGATCAGAAGGCTGGCGTCTACTTGAGTCGAAGGATTAGCCTCCCCATAAAGCAAGGTAACGCGGCCAGCCTTCTGGGCACATATCCGATTTCTGGACATAGGGCAAATTGTTGTTCTTCAGTAAGTTTAGGGTTTATCTTAAATAAAAGAGACTTACTTTTTATAGGCTTAGATAATTTATTAAATAGGTAGTAAGTGCAAGGCACTCCGGCCTTGACGCAACACGGACGTGAACGCGCGAAAGTAAACGTCAACTAATTTTTGTTATAATTTTTGCTATGGGTTCACTTCAACAGGCTTAAAATGTCCCCCTCGAGTAAGAGAGAGAGATTAATCGGCAAATAATTTTAAAACCGCCCGTGAAGACTGTTCTTTGAAAAGTAATTAGAAATTATTACTTTATTAAAATCAAGTACTGGCCGGGCCATTAGCTTTTTTAATGAATTATATATAATACTCTGCTCTCTAATTCATTTTTTAACATTTTAACAAAGTATTTAAGTAGTTTATCAGTTATCTAGCACCCATAGCACAAGCTTTGCTTAGTTTGGGGCTAGATGGCGCTGTGTGAATTTGTCCACGAATATTTATTTTTAACATTCGAACTTATTACCATGTATTTTATTCATAAAATAAAATTCATATTTTATTTTTATTTTGACATTTGATCATTATAGCGAATAGATAATAGAGCCTACATCCACCGAATATGGATTGTTATCATTCATACCTTCGTCTGCTTAAAATAATTCGCCAGCCTTCAAAAACGTATGATATTGCAATTGAAAAACTATTTTAGCCGCAGTATAAATGCATTACGTCACGAGAGCAGCCCGTAACAGTCCACTGCTAGACTTGAGCCTCCGTCCAAATGGATTTATCGTTGTACAACACAATCGCTTTTCTACCTATTCGCGATTTTACACAATATGGATTCCGCACAACTGATGTACAGCACATTATTTATTCCACACAGTCTCCAATTTAACACAGTCGCGTTTCATCCTATTCGCGATTCTACACAATATTAATTCCACACAATTGCTGCCATTCAACACATTCGTCAACGCTGGGCACCTGGGACTGGCTGTCACCTAAGCGTAGACTAAGACCAGGATCTAAGTTTAATGGACCCAGTAAAGGTTTACCACGGTCAACCCTAGTTTACCAACCTGGTCAATCAGTTTTAGGATGCCCAGCAATGACCATGGTGGTGGACCTTGGTCAATCTTAACACGGCGTCATAATGGTTGAAAATTGTTACACGAACGTGGGGATGGGGTCGTTTTGACGAATGACTTTTTACGAGGATATTTTTCTTTATTCCTTTGGGCATCTTTGCACCGAGAAAGGCAAACAGTGGGTGATACCTCTAGTAGTCTAGTATTTAAAAAATATAATTTTTGTGTGCTTTCATTTAAAACCCTTTATTTTAATAATGTACTTATTTATTCAGAATAGAGTGCTAAAAGGCTATGGCTATGAAAATAATGCAGCAACGACAACAGAACACTGGTTTAATGAATAAAACGCCCCGAGAACAAAGGATTTGCGCCGCACACGCCCAGATAGCGAAATGAGAACAAATGAATAGGTAAGAATCCAACTGGCACAAGAAAATGAATGGATTTCCCATTTCTTTTTTGGTTGACAAAACAGTTTGGTAGGATGTACAGTGCAAACTTACCTGACCCGCTGGCCAAAGCTGGAACCAAAGATTTTGTACGTAGAGCGTAGATGGAGCTGGAGAGCGTCGTACGAACGTCGTACGAACGTCGTACGTCGTAACGAGCGGCGACCGACTTGTAAGCCAGAGGTCCCGGTTTGGATCCCGCTCCGGCCATGTACCAATGACTGTTTTCTGCGTTATGTACATTAGTTGAATACTAACCGATGCTCTTACGGCGAGGGAAAACATCGTGACGAAACCTGCACATTCAGGCGACTGGATGTGTAACTATGATCCTATCTGATCAGGTTCCCCTGGCAGCAGGGTCATGGAGGTCAGATGACAGTCGCTCCACTGTAATTACCTGACCTACCAAATCCTGGATCATGATCAAGGCGGACCTCGGGCCCTCGTGCGCGAGAGTACAACCGGGACATTAACGCCAATATGATGATGATGATAGATGGAGCCTCGACGTGTAAAAAATGTACACTGTCACTCTGTCACAACAATACCAATGAACTTAATGTGACCATTAGATGACCAAGGCCACCAAATTTGACAGCAGTAGTTATGGAGGGGTATTTGACAACTTATGGAAGTCCCGTTTGGACGCATTACATGCATCTTTATAACAGGAAACAAAATATAGATCGGGACTTCAGCTGTGAGTAGATTTTGAAATGTTTTGTCAATTCCAACAACAGCGACACTGTCATTGGGTCAGTTAAGTTTGTTGCACTATACAGCAATGTTTACGAAGAGGATTCCTCTCAAAGGAATCCGATAAAGACTCGTCAAACGAAAGAAGATTTAATTGGACTTGCATCTTGTTGGCAGAGAATACTTTATGAAAGAAACTAGCTATAGCTATAGAAACGCTAACCTACAAATAGCAAAAGGACCTCTCCTTACGGCACAGTCATTTTCCTGTAAGAATGTATTCGGAATGCATATCTGCCAGTAATTGCTCTGAGATTTCGACACACTTACTTTTAGTAAGAATTCAAACGTCACATTACTGAATTAGGGTAAACATTTTATTCAATGGATTTATTCCATAGCTTTAAAATTACATCCACCATAAACATAATGGCGAATTTGTACCCCGTTTTTTTGCTTTTAAAGAGCTCATCGGAAAATACATTAAAATTTAATCGAAAAGCCTTACGTCACTCCTCCGAGCGAATTATTGTACAGAAATCATACAGATGTATGATCTGTTTGATTTCTGTACAATAATTGATAAGAAGCTTATTATACATAATTTCTCGTAATTCGTTTATCTACGTTAAAATAAATTTTAGAATCTAAGAGATAACTAGAGCTCAGAGATCAGAGGTTAGTGATATCAGGCTCAGAATATGTGTTTAAAACTCAGATCTAAGGTTCCGCCACTCGAACGAAAAAAAGAATGAAAAAATAATTTGAGGATGTAAATGAGGGTTGGATTGAGGGTTTCAAAAGGCATAACGTAGACAGTAACCATCTCCGTAGCCGGTCTACGGGTCGTAGCTTGTCTACGAATATGTTTATAAAAGATGGCGCAGTGGTATTTGTTGCGTGCTTTCTGGTTTTTATCACTGTTCAAATACTATCCAAACGGGCTCTGGTTTTCTTGGGAATTATGGATCCTATGCAGGAGTGTCAAACCAAAAGATTACTGCAATGGGCCGTTAATGACATATAAATAATAAGAAAATATCCGTAATTGGTAAAGAAAAATAAACTAAAAGATGCCAGGTTTTGTATGGACTGTTAGTTTATTGGTTTATTGGTCTAAATGTTAGTTTATTGGTACGCTGTACAAAACATTTCAATTGTGCTTTTTTCTATTTACCAACCTCCAATGGATATGTGTAATACATCGTTTGATAACTAGTTTTGAGTTAAACAAAGCATACAATGCCTAGCCAAAAATGTTAGTCCGTTTCGAGTTATGCTGAACTATACATAAAAATAAATGATTTTTTTTATCTGTTCTAGTCGCCTTCATTGGCTATATGTAATACACCGTTGGATAACAATTTTTCAGCCTACCAAAAGTTACTTTGACGTCTAGTTGACCATTGTCAATATGAGATTAATATAGTACTTACTGCGTAACACGGAGAAGACTAATATTAGGTATTAGACGCCATTGTGAGTTTTGTTTAGCTCAAAAATTGCTGTTCAACGACGAATTACACATAGCTATTGTAGGTGAGCGAATGGAAAAGCCTTATAAGAAAGCTCACTGTTACCCAAAGGGCAATGAAAAGAGCTATGCTCGGAGTCTCTTTGCGCGATCGAATCAGAAATGAGGAGATCCGCAAGCGAACCAAGGTCACCGACATAGCTCTAAGGATTGCCAGACTGAAGTGGCAGTGGGCAGGGCACATAGCTCGAAGAACAGATGGCCGATGGGGCAGTAAAGTTCTCGAGTGGCGACCACGTGCCGGAAGACGCAGCGTGGGTAGGCCTTCCACAAGGTGGACTGACGACTTGGTAAGGATCGCAGGTACCAGCTGGATGCGAAAAGCACAGGACCGGCCTTTGTGGAGATCTCTGGGGGAGGCCTATGCCCAGCAGTGGGCGTCTTCTGGCTGATATGATGATGATGATGATGATGAATGGAAAAGACAGTGTTTAAATATTTAATATATTTATTTAATTCGGTGTGGGCTAACATTGATTTGAAAATAAGTGCCATAGTAACATTTTGTTCAGCTCAAAAATAGATATCCAGCGATAGATTACACATTGCCATTGGAAGTGGGTAGAACTGAAATACAAGCTATCCAGGAATAATAGTTTTACAATACTCACTTTTATAATTTAAAGACTTACAATTGTATTTGTAATTAAGTATGTAAGTGTAATGTTGTTGTAAATTTTTATGCACCGCCTGCAATTTTTATTGCCAGTTTTCGGGGTAGACTGGTAGATAAAGCTACAAAGCTTATTAAGTCCACCTTTGTACTATTTTGTGCATAAAGTATTAAATAAATAAATACTTTTGCACAATATAGGAAAATAGACACAAACCGACAATAAAAATGAATATTAATTATGAGTATCTAATTTAAAACCTACTTTTCTTTTACATTAATTTCGGGCTAATTTCATCCATAGGTTACTAAACGATTATTACTGTAATATGATTGTGGTTATTTAGTGCAGTGTATGATATGCATACAGAACTACTAATATGCCAGCAACATAAGTTACGGAACAGACTTTATCTACTACTACCAGTACTACCTACTGTTTGAAAAGTTAAGCTAACATTGGAACCTAAACAGATCGTTTCGAACAGTTATAGCAGCCTACACGAATTTTGCAATATGCGCAATTATAAAAAATCCAAACCCTGTACCTAAATGCAAAATGATGAAATCCACACAATATACTCGATCATCTTTCGTATTATGGTCAAAGGTGTATCTAAGAGCTCTTTTGGTCTGAACACCTAAGGCATACGAGTGGAAATGCTGGCTAAATCAGTGGAGGCATGCGGCATGCCTGCATACCACGGCAACACCGCCCCGGAAGGTATGCACACGCAAGATAGCACTACTTTATTATTTCCTACCAGTTTCCTTCCTAGATAAAGTCGTTGCAAATGTTATTACACAGGTTTGTAGTGGTGAGTGTGCCAGGAAAATAAAAGACGAAAAAAATAAATTTGCTAGCTACCATGTTTTATCTTACCTAGAATGAAAGCTGTATCATTATCACGGAAAATCTTAAATGGGAAGAACGTAATAATTATAATAACCAAAAGGGCAAAGAGTCTCATATACCTTTCACGTATAACAGAAGCATAATCTCAAATCTTGATAAAAATCTACAAAATAATACCTATATCAGACCATTATTAGAGTACACCTTCCAGGTTCGGAGTCCCTATTTCCACAAGGACATTGAAACACTTGAGAAAGTGTTGCATGGTTTTATTAAAATCCCAAGACAATTTAAAAAAATATTCTCGAACAAAGACCAGACAGCCTGAAACTAAACAAGCTACACGAGCGGAAACAATGTGGAGTCTTAATAGAAACGTTTAAAATCTTAGGCGGGCAATACAATGTGAAGGACTTTGCACAACTATTAAATCGAAGAACACTCGACTAAGAGGTCACCACTTGAAATTGGTACGAAGTTCCTCGAACTACAAGCATTTCTTTAGCAACAGAGTAATAGCGTTTTGGTACAAGTTCAGGTATAATAATAATAAAAAGAAACATCTTAGCGTCGATAACCCTGATGTGCTCGCGCAAGGGCCCGGGGTCCGCCTTGACCATGATGCAGGATTTGTCAGATCAGATAATTACAGTGGAACGACTGACAGCTGACCTCCGTGACCGTGTTAACAGGGAAGCCTCACCAGATTGGGTCATGGCTGGAACATCATCGTCATGAAGCCTACACATTCAGGTGACAGAATGTACAGATTACTTTAAAGGAGTGTCAAAATCTCGCGAACGCGCTGCTCGCGCCCATTTCTTGTTCTTGCAAACACGATAAGTCGAAGTGACATAACCACAGAGCAAAAAAAATTTTGCCAGTCTTAACTGTGAAGGTAGCTAACTTTCCAATCTCTTTAGACATAAGATACCCCAGCGTCAAGGCTGATCCGGGTCAAGGATCGGCTGCTTGATCTGACTTGACCAGGTCCAGGCTTAATCCGAGCCAAGGATTGGCTCTGTTTAACCTGGGACTTGAAGAGTATCAAGGATTGGCTCAGTTTAACCTCAGTTAATCCTCCTACTAAGAAACCATTGGTACTCTAGTACCAACACGTCTATTAGAACACTAGTTCCTAAACATAATTAATTTCCAGGGTCACACTTTTCTCTGTTAAGTTTTAAGGAAACGGTGGCTGATTTTGAATGTGTGGCATATATTGTTCGCATAAAAATAACACTTAAATAATAGAGAAAAGTATTCAACGCTGCCGGTCACCACACGGGCGGCTAGGTATTTACAAAGGTATTTGTAATTTTACCATCATGGTAAAATTCTTTCTTTGAAATATAGCGCAACGGAAATTAAGGAGATATTTCACAATGAAACATACTCGGGAACATTGCACGCGAGACTACCATTTAAACTAAAGAATGCAGAGGAAATGTTATAAAACTACTGTTCTAACTAGGCATATCAAAATGGTGTATTTAATTGCATATTTTTTATTTTTCTAGTTTTGGAGGACATCTTCAGGCTTCTGGACTGGGTAGGACTTGGCATACTCACTCATAGATTTGCTGACAATATCGTAGTCATGGCTGAAACCCTGGAAGACTTAAGAAAAATCTTCGATGACCACTGTAGTGCCTCACAAAAAGTAGGTGTTAAAATGGACATCGTCAAGACGAAAATTATGTCAAATGTCCGTGTTCTGCCTACTCCGGTGACAGTTGGAGGCGTCCTACTTTAAGTTGTTGACGACTATGCCTATCTAGGACAAATAATCCAGCTAGGTAGGTAAAATTTCGAGACAGATGAATCCAACTCGGTTGGTCAGCGTTCGGGAAGCTACGCCATTATTATATTTTCATCACAAGTATCGCAGTTATCGCATCGTCACTTACCAACAGGTGAGATGGCGGTCAAATGCTTGCCTTGTAAAATATACCAAAAAAAAAAAAAAAAAAAAAAAAAGTTAAGTGTCGTTGACCAGTGTTTGCTGCCAGTGAGGACCTACGGACTGGAGACGTGGTCGCTTACTGCTTTTCCCAAAGGGCAATGGGAAGGGCTATGTTCCAAGTCTCATTGCGCGATTGAATCAGAAATGACGAGATCCGCAAGCGAACTATGGTCACAGACATAGCCCGTAGGATTGTGATGCGCTGTCCTAATTAGCAACGGTCGTTCGACCATGGTCGTATGACGAGCGTCTTGATTTTGAAAATAAATAATAAAAATTGTAATCTGTTCACAGGAACTGTAAAGAAACCATTGCCTTATTAACATGAGTAGGTAGAATTACGTTCCAAACAGGAAGATACTTGGAAAGAAAACAAGATAAGAACGTCACCGAGCTTACAATGCCTCATTAAGCTAAATAATGAACCATTAGCAGCAATGCTGCCATTGCCAAGGGGGAACGTCGTTAGCTCTTGCATACATTCGCATACAAATATGGCTGAGCACCGAAGAAAAACTTCCTTAAAATTTGTAATTCATAAGTTTTTTTAAATAACTCAGTAACAAGCGAGCAGAAGGCCGTGTGGTGTTCGGCAGAGTAGAGTAACACCAACCCCTTACACTCGTGGGTGTCGTACAAAGCGATTAATGTTTTTTTACTTTATTAAACTTTTGGAGTTTTCGTAGGGCTGAAAAATGGACAGCAGCGTTTTCCATTGTTATATTTATTACCGATCTCCAACCCGCCTGCCAAGCGTGGAGATTATTGCAATAATATCTGCTTTCGAGGAAGAGGCCCTAAGTTCTGCAGTGGACTGTTAAAGGCTGTGATGATGATGATGCAGCGAGCAGATAGCCCTCCTATCATGATGTAAAGCGACAACAATAGCCCATCACATCTACAAGTCATTAAATTAGGTTCCATGCCTATAACAGTAATGCAGAATTAAACCGGAACAGACACACGGATAAGGCGAAATTATAGGGTTCCTTGTTTTAACTGAGGAACCCTTTAGTCTTCCAAGTGTATTTTTTTGTTTTTATATTATACAAGACAAGCATTTGACCGCCATCTCACCTGTTGGTAAGTGACGATGCGGTCGAAGATGGAGCATGCCCGTCTTGGAACAGCATATTCACTTAAGCCTTTATAGCTCTAGCTATTATAATATTTTAAACTATCGTGGTCATTATAAAACATTTTAAAAGTATGTTCATATATGTGTGTATGTTATGTATGTATGTTTCCTATCGCTTACCTTTCTTTACGAGTACCCCGACTACAAGTAAACAATGGTACGCGGTAGAACACCCCAAACATACTTTAAAAAAGTGTATTTACAAGTGAAACTTTCCAGCTTTCATAGTGTCACAGGAATGGTCGTAGATGATGTAACTTCTCGATTGAAAGTACCAACAGGAACAGTAAAAACTTTTAAACTAATCGACTTGTGCAAAGAAGAAATAAAGATGGCGCGCTGTCAACAGTGACATGCGGCAGTTTCATAAATATATTGTGTGTATTGTGTAGTGTGCAAGGTCTTAGATGATGGAAAAAGGGAGGATTCGCTTATGGTTACGTGACCTGCGGCAAATTTGACACTAAATGTGGCATCGACTCCGCACATATTTTAGTGATGTGCCACCTGACACATCAAATAGATTTGTTGATAATACTGATGAGATGACGATCTCCAATATTCATTTACACAGAGGATAGAAACACTATGCTACGTTTTTTTACTTACTGATTAATGTTTTTGTAGTTTATGGTATAAGGTAACAAAATAATAAAAAATTAAAATATTTGTTTCTTTAACAGTATGGGTACATTTTTACAAACAGGTATATTGAAGCATTCTTTGGAGCAAATTGCTTGTGTTAGGAATTTTCGTTCTTGTATAGCAAATAATTACCCTAACTAAGAAGAGAAATATCGAAAACATATTTCTCAGAACGATCCCATTTATGACAAGATCGAATATAATTCCACATAATAACCGTAATTAGTTTGTTTACGTCTGAAAATCTCACTTTTGAGTATTGTAGAGTCAGTGATTCTATGAAAGACTGATAGTACAATATAAATAATAATTGTAATCGATTTCTATAAAGAGTACCCGCTGAGTGGCCTTCATACAAACGAAATTTGATCTTATTTCCAATATTATTCAATCAAAGCCAATGAAGATTATTTGACGCGATTTAGAAACCAATATCTATTTCAGATATTCCTTAAAATATATCGTTTCAAAGTTGCACGGACTTCAAGATTTATATTTAAAAGCAGAACTATATCAACAAGATTGATTGATATACTTGAACAAAACGCGATATCTTCAAGCTAAATAGTACTATCAAGTTGAACTACTGCTATCTCTTTGTGAAATGCGTAATCGATCTTTTAAACTGGGTTTATCACCGCCCCACTTTACGGGTTCATAATTATCTTGGACGGAATTTGTTTTATTATACTATTAACTACTGTTATTTCGCTTTGAGGACCCAGTTTAATTAAGATTGCCTTCTATTGTCGGTCTTCTTTATTAACTTATCGATACTCACTTTAAATACCTACCGATTGAAGATGGCGGTTGAAATAGAAATACTGCTGAAAACGCTTATAGGGGTTCATCCAAGGTTATTATTAGCTATTATCGGATACAGAAAAAAATATAGGTTTATGAATGACTACCAATAGAGTTCTTAGAACTCTTAGCTAGCTAGATACTTGTTGTAGGTAGTAGTTGTTATTATTTATATGTGTGTGGGTATCATCAACGGTCAGTCAATAAATGCTCTGCTTAGCATGCATACGTGTGTTTCATTGGGCTTCATCTCCGAATGTAACAGTGGCGACGATCAGCTTTAACCCACGAATTAGCATCATATACGTAGAACGCAATGGCCAAAAAAGCAGTAGGTTCACTTACTGTGTTTAACCATGAAGCAATGGAGACATCGGAGATGCCGAAGATAAGTCGGGAGTAAAAAGACGGGCTAGTTTACTTAGTTGCCTAGAGGAAACGACGTACCAGCTGGTACGAGATCTGGCGGTACCAGAGGACCTAAATACATTGTCGTACGTGCAAGTGGTGAAACTGTTTGATGGACATTTTCAACCAAAAAAAGTGCGGATTTGCCGAGCGTTACAAGTTCCATACGGTTACGCAGTCAGCGAGTGAAACGTTACCGGAATAGGCAGCTCGCATAAGAGGCCTGGCTTCGCATTGTAAATTTCCAGCGCAAATATTAGAGGAAACTGTGCGCGACCGCTTTGTACT
Organism: Blastobasis adustella; assembly: GCA_907269095.1. Classification (NCBI taxonomy): domain Eukaryota; kingdom Metazoa; phylum Arthropoda; class Insecta; order Lepidoptera; family Blastobasidae; genus Blastobasis; species Blastobasis adustella. Next base: position 13,194,239 of record OU026131.1, read on the forward strand.
TGGCATGTCAGTGGGACCGGAACGTGATAAGTTATTTTCTATGGAAATCAATTCAGAATTAACTTCGAACAAAGCGTTAGAGATTGCGGAAGGAATTTGGTGCGCTTGTATTGGAGCACAGCAAGCAGCGAGCCGTTGGCCGTGTGGTGTCCGGCAGAGTAGAATAGCACCAACCCCTTACATTCATGGGTGTCGTACAAGGCGACTAAAGTTTTCGAGGCAAAAGATCAAGAGTCTCCGTAGTCTGGAAAATTGGCAGCAGCATTTTCCATTATTATATTTAAACACTGCGATCTCCAACCCGCCTGCAAAGCGTGGAGATTATGGCAATAACCTCCCCTGTCGTGGGAGAGGCCCTAAGTCCTGCAGTGGACTGTTACGGTCTGTGATGATGAAGCAGCGAGCAGCAGCCCAGCATTGAGCGCATTGACACATGACCCCCTGCTGGTACAAAAAGTAGGCGTATCATCGGGCTACGGAGCGACGAAACGGCGCCGCGGCGGCGGCGGCGCGCGGTACGCGGCCTGCGGGTTTCACGGACATCAAGTAGCAACGTGTCGTTACGCGGAGTTTAAGTGCAACAATTGTGGTCAAAAAGGCCATCTTAAACGGATGTGCCAGCAGAATACGCAAAAACAGCATATTATTGAGGGTTGTGCTGATGCTAGTGATGATGATGGTAAGCAAGTCAATTTTAATATACGAACGTATGGTGGAGAACCTATGAAGGTAAGAGTATCGGTTAACGGATTTTTTATTGATTTCGAGTTAGACACCGGCTCGGCCGTGACAGTAATTTCTGAAGAGTTATTTGCCAAATATTTCGCACAATACGTTATAAAACCGAGCAAAATAATTTTACAAAATTATGATGGGGGTAGGTTAATGACACTCGGCGTAGTCAGTTTGCCATTCACCTATATGTCTATAACGCATAATATAGATGTGTATGTGGTGCGGAACGGCGGACCACTGTTGTTAGGTCCAGATTTTATTTCTCGATTCAATATTAGAATGTAACAATATTAACAATTGTCACTCCACTATGTGTCACTATGTTGTCACTGCACTATATGCCGTGTGGTGTCCGGTAGAGTAGAATAGCACCAACCCTAACCACTTAAGGGTGTCGTACAAGGCGACTAATGAGATAAAGGCAGATCACCTGAGACCCTCGTATCGCCGGAAAATGGGCAGCAGCGTTTTCTGTTGCACATTCTTAACACTGCGATCTCCAACCCGCCTGCCAGGCGTGGAGATTATGGCAAATCTCCCCAAAATGACAAAGTCTCCTACAAAACGGCCCCCAGTTCCCGGTCGCCCTGCTAGTCGTGGCCAAGGCGGCGGCCACGGAAACGGCAGGGCAGGGGGTGCAAAGAATCCCCGGGTTACGGAAGGCCGCCAATTACAACTGACCCTGGCAACGTTTAACGGTCGCACTCTGAGGCTTGATGAGCATCTGGCGCAGCTGGAGGTGGAGCTAGAGAATATTAAGTGGCATGTTCTGGGTTTGTGTGAAGTCCGAAGAGAGGGGGAGGACACCATAACCCTTGACACAGGCCACCTTCTCTACTTTCGCGAGGGGGACCAAGTATCTCAGGGGGGTGTAGGGTTTCTCGTCCATAGGGCCATTGCTGGCAACGTTGAAGTGATCTCCAGTGTGTCGACCAGAGTAGCGTACCTGGTTCTTCGGCTATCAAAACGGTATAGCATCAAAGTTATCCAGGTATACGCACCGACCTCGTCACACGCGGATGAGGAAGTGGAAGAAATGTACGAAGACATATCCAAGGCCTTGCATAGCACCACAAAGGCTCACTTCAATGTTGTTATGGGCGACTTAAACGGCAAAGTGGGAGCCAGGAGCGGCAACGAATCTAAAGTAGGGCCGCATGGTTATGGAGGTAGGAACCACAGGGGCCAAATGCTAGTCAACTTCGTCGAGAAAGAGGGACTCTTTTTAATGAATTCATTTTTTAAGAAGAAACCACACAGGAAGTGGACATGGCGAAGCCCCGATGGTTTGACCAGAAACGAGATCGACTTCATTATGTCGGACAGAAAGCAAATATTTAGAGATGTCTCCGTGATCAATAGGTTCAATACTGGGTCTGATCACCGCCTTGTCCGAGCGTCTCTTAATATAAATCTCAGGCTTGAAAGAAACCGTCTGATGAAATCCACGCTCCGCCAAATCCACTCCAAACCATAGAGGGCACCGAGAAATTCCAGCGGATTCTCGACGATAAATTTGCCACGATGGATACTCCAAACGACGTGAACGAAGCCCTGCACAACGTGGTTGAAACGCTGAGAGACGAGGGCATCAAATTTTGCCAGAAACAGCGTAAGGGTAGAAAGTCCAAACTCTCCGAGGAGACCCTGCGACTAATGGCACAAAGACGGGAAGCCATTCGGGCTACTTTGTCAGAGAGGTTAGACCTTAACAAGCGGATTAAAAAGATGGTACGGCGTGACCTTCGGGGCTCAAATACACGCCTGATTAAAGAGGCTATAGAGCGAAACCGAGGGTCCAAAGTATTCATGCGACAGCTTGAAAGGAGTCACCTAACGAAGCTCATCACACATGACGGCAGAACCGTAATGTCAAAGTCTGAGATCTTCTCTGAGATTGAGGACTTTTACGACCGGCTATACGCTGCACATGCTCCTTGTCCCCGGCGAGACAACCACGATCCTAGAGCCACCCTGACGCGGCACTATACCGACGAACTGCCGGACATCAGCCAAGAAGAGATCGTGTTGGCTCTGAGGCACCTTAAAAATGGAAAAGCCCCTGGTGAAGACGGAATTACATCCGAGCTTCTAAAAGCAGGAGGAGCTCCTGTAATACAGGAGTTACAAATGCTCTTCAACTCCGTCTTACACTGCGGGAGAACTCCTAAGGCGTGGAACAGGAGCTTGGTAATTCTATTTTTAAAAAAAGGAGATAAAACTCTGCTAAAAAATTACAGGCCCATCTCACTCCTGAGCCACGTCTATAAGCTGTTTTCCAGAGTCATCACGAATCGCCTCGCTCGGAGACTCGACGAGTTTCAACCACCAGAGCAGGCCGGGTTTCGAGGAGGATATAGCACCATAGACCACATCCACACAGTGAGGCAGGTTATACAGAAGTCTGAGGAGTATAATCAACCCCTGTGTCTGGCTTTTGTGGACTATGAGAAGGCCTTTGACTCCGTCGAGACCTGGGCTGTTCTGGAATCCCTGCAGCGATGCCAAGTGGACCATCGTTACATCGAAGTGCTGAAAAGCTTGTATGAAGGCGCCAACATGATTGTCCAAGTACAGGACCAGCAGTCTAAACCCATCCAATTGCACAGAGGAGTAAGGCAAGGGGATGTTATCTCCCCGAAACTGTTCACAAATGCATTGGAGGATATGTTCAAGACGCTGGACTGGAAAGGTATGGGCATCAATATAAACGGCGAACATCTGACGCACTTAAGATTTGCAGATGACATAGTCCTAGTGGCAGAGTCGCTGGAGGAGCTGCAACGAATGCTGGCCGGCCTAGCATCAGCCTCGCAGCGGATAGGTCTCGGCATGAATGTAGACAAAACGAAAGTCATGATTAATACCCACATTAACCCGAGTCCTGTAGTCGTAAATGGCCTTCGCCTTGAAATTGTTTCTGAATATACGTATCTTGGGCAAACCTTGCAGTTAGGTAGAGGCAATTTTGAGAAAGAGGCCAAGAGGCGGATTCAGCTGGGCTGGGCGGCATTCGGAAAACTTCGCCGAGTCTTCACGTCACCCATACCACAATGCTTAAAAACCAAGCTTTTCAACCAGTGCGTCCTACCCGCCATGACCTACGGTGCCGAGACGTGGACACTTACGGTACGGCTTATTCACCAGTTCAAGGTCGCTCAGCGGGCTATGGAACGTGCTATGCTCGGAGTTTCCCTGAAGGACAAAATTCGTAACGAAGTAATCCGACAGAGAACCAAAGTGACTGACATAGCGCACAGAATTAGCACGCTGAAGTGGCAATGGGCTGGCCATATCAGCCGACGAACCGACAACCGCTGGGGTAAACGAGTTCTTGAGTGGAGACCGCGACTCGGCAAGCGTAGTGTAGGACGCCCTCCAGCCAGATGGAGTGACGATTTGCGAAAGGCTGCGGGTGGATGCTGGATGCGGCAAGCTGAGGACAGGGTGCATTGGCGCTCATTGGGGGAGGCCTATGTCCAGCAGTGGACTGGTATAGGCTGATGATGATGATGATGACTCCACTATGTGCGAAAACGTAATTAATAAATATCCAAGTTTATTTTCTAAGCGCTGGGACACACTGAAGAGGTGCGCGGCGTACTGCACAATGTGGCAAAACTTGTTGCACGCCGAGCAGTTTGTATGTAAATGTCCCACTGTGAAGCGCGCCGCGAGGCGCACTGCATGATGGGGCAAAACCCGCAATCCAAGCCCGAAATGTCAGTTTGTATGAATTTTGTCCACATTTTTTCAATTATGCCCCATCGTGCAGTGTGCGGCGCGCTGTCAGCAGATGTCAACATGAAACGTCACACTTGACTGTTTCTTTTTACCGCAGGTGGCGAAATGTCCCACTGAAAATGCTTCGATGATCTTAAACCCATTGTACGATTTATTAAAGAAGAATACGAACTGGAATTGGACTAAACAACACGACGAATCGGTTTTAAAAATTAAGCAAGCATTGGCATCTGATAACACTTTAGCGCATTATAATCCAAACGCCCAAATTATTTTAACAGTTGATGCATTCCCCTGTGGTCTGGGGGCTATTCTAGCTCAGACAGAAGATGGCATCGAAAAGCCCATCTCATACGCCTCTCGCGCTTTAACAGCAGCCGAAAAGGGATACAGCCAAATACAAAAAGAATCTTTGGTATTAGAAAATATTACCAGTATTTGTTTGGTAGGTCGAGCCCGTTTCTATTACGCACCGATCACAAACCGCTTTTATCCATATTCAATCCAGAGAAAGGGAATCCAGAGATAACGGCTAATAGATTACAGTGTTATGCTATATTTTTATCGGCTTTTAACTATAGGATTGAGTATGTTATGAAATTAAAAACAATCGATTTGAGACCGTATTATGATTGCCGTAATGAACTATCGGTCGAGCATGGTTGTATTATGAGAAGATACAAATTAGTTATGCGCAGCGCTGCGCCCGTCCCCGCTCCGCGCCCCGCTCACGCCTTGGCCTTATCCGCCTCGCGCGTGGCATAGTGCATTTAGATTTTTTAGGTCCGATCCACAAAGGCAACAAAACATACTTGGTGGTAGTCGGTGCCTACTCAAAATGGGTGGAATGTTTTGATTTTCTCTTCAAGTTATTCCTCGCGAGTGGTTATTGAGAAATTGTGCGAAATAATGGCAAGATTTGGTTTATTCCATACAATTTGCACAGATAACGGAAATTCATTTACTTCGCTTGAATTCAAGCATTTTCGTGCTAGGAACGGAATTGCCCATTTAACGCCTCCGCCTTACAATCCGGCCAGTAATGGACAGGCAGAGTCGTATGTTAAAATAATAAATAATGCATTGAAATCTCTCGTACTGGAAGGAACTAATATTAACTTAAATTTACAGCAATTTCGTTTACGATATCGGAATTCCGTTCATAGTGCAACAGAAAGGTCACCTTCGGAAATTTTGTTTGGTCATAAATTAAGATGTCGGTTAGATTGGTAGGCCGAATGTCCACTCGCGCGGTGCCATAGGCGGTGCAGTGCACTGCGCGGCGAGTCGCGCGGCGCCACATCACAGTGACAACCAAAGAAGCGGTGGTGTTATTCTGGTTTTTCAAATTAGGCAATGTTCGCAAGAGAGATTTGCGGGAGATTTTATCGCAGGCGTCAAAAGTAATTAAGAGAAACGTACGATAAAGATATCATTCATTTTGGATTAAAACGCTGAAAGTGCCGGCCAGAAAAATATTACGTAATTTTCAGGTACAGCATAAAGTTTCTATCATTTTTTACTATGGTGCCAAACCTGTTCGCCCACCACCACCACTATGTACCTACTGGGCGTACAGTAGGTTCTATGTATTGCTATTCTAAATGCCTATAACAATCGAACCGTCGGACGTGCAGATTTGACGTCACAGTAAACAATGGTTAGAACTGTTTTCTCTATTGTAAACTAATAATTTTGTTCTGGCTGACACTTACATTTTTGGACCACTTCGATTAGTCTTCCTCGGATACTATGATAACTGATACGTTTTACCCGACTACTAGGGAACCAAGGATGGGTAATTAAGTTAACAGTCTATGTATATATGAAGAAGCCACAGAGATTTGTCAGGACCGTAGTAAGTGGAACAATGTGGTCTCTGCCTACCCCTACGGGAGAAAGGCGTAACGGAATGAATGTATGTAATTCAGAGAATTTCTTTGAAAGAATGTTGATCTCGACAAGCACTATCATTTCTCTCTAGGAACTAGTGTTTTAGGGCCAATAGTTTCAGAGTTATTACAGTTTTAGGTTTGACAGCTGTCATCCGAAATGTAGATCTTGACGAGTACTACAATTTTTCTTCAGGAACTAGTGTTCTAGGAGCGATCGTTTCAGAGTTATTACAGTATTAAGTTTGACAGCTGTCGTCCGAAATGTAGATCTCGTCGAGCACTATCATTTCTATTTAGGAACTAGTGTTGTAGGACCAATAGTTTCAGAGTTATTACAGTTTTAAGTTTGACAGCTGTCATCCAAAATGTAGATCTCGTCGAGCACTATAATTTCTCTTTAGAAACTTGTGTTCTACTGAACTGTGAAGAAAATGACGAAAGGATCACGAAAGCGAAACAACTACGATAATGTTGCAAAATCATAAAAAGGGGAGGTGCTTACTCTTCAGCGGTCAAAATTTCTATGACAAGGTCGAATTCCTATTTCATTCATACGCGTTGAATCTGTACTAAAAAAGGAAGACAGACAACGAAGAAGTGTGAACGAGAAGTGTGTCAACTATGTCACATAAGGAGGAAACATTCGAACTGTTGGTACAAAGAAACAGTCAAGTGTGACGTCTCATGTTGACCTGACACACTGCACGACGGGGCCAAGTTGAAAAAATGTGGACAAAATTCATACAGAACTGGCATTTCGGGCTTGGATTGCGGGTTTTGCCCCATCATGCAGTGCGCCGCGCTGCACAGTGGGACATTTCGCCACCTATCAATATACTTGCATACAAACTGTTTGACGTGCAACAAGTTTTGCCACATCGTGCTGTACACCGCGCAGCGCACCTCTTCAATGTGTCTCAGCGCTTAAAACCAAACGACTCATTACCGTCTGACACAACCCTCGACGAAATGGTGAAATCCAAACAGTGCTTGCAGTGTGAAAATTATGGTGATAAACGATCACTCAACTTAGAATTAAACGATAAAGTGTTAGTTAAGGTTTGTAAACAACAATAAGCATACCTGGAAACACGGCATAGTAGCGCGGAAACTAGGATCTTCGCTATATTTGGTACATCATCACAGCCCGTAACAGTCCACTGCAGGACTTAGAGTCTCTCCCACGAAAGGGGAGGTTATTGCCATAATCTCCACGCTTGGCAGGCGGGTTGGAGATCGCAGTGTTTAAATATAATAATGGAAAATGCTGCTGCCCATTTTCCAGACTACGGAGATTCTTGATCTTTTGCCTCGAAAACATTAGTCGCCTTGTACAACACCCATGAATGTAAGGGGTTGGTGCTATTCTACTCTGCCGGACACCACACGGTACATATATTGGGTACGTTTAATAGATAATAACGAAATTTGTCAAGAAACATGCCAACCAATGTTGGAAATATAAAGGGGTGGTAGGACGAGATGGGACCCAGCTGTTGCTAAACATCCTCATCAAGCGAAAGAGCACCTGGTGCTCGCCTTCGTATTACCTACGACAGACAGAGTGGCCATGCAGCAGAGGGAAGCTTCCGTGGGTTCACCAGACCCGGCTACCGGCCCACCAGACCTTCAAGAGGTTATGTCAGCCGCAGGCTGTTCTTCAGGTGCGGAACAATGGTCTAGGTATGAGCAGAGTCCAGAGAGAGCCGTACACAGTAAGGTGTTGGCCCAAAGAGATAAGAGACGTGCAGTTGACGATGCTGACTCTGATCCTTCTTAAGCTGGTCATTCCAAACGGAATCGGAAACCCGTAGATTATAGTAAATATTATTAAAACTATTGGTGGAGGGATGTTGTAGGTAGTAGTTGTTATTATTTATATGTATGCGGGTACCATTGAGAGTCAGTCAATAAATGCACTGCTTAGCATGAATACGTGTGTTTCATTGGGCTTTATCCCCGAATGTAACAGTACTGAATATAGAGTGATTGAAAAAATAGATTTCCTTGAGGTTTTACCTCATTTCTTGTAACCCTTGGCACGCTCTTATTATGTTTAGGAATAAATCCGATACGTGAGGTGTGACCAAGTCACGTATTTTACAGGTAAGAGCGTTTCGGTTGCTACGTACCCAGTAGGCGTTACCTACGTGCTATTTCATCAATAGACTCTCATCGATTGAGCATCTCCCTAAAGCCGTCATCTCCCTAAATACATTCAATACAAGGCCAGATGGAATGTTTGGCCGACGAATGAAAGGCCACATAGACTATCATGGTGCAGTGCGCTCTACTATGATAGTTTAAAAAAGAGAAAAGAACAATAAAAATGAAATACAAACAGTCAATATGTTACAGGTATATCCTAGAATTCAGCATTTTATAAACGCGTGCCAGTTTGAAAATGCCGGTTCCGAAAATAGGCAAAATGCGTTTGTAAAATACCGGATTCTACGATATGTCGCCCACAGATAGATACTGGGGCAGTATAATTTTTCTTGGATCATATATTATATCTACTTACGCTGTGTTATTATCATAATAAACAAAAATTTCTGCTCATATATGTACAACGTTCTATGATCGGCAACAAATACAAAAAATAATTAAAACAAATGCTCTTCCTCAATTTACATAAGAATAATATAATGAAATATGCATTCGCTCATTTGGTTTTAATGCAACTTTAGAAGAAATTGTAACTCTCGAAGATTTATGGGATGGATTTTGCTTCAAAATTGGGGCGATTCTGGATTAATGATGACGATGAAATATTAAAAGTAATTTGTTCTTAAATCTTATTACTTTCCCAAAACCATTTTACGTGCCTATGGGGGTAGCTTATTCCTGTAAATTCGTCGTAACAAATTTCCGACCTTCTATAGCAGCTTCTATATCAACAAACTCCCGACAAACTCTTCATTATACTCATTTTTACAAGCTTTTCTTTAGTTTCACATGTCCCCATGTGTGTTCATAGCAAAATCTTTCATAAAAAGTTAAATTTGACCTATTTCCAGGTTTTCATATTGAGCTGAAATTTTACACACTTATGAAAGTTCGGTGACAATGCAATGTTATGATATCATTGAGCTGATCTGATGATGAAGATGGAAGGTGGGCATAGGTACTCCTAAACTACGCATGGAAAACCCTTTAAAAAAGTTAGGACTCGTTTGATCAGTCTTGACAAATACTCTGACTCATCATAGAGAACGCCCGGTAAAAGTTTGCTATGAAAAAATATTTTTAATTTGAACTTGTTTAAACTAGGCATTAAGGTGGTAAACAAGCGTACGGCCTGCCTGATGGTAAGCAGTAACCGTCACCTATTGACGTTTGCAATACTAAAGGTATCGTTAGCGGATTCCGGTGAGGATCCTCCACTACACAAGCCACAGCTCTACTAACTCAAATTGACCACTGGAAACTTTACTCACAGTAAAGAAGTACTTTACTCAAGTTAACTCAGAAGTAATTAACCGATTTTAATGCAACAAAGCTAAGGCCCTGTCCTAATTGACAACGGTCGTGCGACCATTGTCGTAAAACGGATGTCGCTCGCCTAAAAGGAGACCTCAAAACCGCCCGTTGCACAACCATAATCGCCTGACCGTTGCCAATTAGGACAGCGCCGAAGAACTATCTCTATTATACTGGTTTACAAATAAAGAAACTTGAATTAATAACGATTCATTCGGAAACCACCGTCTACGATGCCACAGACAAACGTTAAACTTATAACACCCAAGTTTTTGCCAATTTTACTGTTTGGTACTTAAAAAAGTTTATCAAGATCATAAGAAGCTCTTATCGAGCGTTCTATTTTAATCTACGATCAATTAAAATACTTGTCAAGAGTAATATCTAATACGAGTTCAAACTTGATGTGTTTATCATACGTAGCTAAGGAATGCCTACGTGGGTGACTAGAAACAATTTGAGATACACAATTTATTTTAAAATAACTTCGCGCGCTTTTCCTCGCAACAATGGATTTCGAACATTTTTGTGCAATTATGTTATATGAATTTTAAGTTGGTTTGAATGAAAGTGAGTGTCATAGTAGGTTGTTATCCGGAAATTTCACACCGTCCTGTGCAACCATTTTAGATGATTTTACTTGAAAAACATGACTTAAAAAATTTAACACGAAGACCCAAAAACGACCTTAAAGCAGATAGAAAAAACCCTTAAAATATCATTGACAACCATTTATGAAATTTTACACCGTCACCTACAAGTCAGGAAACCCATAAGTACCGATTGTATTCTTTTAAATGTGTAGTACAGTTTACTAAACTAAAACCTTAATAGTTATAAATCTTTTATTACCTAACTAAATGAAAAAATATGTAAAAAACCAGGGCCCCGCGGTAAGGTGCCCATCATGGCGGCGGCATTCCCGCGCTGGATGGCGATACTTATCCGCTGCGCGAGAAAGCCGCCGGCACGTGGGTCACCCGTCGCCTCCCTGAGCCGCTTACTAAACTCAGTAGTAGTACAGTTATTTATTCTTTGTTCACGTTGGATTCCTCATGCACTGACGGCTGAACAAAACCAAGATCGCGTGACATGGTGCAAGAAAATGATTGTGAACATTCGAAAATTGAGAACGACGGAATATATTTAATATAATTCCTGGAGATGAAACTTGGCTTTATTAATTTGACCCACTAACTAAGCGACAGTCAAGGGTTTTGGTGCTTCCAGATAACCTCCTAGGAAAGTCAAACGTGGGCACAGTGTGGGCAAGAAAATGATGGCAACATCCTTTCCCCCAAGTGGCCATTTAGCGACGATTTCCTTGGACACTCAAAAAACTGTTATTTATATTAATTTATGGAAATCTTAAATTCGGTGTAACTTTGACCCGACATATTTTAACGAAAAGCTGTCAAACTACAAGCACAGATATTGGTTTCCGGATCACGTCTACAAAATTCATTGGCTTTGATAGCGTAACATTGAAAATATGATCGTAGTTTGATCATAGCTCGGGGGACACTCTTCTTAAACCATCTCACGAATACTAAAGCTGGTAGTGAATTAATAGCTTCTCCAACGGCGACAAAGAGAAAGATTGATGTTATACGAGGTAGAGATTACCTTGATCGATTGGAACGTGCTTGTGTTACAGGGTTCCTACAGATATATCTAGTTTGGTAGATACGTCTGTATTTCACTTTTCAAAATACCGATTGCATTTTTTCTTATCGTGAAAGTATGTAGCTACTACCTTAACATTTCTCTGTCACAATAATTTTAATTTAACAAATAGAAATATTCCACGAAGTAGTTGTTATTTCTTTTTTTAAGAGCAATCGGTGTCCTACTGGTGGCCTCTCTCTCATTTTTCTATTTAGACCTGTTTGTTGCTTCACCGAAGCATTTACTTTACCAATTCAATGTGAGCTACTACGAATCAAAACTCCACGTAACAAAAATTATACCTACAAAATACCAGGAGATAAAGCAAAATTTACGAAAACATATTTTTAGCGAAACATAAGAAGATAACAAATGAGATAATCTCTGCTTTCAAGACTACTACGTTGGCAGAAAATGAAAAATAAATCTCTAACGTTGAAAATTGCGTTTCCAAATCAAACCAGCCGAGTGTTCAAGTTACTCATTAAAGTAAATTAACTTCAGAGCTCAAAAGCCTTTTTAAAATACGATAACAGTCTGTTCCTCGTCCGAGTAGGTTAACCATGAGTAAGGATTATGCAGGATCTTAATTGAATTAAGAAATGAAAATTCATTGCTTCTATGTCGGGTGTTGAACTCCCGTCTCAGTAGGGATACGTCGTCATACCACAGAATTGGGGTGTAAAAGCAGCACGGTTTATACTTATCCATACTTTATCAATTTTAAATAAAATTAATTAAATTCACAGTCGGACCGTATGAGAATATAGCACCAACCTCGACCATTTTCGGATGATTCACTAGACGACTAAAGTCTTAGTGGCTCTGCGGCACACAAACCACAATCTCCGTAGAATGCCACACAGCTTGCAGCGTTCTCTAATTATGGCGAGATTAAAAAGCTCTTCATCAATGTGGAGGAGGCTCAAGTCTCTGGACATAGGATGGATAATAGATGGCTGTCAATATAGATATGGATATTGGTGACCATATAAATTTTGGATTATTCTCTACCAAGGTTAAAATATGTACATTAATAAAATAATCAGTTTTGTTCTGGTTGTGCACTCGCGTACACGGGTCCGGAGTCCGTCTTGACCATGATTCACGATTTTGATCATGACCAGATCAGAACCTGACCAGATTGAATCATGGTTACACGTGCATGAATACGCCTGAATGTGCAGATTTCCGATGTTTTCCCTCACGGTAAGAGCATTGGTTAGTGTTTATTTAATGTAAGCACATAACTCAGAAAAGAGTCATTGGTACATGGCGGTACTGGGGTTTGAACCCGGTAACTCACGCTTACGAGTCGAACCCCGTAACCATTAGGCACCGACGCTCTCGTTAAAAACATAAAAATAAATATATAACTTAATTTATTCAACTAAAAAATTTTAATACTGATTATATGAAGATGTATAGAACAATATTCTGCCACCTCTTTCTTGTCAGAAGTAGTAAATCGAAAGTAGCCTGAAACACAGTTAAAAAAAAGAAGTTATCCAAATTGCACAAACCGCGCTGTCACCCCAATCAGAAAGGTTAACGAGAAAAATCTGCATACTTGGATTATACCTATTTGCATAGCTTATGTGACCCAGAGGCGCTATCATGACCATTATATTTTAATGAGGCATTTACAGATATGGAATCCTGCAAGATGTAGTCATTATTTCAAATGAACGGTGTAGAGCCTACCCGTATACTTAAAGGTACTAAATAAATACGTTACCCTTCAAGGATTTGTTTAATACACACAGTAGGTACGGTGCTTGACTTTATTTGGTTAATATGGAAATTATGATCAAACTTTAATTATGCCTATAGCTACTTCTATCATCGCACCGCTCGCCATCGACAGGGAGTTCATCCTCACACCTTGGAGCCAAATTGGTCGCGAACTGTGCTGTTCCAAAGGAACTTTCTCCCACACACACTAAGGTTGTGGAATGAACTACCTGGAGAGGTTTTCCCAGGAGAGTACAACATGGAGTTCTTCAAGAAAGGGCTTAAACGGTTTTTACAGGGTCGACAACACGTGGGTGATGCCCCTGGTATTGCAAACGTCCATAGGCTGCGGTGACTGCTTGCCATCAGGCAGGCCGCAGGCTTGTTTGCCACATTAGTGGTATAAAAAAAATCGTTTGCATGGAGCATGTCTGCTTTTGGTAATCGACATATTCTGACAGGCTTAGATACTTATACCCACGTATCTCTGAGGCCTAAGTAGCACTCTTCAATCTTATCCAGGTTATCACTCACGCCAAGACTGCCAAGGTACTCGGTCGTGAAACTCCGCACGTCCACGGCAGCATTTCATTTCATTGGCATGGAGTTTCCGGACTTTCTTCTTCAAGCATCTGCAAGGTCTTGCAGACATAGAGCATCACAGGCGTAATTATGCTCTGAATTGTAGTTAGGTCAAAAGTTGTAGACATACTGGAAGTGTCATCGTAGCCGATAACCCCGGATACAAGCGCAAAAAAAAAATAATAGACTAGCAGTCCCCCGCGGTATTCACCCGATCGTAGTACGGATTCTTTAAACATTCCACTATCCAGCGGGACCTTATTATTTTTCCGGGATAAAAAGTAGCTTATGACACTTGGGAATAATGTGGCTTTTATATTAGTGAAAGAATTTTCAAAATAGATTCGGAAGTTTCAGAGATTACCTTGAACACACAAACTCAAAAACATAGAAACATTTCCTCTTTATTTACCTATAAATAAACGTAATAGCATGCAAACAAGATTGTAGTATGTCTAAAATTGCTGAATAAAATACGAACGTTAAAACAGAAATCGTAATTAGAACCGGATCCCAATATGTTCTGGTCGACAGTGACCACAACAAAGCGGACGAATTGCGACCGCCGGGGCTTTTGTTCTACGTATAGGTACCAGGACTAGGTTTTATACAGGGTTTATTCAGGACCTAGCTAGTAAACATATTTTCGTCAATACATACCATACACACTCCCGCCCATTTAGTAGTAAGTAGAGCCTATAGAGTGTTACAAACTATACGCAACGGGTCGAGAATAGAAATGTAAAACCAATTACATACATATACATACATTTTACACAATGTCACGCTATTTTACTTTACCAACACTCTTACAAAAAAAATAGGTTATGTTAATAATTTGAATTTTTTTTAATATATATATATTCAAATATTTTCTAAATTACCGAACAATTTAGTACAAAGTATTAATTAACCTTTAAACAAATAAATACCTTACTTATCCTAACTAATATTAGAGGTAAATCATTCGAATTAACCAATACTTAACCGAACAATTTAGTACAACGTATTAATTAACCTTTAAACAAATAAATACCTTACTTATCCTAACTAATATTAAAGGTAAATCATTCGAATTAACCAATACTTAAATTTTATTGGATTAGAGGTCGCAGAGTGAAACAGTAAACGCTGTAGACCATTGTCTGGCCTATGGCAGCTCCAATGATCTGCTCCTTAGGTGTCTTGCACGTACTTTTCACTGCGCAGTCAGTTTTTTTAACGTATGGAGCCTAAAAAAAACTAATTGCCATTGAAACCCAGTGGTTTAACAGTTATCATTAGGAACTCAGACTTACAAGGATCTTTTGGCACGTGGCCGAAATCAGAACTAACGCCGCCATCTTGTAAAGGGTCACTTTTTACAGATAGCTGGAGTTGATGTTTGATAACCACGTCATCCAAGTGCCAAGTTGTATGTCTGTATCACATACACCATTATATTTTAATGAGGCATTTACAGATATGGAATCCTGCAAGATGTAGTCATTATTTCAAATGAACGGTGTAGAGCCTACCCGTATACTTAAAGGTACTAAATAAATACGTTACCCTTCAAGGATTTGTTTAATACACACAGTAGGTACGGTGCTTGACTTTATTTGGTTAATATGGAAATTATGATCAAACTTTAATTATGCCTATAGCTACTTCTATCATCGCACCGCTCGCCATCGACAGGGAGTTCATCCTCACACCTTGGAGCCAAATTGGTCGCGAACTGTGCTGTTCCAAAGGAACTTTCTCCCACACACACTAAGGTTGTGGAATGAACTACCTGGAGAGGTTTTCCCAGGAGAGTACAACATGGAGTTCTTCAAGAAAGGGCTTAAACGGTTTTTACAGGGTCGACAACACGTGGGTGATGCCCCTGGTATTGCAAACGTCCATAGGCTGCGGTGACTGCTTGCCATCAGGCAGGCCGCAGGCTTGTTTGCCACATTAGTGGTATAAAAAAAATCGTTTGCATGGAGCATGTCTGCTTTTGGTAATCGACATATTCTGACAGGCTTAGATACTTATACCCACGTATCTCTGAGGCCTAAGTAGCACTCTTCAATCTTATCCAGGTTATCACTCACGCCAAGACTGCCAAGGTACTCGGTCGTGAAACTCCGCACGTCCACGGCAGCATTTCATTTCATTGGCATGGAGTTTCCGGACTTTCTTCTTCAAGCATCTGCAAGGTCTTGCAGACATAGAGCATCACAGGCGTAATTATGCTCTGAATTGTAGTTAGGTCAAAAGTTGTAGACATACTGGAAGTGTCATCGTAGCCGATAACCCCGGATACAAGCGCAAAAAAAAAATAATAGACTAGCAGTCCCCCGCGGTATTCACCCGATCGTAGTACGGATTCTTTAAACATTCCACTATCCAGCGGGACCTTATTATTTTTCCGGGATAAAAAGTAGCTTATGACACTTGGGAATAATGTGGCTTTTATATTAGTGAAAGAATTTTCAAAATAGATTCGGAAGTTTCAGAGATTACCTTGAACACACAAACTCAAAAACATAGAAACATTTCCTCTTTATTTACCTATAAATAAACGTAATAGCATGCAAACAAGATTGTAGTATGTCTAAAATTGCTGAATAAAATACGAACGTTAAAACAGAAATCGTAATTAGAACCGGATCCCAATATGTTCTGGTCGACAGTGACCACAACAAAGCGGACGAATTGCGACCGCCGGGGCTTTTGTTCTACGTATAGGTACCAGGACTAGGTTTTATACAGGGTTTATTCAGGACCTAGCTAGTAAACATATTTTCGTCAATACATACCATACACACTCCCGCCCATTTAGTAGTAAGTAGAGCCTATAGAGTGTTACAAACTATACGCAACGGGTCGAGAATAGAAATGTAAAACCAATTACATACATATACATACATTTTACACAATGTCACGCTATTTTACTTTACCAACACTCTTACAAAAAAAATAGGTTATGTTAATAATTTGAATTTTTTTTAATATATATATATTCAAATATTTTCTAAATTACCGAACAATTTAGTACAAAGTATTAATTAACCTTTAAACAAATAAATACCTTACTTATCCTAACTAATATTAGAGGTAAATCATTCGAATTAACCAATACTTAACCGAACAATTTAGTACAACGTATTAATTAACCTTTAAACAAATAAATACCTTACTTATCCTAACTAATATTAAAGGTAAATCATTCGAATTAACCAATACTTAAATTTTATTGGATTAGAGGTCGCAGAGTGAAACAGTAAACGCTGTAGACCATTGTCTGGCCTATGGCAGCTCCAATGATCTGCTCCTTAGGTGTCTTGCACGTACTTTTCACTGCGCAGTCAGTTTTTTTAACGTATGGAGCCTAAAAAAAACTAATTGCCATTGAAACCCAGTGGTTTAACAGTTATCATTAGGAACTCAGACTTACAAGGATCTTTTGGCACGTGGCCGAAATCAGAACTAACGCCGCCATCTTGTAAAGGGTCACTTTTTACAGATAGCTGGAGTTGATGTTTGATAACCACGTCATCCAAGTGCCAAGTTGTATGTCTGTATCACATACACCTGACTGGGGTGCGATTATTGAAGAAACATTTGTGGACGATGATGAAGATGAAATGGAAGTTCTGTCGGATGATAACAATATTTCAATTGTTTCATTTTGCGTGTTGCTTGGCGACCTGGCCACGATCTGTCACGTTGCATCGTTGCGCTCATGGATATTGTCTTAGAGAATAAGGCACTGTCCTAATTGGCAACGGTCATGCGACCATGTTCGTACCTCAAAACCGCCCGTCACGACCATTGGCAATTAGGATAGCCTTTAATACTGTCAATACCTAAATAAAGAACGTGATACGAAGCCCGATATCAGAAGGAAAAGGTTCTTTTAATAAATTTTCCTCTGCCGAAACCCCCATGGAAGCGGCCACATTATCTATTTACTGTATTGTAAATGAAAAGCGATCATAAGGTTTAATTTCCTGTTCGAGTTTCCGCTTTGATTTATGAGCTCATAAATCATTGGTATTAAATCTGGACGACCTTGTTGTCACTGAAATAGATAAGCTTTCCATATTATGGTATTTCGTAGGTATTTATAGACATACACGCAGATACTGATTGCAAGCCATATTTATTTCTTTATTTATTAAAACATTATGCACAAAAAAGTACAGTGACGGACTTAAGCTAAATTAGCCTTATCTATCAGTCAACCAGGATAATCAATAATAATATACAAACGCATTTCAGTCACCGCTTGCAAATCGGACAGAAAACGCGTACGAATTGTGCCGATGTATCCGATTCGTAAGCGAGAGGTACCGGATTCGAATCCCACTGCGGTCATGTACCAATGGCTTGTTTCTGAGTTATATTAGCATTAGTTAAAAACATCGTGATGAGACCAGCACATTCAGGCGACTGAATATGTAACGATTTGAACCTTTCTTAGTAAAAACCTTATGTTATTTATAAAAACCTTCACAATCTCGAATTTGAATGTCAACTTAGTTCTGTTAAACAGGATCAGTCAGGCGGAAAGGAAAGTATATTCACTGTCCAAGGTGTTATCACTTTGAGACTTAATGGATGCCCGCCCTCTATAGAAATTGTACCTTACAATACTTTACCTCTTTGTCGATCCCTTTAAAAAATGTATTCCTAACCTAATGGACATCTTTTCAGGCCGAAACTCAGGAATATTTGATTTGATCGCGCGAATGAACAGGGCATCAAGTCCGCTATATTTTAGTTCTCTCACAATTCGATTGCGATTCGATTACAAGTTGATTACAAGTCGAGACAAATCGGGTATAAGCGCAATTGAGTTGTAATCGAATCGACTCTCAATCGACGCTCTCCTCGATATTGCCTTCTAAAACTGAGACTGAACAAATGAACGTGAAATTTGCACGATTCATTTGCTTCAATTTATTTAATTCGCTTTTTTTATTTTCCATAAATTAAATTATCTGCAATAAAGGTCCTTGTCAAACAAGAGGAGAATACCATTTTATCACAAAATCGAGTCGATGTACGATTGTAACACCAATCGAATTTTAATGGTCTTATATTATAGCAGAATACCATAAACGTGTTAAACTGCGATTGAGCTGCGGTTGCATTCCAATCACACAAACGAGCCATTAGCAAATTTGCGGACTCCAGGTCCAGAACTATTGAATATCTACCTATATTTTGTATAAAAAAAAGATATATAACAGGTAGGAAAACAAAATCGCGTAAAACACAAATAAGTTTGAGATAGGTTTTATTCTGAACGAGTTATCGCATTACATTCACACACAAAAATTTCCATTTCGAATTTCCATCAGCTCTTAATACCGATTCAATGGACCTTAGATACTTCCAAGTTATATTTAGATACTTGTGTTTCTTTCATGAGCTAAATGCAACGTCCACCATCATCATCATTCGAGCGGTAAATCCTGGCTTATGTTAGGCGTTCTTTTTGTCCACTTCGCCAGGTCTTGGGCATCCTCGCAACTAAACCGTTGGCTCTTGAATATGGAGCCGAAAGGTAGACAGGAACAACGTTCCAATCCAACCCTATTTTCGATTTTTGCAACACATAAATTGAAACAAAATCAAATGTTAAATTTGAAACGAACTTTTGAGAGGGCTCTCTGTTGTGGTAACTCGGGGTCAGTTGGAAAGAGTAGTTTCATTAGAGCTACAGGCACATCCGTTGGTTTGGAATAAGTTTAAAAAGTTACCCGTTTGGCAGAATAGAAGTAGTCTACAACTTAAAACGCTGCTGCCTATTTTTAACTGAATAAACAATTTGAATTGAACCCTTTACGAAATGTTATAAGTGTGACTGTGCCTTTCTATATCTGTTCGTGGTATCGTAGCTCCCGAACGGATTTACCGATTACGATGCGGTTTTCTCTATTTGAAAGCCACTTTAATCGAGACGGTTGTTAGCTTTGTTTCATTAAAATCTGTTAAGTAGTTTAGGAAATATTTGAGTATATGTGAATTTCGTTGTCCAACTTTTTCTGTCGGTTAGGTTGTTCTCTCTTTCTATTATTTCATCATCATCATCATCATCATCATCAGCCTATACCAGTCCACTGCTGGGCATAGGCCTCCCCCAATGAGCGCCAATGCATCCTGTCCTCAGCTTGCCGCATCCAGAATCCACCCGCACACAATCGTCACTCCATCTGGCCGGAGGGCATCCTGCACTACGCTTGCCGAGCCGCGGTCTATTATTTATTTTATACGAAACTGTCAAACAACATTATTACTAAACTTCTTTACCGTTTCTAAACTCAGCTTTGAACTTAGCAGCATTGAACATGTCAATCGAAGTTCCCTCTGAATGGAATAATTCATAGATTCCATAAACTCAATGATTCAAGATGAGTTTGGGGGCTTGATCAATACTTCATATTTCCTCACAACTTGTGACTCATCTCAAGGTTTCTACGGACTGTTTGATGCATAATTCGCATATTAGAATAACAAACGAACTTTAGTATTCATGAGGCGACGTTACGGAAAAATTTATTGCTGTTAAATTATTAAGATGAAGCGAATTAGATGTAAAAGTTTCGTACTGACCTTTTCATTGGCATGGAAGTTGAAACGTGCGTGAAATTGCATGAATTTCAATGAAATCTTTTCAGCGAACACATAAGACGGCCGCGCACCTAATTTAAATTATTGGGCCCCTAATTTAAAAAATGGGGGCAGCAGCGTTTTCCATTGTTATATTTATAGCACTGCGATTTCCAACAAGCCTGCCAAGCGTGGAGATTATGGCAATAACCTCCCCTTTCGTGGGAGAGGCCCTAAGTCCTGCAGCGGACTGTTATGGGCTGTGATAATGAAGGAGCAAATGTAACACAATAATTTTTCTGGTAATTGTTTGTCGTTAAAATAGCGACGTTCAACTTTATATTTCATTCTAGGTATTACACAAGCAACGTGATTCAACATAACACCATCGTGTTGTAACAATTTCGTATGTATGATAGCGCGTTCTTTTCTAACCCTCAACTAATAAAACAGGACAAAGTAAACGCGATTTCCCCGCTTGTCTAGACGTGAATAAAGATTGCATGGTACAGCGCGGCTGCGGCACAGTTTCGGCGTGGCGTAGCGCAATATGTTCAGAGCAGTTTGAGTAAGTTTAGAACTTTAGGCCTAACATTATCATAATACGTACTTCGTACTTGTACTTTATCCCGGTCCTCGGCAGGGCAGTGGCAGCGAAACGGACGGCGAGGCCATTTTCACAAGCATTTATTTTTAATTTCATATGTCCCAATGTCCGTTTATAATAAAATCTTACAAAGTAAACAAAGTAAAGATAGTTTCTGATTGAGCTGAAATTTTGCACACTCATGTAAGTTCGTATTGCTCCAGCAAGATTTTCCGAGAGTCGATTAAAAAGAGAAAATAGTTTAAGTAATTGTAATAGATGGCGTTGATTCGACACGATTCTCAAAAATAAATCATAACGAGAACGTTAGGTATATAAGAATGTCGACAAAATGTCCACATCTTTATACATCTAACGTTCTCGTAGCGCAAAAGCGCTTTCTTCTCAGAAAAGGCACTAAATTAAGTATATTATCACGAAACACCTTTCCGAGTAACTTCAGTAACCAAATTCAATACTTGAGAATCCTGTCTAGGCAGCGCCATCTAGTCAGGCACGCCGAACTAGACTTTTTACTTTTTAAAGTAAAAAATCCTCCATTAGAGAAAAATACAAGGCAATAATCTTCAAGGCAGGGATACAGTTAAGAGTAAATATCCATTTCTTCTCTCATAGTAGCCGCCGTAAGCCGCAGTAACCTAGAGCTAATCACGGAATACTTTAGCCAAAACTTTCCCAAATACCCCATTCTGGCGGATTACGGCTCGTTCCGATTGGCGAATGTCGCAAAGAAGTCTCATCATTCCTGCTGAACTTTCCCCTCTATTGTTATTTGACCTTTACCTATTAAATTGTGCCTAAGTTACCTAGTATTTTTGGGAAATTACTTGTCTTGTAGGGTTTCGTCGACATAAAATGCAGAAAGTTTAGAAAGAAAGATCGGCAAATTACGTAGGGTACAAATGTCTGGCTTTGCCATGTCCATACGTTTTAAGAACGTTATGCGTATCAACAAATTCACCAACGCAGATGCCAAAGACCGAGATGGGCAAGGAGAAGTAGAACTGCGGACTTCGAGCGACCGCGCGTCGTAGGGCCTACAACCAGCATTGACATTGACAACGTTGAAAAGACGCCGATGAGAATGAAAGTTAAAAAACAGTAAGTAAAAACTCTTTATTGCACACATGGATTGCAATATACAAGAATTAGCATAATATACCTTGCCTTATCGCTTCAAGCTATCTCTTCCAGACAACCTGAGTGTACGACAACACGTCTTACGTTACCAACTCCCTTTGTCATAGCTCGTGGAAAATAATTAATTTTGTACCATATTTACGCCTTTTGGACCAAATAAAAGTATTAAACAGTAATATGAAACATAGTAGCATCCATTAATTAACATCAGTTTGATCATCGAGTGTGATTTAAGTTGTTGTTGTGCAAATCGCTTCGGACGAAGATACCTCACGCGTCGAACTGGTTCAGCATCGCAGTGAGTACGCGCAAGCAATACGCACAGTTAAATACGGGACGGACGGGTCAAATCAGCGTAAGGCCGCGCACACGTACTAAGTGCATAATTGTTGTAAACAACCGTCATAGATTAAACACAGTAGACGGTACAACTTCTTTGCCTACGCGCGTTTGACTTCTGTGAGGTGGATTGTACAGGGAGCTGTTTTCTTTATATTTTGGAGGATGAAGCACATTTGTTAATATATGATTTGGACTTAACGGACCACCTCTTTTAGTCTTGGCTATATTGTAACATAATCTGCAGAATGAACACTTGCTCAAGGTGCAACAGCCAATATAATGACGGTGCTACATGCAGCGCGTGCTCCAAGAACTTTGACTTTCCATGCTCCTGTATAACTGAGGTTGGTTATAGAAAGCTTGGGGACCGCAGAGCCACCTGGCGTTGCGCAGACTGCAAAAGTGCTGGCCTGTCATCCGCCGACCCGTCGCCTATTTTGCACATCGATAGTCTGTAAAAGGAGCTACAGAAGATAACAGCTCAGCTAGCACCACTGCCGACTCTCGCGGAAGATATGAAGGCGGTTAAGTTGGAACTAAGTAATCTCCAAACGTATACTATAAATGAATTTACTGGACAATAAAATCGTTGGAGGCCAGAGTTCAGGCAGTTGAATCGGCGACATCTTCCATCCCTGCATTTCAAAGCGAAATAGATCGCATAAATTCAGAATTACGAGATAGGGACCAATAGGCTCGTATGAGTAATGTGGAGATAAAGGGAATACCTGAGGAGAAAAAGGAGAACTTGTTCGTGCAATAAATTTAGGAACAGTTATTAATTACCCCATCAAAAAGGAGGATATACATTTTGTAACAAGAATGCAAACTAAGCAGGTTGGCACGGCAAAGCCCATAATTGTATCGTTCCAGAACCGATATAGGAAAGAGGACTATTAAGCTGCAGCTCGCCAATACAGAAAATTTGACATTTCATCTATAGGTTTTGGTAATTCGGGCAAGATCTATGTTAATGACCACTTAACCGTCTATAATAAAAACCTTTTGTCCAAAACTAAAGCAGCAGCGTCGGCGGCTAATTTTCAGTTCGTCTGGGTCAGACATTGCCAAATAATGGCCAGAAAAATCGCAGAACCTCCCTCCAAAATTATATTTATAAAATCCGAGGAGGATATCAAGGCTATAAAGTGAACATGGACTATTTGTTATTATTGCCAGACTCACTACCTAAATCCATTACTTTTATGAATACTTACAAAATTCTCTATTGTTTTAGCGTGAATATACATATTTCGCAAAGTGACACTCGTACTTTTGTAAACCATGTCGTTTGTTACTTGTTTCTTGCTTTAACACTCGTAATTAATATTAATAATCAATACTGTAGCACAGATTGCATAGTATATCAACATGAACACCCTGTATTATATTTAAACTTATACAGTTATACCTAAATTATTATCGTACCACAATGTCTACGCCACTTAATATTTATTATCAGAATACAAGAGGTCTTCGCACTAAGGTAAATACTTTTAAAAGGAATCCCTATTTTAATTGTTTTGATATAGTGGCTATTACGAAGACTTGGCTCCTGGAGGGCATTGCCGATCAGGAACTTATTGATGACAGATATATTATGAGGCGGCGCGATCGTTACTATGATCGCGCGGGATCAGGTCTATGGCGGGGGAGTGCTACTGGCGGCCGGGTGTGACCTGGTTGTCACGGAGCGACCTGAATGGCGATCTTCTGCTGAGGATATTTGGATATCTGTTAAACTATGTAGTATATCTATACATTTCTGCGTAGTTTACCTATGCAGAGAGAATGAGGGCAACAGTATTCAGATCCAACTTCGTAATTAATAAATTTAAATAGAATTTCACTGCTGGTAAACAGTAAATAAAATAAAAAAATACTAATATAAAAACTTTGTAATTATGCTAATAAACTAAGTGATATTGTGAGGTCTTGTCCTAATTACAAATTGGTCATCATGGGTGACTTCAATCTCTACACGATTAGCGGTTCCCTGGTTTGGAATGCTGTTGCAGACTCTACCTACTTGGAGCCTGGCGGATCGGGTGGTGAGTTGTTGCAGTTTTTTGACATCTTAGCTCAAAATAATCTCCAGCAATACTGTGACATAAGAAACACCATCAATGACAGACTCTTGGATCTTGTTTTTTTGCAATGATACAGTCAGTGTTTACCATTATCATGAGCCACCAGTCCCTGAGGATAACTATCATAAGTCGCTCCAAATTACAACTAGTTTTTCCAATTCAACACACGGCTCAAATACTTTTATTCCTCTGGCGACTATACATCCATTTGCTGTGGCTTGAACGGTATCCCCTGGAACCGTCACCTCTATAATTGTTCACTCAATGATGCACTTTCCTTTTTTTATGATATACTTAGCAAACTTCGTAAGCAATACATTCCACATAAGCTAACTAGCTTTGGAGGGTTTAACTAACCCTCCAATTATCCCGTTTGGTTTAGCCATGATTTGAAAAAAGTGCTCAAACAAAAACACAAACTCTACCAGAAATTTAAAATCTACGGTAATCTCGAAGACTATAGAACATTTTAGTTGCTTAGAATAAGAGCTGCCCAATTAGAAAGAAAGTGTTATTACGAATATATGGAAAAAGCGGAAAGACGGATTATTGAATGCCCTGAAACCTTCTCGTCGTACATCAAATCACTGGGACGCGGAGCCAATTCCCCACCGTCATCAGTCATGAAATTGGGAGATCGCAGTGCTGAACGTGGTAATTCAATTTGTGACCTGTTTTCCATAATTCCATTCTACATTCATACCTCGCGGATCTATTGGTGTTGCCGATATCACTCTCCCGTCGTTGACAGTCCCAACCGGGTCCGCGGTGATCAACGCTTTAAGCAGTGTAAAAATTGATACTGAGATGGTTCTTAATAAATTAAAATCATTAAATTTGAAGAAAGGCGCGGGCCCGGATGGCATCTCTCCAATTTTCATTGCAAGGTGTGTCAAGAGCCTGGCTTCCCCACTAGCAATACTGTTCAAGAGATCTCTGACCGAAGGAGAGGTACCCGCCATATGGAAATCGGCACATGTAACTCCAGTTTTTAAGAAAGGAAACCGTAATAATGTGCAGAATTACAGGCCCATATCAAAGCTATGCATATTCACAAAGGTTCTTGAGCGGATAATCTACAAGCAGTTATATGCTTCTCTAAAGACATGGTTTACCCCAGAGCAGCACAGGTTCCTAAGTCACAGATCTACTGTATCAAATCTGATACTATTCCATGAATATACATCTTCATCTATGGATTCCCGATACCAAGTCGATGCTATCTTCACTGACTATAGGAAAGCTTTCGACATAATAGACCACATAATATTGCTTCAAAAACTATATCAAGCAGGCGCCCATGGTAACCTCTACAGATGCAGATGGTTCAACTCATATATAGAGCATAGAACTCAATCAGTGGTTCTAAATGAGTATTCCGCTGTATGGCTGCAGGTTACGACTGGAGTTCCTCAAGGCTCATTCCTCGGTCCTCTGTTATTCCTAATCTTTATGAATGACATAGGCTCCTGTTTCCGAAATTCTAAATTCTTGTTATTTGCAGATGACATGAAAATATATACCAAAATACGTAATCCCGCTGACTGTCTTTCTCTTCAAGCCGACCTGCATAGACTTGAGTCCTATTGTCGCGTTAACAAGTTGGACCTTAATATTTCCAAATGCCATACAATTACCTTTTCTAGGAAAACGAATATTTTTAAACACTTTTACTCCATCAACAACGAATGTTTATCCCACCAAAATTTAATTAGAGACTTGGGTATAATGCAAGACTCGAAGCTAACATATGAGGAACATATCGATGCAACTATTAAGAAGGCTTCCAGAGCTTATGGTTTTGTTATAAGATCCTGCGTAAATTTATAACAATCAAAATCCTTTACTGTTTTCTGGTGCGAAGTATTCTCGAATATTCATTTCAAGTGTGGAATCCGTGTTACGATATTTATATTAATCGAATAGAGTCCGTACAGCGGCGATTTATCAGATACCTCAAATTTAAAGGTAAAACCTGTGATGCTAGCAAATGCTGAAGCAAGATGCAGAATGCACCATATTCTCCCTTTAACTAAAAGAAGGACCATGTCGGACATTGTGTATCTCATAAACATAGTCGGTTGCAGAGTCGATTCCCCTGATTTACTATCAAATGTTGTATTACGGGTGCCTAATAGATCACTGCGACATGGTAATCCTCTTCACACGGGTTCACCTCGATCAAATTATCGACAAAATTCTTTCTTCATTAGGGTCAGTACACAATTTAATAACCTAACTATTCGTCATGACATTGACCTCTTCAATACGAGTGCTACTTCAGTTAAACGCATTCTATGCAATGCATTTTTTAGCGACACCTTTGACACTCTTATCACTGCTGTCAGTGTGCGAACTATGTACATTCACTTATTAGTTCACTTATTTCTTCAATATTTGTTTTACATTCTTTCTTTTTTTAGTTTACTCTCAAATTAATTGTGTTTTTTTTTGTTCTTCCAAATCCTTGTAAAGATGCATGATTATTTTTACTCACTTGTTATTGTCAGGAGAGTTTGGTGAAGATTTATAATTGGCTTTTGACTGTTTTATATTAATTTTATTCCAAATAAATAAAATAAAATAAACCTTAGGGAAGAGGTAATGTTTCACGTTAGCAAGAAGTAATAGCAAGAGTAAATAGGAGAGTAAAATAAAGTTTAACCAATGAGTTTTAATAAATCGACAGATAATACTATACATATTTAATGAATATATAGAATTCTATAATACTACACAGTACAAAATTACAAACAGTAACTGTACCTATTGAAAACATTCATTATACTTTGAGAGGCAATATTCATGTACCTTCCTTTTAAAAGAGCTAACGATGCAGTGTGACGTATTAGACTCGAGATTTGACTACATTGTAAATAATGCCGGTACTAAATAACGAAGACAATAGTAGGCAGTCGACATCGTTAACTGCGTGTTAACGTGTAAAAAGTGTTTCCCGAATAGTATAATCTGGACTTCTTCAAGGCTGTGTTGAATAGTTGTTTCTAGCTAGACAGGCATACTCATTTTTGGTCGAATCGTTACTTGAGGTGGCGTCTTGTATACACAGTTTTTTTATCCAAGTATTTAAGCGATACTAAAAATGAGTTTTCTTAAACTTGCGTGCTGTAACGTAACTGAACTGTGGCCGGTGACTTGGCGAGTTAGAAAGTGTCAGCCACAGATAACCAATTAGGCAACATTATCCGAAACCACAGTATCTGGCCGAATTCCCCTTGTAATTTGGCGGATGGGGAATATTTACGATTATTTTTCTATATTTCTCTAGACAAAGGTTGACTGGTACAGATCGCTTGCGGCTTTGCTCACAATTATTTAAAACTTAATTTTTGTTGTATCTTTTTTGTGTCAATAAAGAGTCTATTTATCTATACTTACTTCCAACATAACTAATATGATATACGTGCGCCGTGTGGTTGACGAACAATACGTTGTTTTATTATGAGATGGAGTAGGTCCTTCACTTTTACATAGATTTTCATTTGGTCTTCAACTCAATTTCTCGCTCTCATTCTCCTCTGCTGGTAGTCTTCGCTATCCACCGTTTTCCGGCGATCTTGACGTTGTCATCCTTCCATAGCGCTACGGACTGCCGGCGATCTGGTAGACCAAAGGCACGATGGAAGAATTTGATTTTCACTATTGATGAATTTTTTATACACCTGTTTAAAAGTAAATTCGTTCAAGCACAAGCAAGCACATTGACAAAGCCCGTATCTGACTCTGGAGTCTGCTTCCAAGCAAACATTCTGTTAACTACAAGGGTGTCTATTATGTTAGCAACAACACCAGCCACTTTGCTAATTCAAACTCCATATAGTGTAAATCAAATTTCAGTTCTAATTGACGAGGTTGGGGATAGCGATTTGACATAAGTTTTGTCCTAGAAACGTTGAACTCAGAATGGTAGCTATGGTACTAATAAATATGATTAATTTTAATTTTGTTAAGTGTGTGGGTGTAGTCTAATACGTATGTTTTAACAAAAAATACCTAAGTAGTTTTTCCGTTATCTAACACCCATTGCAAAATCTTTGCTTAATTACTTACTTACTAAGGTTAAAATCTTGTAAATCGCTGCACTTTTCTCAATTTATTTTAGACTGAAAATATTTAATAAGCTACTTTTGGAAAACCAAATGTGACGCGTAGGAAGACTTTAAAAAAGGTAGAACCTAACTAATTAAACACTGATGTTGCCTGAATATATTGACATGCACCTATGCAACTTTACTGCCTTTCGATTCGATGATTAAATTTAAGCATCTTCTGTACATAGCATAAAACAAAGTCGCTTTCCGCCCTCTGTATCTATGTACGCTTAGATCTTTTAAACTAGGCAACGGATTTTAATGCGTTTCATCGATGGATAGAGTGATTCAAGAGGAAGATTTATAGGCCAGAAAAAAATGGTAGATAGGGCTAAAGTAAGTGTAGGGTAGGTATAGGATAGGAGTAGGGTAGATGTAGGTGAGGTGTAGGGTAGGGTAGGGTAGGGGCAAGACACGCGAACGAAGTCGCACAAGGCCCGCTAGTCCAATTATAAATTTAACATAATTACATGAACCAAACAAACAAATTGAAAGCGCAACCCCACTTTGCAGAAACGACCATCGCGTACAACTTGGCAGATAGTTAGTAGCGTAATGTCGGGCAGGAAATAGTTTGTCAGCGTATCCGTGCCCGCACCGCATTGTGCTACGGAGGGTTGGCAACTGTTTGTCTGTGGAATAATGTTTTTTTTTTGTACTAGAGGGAGATGAAAGCTTATTAAATATGTAAGCATATTAACTATAAAGTACATTTCTATAAAAAAATTAAAAGTAGAGCACGACAATATATAACTATTATCCACAGAAATATAAATAAATTGATTTATTTAGTGTATAATCCACAGTTATTATTGTAATTATCTGATCTGCCAAATCCTGGATCATGGTCAAGGCGGACGCCGGGTCCTCGTGCGCGAGAGCATAACTAGGACATTAACGCCAAGTTTATTGTTATATCCACAGAAATCTTAAAAATAACTATATTCATTTAAAGTAGTAAATTTATATAGAATTGGTAGATATAATTTATCGTTGTTGTGCTGTACTTTTTTGTCTTTATCTATTGAAATACTTTACATATTCATATATTAACAGCCCATTAGCAGTAGGTACAAATAGTCGACGTAAGAATCCTAGAAGGCAGCACTGATCCGAGTTTTAAACTGGGACGACTTATCTCTTAATCCACATAAACAAGACACTAACGAAGTGTCATTAGGCGTTAATTATTCGAAAAAATATGACTCATCTCTCTATATTCTAGGGAATAAAGTAAAGCCTAAACGAACTGGAACACTTTATTTTAGTAATGTTTTACACTTTTCAACTTTGTCCAATAAGATGCTCCTATAAGGTAAGTAAAGTAAAGTTCAAGTCTATAAAACATCACTAAAATAAAGTGTTACAGCCATCAGATAACATGTTCGGTAACATTTTATCTTCGAGTCGAAACCGTATTACGTAGGCGTGTGTTTGGCTCGAGTCACTCGTGGGAATAGAGACCACATGCCGTGTTTTGTAAACAATACATTCAGTATATTTTCACCATACAATTGTGCAAGCGAAACAAGTATGTAAGTATGAATAGTGAAACGATTTTTTATTGTATCCCAGTGACCTTTCACATTTGCATCGCATCGCTTGACACAAAGAAAGTTTATTTTCATGTGCGAGGGCACATGTGTGGAGGCGTCACGTTTTTGTTTTCGCAAAAATATTGTCAACTCACGGCTGTCCATCAAACGTCGCCTTTGACACGGCTGGAACGGGCGAGCCCTAAAAATTTCCGATAGGACGCAGTGAGTCGGAAATTTCACGGAAATAATTGCCTGCCAGCAAAATGGGGGCGCAGCACGCATGCGCGCGCCCGCCCCGCGCATGGCACCGCTCCGCACTGTCTCGCTATCTGCCAAAAACAAATACTATTCAAAGAGTTTTCGCTTCCAAATTCAAAATATTCGCTTTTTTCTTTTGTTCGCTCAAGTTTGCTGGAGTGCCGATGGATGTTTCCAGCCAGCTCGTCGATCTAGTAAGTCCATGGCCCCATGCCCTTTCCCTGACATTCTAACCTAAAAATGTTCACTGCCCGAATTAGGGACTAATTGATTTTGCCTTCTTTCATTATTAATCCTATACCGATTATTAGGATTAATGATTAAAATAGATAAGTAATATACAGTTTATTCAGTCAGTCTTCTTGATATTGTTAATTATGATAATTACCTACGTAGACTACAGGTGACCTTAATGATCTAAACATAGGTGACTGTCACACGTCTATTCGTGGATATGGGCATATAAATTAGTATTAAACAAGTAGGTAATACGTAGCACAAAAGAGTTAGTTACTGTTAAGTTGTTTAAAACAAATTCAATATTAGTGTGTTTTAAGGACATGTGCCTAAACTCCCAATTTTAATATTTAATTCTCTACCTTTACTATCAAACACATTTTTACGTGCCGTTACCTAATTATACACACCAAAGTCCATTAAAATAACTAAACTCATAGTATGTGGGCTATTAGTTCATCGAATTCCATGAAAATCAGGAATATTTTTATCAGATACTCACCCGCCCTTACTTTCGTGTTCTTTTCGATTCGCGTCTTGTGAATGTCAATATCATTTGTAGATTTTGTGGTTTATTGGCGAAAGCGACGATCAAAGAGGAAATTTGGATGCATAAGGAAATTTGTCACATTGGCAACGTTTAGAAGATCAAACCACTCCTTTTTCCTTAAAGAAGCTAAGCTTCTAAAAAGAAAGATTGAACTGTGATATAAGTATTTTGTTTACTTGTTTTGATGTGCGTAATTTAGCAGAGGATTTACGCCAAATGACCTAATCTGTAATACTCATAGTTTTATCTGACTGTAACAATGATATTTCAGCTTTACGTAAACCCTTAATCTAAATCCTGATAAGTATCCCTATTTTTATTACCTTTTTATTATTTTTACCTTGATTATTGGTCCGTCGGTGACGAAAACGTGTTGTGTGGATTGTAATTAAATATTGGTAACACATAGACAACCTACTTGTTGTATCAGATACTTACAAGTCTGTGTTTACTTACCAGTACTTCATAGCGATGTTGACAAAACTGTTCGGAAGGACCATGACATGTCGAGTTCTTGTTTGTCTAAACAACATTTATTTCAGCATTTCTTATAGCTAGTTCAACATAAAGTAATAGCAACAATTTTAAAGGTATGTTCTGGGTTTCCTACCGTTTGTTGACGAGTAGTCCGGTATTTCGTGCTTGGAAATCCAGAACTTACCTTTAAATAATCATCTTGGCGTTAATGTCCCGGTTGTGCTCTCAGGAACATACCTTTAAAATGTGTGATAAAAACATTATGTTAATAGCAACAATAATTGAACATTAACACGTTATACTCGTAGGTAATTATTATTTGTCAGTGGTAAGATTGCAACTCTTTAGTTGTATCGTTTTGTTTTATTTATTAGTTTCGTTTAGCGAAGCTTTATGAAATCGAATCCTGAACTTTACTAGCTTCGAACGTTGCTCGGGTCTGAAAAATTGGCACTGTGTCACACAATATTGCCCGCAAATTCAATTCAATTCAAATCATTTATATCAGAATAACTATTCCATAATTTGTTAGTAAATGAACAATATTGCTATGTTAGTAGATCATTTTCTGATGTCATAAGATTCACATTCATAAAATTATATAAAATTCAAATTACTCATTTCACACTTATTTAGATGTCAAGTGAAAAAATAATAAAAATACCATGTCCAGATGTCCAGTGGCTGGCCTCGGGGCACTCGTACCTATCCTCAAACACCCTCAGGATGGTGTTGGTGTCGCCGCACACCCTGTCCATAAGAGAAGTGAAAGAAATAGAAAGTAAGAAAGATATTCGCCTTGACGTCGATGCTGGATCCTTTCCAGTCCAGTGGGTCCGAAACTTTCAATGCGGCGGTAAACAGTTTGGTAGAAACGATATCTCCATGTGTCACGCCAACGGAATTGATCTCTTCTCTTTTCGTCATAATAAAAAGCGTGAATGTGGTACCCCTGTAGGCACTGAATATAAGACTTTCTCATTGTCCACGCGGACCTGAAAAAATAAGGATGAATTCTCTCGGAAATCATGAATAAAGCGGTGAAATTAAACATAAACCAATGAATCAGCGAGCGCCGTGAGCACGGATTATTTGGCATATTACGCGGCGTGGACAGTCTAAATGGTCAAAACAATGAGCGAGCGCAGCGAGATTGAAATTTCTTAAATATTGACGCAAAAGAACTGAATACGCGGCGCAGGCGGTGTATAAATTCAAAAAATGAGCGCGCCCTGCTAGTTCGAACTTTAAAAAGCTTCCATCATAAACAAAAACCTCAATCAAAATGTCACTTGACGTTTGGATCAAGACGATATTATTACGAGCCAGGCCACGCCTTTGCCGTAGGCTACTAATCCGCAAACCCCTTTAGAGATAAGTAGCACTCCCAAACTCTGTCGTATTATGTCTAACTAGCCCCATACACCAGATTTCCACAAGGTGTGGTGTTAATAACTAACGAAGGCCGCCCGGCTACCGCATGCCCACTTAACTAACGTCTTTACGGCTTAGTGTTTACTAAAATATACCCAATGGAGTAACCCCTTTTAATTTTAATTACCTGTGACGTAGGGTGCTTTTTAGCTTGCCAGTTTCGTGCGTAGTGGTTGGTGTAGATATTATATTATTCTAACGTTTGATGTAGAAGGAGTAGAGAGGAGCGTCGCATGGTTACGGTATCCGATTCGTAAGCAAGAGGTACCGGGTTCATATCCCATTACCGCCATGTACCAATGCCTCTTTTCTGAGTTATGTACATTAGTTAAAAATAAACCGATGCTCTTATACGGTAAAGTATAAACATCGTAATGAAAGGCGACTGAATGTATAAACATGATCCAATGTGGTCAGGTTCCCCTGGTAGCAGGGTCATGGAAGTCAGATGGCAGTCGCTCCATTGTAATTGCCTGATTTGCCAGTCAGGATCATGGTCAAGGCTAAACCGGGCCCTCGTGCGCGAAAGCACTACCGGGACATTAACGTCAAGATGATTATTTTTGTTATGTAGAAAGAGTAGAAAAATATATGTAGATACATAAAACTCGTTTTATGTATGGCACTAGGGAATAATGTAGTGTAAATAGGTAGAGTAATGTAGTGTAAGGAATAAATGTAATCCCCAACATAAAAACTTACAAACTTTTTCTTTTTATAATATTAGTATTTACATAGATAATCATAATACACGTAGTAACACGAACAGACCCGTTCAAAAATTAAAATTATTCACTTCAATTCTTGCCCGGCCAGGAATCGAACCCCGGACCTATGCGTAGCAGACCGGCATGGTCCACTTAACCCCATAGGTAGACGCTCCGTTTTAAGTGAATGACGGACAAACAAAAGTAACAACTTTGTAAATAATGAATTAGGAAATCCGAGTAGGAAACCAAAACCAATTCCATTACAGTTTGGTCCCTTGGGAATAAATTATCGCTGCTGATGTGTTATCCTGGTGTACTATTAATAAGCTACAGTCCGTGAAGTTTCATCCAATTTCGTCAATTCGATTCAACGTAAGAACACATATCTACATGCACGCACGAACACATCCTACAAACTTTACTGCTTACCAATGGTGTCTGACCGCATGTACGGACAGCTGCAGAGAGAACTGACCACCCAACCATACATTCCATGTATGCTGTCAAGACTCCGCAGCTGACTGTACCATTGGCGAAGTCTCTTTCGCTACAGGAACCTAATGGTTGTTTTCGTTGTCTAATACTAATATTAAAGAGAAAGCATTTGTATTTTTGTTTGTAACGAATAAACTCAAAAACGGAAAATTATTCCCTAGTGACGAGCTATTTTTTATCCCGGGAAAACAACAGATTTCCGCGAAGTTAATTGTGTACAGAAATCCGAGCTGCGCGCGGCTGAAAGCCACTGAAAGCGGCTTTTCACAAACTTAAACGGTTACCGTACACTCCAAACGCCAAACAACGGGGGTGCAAGTTCGTCTGAGGGCACAACGACAATCTGATAGGATTTGGAACAATTCCATGAAAAGGACAAATAAAATAAGGGTGTTTCAATATTGCTGACATCGCACTTATTATGAAAATCGCTCAGTCCAAGCTTGATTGCCCCGAACTCCTTGCACGGGTTTCTTTAAATGTTCCTTTCCGTCACGCTAGGTGTAGAGATGTACTTTGTCCCCCGTTCGCTCGCACCAATTATTACAAAAACTCTTTTATGATTCGCGCTCCTAGAGCATTCAATAGTTTGCCTCGAGAAGACCGTTTTGATTTATTTGTAAGTAATATACTCGGAGTAAAGGCGGCCCTAGCTAAGGATATGTTCGCAACCTGAGTTAATTGTATTGGAGTTACATATGTATCTTTTTATTTATTTTTTTATTTACATTGCTGATGTGACAGGTTTAGTACATGTTTGAGATTGTATTCGTAAAGTAGTATGTTATAGCTCATAAGAAAAACATTGATTACTCGAAAAGTATCTTGTAAAATTTATATGTGGCGGTTTGTAAATGGCTCATAGATAAGCTATTTTTTTTATGTATTATGTATTACAGCTGTAAACCACCCGAATAAAATAAAATAAAATAAAATAAAATAAAATATAAAGCGGGAAGAAATAGCTCCCTTTAATTGTTCCCTTGGGTATCATTTGTCTTTTCCGTGAGGTGCGTCTTTTACTGAGCACTGATCATTTTCATTGTGTTGATAGTCCTTCTAATTTGATAGCTGGATTGCTTCTTGAGAATGTATGAATGAGTATTAATTAGGCTTACGTAATTCTAAAGATAGATACGTTTAGATTAGACCGAAACAAACAAGTTGTTGTTTTAGTGTAACCATACCTAAGTCTTTTAAAAAGAAATAGACATAGTATTATAGTTAATGCCAAATGGATTGGCAATAGCGAACATTGATCTCTCGGTCAGAACGAATTAGTAAATGATCACAGCGATAAATGTAATGATTTGAATAGTAGTATTCGTTCCATTATAATAAACTGAACAGTGTGTAACCGTTTTCATATATTTTTCATGATATACTGCCGGCTCTTTACAGATTCGCTGTTGCGAATTCTTTGTCACAAACTATATAATAAAAATATAAGCATACAAGAGAATTCCCTGTCGTCTAGTAAACAGGTAATATTTTTACCAGCGACGAAAAAGAAGAGTGTTATTTTCAAGTATGTATCTGTGGTTCTGTGTATCTTCTGTGGCATTGTAGCTCCCGAACGGAGAGACGGATTTGAAAGTCAGATTAATCGAGTTGGTTTTCAGCTTTGTTTTATTAAAATCGGTTAAGTAGTTTAGAATATATTTGAGTATATGTGAACTTTGTCGGCCGTTATCCGACTTTTTCTGTTGGTTAGGTTATTACTCCAAAATCTGGCTGCATTATTGTCACTTCGTCACTCAAATGCCGTGGTCACAAAAAGAGTGAGACTGTTATAAAAAATGGCTGCCAAATGCGAAAGCATTAATTCGCCCGTTTCTCTAAGCTAATATCACCTTTATGTAACGGAGGCGTCTAAAATGTTATTGGCTTCTATAACATTTTAGATGCCTACTATCTTTTACTACACCTATTATCTTAGCCTGAACTCAGGGGACTAAGCCATGATAAATGTCATCGGAAATCCACAGTTACTTATCCGTAACGATTAGACAGGTTCACGTATTCATATTATTATAATAATAGAGATTAGAGTGCCAGTGTTATTAAATGATCGTTATAATAATTATCTTGGCGTTAATGTCCCGGTTGTGCTCTCGCGCATGAGGGCCCGGGGTCCGCCTTGACCATGATCCAGGATTTGGCAGGTCAGGTAATTACAGTGGAGCGACTGCCATCTGACCTCCGTGACCCTGTAACCAGGGGAACCAGACCAGATTGGATCATGGTTACACATCCAGTCGCCTGAATGTGCAGGTTTCAGCACGATGTTTTCCCTCGCCGTAAGAGCATCTGTTAGTATTAAACTAATGTACATAACTCAGAAAACAGTCATTAGTACATGGCCGGAGCGGGATTCAAACCCGAGACCTCTGGCTTACGAGTCGCATACTGTAACTGCACGGCAACCGACGCTCCATATAAAATAATCGTTAAATTGTTTTTAAAGACACAATAGGCTCCGTATTGATAAATTGATATTATCAGAAATTTTAAATTAAATCATTTAAGTAAATTCCTTTACGAGAGAACCGAGGGAAAGTAAAAAAGCGTGTTATAAACGTCCCCACCGATGTTTATTTTTAAGTTCCAAATTAAATTTAGCAAGCTTTTTATATACTTAAAAAATAGCGACACAAGGTGCTTTCAAGGGCGGCCAGCTGAAATACAAATTTTCAATATGCCTGGAAACAAAATTAAAAGCCATAAATTATTGAGTTCTGTATTGTGTGACTCGGAAATAAAGCACGACTTAAATTATAGCATTTCATAATAGAAGTGGTTTATTAATTTTATTATCAAAATGAATAACTTAATATTCCCTGAAATTAATAGTCACTAAAACTGAATAGCGGGCTTAAAATTTTAAGTGGTTTTAAAGAGCACCTCGGGTCACGCAGCCTGGTTGTTTACCGGTCAGCCGTAAAAGTGAGGAACACCGACCAACAATACTGCGTGTCATGAGAGTTTGCTTTAATTTTTACAAGGGGTCGAACAAGGATTTTGAGCTAGCTGTATGATTTAGACACGTGAAATTTCAGTATGTGCTTATTTGAACCCTTATCTAGTATTTGTGTAATAATAATAAAACGATTTATTGAATTTTCCTTGATATATTTTAAATTTATGGCGGTATATTTTTGAGAGATTATAGCGGATTTGTGGATTAAATAAATACCTTACCAAATTAAAGGTAACCGAACTATTGTAACTAAATCTGTTTATTTTCATAGAAGATTGTTGTTGAGCTGGTCGTTTAGTGTGAAAATACTTTGTTATGATTTCTCTCAAGTTAGAATAAATAAATATTCTGGCCCACACAGATCTGGACTGGTATTACAATACCGGGGGCGAGGGTGCAAATTCTCGCGCGCTTGAACCTTTATCACGTGGGCGCGTGCAATTTTTTTTTGCGGCTGCCGCAAACGTTGTAATGGCACCCTCCGGACTATTGAGACTATTGAGGGAGGGAGGCAGAGAACACTCATGTGTACCAGCGCGGCCGGCTCATTACGATGGACCTCGCAAGAGACCTAGGCGCCTACCACCTAACTCTGCCTTGGAAGTACCTATAGCCGGGAAGACTTTCAGGTTTTGTCGACTGCGACACCAAATAGGAAAGGGGAGCGCACGCGTACTCATGTTTGACTGGTAGACAAGCAACTTATTTTCGTGCTATAACGTACAAAGTTCTTTTTTTAAATTAGAATTGAAAAACAAACAAACAACTGCTATCACTTATACTTGTCTGTCTGCGTCACAAAATTAATGCGGGTCCATTTTCTAATTATTTCTGAACGAGTTTCGAAATAATCTCGTAACTTTTTAGTAGGGTTCACGCTATAACTGAGCTACTAAGGCTGGCTAGGTGCCAGCCCTGGCGCGGTTCGGTGTGGCATGTATTCGGGGAAGGATTCAGATAAAACTTAACCCCTAATTCATGAAGTATTTGCGATAGTTGCGAATTTTTTATTTTATTAAGTTCACCCATAGTATATACACTACATGAAAACCTTCTATATTATGTAAGGTAACAGCAATATATACTCAATTTTTTACAGCACGTCACTCGCTCCTATTCAGGGTACGGAGAACTTATTTAGTACGAGGTGTTTATATTTTTATTTTTTATTATTATTTGAATGTATGAAGATGATTTGTTTATGATTGATGATGATATGATGATTTTATTTTTATTGCATGATTAAGTACATTACACCATAATCAGTACGCCACATGAAGATGATGAGAAGAAAGTAAGTGATACAATATTTATATAAAAAAAATGCGTGTGGCACTCGGAGACTGCCGCGGTAAAGCAATAGCATAGCATTTTTTATCAACTTATGCAATTATAATTTTTATTTATTTTATTTATGCAGTATTTTTTTTTCTTTGATATTAATTCAAATTTTTTCTTTGATATTAACCATATACCTACAAGTTAAGGTTCAACTTGTCGCGGGCTCGAACTCACTCGTGGACGCGGCCAAATAGCACGCTGTCTTACCTAGCATTGTGTCTAAAAGAGATAGAATCAGTTATGAGCAGTTAGTAGCTAGTCTACACGCATACGTCTAGTCGCACGCACACAAAAACCGTACCGAAGTCTGTCGAGCTGAAACGACGTTAGACGATGCACGGCTTCCAACGCCGCACCGCTGTGCCGGTCGGAGTGGGGGGTGTTAGGTTTTTTTCGTTACGGAATTTCTTGATTCGGTCGCCGCGCTCAAAGTCCGCGATAAAAGCTATGCAATAGCTTAAAAATTCAAACCCGCGATTCTAAGATCACGCTTTCATTTGCCAGACTCAATTGTGAGCTACGACCTTTTTGTCAATATTACAATAAGTTACGTATTCGTGTCTGCCGTGGCCCAATCTTTTTAACTGGACGTAGTTACACAAAAAGGATCCAATCCACATTGAGTTCATTTTAAGTTATAGGTCATTGAAGTTTATCACTATTATTGTGTCATTAATTTACACTAAGAATGTTTTGTCTCGTGTAATTCGTGTATTTATTGTATTTAACTTGTTTTGTTTTGTACGGCCGGCACGTGAAAATCCGGGCGGTAAGCCAATTGTCATAGTGACAGTGACAGACAGTCAGCGGCGTTTCCTTTTTTCTTTTTTAAGACTTTGGCAACTGGTCCATCGCCGTTTACTTCCGGACCGCACTGACCACAACATCAAATGGCCAAACAAACGGTTACCTGCCCGACGATGCCGTGGAGCAAAGCAGTTTTTTTTATGACATTCTTAAGTGTTTTATGTAAAACCCAACTTGAATAAAATTATTTGACAATTGACTATAAATACATTTATAGTATTTTTATCAATACAATTAAGCTCCTCCCCCTCTATACGGGTTTCACATAACCTCAGAATAATATTCTTTAACTCCACATCCAACACTTTCTTGAAAAATTTTACTCAGCAAAAACTATCCAATTCATTTGGATCGTATTTTATATTTACCATCCACCACCAAAACCATGGATTAATTTAGATATTTATTTAAAACATGGGTAGTCGCTCCACTGTAATTACCTAACCTGCCAAATCCTGGATCATGGTCAAGGCGGACCCCGGGCCCTCGTTCTCGAGAGCACAACCGGGAAATTAACGCCAAGATGATTATTATTATTTATTTAAAACATTATTCCGTCCATTTATGTATACAATACAGAACCAAGTTTTATGGATCTGTCTTGGTGAAAAATATCTGAGACGTCCCATACATGTGGGTTAGTATCTACAAGTTATAAATACCTATGTAAACACTGTATTTTATAACGTGAATCTTTTTTGATATTATAGATATCAATATCAATATAAGGACCCGTTTGACACCCCTTACCCCATTTTGGAAAAAGGGTAGCTTAGATGTTTTTCGCGAAACTACTTTCAACATTTCCTAGCAACATCTCTGTCAGTTGAGTCAGCAAAATCATGCATACACCAACAATATGCAAACCGGTGATTCTTCGCAGCCATTCATTCGTATGCAATCAGATAGGAAAAACTAGAATGGGAAGCGCCAACTGTGCGCAGTAATATGCGTATTTGAATTATTGCTGGCATT
This sequence comes from Blastobasis adustella, assembly GCA_907269095.1. Taxonomy (NCBI): domain Eukaryota; kingdom Metazoa; phylum Arthropoda; class Insecta; order Lepidoptera; family Blastobasidae; genus Blastobasis; species Blastobasis adustella. The sequence goes on from OU026131.1 coordinate 13,234,764, forward strand.
GGAAAATAACAGGGTAGCGGAACGAATCCCGATACTTGTCAAGATCGCTTGTTGAGAATAATACGTTTAAGACATTATTTTTAATTTTTCTCAAAGTAAACATGTTTGAGGCACATAGTCTCATCAAAGTCACAACGTTCCTCTGTTACATAAAACCTAAGAGTTTAAATCGTGGATTTTATAGGCGACAGTCGCCGTTTCCAGCAGGCTCCTGCTTTGTCATTTAGTATAAAACTAGTAGACCGATACCTAACCTATTTTCCTTTCTTTTAGACCTTCCTCTTGAATCACTCTATCTATTGTTGAAAACCGCATTATAAGCCGTTGCGTAGTTTAAAAGATCTAAGCGTACATAGATGCAGACAGTGGGAAGTGAGTTCGTTTTATGTTATGTAAAAATAGATGACGCAAGAAATAAATAAAATACATAAATATGCTTGCACAATTCACACAGCTCCATCTAGGCCCAAAGTAAGCAAAGCTTGTGTTATGGGTGCCAGTAAACTGATAAAGTATTTGTTTGAAACTATGTTTTGTGGAAATTAGGTAGTGGACAACGCGTATGTGTGCACGTTTTTTTTATAATATCTACTATTGTCTATTACATTTCGAACTTTAACTCGAACACGCAGCATCGTACCGTAACACCAAACTATTGCAAACTTGACAGATAGAACCAGTACACGTAACCGCTTCTGCGATACTTAAAGAGCGGATTCTGCTTGTAAAATACAGTTCCTACCACGAGGAAAGTATCTACACTAAGCTGTTTTAAAGTACGTTTATTTTATAGTAAGAACGTGATTTGTATGTGACGTTAGTGTCGCAGTAAAGAATGGCTTGCGTCGTTCGGTATAAAGTCTATCTAGACTTTTAGACTACCTGGATAGAGAACGTTTTCTGGTTTAAATAGATATTACCTACCTTATATGCCTCTGAAATTCTAATGCTAAAATTATAAATGTAAAGGTTTGTTTGTATGGAAAAACTAATGTTTGGATGTATGAATGTTTTAGCCGGTACTCTTTAACGAAAAAAGTACTGAAAGGAATTTAGCCGAGCTGGAGCTAATCTAGAACACACAAATCTGCGGGAATATGGCATAAACAAATTTTATGTGTGTGAAGTCACAGGTAAAAACTAGTATTAAATAGGTGCCTTGTAGTGCAGTAATTGCAAAACTGACACTTATTTAAGGATGTTATGGTACGGATAGACCTATTTCTTATAGTTTTCTAATTGAAAGCAAACCGAAATAGTCTTGTTCAATTGAAATCTTTTTGAGTGAATTGAGTTCTTTATTTGAGTTATTTAACAAACTGTTTGCCGATTGTTTTTTTGGAATCTCTACACATTACATAGCGTCAACAGTCTATGACAGTCCCTTGCTTGAGGCTCCTCGTTGCACACTTGGCTGGCGGGGACTCCACCGCCATCTTTATAACCCATGGTAAAAATATGAATTCAAACCACGTCGAATGAATAAAGAATCCGAACCTATGGGATTGTTTTGGACGTTTGAACTGTATGCATGACTACCCCGTACCCACGTGCGAGGTACCGCAGAATGGACTTGGGGGGATGGGATAGTTCTAGCGTATTCTCACATAGTTACCATAGCTTACGTGTTCAAATACGTGCTAAAATGGGATCAAATGGGAAATAGGAGGAAAAGCGGCCGATTTTAATTTTAATTTTAAAAAGATCACGTTTGACCTTTCGTTTGAATAGAAGCCGAAAGGTCGGTTAAAATTGAACTGTTCTAATTTTACGACATTCAAATACAGGCATTTTCTTGACAACTTTTGTAAGTATTTGAAGAACTGAAATGAAATGAAATGAAAAGAACTGCAACATCATGTAGTAAATCGATTACTCTATCAATATATATATATATATATATATATATATATATATATATATATATATATATATATATATATATATATATATATATACTCCTAGCAATAGTTATGCAGGTATCGTGTTTGAAAGTTTGGGCTTTTTCGACGAAAAGGCGAGTTTCTAAACATTTCTTACAAACTTTCCTTTTCTTTGGGGACTCGTTTACAGTGAAGGCTGCTCATTTGTGGAACAAGTTGCCGAAGGGTATTCGCCACGCGAAGTCACTTGCAACTTTTAAAACCAAGTTGCATGCCCATCTCCTCTCCGTTTGCAATTAGTTAACATTGTCCTCTGCAGATGAATAATGCTATTTTTGTTGCTTGTCTGATTCATGTTTATCTGTTTCTCTTATTAACCTTTCTTTCTGCCTGGAAGACATCGTTGTAGCGATAAGACCGCCTTTGCCCACAATCTTTAAAAAAAAACTGTTAATTTTTTTTTTATAATTTTGTGTGCAATAAAGTGTGTGTCTATCTATCTATATTTTTTAAATATGAAGTGTTTGGCAGAATATGCCTGTCTAGAAACAGCCTATTCATTCTAGCCTTGAAGGTGAAACATCATATTGATCAGACATCCGCAGGCAACGTGTTCCATTAACAGCTGAATAGCAACTCATTGAACTAGCCGAGACCTGCCGAGTTTAGTCAGCAATTTACCGAATCGGTGTAAACAAAACTGACCCTTGCGGTTTAGTCACGTGCATGCGCCAAGAACTTTCTTTTGATAATGAACGTTGAGCGGAAACCCGTACAAGGCACACGTTGCCCAACGTTAATATTAACCGCTTACGGAAGCACGACAAGTTAATATGCCCGCAGCTGTTACTAAATATGAAACGTTTGACTGTTTGTGCTATGACGAGGTTTAGATGCGGAACTAGTTGCAAAGGGTAAAGTAGCTTAGGAACTGGCAATATTGTGAATATTTGCTACGACGTAATATTAAATGTTTATTCATTTATTCAAGTAAGCATAGATTCATAGTGTGAGTAGGTATTTCTTAGGGTATAACTAACACATAGAGTGTTAGTTAGTCCCTCTGGTGGTGTCCTCGCGAAGATTTCGAATGTTCCTCGCTCGTACGATTCGGATGTGGAATGAGCTCCCAGCCACAGTGTTTCCTTTGAACATCGGATGGTTCAAGAATATATTAGATAACTCCTTAGGGTTAATGTCCATAGGCGGCGGTGACCACCTTCCATCAGGTGGCACGCGTGCCTGTTTGTCTGTAGTATTACCATTCTTTTTTGTAAAATAACAAGTATTACAATACAAGATTTGTATTATATAAATGAGACATATCTCACAACATGTCCTTGGCAGCAGTGCGACATATATGGACAGTCGAGTCTACTTGCGATCATTGTCACGATGCTGTTAGTCTGCACTCTGCTAACAAGGGATGCGGCTCCCTTGCGCATTATAGCGTGAAAACAATCCAAGCGCGCCTTTGCAAACACTGCAATAGCGACCCAGCCGTGACAGCACCCTGAACGAATTATTATACAGGACGCAAAGGGCAGGAGCTCTAAGGATACGCTTTTCGAGTGTAATTAGACCACAGGTTACACGTGACTCATCACATCACATATTTACGTCACATATTGTCAATAATAGTGGAGCGTCGATGGCCTAGTGGTAACGGTATTCGACTCGTTAGCGTATGGTACCGGGTTCGAATCCCACTACCGCCATTATGTACATTAGTTGATTTCTAACCGATGCTCTTACGGTCAGGGATAAGGTAATTACAGTAAAGCGACTGCCGTCTGACCTCCGTGACGCTATTAACAGGGGAACTTGACCAGATTGGATCATGGTTACAGATTCAGTCGCCTGAATATGTAGGTTTCTTCACGATGTTTTCCCTAGAGCATCGGTTAGTGTGCAATTAATGTTAACCAACATGTAGTAAAAACGCACAGAATGGAACGTCTTCCAGCAGTAAACGTCTCGCTTTTATTGTTATTTCAATTCATTTATTCAAGTAGCAAAGACTCATGTACTTATCATAAAAAAAAAAAAAAATAGTTTATTCACTAGAGCCAACTTAAGTAACATTGCAGTATCTACGAGCTACTTAATAATAACGGCTTGCAATGGCACTAAGCATCTTCTCCTGATTCTCGAGCTAGGTAAAGCTGTGTTACGAGAACCTGTGGTCTTATTCCATAGCAGATAATTAATATTTTACAAACTTTAAGTTAATATACAACCATGATGATGATATGAGTACAAAATACAACATTAATTTTAATTCAAAATTTAAGTTAACAACCTCACTAAGGTTAGTGTTTTAGTACCTGCATTTAAGTTAAACCTGATCCTATGACTCCAAAGTTTGCTGGTAGAAAACTCAATTAAGCTCGCCTGTGTACATCTCTAAAACCGTGACATGTATTATAATGTAATGACATATGTGTGTAAAATAAAGAATAAAGAGAATGAACACTAAAAACAGAAATATAGACGTTTTTTAAGCTTTATCATACTTTCTTTAATTATTTTTCTATAGAAGAGTCTCCATTACCAGGAGCGCATTAAGAATTAGAAAATGGAGTCGCATTAAAAAGAGAGAGCTGCCTTTGTCCGCCAGTTGAAAACCAGAGCTACAAATTGCTCGCTACACTCGACAATTCTCCAATTCGGCGACAAATGTACGACTTCAATGTCTCACCCATGAACCATTTAAAATAGGTATGGGGGTCGCTCAAAGCACGGGCGAAACAGGGTTGCGTAAATATTGTGTCGCGCAAACTTGTAAAGGCAATCCTCCCCACGAAATGTGGCCTTATTAAAACTTCCCCATTTCCATTTAATGAACAACTTTGTTGACGTTGTTGGCTGGCCCGATCGCGCTACTTCCTCTGTTAGTGGGGGCTATTCATCATTTGGGTAGTACAGTGTGGTTTAATTCTGTTCCTCTTCGTGTACGATGTGCAAATAGTTTGCTCTACTTATTTATTTCGCAGCAAAATTCGAGTAGACTAGAGTGTGCGTGGAAGCCATGTTACTTTTGTGTGATAACTTCCACACACAATATTTAAATCAATTCACTGTGCTTATATTGTAATCAGATCACAGTTACTAATTTACCGTCGGGTGAGACGGTGGCCCAATACCTGTCTAGAATATTTAAAAAAGAAATGCCCAAGGCGGTCAGTTTCATAGTACCTTACCTTACATTTACACTACCTACTGGCTGTAGCTACATAATAGTAAAGTAATTTTGTCCGCTGCACTTACGAAACACACCCGCAAACGTATCTAACCAGGAGGTGTTAATATTGAAATTTTGTTTCAGGCCCCAAACACCCTCGTTGACGCCCACGCCGGATAGCTAAGCTACAACTTAAATCCATCAGTTATTTATTGCCGCTTTAAATCGGCGGGATCCGGAGAAAGAGAGCAATGAACGACACGACACTGAATTACATCGCGCTTGGGAACGCGACCGACGTTCGAAACGGGACGCCAGACAGTCTGCTTCCAGACCACGAAAATGTCATCGACAACAAATGGGTGCAAGCAATGTTCTGCGTCATATACACCATCATTTTTATCCTCGGTCTTTGTGGAAACATCCTAGTCTGCTTCGTCGTAATCCGCAACAAGGCTATGCAGACAGTCACCAACTTATTCATCAGCAATTTGGCACTCTCGGACATCTTACTTTGCATATTCGCCGTTCCGTTTACCCCCTTATATTCGTTCAGGGGAACGTGGAGTTGGGGCTCGCTGTTATGTCATATAATGCCTTTTGCACAGGGGTGCAGCGTATACATATCCACACTGACACTTATGTCAATAGCTATCGATAGGTTCTTTGTAATAATTTACCCGTTCAGACCGCGGATGAGGATAGAGACTTGCATAACGGTCATCATAATGATATGGACCTTTGCCGTCACTGTGACAATGCCGTACGCAATTTTTATGACCTACTACGATCTGGAGAATGTCGGAAGGTTCTGCGAGGAGACCTGGCCTTCGGAGAGGTTGAGGCGGCTGTTCGGGTCTGTGACGTCGTGCCTGCAGTTCGTCATGCCTTTCATGGTGATTGCATTCTGCTACACCTGCGTCAGTTTTAAGTTGAACGATCGGGCCAAAGCAAAAGCCGCCAGCAAGAACTCTCGGAAAGAGGAGTTCGACAAAAACAGGAAGCGGCGCACCAACCAAATGCTGATCGCTATGGTGACCATCTTCGGCCTCTCCTGGCTCCCTCTCAACGTGATCAATCTCTGCAACGACTACTATATGTACGCTATCCACTTCAAATATTACTTCCTGATGTTCTTTACCTTCCACGTGATCGCAATGTCGTCGACGTGCTACAACCCGTTCATATACGCGTGGATGAACGAGAATTTCAGGAAGGAGTTCAAGCAGCTGATTCCCTGCATCGACTCGTCGGCTCAAATTCGAGGGAACATTCCATTGGACCAGTTGGGGATTGGTCCGTCTGAGAAAACGTTTAATGGTAACACCACGACTGATAGTTTCTTGAGCTCACAAAGAGGGACTTCCTTCAGGCATAAGAGGAAGCCTAGTGCAGCTGCTGATGTTGAAAAGAGTGGAGTGGAACTGAATGAGGATCTTCTAACGGTGGATGTGAAACATTGCCATATTTCGACGAGTTACAACCTCAGGCGGGAGTCAGTGAAGCTGCGGTTGATTAATGAGGAGTCGTTTGATGGGACTGCAATGCAGAGTCAATTCTAACGGTTATTATCACGGGTGAGATTTCGCTTTTTTATTTTTCTGGGTAGATTTGTATTTTATTTTTGAACAAAGACTGAAAGAAAAATATTACCCCATAATTCTCTGCTTGATTGTGCAGTAAAGTTAGTGGTAGTTAGTGGTAGTGGATATGTGGTAGCACTTATTATGTAAAAGATTTTTTTTGCTGTCAGTAGGCTAGGACTCTGTCTAGCTTGAGGAGTCCGACTGGATCAGTACTATCCACATTTTTCCGCCAAGGGAGAATGTTAATATTGTTGTGTTTTTGTTTTTGCCAGCACAATTACAGACAAGGGGCATATCATCTTAGTGCTCGGAGTGACAATGCACCTCCATTCCTAAGTGCAAAACTCGTAGATGCTAGAGGCGACAATTACCTCTTTCCATTCTCAGACTAAATAAGGAATAAAGACAGAATCCTGCAATCTGCGCCATCACTATTTCTTATTTAATCTGAGTTTCTATTAGGTCGGTATAATAGGACCACGCAAAGTCCGAATCACTTATGACAAGTTTTTTAAAAGTAATAGAACGTCATTCATAAAAGTCATAACGAACAATTTGATTTCTGTAGGATTGTTTATTTTCGTGAGTTATGAAAAATATTATTAAATAATGGGCAAAACAAATAAAAAGAAAGTGAGAGTAATAATTATCAGCATGATTAATAATTTAGTCAAACTAAAAGTACAAGTTCAAGGCAAATATCTGAATGTTTACAAGAAGGACAGATTATCCCCAGATTATTGCCATATCCACATTTTATTAATTTTTACTACTGTCAGTCGACTTAGTCAGGACTTAGCGTGGTCCTATTATAGGCTGTTCATTTATCACTGCGTAGAATAAAGAATAAATAAAAAAAGGAAAAACAGGGAAAAAGGAAGTCAGCTAGATGTTGTATCTACTTCCTAACATTTTGTTGTTCGACATATTTTAATAACTAAATAATTTTGGGATAAGCGCACTTTGATTACTCAGAAACTTTGATGCGTGGATGAGAATGTCTATAAAAAGTCCATGTAACATTTTTACAACTTGGGGAACAGTTTGAGAAACTCTTATTGCGTTTGCAGGTGCGGCTGTGGCGGCGTCCCCAAGTTTGAAACAAGATAAGTGGTGATAAAAATACCCAGTATTTTTGGAATGTATTTTTTATACGGGACTTCTATACTATTCACTACATTTATGACTACGAAACTTCATACGCTTATGAAATTACTAACCCTTAGGTATAAAAAACAACCCTTTTCTACCTACTTATTTGTCAAATTTTGTCCTAACAGCACTACTATTTAAATTATTCCAAAATAGCACCTAACCACTGCCAATTTGTAAATAAGTAATTTGGACGTAGTGGATTCCTTTCATATAACTCTTTTTCACGGACCTGAAAAAAAGGCGGATGTAATCTCTCTAAAATCATAAGTGAAGCATAAAAATGGCTGCCCATTTGTGTATGTGCGTGCTGGACGCTCACTTACAGCACAGTACAAAATCAAATAAAATGATGGTGGATTGCCGGATCTGGTATTTCTATATGAGTGTGTAAATAAGTCGAATATCAAGAAATCGTTGTACCTTTCATGCTTCACTTCTCTTTAATGTAGATTGGGGTCCGTATTCTTTTCAAGTCCGGTGCCTATATACACAAAGTGAACTTAACATCGTTCTTAGCAGTTACTAATAGTTTTCCTTTTAGAATTCATACGATATAAATATTGTCCTCTATAAGTTATGAACGAATGAAAACTTATGAATATAGAATAGAACTTAGGAATATTGTAAATTGTAATTTGTAAATGTTTTTGTTATTTTCTAATCATGGAGGTGAATTTACCAATTCCAAAACGTGTTTGAAGTCTAATGAAGTATATTTGAAGTACTTTGTTTACCTTTCGATTATTTCTTTGATCCTGACTTCGAAATAGTGTTTAAAATCGACAAACGTTTTCTTGACAAGTTCAGGTTACTTTGGAGAGAGGCTTGTGGTTTTGAAATAATACGAATATAACTTTGCAAAGTTTGTCATCGCTCTTACAGATTTTGTCAATGGGAGTGAAAACTTCGCCCCTGATTTTCTGGGTGACTGATTTAATGGTAAGGTATATATGCTTATGGACCGAATTTCCTATTTAACGGAGCTGGTTTGTTAAGAAATATATCAAAACTTAATGAGTAACTCCTGTATTTATTATGCAATAAAGAGTTTACATACATACTTACATACATGAGTAATATAAAGAGTTATTGCATATAATAGTAAAGGTTACGGTACTCTCTTTCTTTCAAATCGAGTTCTTCTTTGGAAATCATTCGGTCGTCGGCATCATTATGCCACCATCAAACTTTGCCGGTAATCCTTGTCTAACTAGCAACTTCAAAGTGAAATAACTTCGATCGTAAATTTTCTTTTTACAAATTCTTTCATAATTTAATGAAAGAGACATAATTCATGCATTGATGGTATCTGGAAAACTTTTCGCACCCGGCGACATATTTGAAAGTAACAAAGTGGTTTTGTAAATTATGAATTTGAATATTGAAAATGTTTTTTTTTATTCTTTTTGGCCAAGTATACGTATTATATTGGTTAAATACTATACATTAACAGGAAAGTTTAATGTAAATGTAATTTTTATTCTTATATAATTGGACTAGCCTGGCATTTGACCGCCATCTTACCTGGTGGTAAGTTACGATGCGGCCGAAGATGGCTGATTTACTTAACTATTTGCGCATGTATGAAAAGGGTTACCGTCTACCAAATTGGTGTGACGATAAACAGGGTAGCAAAATAAGGCAGGAATAATATCTTTGTTAGTATAAGTGGAAGGTGTTATGCGGAGTCACTAAGAAGTGGTGTATACTACTTATACAATTACACTGTGTTGTATTGACTATAAAATATGAGTAGTACGTGTCAAATTTTAATGTGAGTCAATGTTAAGCAATACCTATGTTAGTTGATAATTAAAAAAAAATGCACAAACTTTGTACCTGTAGATGTGTTGACATTTTAAACTGTGACTTGTTACTTTTTTAATTCTATACCCTAAAAGGGACAAAGTCTCCCAAAATCCCAATATTAATTATATAATAATTAGTAACCCAGTAAGTTAATTATAAAAATCCCCTGCACAAACGTAATATATAAGTTGAGTAGTACATAGGTTAATTCAATTCAACTAAAGTGTGATTATGGAAAGGCTAGTGTGTAAATAAAACTAGTCTTTTAGATGTAATGTAAATATATACATAATACATATTGCGAATATTCGCAATGTGAACTAGCACAACGGTAAAAGTTAATTTTGCGAAATAAGGCCGAGGCCTCATAGTATAAAGACTGGTTTACATTGGTCAAGGACAGTGGCCTGTGACAGTGACAGTGACAGGTGCAGCTAACTTATCTGACCCGGTGGCCAAAACTGGAACTATTGAAAAATTGTGGCACTTCATTTTGAAATGTATTGAAGTGACATATCAAGGCGAACAACAGCGACGCCCGTCACCGGGTCGCCCGGGTCATATAAGTTTGTGGCAGCTTGCAAGCCAAGTTGACCCGCTACTGTCAAATCGGTTTACACCGGTGTAGTTTCTCACTTTACTTGTCAACTATGTAGCCATAAGCGACGCGATAGCAAATTTGTACTGTGGCAAATCGCCCTGCCATTGCCACACAAAATTGTTTTCATTAAATCGCCGTCTCATCTCTCCTTTTGGCCTCGCCAGATTATTTCCATTGGCAATGTTTCAGGTTCTATGGTTCTAGTCACAACGAGGTGGCAGCGGTCGAGAGCACAGCGGCCAAAAGTTTCATTGTCACACACACCAATTCAAGATTTATCACCTTTATGCGCTTATTACATTTGTCTTAATTCAGACGCAAAAAGGGTAAGAGAAAATCATAGTGGAATGTATTGCTTATAAAATTAGGTTCATTTTTGCATCAAGCTTTTTGAAAAGCGGAGTGACGCGTAAGTGATATAAAAATGGACCTTATTCTATGAGCAATATATTTCACGTTGATTTTTTTTCACGCTTTTTGCTATTGAATTTAGACGACTGAATTTAGCCAAATGGAATACGCGCATTATGGAATACATAACCTTTTTTCCACTGAACTGCCATTGGACTATTTCGTTTTCTGATCGTAATTCGATTGTGGACCAAAAAGTTATCTATATAATCTCTTGGTTGATTTAAGAAGCTACAGCCCACGGACGTGACAAAAATACGGACGGATACTCTTTAAAATCATGAGTGAAGATAAAATGGCCGCGCGTATGTGCGTGCTTTGACACTGTCACTGGCGTGACAGCGCGGTATAACATCAAACAAAATAGCGGCGGATTGTAAGACCTGGTGTATCTATGTGACTGTGTAGGTCATGTACAACAAAATTAATTGTCTAGAAATTATCATACCTTGCATGCTTAACTTCTCTTTAGTGTAGAATGGCGCCCGTATTTTTTAAGGTCCGTGGTAAAACCAATCAATTACGACTCTATTGCCAAGCTATTGATAAAAGCTTTTGCAGTATACCCAACTCGCCTAATTCGTAATGCAGTCGCAATTAAGTCTCAATCGAATATCAATTGCATGGGAGTTAAATAAAATTAGAAGCCATGGGCCCATGGACGCTGCTCGCTACTGCTAGCCGCTGCCGACCGCTGCTACTTCTAATACAATAGATTTCTTTAGCTAGATACGTTGCTACCTGAAAATAATTTTTTGTGTGAAATTCAAGTGGAAAACCGCACAACCATGTACCTACATTTAATTGTAACAAATACATAAAGACGTGCACTTACAGGGAAAATGGTTAGGTTACATATTACATCGATGTAATCGATGTGTTCTATCGATGAATTATCAATTTTTTTGATAGACTTTTTTAGTGAAACTACTCATAAACTAAACATTCACACAGAGAAACGAATCGATTCAGACGTGCCGTCGGGGACAGATAAAATATTTAATAATAACAATTTCTTATCGAATATTAAAGAACATTTCACAACATTTAAGGACAGACAAAAAAAAAACAAAATACAAAGGAACAATAAAAGGAAAAAACCTGCTATTTTAAAAATGAAAATGGGAATTCAGTTCCTTCAAATATATGTGCAGGTATTAAAATACTTAGATATATTGTTCTACTTGACGAAATTCGTCACATCATACACATTATTTATTCAACACGGGGCTCGAACCCAAAGCTAAAATTGCACAAAAGCCCTCCCGAATTGCTTTCCGGTAGACTTCCTAGAGTGATAACATCAAAAATCCATAGACAACATTGTAATCATATTGTGCATATGTAGATACAAACTTATCTGACCTGACGACGTCGCTGTTTTTAACCACAAAATGACATTTCAGAATGGCGACACTTAGTTCCACTTTTGGCCACAGGAAGATAAGTTTGTGGCACTGTAGGTTTGGTGTGAATTCCCCTTAGCGACACGTAAGGTTGTCAATATTGGCGTTGGAAATGTCGAGTTCCTATGTTGTGTACTTCCTTATGAATATTGGAGTAGACTGTGACGAGTGTGTGCTTACAGTAAGAGTTTACTATGAGCACTGTACCTTTCAATAATATGAGTATATTTGTTAGAGTGAATATAGACTGTGAAAGCGATGCAGGTTTTCCTACGTCGTCGAGTACATGAAAAAATTCACCTAGTAGCCATAGTAGAGGTTTAGGAGACGTTTGCCCGTGCACAACATGGCACAAAAAAATATTTTTTTTAGTGTCCCATACTTTAAATTTTTTTATCGATAGTACTTATTTATCCTCTTGTGTGGATTCTAGAAGTAAAAAAACCAGTTCCGCCTCGCATCCTTTTAGCAGTTTTGCTTTTCAGACATATTAACGTAACCAATCTTTAAAGTCGGTTTTTTTTTTGCCAGGTTGTGCATTGGCAGAAAAACATTGTCTGGGTCTCCTAAACCTCTGCTGTCGCTTCAAAGTGGTTTTTCTTAAATTCGATATCGTAGTATAAACTACGGTGCCCTTATAGTGCAAAACATAATTAATAATTATAAAAGACAATTGAATTAAAATTGATTAAAAACTAATGCGTTTAATAGATTAATATAAAACTTAAACCTGGTTTAACATAGCAATGAAAAGCGCTTAAAAATTATAGTCGGTTAAAATAAAAAATAAAAACGGGATTTACAAGATCTTAAAAAATATTTATCGTAAAACCATATACGTAGAACTTTTTTTCTACATCTATCTATTCGTAAAACAGAGTTAGCATGTATTCTAAATGGCAAAACCATGACGCCACAAGTTGCGTGTGTTTGAGAGTGAGAGAAATAAACATCCGTACAGACATTCTCAAAAATATTTACATTTGTAAACTAGTAAGATAGATTAAAATCCTCTCTACCTCATAAAATGCCTTTTTCTTAATAGTTCACAAGAAAAGCTTAGTGGTTTAGAGTTACGACCCCATATAATATAAAAAAATGTCTTACCCTTAGACACTAACTAAACTGTGAGATACAGTCACCTGCAGAAAAAGATAACTTCAGGACAACGTCTTACCGGAAATTCTCTCTACCCAAGGGGTTGAGAAAGATAACTTAATATTTTGCGGAAAATGACGGACACTGAAATTGCCATACATGGAACGCATGAATAAAATCCAATTAGAATTTTTCTTTGTACATATAAACATTAAGCTGCCTTTGTCATAAAACAACATCTGTAAAAATTAATTTAAAATAGATTATGGTTAGATGTCAGAAACACTTAAAATGAAATAAAAAGTAGTATCTTAAGTTTTTATCATCATCTTCATCATATCAGCGTCCTTCTGAGATCTCCATAAAGTCCGGTCCTGTGCCTTCCGCATAAAGCTGGTACCTGCGATCTTTATCAGGTCGTCGGTTCACTTTGTTTGCCTACCCACGCTGCGTCTTCCGTTTTAAAGTTTTTGTAAGGGTTTGAAAATACCCCTCTTCATTTTGTCGTCAGATTTGTCTGTGTAATTTTATGAAAAGTGTACTTCTTTATCAAAACGAAATAATACCTATGCACACTGGCGTAGTGTAATAATACTTAGCGTAACGTTGTCTGGTTATATCTACAAAGTTTATTTGTAATCGGATTTGACACTCCCAAGACAAAAATCTGGCTAAATAAAATTTGGAAAATTACAGACTCTGTCATTTTCTCCTTACAAAATGGCATTTTCATTGGTAAAGACCTATTATTCATCTCTCTACATAATTATTCGAGGCGCATGCAAACAGGACGGAACGTAAACTAAAGGATTTATCACTATTTTTAACCCCCGACCAAAGAAGAGCGGTGTTATAACTTTGACGTTTGTATCTGTGTAACTGTGTATCTGGTTGTGGCATCGTAGCTCCCAAAAGGCTTTCTATTTAAAAGTCAGTTTAATCTAGATGGTTCTTAGATTTGTTAAATTAAAATCGGTTTTGTAGTTTAGAAATTATTTGAGTTTAAGTCAACTATCCGACTTTATCTTTCGGTTAGGTTTTTAGGATCAATGGCTAGGCTTCTTTACAAAAATTAAAATAGAACGTTTTCCTCCGTTCTCATTTTTATGAAAAGATCTGCCCAATATTGATAAACTCTTTTAATTCACAATCAAATCTCCAAAAAGTTCCCTGAATCGCTATGGTTTCGAAGAATTCATTGGAGAAGGAAAATTTTTGACAAAAAGAAATTGCCAGTACGCACCCTTGATCTATCGGTGGGACCATCTGGGAACGGCACGATCTGGCAATGGTTCGATATGACTATTTGGGAATGCGTGACGGGTTCGAGTATGGAATCACTTGCTGTTCAACGATCAAAAGAAAGTGGGTCATGATTCCTTTCCGCGACTTAGGTACTCGCGAACGTGCGTGCACTTCGGACATAGTAAAAAAATAAAAGTACTATAGATACCTTGTTCAAAGTTACCCTACTTTTCTTTTTTTTACTATTCGGATCTGTTCGATGTCATATAAAATGCAAATTGTGGACTTGAAAACTGTAGGTATGGATCAAATACTAAATTGGAAAAGAAAAAAATAGTACCAAAATATAAGAAGCCATCAGTTAATAGAAATTAAGATATGTTCGCACAGGTACGTTTATAGGGGCTCCTAAACGGGCAAATTTTTACTGCCTCGGTAGAAACAACACAAAACCTTGTTCTTGAACCTTGTATGTATTATGAATGAAAGATACTTTACATATAAGTTGTTAATAATTTAATATCATAATTTTTAGAGTGCGTCCAAATCAGTTAAAACATGTCTTTTAAGTTGTTTCGTACGATGATAATTTGGCCGCACCTAAGTCAAAATCTTTAACCGCGCTTCATATCTGTTTCAATATTATAATACTAATTCAACAGCTGGTGACGACTTCCATCGCTACTACAACCACTATGTTCCCTGTAGTCCTACTTGGTATGTATCAATGTATTGCATCAGTGGAATGTATTAGTTAGACCAAGGATTGCATATTATTGTCATTAAATACCAAAATTGTATATAATGTGCGAGTTTAAAATTGAAATCGCTAAGAAAAGTCTTAAAGTAGGCACAAAATCCATATTTTATTTCATATATCCAGTTTAAAAAACTGAAAAGTCGGAGAAACGCAATTCATAATAACAGTTGAAAAAAATTGTTTACAATGCAAGAAAGCAACCAATTTCCCTTCGACATTGATTGACATATTATTTTCATTTCCACAAATTCTGTCAAATAACGTAAGCCTTATTTATTTGCTAATATTACGAGTTCAAGGAAAATAAATTACGAACTTGTTTAACGACTTCGCGACAGTAAAACCTAGGGCGACTTTTGAATTCAGCAACTATTGTGTCGTCTTCCGAATATTATATCTTACTTATATGTCGTTAAGGTTTAATTTCGTAAAACAAATGACAAATATTTATGCGATTCTTCGGTCTAATTAATACCTACCTACTAAGTTACGACAAAGATTTTTGTATAAATTCTTAGCAACACTTTGTAATGTTACAAACTTTTCGATAAACCTTGTAGATTCCTGTGACATCAAATTATTCATCATCACTTACCATCATCACCATGAACAGCCCATAACAGTCCACTATTGGCTTTGAACCTCCTCCACACCAGTGCAGGGTTTTGCCGTAACCTCCTAACACGTAAACGTAATCGCATGGCGGGCGAGTTGGAAATGTTAGCGAATAAAATACACAGCGGAAATAACTACTAGCCATTTTCTGTTATACGGAGGTCCTACTTAGTTAGCCTTTAAGATGTTGGTCGCCTTGTTCGCCAACGTAAAGTACGTTTCAATAGAAAAAGACAAAACAATTGAGCACGACAACGAGAAAGAAGAAGGCATAAAAAAGAATTGACGTGCCGCCAATAGCGAAAATATTCTGAAGAAAAGACAATTGACGCTATTGTTGCGCTAATTTGTTTTTTTTTTCTCTTAATGAAGCCAACCTCGATAAGGGGGTGGTGCTATTTCTACTTTGCCGGATACCACAGAGCAGCCGGGTAACAGGGGCGCTTTTTTTGGACCGAACCTGAACGCCTGGAATCGATCGGTCTTCAATATTTATTTTCTGCAAAAAATACCAATATTTTTAACATTCATTGGCAACACCGAAAGCGTGCGGGTCAAAAATAAAAGATATTTTTGAACCCTATTTTTTAACTCTTTTTAATTTTGAATTGCGGCATAACAAAATTAAATATTTTGATGCATGATTTTGATTTTCTCTATTATTGAACCGTTCACTTACCGTGTTACCAATGTTTTTCAAACTATCGAAATTTTCATGCCTAAAATCGAAATTGAATTGTTTAAAAATAGAGTCCCAGAGCGGTTTTTGCGCGTATTTTCAACACTGTGATTTCCAACCTGCCAGGCAAGCGTGGAGATTACGAAAAATTCCTCCACTGATATGGAGGAGACTCAAGTCCAACAATGGACTGTTACCTGCCGTGGATAACATTGGACTGTACACATTGCAAGAACCTATTAAGTTACCTAAGATTCAAAGATTCAAAAGATTCAAAATATTTATTTGTAAAAGATATGTATTACAGATGTTATCATTATCTTCAATAGTTTCTCTATCCTTTTCCCGCATGCTGAGGCGTACAAATCTTTAAATTTAAGAGTAGATGGTATTTCATATTTATTCAGTGTTGGGCTACGGTGGTGAAATAAAATACCTACTAATAGTTAAGTTATTATTTCTTTTATTATTAAGTATGTATCTATTATTAGGATTGTTAACCTTATCCTTGTTTTAGAAACATAAATAGCATCTGTACCTGAATGTAATTCCTGACTTGTGAACGGAAGTGACTGAAATAAAAATATCTTATTTAAAAATGTGAATCTGTATTTTATTTGCAACTAGCAGACCCCGCGTGCATTCGTTCGCGTACACCTATTTTACCTCTACCTACCCTTTTTTCTTGCTTAAAAACTCCTTCCTCTTGAATCACTCTATCTATTCTTGAAAACCGCATTAAAATCTGCTGCGTAGTTTTTAAGATCTAAGCGTACATAGGGACAGACGACGGGAAGCGACTTTGTCTTATACTATGTATATATGTAACTAACTTACTTACTACTTACTTTTACTTCCTACGTTGATGTAACATGCAGGTATTTTTTTTAAATAGCTCTGGAGGCATAAAAAATATACAAGTAACCTGCTAGTTGGACCAAACTCATCATCATTTTTATTTTTTCTTAAAAAAGAACAACAATCCTGTGGGCGTAAAATAAATATTGACTGTTTCCTGACGGCTAAGGTCCTCGGGGAAATTTATTTTCAGCAATAGCGTTTGGGTGGTAAACTAATTATAGCGAAAAACAGTCTCTTATTGTTCTTGTAATTATTTTTACAAGTTGTTAATGGGCGGAAATGTGATCGAGTGACCACACGTATCAGTAAGTGTGGAGTAGAGTAGGATATACAGGGTGTTACGTAATACATGTATGAAGCCGAAAGGGTGTTAAAATATAGCTTGCAAAGAGTACACTAGCGACTTCAAATTATCCGGACATTGAATTTTAATTTTCATTAAAAAATCTTCGTTTTTAAAGAAAAATAATCATATCGACTACGTTGAAGCGCAGCTCTATTTCAAGTTGATGCTTCTACAAGGAGCAGTTCAATAACCTCGTGCGATACCTATGAAAATAGAGCAACCTTCTTAAGCCTACGCACCGGTTTCGGTCAACGATTGTTTGTTGGCGCGTGCCGGCCGGCGATCCGCAGCGCAGCGTGGCGGTAACATCAAACGGATAGAAGCAATCGACCAAACGCAGTTACGTTGAGTGTGTACGCACCATAAGGTGGAGTTTAATAAGCTCATGCCATCCATATAAAAACAAACGAACCTCCTACATCTTACTACCAGGCGTCGAACTAAATGTTACCTACTTATCTACATGAATAATGCGCTTATTACACCTGACTAAATTCAGAAGCAAAAGGCGTGAGAGTAAATCGAAGTGGAATGTATTGCTCATAGAATAAGGTTCATTTTTGTATCACTCGTATTATGTTACGCGTCGCTCTGTTTTTCAAAGGGCGTGATACTAAAATGGGCCTTATTCTATGAGCAATACATTTTACTTTGATATGCTCTCACGCTTTTTGTTTCTGAATTAAGACGACTAAATTTAGCTAAATGTAATAAGCGCATAAGATCTACTAAATTAAGTAGGAACTTACCTACACAAATTATTTTCAATAGGTATGACTCGTACGCGAGAGGTACCGGGTTCGAATCCCACTGCCGCCATGTACCAGTGACTCTTTTCTGACTTATGTACTTACATTAGTTAAATACTAACCGATGCTTTAACAATGACGGAAAATATCGTGATGAAACCTGCACATTTAGGCGACTGAATGTCTAACCATGATCCAATCTGGTCAGGCAATCAAGTTCCTCTGGTAGCAGGGTCAGGCAGAACTCAGGAGTGTCAGATGGCAGTCGACCCTAGGCTCTCGTGCGCGAGAGCAAAACCAGGTCATTAACTGGTTGCTATGCAATACGTAAGTAGGTAGGTAGCATGGTGTTTGGCCTACTGCTAGTTTGCACTCATGCATAGAATAATGATTATTACAATACTTAAACTGTTGAACGCTGAACACAGACAAGACTACTTTAATGCTGGTACCTGAAGCAATAAATCATTTATTCATTCATATCGTTAACACTCTTATCACAGTTATCTTCACAGTAGGTACTTAGGTATCCTACACATACAACGCAACAAGTAATCACTTCGATCACGCGAAAAGCTAAAACCGAATGAGCGAACACGACACGAAAGTAGGTAAATTTCGTCAATGGAAGCCGCGCCGTAGATCAAAGGCACCGCCACAGGCCGGCTCGCCTCGGCCCGTGGCGGGCGGGGCGTTTGTCGGCGGTTGATTGACCTGATTATGAACTTGAGTAACCTATTACAACTGATTTCTAGAGATGCGGTCTTTCGTTTTTAAAATGTCATTATCGACATTGAAAAAGAAAAAGTTCGATAGTCATTTTTTCGCTAACTATTCCACGCAAGAAAAAAATGATTGTACCTATCGTTTTAATACGTGTAGCACTCCACCCAGTTCACGGCTTTATACATATATTATGAAACACCCTGTATATCCTGTCCAAGCATATAGATGCAGAAGACAAACCTAAACAATATAGAATGTAGATATTATGGTCGTCGTTAATGTCCCAGTTGTGCTCTCGCGCACGAGGGCCCGGGCTCCGCTATGACCATGATATAGGGTTTGGCAGATCCGGTAATTACAGTTAAGCGACTGCCACCTGACCTCCGTTACTCTGCTACTAGGGGAACTTGACCAGATTGAATTATGGTTACACATTCAGTCGCCTGAATCTGTAGGATTCATCATGATGTTTTCCCTCACCGTAAGAGCATCGGTTAGTATTCAACTAATGTACATCATTCAGAAAAGAGTCATTGGCACATGGCGGTAGTGGAATTCGAATCTGGTACCTCTCGCTTACGAGTCGGATACCTTAACCACTAGGCCATCGACGCTGCCGAGCATGGCGGTCGGTGTGATAGCATTCTGCAGATGATATTCCAGTTGTGGTGATGACGTCAGTGATATCATCTAATCTCAACAGTCCATTAACAACAACAAAACAGCTGGGTTTGGCAGTTCTCGTTGTATAGTGCTACAAACCTAACTGACCCGGTAGCCAAAACTGGAATTCGCCATTGTTAATTCATGCCAATTCTAACAACCGTGTTAATGTTCAACTAATTTACATAACTCAGAAAAAGTCATGTACATAGTGGCTTCGAACCCAGTACCTCTCGCTTGAGAGTCCAAGCCTCTAGTTATTACGTTACCGACGTTATCTGCTTACCTATAAACATAGAAAAAAACTGCGTACAATATGAATTAGCGAAATTAGTTCAGTAGTATCGGAGACTAGCTCTTTAGAGCAAACAAAAACAATTCAGCTTTAAATATTAGTAGTATAGATACGCTAATAATTATCATAAAATAAAATCTGTAGCTCACAGACAATTTGGACTGTAGCTTACACAAATATTTACCTACTAAGTCCTATAGTCAAGTCCTTTACATAGCTAAAGCTGGTCGAACTTTAAATAGGACCTGGAAGTGTAAACAATAATCTATTGACTGTAGGAAAGCCAGCGCTTCAGATAGTCAAGAGTTATTGTTTTTCAATCGCTGACTCACCACTTCATATCATTGAAACCGTTGCAGACGAGCATTTGTGTAATTATTTGTATTAGAAAAGATATAACATTAACACAGAAGTCGCTTAGGTAAGGATAGTGTTGAGACAATGCATGGATTAGCTCCGCAAACTCGGAGCATTGTCGTCCTGTAGACATTACTTTCAAAGTTCATGAATTTAGGGTTCCGTTCAATTGAAAATTGATTAACGACATAGCCGTTCAAACGGTAAATTCAACCATTCGACTGCAACATCTATATTAGGTCTTAGACTCGAAAACCCGGATGCCGTTCAGAGAAACTGTGGTATACTTGATCCATAGTTTCGGACCACGTACAAACTCTGATAGTACCTACAAAATTACAAGCATGTTATTCATCTTAGTCCTCACACTGACAACGCACCTGCGATTCCGCATTTTCGTTCCTTACATCCTAAATACCTATCTACTCGTTTGTCAAAAAAACTGAAGTTGTACTATAAACGCATCGTTCTAACCGCCCGTCTGCCGAGTATTATGACGAGTCGCCCTCATCAATCATAGGGCGGGATCCGGTGTTGCTTTCAACCGAGCATCGAGTGTCTGGTCCGGAACCAATCGAGCCTAGTGCACTGGGACCCTTATTTAGGCTTTTTGTACGGTAGTGTCTGTGTGTGAGTGTGCTGTGATTTTTTTTTCAGGAGTGTAATGTTCGTTGTGGCCGTGTGGTGTCCGGCAGAGTAGAATAGACGAATAGCACCAACACTCGAGGGTGTCGTAAAAGGCGACTAATGTTTGTAATGTTTTCGAGGCAAAGATCAATCTAGAGTCCCCGTAGACAGGAAAATGGGCAGCAGCGTTTCCCATTGTTATATTCAACACTGCGTTCTCAACCCGCCCGCCAAGCATGGAGATTAAGGCAATAACCTCCCCTTTCGTGGGACAGCCCCTAAGTCCAGCAGTGGACTGTTATGGACTGTTATGATGACTGTAGGCTACGGTAACTACTTACCATCAGGCGGGCCGTACACTTGTTTGCCACCATATTGGTAAAACACACACACACACACACACACACTGTAGGGTCTTGCCCTGACGCTTGGTGCTGTAATACGGTGTCGTGTGTACTTACTGTTATTAGGACTCCTGTTCAAATAACTGTTCAGCACGTTGACACTTTTATTTTCTATTTTTATACATATAATTAGTATATTCTTGGGTTTGGCCCTTCAGGCTCTGATTGCTCATCATCTTTGCCTGGAAAATTAGTTAATACTGTAAATTCTGACTACGTTGTAACTACGTTCTACAAATGTTTTGATTCGAATCGAACTTCGATTAGAGTATTTTCTTTTGGGGAAATGATCTCTCGTTTCCTAAATATCCAATTGGTAATAGTAATGATGGTTTTTGGACAAATACAAGGGTATTGGGGTGTGTCTGGATTCTTACTGCTGTAACTTCTTGTTTTCCTTTTATTAAAAATCCAGACAAACCCCCATGCCACGGGGGTCATTTTTCCATCACATTAGGGTGTTTATTTTTGCTTGCATGCTTTTTGTTATATTATTCTTTGTACGTCATATGTTGTCATGCGGACACAGTTTATGGTCGGCGGAGATTTTAATCTTTTTTGTGCTCCTCTTATTCTAGATAATAGCTGGATCCAATTCTTCATCATGTCTTTATGGATTATGTCCTTGGCTGCCAAACACGAAGTCGTCCGAAAATTAATATCGACCCCTTCGGGAACTGGCTTGTTGACTATGAGTACTGGCCATCAAGACTATATCTTCATTTGTGCCAAATCGTTCTTGAACGTGTTTAAGTAAAGACCCGAGCCTGCGATAAAGAGTGCAGCTGATGAGTGGGCAGAGTTCTCCCAGCCTTCGAACTAGAAGGTGGATCAGTATCATAGCTAGAAGAAGCTTTTTTCATAAAGTAAATGAAATACAAGTGACCGGTCAAAATATGCAAGTGGCTGCAATAAATCATTATCTTTGAAATTCTCTAACTAATCAGTCTGTCGGGTCAATCTGCAATCTGTACTTTTTCGGCCAGCAGTGAACTCAGTGAATCCGGCCTGGACATAGCTTATGTGGAGTAGACTTTCGTAGGAACTTTCTTGCCTAACCTTTTAAATTCCTTTTATAAATTTCTTGTTGTTGTAATTTGTAGTTTCTGGGCTGATCGAATATAAACCCATTACCCTGAATATTTGTTTCCTTATTAACTGAACCTGGCGCTGTCCGTGGGACAGTGTTACGTTACAACACACACCTTCAAATAAAACTCAAACACCAGATTTCTGCGGGAAAGACGTAAAGCCACGCTTACTGGCCGCCGGGATCTTTATCCGAAAAGCGGCGTCAGGTAAGCACTTCTATTACCAAATTGCTGAGGTATATCTCGGTTAATATCGGAAGAGCTCTGACAGACGATATTTTAAATTTTTACATGATATATAATATAAATTTGTTAACAAGAATAATGTGTACACTATCCATTGTATCTCAGCAGAATGATATGATGACTCCAAAAGCAAACACCTGAGTAGGTTATGAAAACGTAGCAAACAACCTATTTTTTAGAATTGCCCTCGATTTTTCTGAGATTTTACGAATTTTCTGATATTTCATCATCAGATCCTGGCCACAATTAATGGCAATTTACGAAAATATCGAGGAAAAAAGAACATTCAGTCCTCCTTTTTTTAAGTCTATCAAAAACGAAACGTAGTAGTTTCATCTGCGCAATGTTACAGATTCAGTCACAATACAGATTACATAATAATATCGAGACTTCTCAAGATCGCTTGTTGAGAATAATACGTTTAAGACATTATTTTTAATTTTTCTCGAAATAGCCATGTATGAGGCACATAGTCCCATCAAAGTCACAACGTACCTCTGTTACATGAAACCTAAGAGTTTGAATCGTGGATTTTATGGGCGACAGTCACCGTTTCCAGCAGGCTCCTGCTTTCATTCTTTATTCTTTATTGTACACAAATATGACATAATTATACAGTACAGTAACAGAGATGTACAAAGGCGAGCTTAACTCATTAATTGAGTTTTCGACCAGCAAACCTTGGAGTCATAGGAACATGCTTTGTCACTTAATATAAAACTAGAAGACCCAGCGACACTTCGTTCAGATACACCTACTTTACCCCTACCTAACCTATTTTCCTTTCTTTTAGACCTTCCTCTTGAATCACTCTATCTATTGCTGAAAACCGCATTAAAAGCCGTTGCGTAGTTTAAAAGATCTAAGCGTACATAGATGCAGACAGTGGGAAGTGAGTTCGTTTTATGTTATGTAAAAATAGATGACGCAAGAAATAAATAAAATACATAAATATGCTTGCACAATTCACACAGCTCCATCTAGGCCCAAAGTAAGCAAAGCTTGTGTTATGGGTGCCAGTAAACTGATAAAGTATTTGTTTGAAACTATGTTTTGTGGAAATTAGGTAGTGGACAACGCGTATGTGTGCACGTTTTTTTTATAATATCTACTATTGTTTACTACATTTCGAACTTTAACTCGAACACGCAGCATCGTACCGTAACACCAAACTATTGCAAACTTGACAGATACAACCAGTACACGTAACCGCTTCTGCGATACTTAAATACAGGATTCTGCTTGTAAAATACAGTTCCTACCACGAAGAAAGTATCTACACTAAGCTGTTTTAAAGTACGTTTATTTTATAGTAAGAACGTGATTTGTATGTGACGTTAGTGTCGCAGTAAAGAATGGCTTGCGTCGTTCGGTATAAAGTCTATCTAGACTTTTAGACTACCTGGATAGAGAACGTTTTCTGGTTTAAATAGATATTACCTACCTTATATGCCTCTGAAATTCTAATGCTAAAATTATAAATGTAAAGGTTTGTTTGTATGGAAGAACGAATGTTTGGATGTATGAATGTTTTAGCCGGTACTCTTTAACGAAAAAAGTACTGAAAGGAATTTAGCCGAGCTGGAGCTAATCTAGAACACACAAATCTGAGGGAATATGGCATAAACAAATTTTATGTGTATGAAGTCACAGGTAAAAACTAGTATTGAATAGGTGCCTTGTAGTGCGGTAATTGCAAAACTGACACTTATTTAAGGATGTTATGGTACGGATAGACCTATTTCTTATAGTTTTCTAATTGAAAGCAAACCGAAATAGTCTTGTTCAATTGAAATCTTTTTGAGTGAATTGAGTTCTTTATTTGAGTTATTTAACAAACTGTTTGCCGATTGTTTTTTTGGAATCTCTACACATTACATAGCGTCAACAGTCTATGACAGTCCCCTGCTTGAGGCTCCTCGTTGCACACTTGGCTGGCGGGGACTCCACCGCCATCTTTATAACCCATGGTAAAAATATGAATTCAAACCACGTCGAATGAATAAAGAATCCGAACCTATGGGATTGTTTTGGACGTTTGAACTGTACCGCAGAATGGACTTGGGGGGATGGGATAGTTCTAGCGTATTCTCACATAGTTACCATAGCTTA
The DNA here is from genome assembly GCA_907269095.1 of Blastobasis adustella. Taxonomy (NCBI): domain Eukaryota; kingdom Metazoa; phylum Arthropoda; class Insecta; order Lepidoptera; family Blastobasidae; genus Blastobasis; species Blastobasis adustella. Next base: position 13,259,673 of record OU026131.1, read on the forward strand.
CGTGTTCAAATACGTGCTAAAATGGGATCAAATGCGAAATAGGAGGAAAAGCGGCCGATTTTAATTTTAATTTTAAAAAGATCACGTTTGACCTTTCGATTGAATAGAAGCCGAAAGGTCGGTTAAAATTGAACTGTTCTAATTTTACGACATTCAAATACAGGTATTTTCTTGACAACTTTTGTAAGTATTTGAAGAACTGAAATGAAATGAAAACAACTGCAACATCATAAACTTATGTAGTAAATCGATTACTCTAGCAATATATAGATATACTCCTAGCAATAGTTATACAGGTATCGTGTTTGAAAACTTCGGCTTTTTCGACGAAAAGGCGAGTTTCTAAACATTTCTTACAAACTTTCCTTTTCTTTGGGGACTCATTCACAGTGAAGGCTGCTCATTTGTGGAACAAGTTGCCGAAGGGTATTCGCCACGCGAAGTCACTTGCAACTTTAAAAACCAAGTTGCATGCCCATCTCCTCTCCGTTTGCAATTAGTTAACATTGTCCTCTGCAGATGATTAATGCTATTTTTGTTGCTTGTCTGATTCATGTTTATCTGTTTCTCTTATTAACCTTTCTTTCTGCCTGGAAGACATCGTTGTAGCGATAAGACCGCCTTTGCCCACAATCTTTAAAAAAAAACTGTAAATTTTTTTTATAATTTTGTGTGCAATAAACTGTGTGTCTATCTATCTATCTATATTTTTTAAATATGAAGGCTTTGGCAGAATATGCCTGTCTAGAAACAGCCTATTCATTCTAGCCTTGAAGGTGAAACATCATATTGATCAGACATCCGCAGGCAACGTGTTCCATTAACAGCTGAATAGCAACTCATTGAACTAGCCGAGGCTTGCCGAGTTTAGTCAGCAATTTACCGAATCGGTGTAAACAAAACTGACCCTTGCGGTTTAGTCACGTGCATGCGCCAAGAACTTTCTTTTGATAATGAACGTTGAGCGGAAACCCGTACAAGGCACACGTTGCCCAACGTTAATATTAACCGCTTACGGAAGCACGACAAGTTAATATGCCCGCAGCTGTTACTAAATATGAAACGTTTGACTGTTTGTGCTATGACGAGGTTTAAATGCGGAACTAGTTGCAAAGGGTAAAGTAGCTTAATAACTGGCAATATTGTGAATATTTGCTTCGACGTAATATTAAATGTTTATTCATTTATTCAAGTAAGCATAGATTCATAGTGTGAGTATGTATTTCTTAGTCTATGTGTTAGTTAGACCCTCTGGTGGTGTCCACGCGAAGATTTCGAATGTTCGGATGTGAAATGAGCTCCCAGCCACAGTGTTTCTTTTGGACTATGACATCGGATGGTTCAAGAGTATATTAGATAACTCCTTAGTGCCAATGTCCATAGGCGGCGGTGACCACCTTCCATCAGGTGGCACGCGTGCCTGTTTGTCTGTAGTATTACCATTCTTTTTTGTAAAATAACAAGTATTACAATACAAGATTTGTATTATACATATAAATGAGACATATCTCACAACATGTCCTTGGCAGCAGTGCGACATATATGGACAGTCGAGTCTACTTGCGATCATTGTCACGATGTTGTTAGGGCTAGTCTGCACTCTGCTAACAAGGGATGCGGCTCCCTTGCACATTATAGCGTGAAAACAATCCAAGCGCGCCTTTGCAGACACTGCAATAGCGACCCAGCCGTGACAGCACCCTGAACGAATTATTATACAGGACGCAAAGGGCAAGAGCTCTAAGGATACGCTTTTCGAGTATAATTAGACCACAGGTTACACGTGACTCATCACATCACATATTCACGTCACATATTGTCAATAATAGTGGAGCGTCGATGGCCTAGTGGTAACGGTATTCGACTCGTTAGCGTATGGTACCGGGTTCGAATCCCACTACCGCCATGTACCAATATCTCTTTTCTGAGTTATGTACATTAGTTGAATTCTAACCGATGCTCTTACGGTCAGGGATAAGGTAATTACAGTAAAGCGACTGCCGTCTGACCTCCGTGACGCTATTAACAGGGGAACTTGACCAGATTGGATCATGGTTACAGATTCAGTCGCCTGAATATGTAGGTTTCTTCACGATGTTTTCCCTAGAGCATCGGTTAGTGTGCAATTAATGTTAACCAACATGTAGTAAAAACGCACAGAATGGAACGTCTTCCAGCAGTAAACGTCTCGCTTTTATTGTTATTTCAATTCATTTATTCAAGTAGCAAAGACTCATGTACTTATCATAAAAAAAAAAAAAAAAAATAGTTTATTCACTAGAGCCAACTTAAGTAACATTGCAGTATCTACGAGCTACTTAATAATAACGGCTTGCAATGGCACTAAGCATCTTCTCCTGATTCTCGAGCTAGGTAAAGCTGTGTTACGAGAACCTGTGGTCTTATTCCATAGCAGATAATTAATATTTTACAAACTTTAAGTTAATATACAACCATGATGATGATATGAGTACAAAATACAACATTAATTTTAATTCAAAATTTAAGTTAACAACCTCACTAAGGTTAGTGTTTTAGTACCTGCATTTAAGTTAAACCTGATCCTATGACTCCAAAGTTTGCTGGTAGAAAACTCAATTAAGCTCGCCTGTGTACATCTCTAAAACCGTGACATGTATTATAATGTAATGACATATGTGTGTAAAATAAAGAATAAAGAGAATGAACACTAAAAACAGAAATATAGACGTTTTTTAAGCTTTATCATACTTTCTTTAATTATTTTTCTATAGAAGAGTCTCCATTACCAGGAGCGCATTAAGAATTAGAAAATGGAGTCACAATAAATAGAGAGAGCTGCCTTTGTCGACCGTTGAAAACCAAAGCCACAAATTGCTCGCTTTACTCGACAATTCTCCAATTCGGCGACAAATGTACGACTTCAATGTCTCGCCCATGAACCATTTAAAATAGGTATGGGGGTCGCTCAAAGCACGGGCGAAACAGGGTCGCGTAAATATTGTGTCGCGCAAACTTGTAAAGGCAATCCTCCCCACGAAATGTGGCCTTATTAAAACTTCCCCATTTCCATTTAATGAACAACTTTGTTGACGTTGTTGGCTGGCCCGATCGCGCTACTTCCGCTGTTAGTGGGGGCTATTCATCATTTGGGTAGTACAGTGTGGTTTAATTCTGTTCCTCTTCGTGTACGATGTGCAAATAGTTTGCTCTACTTATTTATTTCGCAGCAAAATTCGAGTAGACTAGAGTGTGCGTGGAAGCCATGTTACTTTTGTGTGATAACTTCCACACACAATATTTAAATCAATTCACTGTGCTTATATTGTAATCAGATCACAGTTACTAATTTACTACCAGGTGAGACGGTGGCCCAATACCTGTCTAGAATATTTAAAAAAGAAATGCCCAAGGCGGTCAGTTTCATAGTACCTAACCTTACATTTACACTACCTACTGGCTGTAGCTACGTAATAGTAAAGTAATTCTGTCCGCTGCACTTACGAAACACACCCTCAAACGTATCTAACCAGGAGGTGTTAATATTGAAATTTTGTTTCAGGCCCCAAACACCCTCGTTGACGCCCGCGCCGGATAGCTAAGCTGCAACTTAAATCCATCAGTTATTTATTGCCGCTTTAAATCGGCGGGATCCGGAGAAACAGAGCAATGAACGACACGACACTGAATTACATCGCGCTTGGGAACGCGACCGACGTTCGAAACGGGACGCCAGACAGTCTGCTTCCAGACCACGAAAATGTCATCGACAACAAATGGGTGCAAGCAATGTTCTGCGTCATATACACCATCATTTTTATCCTCGGTCTTTGTGGAAACATCCTAGTATGCTTCGTCGTAATCCGCAACAAGGCTATGCAGACAGTCACCAACTTATTCATCAGCAATTTGGCACTCTCGGACATCTTACTTTGCATATTCGCCGTTCCGTTTACCCCCTTATATTCGTTTAGGGGAACGTGGAGTTGGGGCTCGCTGTTATGTCATATAATGCCTTTTGCACAGGGGTGCAGCGTATACATATCCACACTGACACTTATGTCAATAGCTATCGATAGGTTCTTTGTAATAATTTACCCGTTCAGACCGCGGATGAGGATAGAGACTTGCATAACGGTCATCATAATGATATGGACCTTTGCCGTCACTGTGACAATGCCGTACGCAATTTTTATGACCTACTACGATCTGGAGAATGTCGGAAGGTTCTGCGAGGAGACCTGGCCTTCGGAGAGGTTGAGGCGGCTGTTCGGGTCTGTGACGTCGTGCCTGCAGTTCGTCATGCCTTTCATGGTGATTGCATTCTGCTACACCTGCGTCAGTTTTAAGTTGAACGATCGGGCCAAAGCAAAAGCCGCCAGCAAGAACTCTCGGAAAGAGGAGTTCGACAAAAACAGGAAGCGGCGCACCAACCAAATGCTGATCGCTATGGTGACCATCTTCGGCCTCTCCTGGCTCCCTCTCAACGTGATCAATCTCTGCAACGACTACTATATGTACGCTATCCACTTCAAATATTACTTCCTGATGTTCTTTACCTTCCACGTGATCGCAATGTCGTCGACGTGCTACAACCCGTTCATATACGCGTGGATGAACGAGAATTTCAGGAAGGAGTTCAAGCAGCTGATTCCCTGCATCGACTCGTCGGCTCAAATTCGAGGGAACATTCCATTGGACCAGTTGGGGATTGGTCCGTCTGAGAAAACGTTTAATGGTAACACCACGACTGATAGTTTCTTGAGCTCACAAAGAGGGACTTCCTTCAGGCATAAGAGGAAGCCTAGTGCAGCTGCTGATGTTGAAAAGAGTGGAGTGGAACTGAATGAGGATCTTCTAACGGTGGATGTGAAACATTGCCATATTTCGACGAGTTACAACCTCAGGCGGGAGTCAGTGAAGCTGCGGTTGATTAATGAGGAGTCGTTTGATGGGACTGCAATGCAGAGTCAATTCTAACGGTTATTATCACGGGTGAGATTTCGCTTTTTTATTTTTCTGGGTAGATTTGTATTTTATTTTTGAACAAAGACTGAAAGAAAAATATTACCCCATAATTCTCTGCTTGATTGTGCAGTAAAGTTAGTGGTAGTTAGTGGTAGTGGATATGTGGTAGCACTTATTATGTAAAAGATTTTTTTTGCTGTCAGTAGGCTAGGACTCTGTCTAGCTTGAGGAGTCCGACTGGATCAGTACTATCCACATTTTTCCGCCAAGGGAGAATGTTAATATTGTTGTGTTTTTGTTTTTGCCAGCACAATTACAGACAAGGGGCATATCATCTTAGTGCTCGGAGTGACAATGCACCTCCATTCCTAAGTGCAAAACTCGTAGATGCTAGAGGCGACAATTACCTCTTTCCATTCTCAGACTAAATAAGGAATAAAGACAGAATCCTGCAATCTGCGCCATCACTATTTCTTATTTAATCTGAGTTTCTATTAGGTCGGTATAATAGGACCACGCAAAGTCCGAATCACTTATGACAAGTTTTTTAAAAGTAATAGAACGTCATTCATAAAAGTCATAACGAACAATTTGATTTCTGTAGGATTGTTTATTTTCGTGAGTTATGAAAAATATTATTAAATAATGGGCAAAACAAATAAAAAGAAAGTGAGAGTAATAATTATCAGCATGATTAATAATTTAGTCAAACTAAAAGTACAAGTTCAAGGCAAATATCTGAATGTTTACAAGAAGGACAGATTATCCCCAGATTATTGCCATATCCACATTTTATTAATTTTTACTACTGTCAGTCGACTTAGTCAGGACTTAGCGTGGTCCTATTATAGGCTGTTCATTTATCACTGCGTAGAATAAAGAATAAATAAAAAAAGGAAAAACAGGGAAAAAGGAAGTCAGCTAGATGTTGTATCTACTTCCTAACATTTTGTTGTTCGACATATTTTAATAACTAAATAATTTTGGGATAAGCGCACTTTGATTACTCAGAAACTTTGATGCGTGGATGATAATGTCTATAAAAAGTCCATGTAACATTTTTACAACTTGGGGAACAGTTTGAGAAACTCTTATTGCGTTTGCAGGTGCGGCTGTGGCGGCGTCCCCAAGTTTGAAACAAGATAAGTGGTGATAAAAATACCCAGTATTTTTGGAATGTATTTTTTATACGGGACTTCTATACTATTCACTACATTTATGACTACGAAACTTCATACGCTTATGAAATTACTAACCCTTAGGTATAAAAAACAACCCTTTTCTACCTACTTATTTGTCAAATTTTGTCCTAACAGCACTACTATTTAAATTATTCCAAAATAGCACCTAACCACTGCCAATTTGTAAATAAGTAATTTGGACGTAGTGGATTCCTTTCATATAACTCTTTTTCACAGACCTGAAAAAAAGGCGGATGTAATCTCTCTAAAATCATAAGTGAAGCATAAAAATGGCTGCCCATTTGTGTATGTGCGTGCTGGACGCTCACTTACAGCACAGTACAAAATCAAATAAAATGATGGTGGATTGCCGGACCTGGTATTTCTATATGAGTCTGTAAATAAGTCGAATATCAAGAAATCGTCGTACCTTTCATGCTTCACTTCTCTTTAATGTAGATTGGGGTCCGTATTCTTTTCAAGTCCGGTGCCTATATACACAAAGTGAACTTAACATCGTTCTTAGCAGTTACTAATAGTTTTCCTTTTAAAATTCATACGATATAAATATTGTCCTCTATAAGTTATGAACGAATGAAAACTTATGAATATAGAATAGAACTTAGGAATATTGTAAATTGTAATTTGTAAATGTTTTTGTTATTTTCTAATCATGGAGGTGAATTTACCAATTCCAAAACGTGTTTGAAGTCTAATGAAGTATATTTGAAGTACTTTGTTTACCTTTCGATTATTTCTTTGATCCTGACTTCGAAATAGTGTTTAAAATCGACAAACGTTTTCTTGACAAGTTCAGGTTACTTTGGAGAGAGGCTTGTGGTTTTGAAATAATACGAATATAACTTTGCAAAGTTTGTCATCGCTCTTTCAGATTTTGTCAATGGGAGTGAAAACTTCGCCCCTGATTTTCTGGGTGACTGATTTAATGGTAAGGTATATATGCTTATGGACCGAATTTCCTATTTAACGGAGCTGGTTTGTTAAGAAATATATCAAAACTTAATGAGTAACTCCTGTATTTATTATGCAATAAAGAGTTTACATACATACTTACATACATGAGTAATATAAAGAGTTATTGCATATAATAGTAAAGGTTACGGTACTCTCTTTCTTTCAAATCGAGTTCTTCTTTGGAAATCATTCGGTCGTCGGCATCATTATGCCACCATCAAACTTTGCCGATAATCCTTGTCTAACTAGCAACTTCAAAGTGAAATAACTTCGATCGTAAATTTTCTTTTTACAAATTCTTTCATAATATAATGAAAGAGACATAATTCATGCATTGATGGTATCTGGAAAACTTTTCGCACCCGGCGACATATTTGAAAGTAACAAAGTGGTTTTGTAAATTATGAATTTGAATATTGAAAATGTTTTTTTTTATTCTTTTTGGCCAAGTATACGTATTATATTGGCAAAATAGTATACATTAACTGGATAGTTTAATTTACATGTAATTTTTTATATATTTTATTTGACTAGCCTGGCATTTGACCGCCATCTTACCTGGTGGTAAGTTACGATGCGGCCGAAGATGGCTGATTTACTTAACTATTTGCGCATGTATGAAAAGGGTTACCGTCTACCAAATTGGTGTGACGATAAACAGGGTAGCAAAATAAGGCAGGAATAATATCTTTGTTAGTATAAGTGGAAGGTGTTATGCGGAGTCACTAAGAAGTGGTGTATACTACTTATACAATTACACTGTGTTGTATTGACTATAAAATATGAGTAGTACGTGTCAAATTTTAATGTGAGTCAATGTTAAGCAATACCTATGTTAGTAGATAATTAAAAAAAAAATGCACAAACTTTGTACCTGTAGATGTGTTGACATTTTAAACTGTGTCTTGTTACTTTTTTAATTCTATACCTAAAAGGGACAAAGTCTCCCAAAATCCCAATATTAATTATATTATAATTAGTAACCCAGTAAGTTAATTATAAAAATCCCCTGCACAAACGTAATTATAAGTTGAGTAGTACATAGGTTAATTCAATTCAACTAAAGTGTGATTATGGAAAGGCTAGTGTGTAAATAAAACTAGTCTTTTAGATGTAATGTAAATACATATTGCGAATATTCGCAATGTGAACTAGCACTACGGTAAAAGTTAATTTTGCGAAATAAGGCCGAGGCCTCATAGTATAAAGACTGGTTTACATGGTCAAGGACAGTGGCCTGTGACAGTGACAGTGACAGGTGCAGCTAACTTATCTGACCCGGTGGCCAAAACTGGAACTATTGAAAAATTGTGGCACTTCATTTTGAAATGTATTGAAGTGACATATCAAGGCGAACAACAGCGACGCCCGTCACCGGGTCGCCCGGGTCATATAAGTTTGTGGCAGCTTGCAAGCCAAGTTGACCCGCTACTGTCAAATGGTGTAGTTTCTCACTTTACTTGTCAACTATGCGAAACCAGCCATAAGCGACTGCGACGCGATGGCAATTTTGTACTGTGGCAAATCGCCCTGCCATTGCCACACAAGTTTGTTTTCATGAAATCGCCGTCGCATCTCTCTTCTTGGCCTCGCCAGAATGTTTCCATTGGCAATGTTTCAGGTTCTATGGCTCTAGTCACAACAGGGTGGCAGCGGTTGGGAGCACAGCGGTCGGAAGTTTCATTTATTCAACAGTTCATTGTACACAAGAAATACATTGCAAATAACAGGCCAAGTAATAAATGGCACAACAGGCGCTACTTATTTCTAAAGAAATCTCTTCCAGCAGGCCTTTGGGAGTGTGATGTGATCATGAGACGCCGATATTTCATTGTCAAACACACCAATTCAACATTTATCACCTTTATGCGCTTATTACATTTGTCTTAATTCAGAAGCAAAAAGGGTGAGAGAATATCATAGTGGAATGTATTGCTTATAAAATTAGGTCCATTTTTGCATAAAGCTTTTTGAAAAGCGGAGTGACGCGTAATAAGTGATATAAAAATGGACCTTATTCTATGAGCAATATATTCCACGTTGATTTTTTTCACGCTTTTTGCTTTTGAATTTAGACGACTGAATTTAGCCAAATGGAATACGCGCATTGTGAAATACATAAACTTTTTTCCACTGAACTGCCATTTGACTATTTCTTTTTCTGATCGTAAATCGATTGTGGACTATAACGTTCAATCTCTTGGTAGATTTAAGAAGGTACAACCCACTGACCTGACAAAAATACGGACGGAAACTCTTTAAAATCTTGAGTGAAGATAAAAATGGCCACGCGTATGTGCGTGCTTTGACACTGTCACTGGCGTGACAGCGCGGTATAACATCAAACAAAATGGCGGCGGATTGTAAGACCTGGTGTATCTATGTGTCTGTGTAGGTCATGTACAACAAAATTAATTGTCTAGAAATTATCATACCTTGCATGCTTAACTTCTCTTTAGTGTAGAATGGTATTTTTAAGGTCCGTGGTAAAACCAATCAATTACGACTCTATTGCCAAGCTTTTGATAAAAGCTTTTGCAGTATACCCAACTCGCCTAATTCGTAATGCAGTCGCAATTAAGTCTCAATCGAATATCAATTGCATGGGAGTTAAATAAAATTAGAAGCCATGGGCCCATGGACGCTGCTCGCTACTGCTAGCCGCTGCCGACCGCTGCTACTTCTAATACAATAGATTTCTTTAGCTAGATACGTTGCCACCTGAAAATAATTTTTTGTGTGAAATTCAAGTGGGAAACCGCACAACCATGTACCTACATTTAATTGTAACAAATACATAAAGACGTGCACTTACAGGGAAAATGGGTAGGTTACATATTACATCGATGTAATCGATGTGTTCTATCGATGAATTATCCATTTTTTTGATAGACTTTTTTAGTGAAACTACTCATAAACTAAACATTCACACAGAGAAACGAATCGATTCAGACGTGACGTCGGGGACAGATAAAATATTTAATAATAACAATTTCTTATCGAATATTAAAGAACATTTCACAACATTTAAGGACAGACAAAAAAAAAACAAAATACAAAGGAACAATAAGAGGAAAAAACCTGCTATTTTAAAAATGAAAATGGGAATTCAGTTCCTTCAAATATATGTGCAGGTATTAAAATACTTAGATATATTGTTCTACTTGACGAAATTCGTCACATCATACACATTATTTATTCAACACGGGGCTCGAACCCAAAGCTAAAATTGCACAAAAGCCCTCCCGAATTGCTTTCCGGTAGACTTCCTAGAGTGATAACATCAAAATTCCATAGACAACATTGTAATCATATTGTGCATATGTAGATACAAACTTATCTGACCTGACGACGTCGCTGTTGTGAACCACAAAATGACATTTCAGAATGGCGACACTTAGTTCCACTTTTGGCCACAGGTAGATAAGTTTGTGGCACTGTAGGTTTGGTGTGAATTCCCCTTAGCGACACGTAAGGTTGTCAATATTGGCGTTGGAAATGTCGAGTTCCTATGTTGTGTACTTCCTTATGAATATTGGAGTAGACTGTGACGAGTGTATGCTTACAGTAAGAGCTTACTATGAGCACTGTACCTTTCAATAATATGATTATATTTATTAAAGTGAATATAGACTTTGAAAGCGATGCAGGTTTTCCTACGTCGTCGAGTACATGAAAAAATTCACCTAGTAGCCATAGGAGTAGGAGACGTTTGCCCGTGCACAACATGGCACAAAAAAATATTTTTTTTAGTGTCCCATACTTTAAATTTTTTTATCGATAGTACTTATTTATCCTCTTGTGTGGATTCTAGAAGTAAAAAAACAGTTCCGCCTCGCATCCTTTTAGCAGTTTTGCTTTTCAGCCATATTAACGTAACCAATCTTTAAAGTCGGATTTTTTTTTGCCAGGTTGTGCATTGGCAGAAAAACATTGTCTGGGTCTCCTAAACCTCTGCTGTCGCTTCAAAGTGGTTTTTCTTAAATTCGATATCGTAGTATAACCTACGGTGCCCTCATAGTGCGAAACATAAATAATTATTATAAAAGACAATTGAATTAAAATTGATTAAAAACTAATGCGTTTAATAGATTAATATAAAACTTAAACCTGGTTTAACATAGCAATGAAACTAAAGGCGCTTAAAAATTATAGTCGGATAAAATAAAAAATTAAAACGGGACTTACAAGATCTTAAAAAATATTTATCGTAAAACCATATACGTTGAACTTTTTTTCTACATCTATCTATTCGTAAAACAGAGTTAGCATGTATTCTAAATGGCAAAACCATGACGCCACAAGTTGCGTATGTTTGAGAGTGAGAGAAATAAACATCCGTACAGACATTCTCAAAAATATTTATATTTGTAAACTAGTAAGATAGATTAAAATCCTCTCTACCTCATAAAATGCCTTTTTCTTAATAGTTCACAAGAAAAGCTTAGTGGTTTAGAGTTACGACCCCATATAATATAAAAAATGTCTTACCCTTAGACACTAACTAAACTGTGAGATACAGTCACCTGCAGAAAAAGATAACTTCACGACAACTACGTCTTACCGGAAATTCTCACTACCCAAGGGGTTGAGAAAGATAACTTAATATTTTGCGGAAAATGACGGACACTGAAATTGCCATACATGGAATGCATGAATAAAATCCAATTAGAATTTTTCTTTGTACATATAAACATTAAGCTGCCTTTGTCATAAAACAACATCTGTAAAATTTAATTTAAAATAGATTATGGTTAGATGTCAGAAACACTTAAAATGAAATAAAAAGTAGTATCCGAAGTTTTTATCATCATCTTCATCATATCAGCCTCTTCTTGAGATCTCCATAAAGTCCGGTTCTGTGCCTTCCGCATAAAGCTGGTACCTGCGATCTTTATCAGGTCGTCGGTTCACTTTGTTTGCCTACCCACGCTGCGTCTTCCGTTTTATAGTTTTTATAAGGGTTTGAAAATACCCCTTTTCATTTTGTCGTCAGATTTGTCTGTGTAATTTTATGAAAAGTGTACTTCTTTATCAAAACGAAATAATACCTATGCACACTGGCGTAGTGTCATAATACTTAGCGTAACGTTGTCTGGTTATATCTACAAAGTTTATTTGTAATCGGATTTGACACTCCCAAGACAAAAATGTGGCTAAATAAAATTTGGAAAATTACAGACTCTGTCATTTTCTCCTTACAAAATGGCATTTTCATTGGTAAAGACCTATTATTAATCTCTCTACATAATTATTCGAGGCGCATGCAAACAGGACGGAACGTAAACTAAAGGATTTATCACTATTTTTAACCCCCGACCAAAGAAGAGCGGTGTTATAACTTTGACGTTTGTATCTGTGTATCTGGTTGTGGCATCGTAGCTCCCAAAAGGCTTTCTATTTCAAAGTCAGTTTAATCTAGATGGTTCTTAGATTTGTTAAATTAAAATCGGTTTTGTAGTTTAGAAATTATTTGAGTTTAAGTCAACTATCCGACTTTATCTTTCGGTTAGGTTATTAGGATCAATGGCTAGGCTTCTTTACAAAAATTAAAATAGAACATTTTCCTCCGTTCTCATTTTTATGAAAAGATCTGCCCAATATTGATAAACTCTTTTAATTCACAATCAAATCTCCAAAATGTTCCCTGAATCGCTATGGTTTCGAAGAATTCATTGGAGAAGGAAAATTGTTGACAAAAAGAAATTGCCAGTACGCACCCTTGATCTATCGGTGGGACCATCTGGGAACGGCACGATCTGGCAATGGTTCGATATGACTATTTGGGAATGCGTGACGGGTTCGAGTATGGAATCACTTGCAGTTCAACGATCAAAAGAAAGTGGGTCATGATTCCTTTCCGCGACTTAGGTACTCGCGAACGTGTGTGCACTTCGGACATAGTAAAAAAATAAAAGTACTATAGATACCTTGTTCAAAGTTACCCTACTTTTCTTTTTTTTACTATTCGGATCTGTTCGATGTCATATAAAATGCAAATTGTGGACTTGAAAACTGTAGGTATGGATCAAATACTAAATTGGAAAAGAAAAAAATAGTACCAAAATATAAGAAGCCATCAGTTAATAGAAATTAAGATATGTTCGCACAGGTACGTTTATAGGGGCTCCTAAACGGGCAAATTTTTACTGCCTCGGTAGAAACAACACAAAACCTTGTTCTTGAACCTTGTATGTATTATGAATGAAAGATACTTTACATATAAGTTGTTAATAATTTAATATTATAATTTTTAGGGTGCGTCCAAATCAGTTAAAACATGTCTTTTAAGTTGTTTCGTACGATGATAATTTGGCCGCACCTAAGTCAAAATCTTTGACCGTATCTGTTTCATATCTGTTTCAATATTATACTACTAATTCAACAGCTGGTGACGATTTCCATCGCTACCACAACCACTGTGTTCCCTGTAGTCCTACTTGGTATGTATCAATGTATTGCATCAGTGGAATGTATTAGTTAGACCAAGGATTGCATATTATTGTCATTAAATACCAAAATTGTATATAATGTGCGAGTTTAAAATTGAAATCGCAAAGAAAAGTCTTAAAGTAGGCACAAAATCCATATTTTATTTCATATATCCAGTTAAAAAAACTGAAAAGTCGGAGAAACGCAATTCATAATAACAGTTGAAAAAAAATTGTTTACAATGCAAGAAAGCAACCAATTTCCCTTCGACATTGATTGACATATTATTTTCATTTCCACAAATTCTGTCAAAAAACGTAAGCTTTATTTATTTGCTGATATTACGAGTTCAAGGAAAATAAATTACGAACTTCTTTAACGACTTTGCGACAGTAAAAGCTAGGGCGACTTTTGAATTCAGCAACTATTGTATCGTCTTCGGAATATTATATCTTACTTATATGTCGTTAAGGTTTAATTTCGTAAAACAAATGACAAATATTTATGCGATTCTTCGGTCTAATTAATACCTACCTACTAAGTTACGACAAAGATTTTTGTATAGATTCTTAGCAACACTTTGTAATGTTACAAACTTTTCGATAAACCTTGTAGATTCCTGTGACATCAAATTATTCATCAGCACTTACCATCATCACCATGAACAGCCCATAACAGTCCACTATTGGCTTTGAACCTCCTCCACACCAGTGCAGGGTTTTGCCGTAACCTCCTAACACGTAAACGTAATCGCATAGCGGGCGAGTTGGAAATGTTAGCGAATAAAATACACAGCGGAAATAACTACTAGCCATTTTCTGGTATACGGAGGTCCTACTAAGTTAGCCTTTAAGATGTTGGTCGCCTTGTTCGCCAACGTAAAGTACGTTTCAATAGAAGACAAAACAATTGAGCACGACAACAAAGAAGGCATAAAAAAGAATTGACGTGCCGCCAATAGCGAAAATATTCTTAAGAAAAGACAACTGACGCTATTGTTGCGCTAATTTGTTTTTTTTTTCTCTCATTAATGAAGCCAACCCCGACAAGGGGGTGGTGCTAATTCTACTCTGCCGGATACCATAGAGCCGCCGGGTAGCAGGGGCGCTTTTTTTGGACCGCTCGCCTGAAATCGAACGGGTTTCAATATTTATTTTCTGCAAAAAATACCAATATTTTTAATATTCATTGGCAACACCGAAAGCGTGCGGGTCAGAAATAAAATATATTTTTGAACCCTATTTTTTAACTCTTCAATTTTGAATTGCGGCATAACAAAATTTAATATTTTGATGCATGATTCTGATTTTCTCTATTATTAAACCGTTCACTTACCGTGTTACAAATGTTATTAAACAATCGAGTTTTTATGTCTAAAATCGAAATTGAATTGTTGAAAAATAGAGCCCCAGAGCGGTTTTTGCGCGTATTTTCAACACTACGATTTCCAACCTGCCAGGCAAGCGTGGAGATTACGAAAAATCCCTCCACTGATATGGAGGAGACTCAAGTCCAACAATGGACTGTTACCTGCCGTGGATAACATTGGACTGTACACATTGCAAGAATCTATTAAGTTACCTAAGATTCAAAGATTCAAAAGATTCAAAATATTTATTTGTAAAAGATAGGTATTACAGATTCCTTTGCCCGCATGCTACAAGGCGTACAAATCTTTAAATTTAAGAGTAGATGGTATTTCATATTTATTCAGTGTTGGGCTACGGTGGTGAAATAAAATACCTACTAATAGGTAAGTTATTATTTCTTTTATTATTAAGTATGTATCTATTATTAGGATTGTTAACCTTATACTTGTTTTAGAAACATAAATAGCACCTGTACCTGAATGTAATTCCTGACTTGTGAACGGAAGTGACTGAAATATAAATATCTTATTTAAAAATGTGAATCTGTAATTTATTTGCAACTAGCAGACCCCGCGTGCATTCGTTCGCGTACACCTATTTTACCTCTACCTACCCTTTTTTCTTGCTTAAAAACTCCTTCCTCTTGAATCACTCTATCTATTGTTGAAAACCGCATTAAAATCTGCTGCGTAGTTTTAACGACGACAGACGACGGGAAGCGACTTTGTCTTGTACTATGTATAGATGTAACTAACTTACTTACTACTTACTTATACTTCCTAGGTTGATGTAACATGCAGGTATTTTTTTTAAATAGCTCTGGAGACATAAAAAAATATACTTGTAACCTGCTAGTTGGACCAAACTCATCATCATTTTTATTTTTTCTTAAAAAAGAACAACAATCCTGTGGGCGTAAAATAAATATTGACTGTTTCCTGACGGCTAAGGTCCTCGGGGAAATTTATTTTCAGCAATAGCGTTTGGGTGGTAAACTAATTATAGCGAAAAACAGTCTCTTATTGTTCTTGTAATTATTTTTACAAGTTGTTAATGGGCGGAAATGTGATCGGGTGGCCACCACGTATCAGTAAGTGTGGAGTAGAGTAGGATATATATCCTGTCCAAGCATATAGATGCAGAAGACAAACCTAAACAATATAGAATGTAGATATTATGGTCGTCGTTAATGTCCCAGTTGTGCTCTCGCGCACGAGGGCCCGGGCTCCGCTGTGACCATGATATAGGGTTTGGCAGATCCGGTAATTACAGTGAAGCGACTGCCACCTGACCTCCGTAACTCTGCTACTAGGGGAACTTGACCAGATTGAATTATGGTTACACATTCAGTCGCCTGAATCTGTAGGATTCATCATGATGTTTTCCCTCACCGCAAGAGCATCGGTTAGTATTCAACTAATGTACATCACTCAGAAAAGAGTCATTGGCACATGGCGGTAGTGGAATTCGAATCTGGTACCTCTCGCTTACGAGTCGGATACCTTAACCACTAGGCCATCGACGCTGCCGAGCATGGCGGTCGGTGTTCTGCAGATGATATTCCAGTTGTGGTGATGACGTCAGGGATATCATCTAATCTCAACAGTCCATTAACAACAACACAACAGCTGGGTTAGGCAGTTCTCGTAGTATAGTGCTACAAACCTAACTGACCCGGTAGCCAAAACTGGAATTCGCCATTGTTAATTCATGCCAATTCTAACAACCGTGTTAATGTTCAACTAATTTACATAACTCAGAAAAAGTCATGTACATAGTGGCTTCGAACCCAGTACCTCTCGCTTGAGAGTCCAAGCCTCTAGTTATTACGTTACCGACGTTATCTGCTTACCTATAAACATAGAAAAAAACTGCGTACAATATGAATTAGCGAAATTAGTTCAGTAGTATCGGAGACTAGCTCTTTAGAGCAAACAAAAACAATTCAGCTTTAAATATTAGTAGTATAGATACGCTAATAATTATCATAAAATAAAATCTGTAGCTCACAGACAATTTGGACTGTAGCTTACACAAATATTTACCTACTAAGTCCTGTAGTCAAGTCCTTTACATAGCTAAAGCTGGTCGAACTTTAAATAGGACCTGGAAGTGTAAACAATAATCTATTGACTGTAGGAAAGCCAGCGCTTCAGATAGTCAAGAGTTATTGTTTTTCAATCGCTGACTCACCACTTCATAGCATTGAAACCGTTGCAGACGAGCATTTGTGTAATTATTTGTATTAGAAAAGATATAACATTAACACAGAAGTCGCTTAGGTAAGGATAGTGTTGAGACAATGCATGGATTAGCTCCGCAAACTCGAAGCATTGTCGTCCTATAGACATTACTTTCAAAGTTCATGAATTTAGGGTTCCGTTCAATTGAAAATTGATTAACGACATAGCGGTTAAACGGTTAATTTAACCTTTCGACTGCAACATCTATATTAGGTCTTAGACTCGAAAACCCAGATGCCGTTCAGAGAAACTGTGGTATACTTGATCCACAGTTTCGGACCACGTACAAACTCTGATAGTACCTACAAAATTACAAGCATGTTATTCATCTTAGTCCTCACACTGACAACGCACCTGCGATTCCGCATTTTCGTTCCTTACATCCTAAATACCTATCTACTCGTTTGTCAAAAAAACTGAGGTTGTACTATAAACGCATCGTTCTAACCGCCCGTCTGCCGAGTATTATGACGAGTCGCCCTCATCAATCATAGGGCGGGATCCGGTGTTGCTTTCAACCGAGCATCGAGTGTCTGGTCCGGAACCAATCGAGCCTAGTGCACTGGGACCCTTATTTAGGCTGTTTTTTACGGTGGTGTGAGTGTGCTGTGATTTTTTTTTCAGGAGTGTAATGTTCGTTGTGGCCGTGTGGTGTCCGGCAGAGTAGAACTGGCGAATAGCACCAACCCTTTACACTCGATGGTGTCGTAAAAGGCGACTAATGTTTGTAATGTTTTCGAGGCAAAGATCAATCTAGAGTCCCCGTAGACAGGAAAATGGGCCTTATTAGGACTCCTGTTTAAACAACTGTTCAGCACGTTGACACTTTTATTTTCAAGTTTTATACATATAATTAGTATATTCTTGGGTTTGGCCCTTCAGGCTCTGATTGCTCATCATCTTTGCCTGGAAAATTAGTTAATACTGTAAATTCTGACTACGTTGTAACTACGTTCTACAAATGTTTTGATTCGAATCGAACTTCGATTAGAGTATTTTCTTTTGGCGAAATGATCTCTCGTTTCCTAAATATCCAATTGGTAATAGTAGTGATGGTGTTTGAACAAATACAAGGGTATTGGGATGTGTCTGGATTCTTACCGCTGTAACTTCTTGTTTTCCTTTTATTAAAAATCCAGACAAACCCCCATGCCACGGGGGTCATTGTTCCATCACATTAGGGTGTTTATTTTTGCTTGCATGCTTTTTGTTATATTATTCTTTGTAGGTCATAAGTTGTCATGCGGACCACAGACATAACTTCTGTATATACATTTTTTTCTCTATGATGCGGACACATTTTATGGTCGGCGGAGATTTTAATCTTTTTTGTGCTCCTCTTATTCTAGATAATAGCTGGATCCAATTCTTCATCATGTCTTCATGGATTATGTCCTTGGCTGACAAACACGAGGTCGTCCGAAAATTAATATCGACCCCTTCGGGAACTGGCTTGTTGGCTATGAGTACTGGCCATCAAGACTATATCTTCTTTTGTGCCAAATCGTTCTTGAACGTGTTTAAGTAAAGACCCGAGCCTGCGATAGAAAGTGTAGCTGATAAGTGGGCAGAGTTCTCCCAGCCTTCGAACTAGAAGGTGGATCAGTATCATAGCTAGAAGAAGCTTTTTTCATAAAGTAAATGAAATACAAGTGACCGGTCAAAATATGCAAGTGGCTGCAATAAATCATTATCTTTGAAATTCTCTAACTAATCAGTCTGTCGGGTCAATCTGCAATCTGTACTTTTACCGCCAGCAGTGAACTCAGTGATCCAGCCTGGACATAGGTTATGTGGAGTAGACTTTCGTAGGAACTTTCTTGCCTAACCTTTTAAATTCCTTTTATAAATTTCTTGTTGTTGTAATTTGTAGTTTCTGGGCTGATCGAATATAAACCCATTACCCTGAATATTTGTTTCCTTATTAACAGTGTTACGTTACAACACACACCTTAAAATAAAACTCAAACACCAGATTCCTGTGGGAAAGACGTAAAGCCACGCTTACTGGCCGCCGGGATCTTTATCCGAAAAGCGGCGTCAGGTAAGCACTTCTATTACCAAATTGCTGAGGTATATCTCGGTTAATATCGGAAGAGCTCTGAAAGACGACATTTTAAATTTTTACATGTTATGTAATATAAATTTGCTAACAAGAATAATGTATACACTATCCATTGTATCTCAGCAGAATGATATGATGACTCCAAAAGCAAACACCTGAGTAGGTTATGAAAACGTAGCAAACAACCTATTTTTTAGAATTGTCCCCGATTTTTCTGAGATTTTTCGAATTTTCTGATATTTCATCATCAGATCCTGGCCACAATTAATGGCAATTTACGAAAATATCGAGGAAAAAAGAACATTCAGTCTTCCTCCTTTTTTTTAAGTCTATTAAAAACGAAACGTAGTAGTTTCATCTGCGCAACATTTAGCATAACAGATTCAGTCATTGTGACAGATTACATATTAATATCTTATTGATGAAAAAAGTTGTTTACGTGGAATGGAAAACGTCGAAACCGTCAGAGCTCTTCCTACAGTAATAGTCTAATCTGCGTCCGTTAAAGCGGCCTATAAAATGGGAGTTAAATTGTCGTACGGCACTTATTGGGCGTTTAGGCAGCGATTCAGTAATTACCGGGCGCGTTTTACGGGTGTTCGGTGGTAATGTTGCCGTTCGGACGGACGGTTTTACTCGTTTATGTGTGTATATGGTTTGTGTATGTGAGAATAGGGATTATGTATGTGTGACCGTATCCCGGTGCGACTGTTACGGGTTTTAAGCACACTTGTTGGGAGATTCAATCTCGGTGGGGTTTGTGTACGGTATTTTCCGTGTGGTGTCCTAATGGGTTGTGGGTCGGATTCGTAATTAAGAGGTATCGAGTTCGATTTCCAGTGGCGCCATGTACCATGTACCAAGTACCGATAACTTTTTCTGAGTTATGTATGTACATTAGTTGAACACTAACCGATGCTCTTACGGCGAAGGAAAACATCGTTAGGAAACCTGCACATTCAAGCGACTGAAAAACAATAACTCACACAGGCTAATTACCTGATCTGCCAAACCCTGGACAACGGCGACTGACTGTGTAACCATGATCCAATATGGCCTGCAGCCATATCTATAATGGCTCGGAAATCGGAATCGGATACGGAATCTTCAAATTTATCGATCGTCTCGGAAAACAGTATTCACAAGCATCGGTACTGAATCCGAAAGACTTAGACAATTCAAATCGAGAGATGCTGCTGAATTTTTGAAAAACTGCACAATTGCTAGTTCGCTCTCGGAAAGTTTCGAATCCTGTCGAATGACTTATGACATTTTCTTGGAAAAAAGCAAATTAAAATGCTGTTTGTACTGGCGATACAATATCGCATCAGGTTAAGGGCAAAGCAAAGAGCCGATCATTCTATTAAATCGGAAAATAAGAGATACGTCGAACCCATTTAACATGCTTTATTTTAATATAGATATTTTATCACGTCTCTGCGATGACTGCGATCCGTATTGTCGAAGATTCATTTAAAGCCTTATTATCCTAGAACCTAATATGCCAGTGCAATTGCAGTGGAATTGAAAGTAAGTACCGAAGTATGACAAAAATAGAGCTATATATTAAAATACTTTATATATTATAATTACCGAAAAATGGTTATTTGAAAATCTCGGTATAATTTTCAGTTCTGTTAAATGTCGTACATAAATAGCGAAGGAATAATATCGAAGAAAACGGCAAGGACTGACAACTGACACTGACTGACATCAACTTTCTGAAAAACTTTTGTTTGTTTGTTGTTTGAAAATTTAATGTGTGTTTATAACGGCAGCCAGAATTTAACTTGTATATATTAATATCATCTTAGCGTTAATGTCCTGGATGTGCTCTCGCACGCGATGGCCCGGGGTGCGCCTTGACCATGATCCAGAATTTGGCAGGTCAGGTTATTAATGTGGAGCGACTGCTATCTGACCTCCGTGACCCTGCTACCCAGGGGAACCTGACTAGATTGGATTATGGCTACATATTCAGTCGCCTGAATTTACAGGTTTCATCATGATGTTTCCCCTAACCGTAAGAGCATCGGTTAGTATTCAACTAATGTACATCACTCAGAAAAGTCGTTGGTACATGGCCGCGGTGGGATTTAAGCCCGGTATCTCTCGCACTTTTAATGTTTTAATTTATTATTCACCAAATATTATATAAAAATTTGTATTAGCCAGAAATACAAGTTCTCAGTAGTATTTTTCACAAATTCATGACATCAATCAACCCGAAGCCGAAGCCGAAGGGTAAAAGCTCAAAGAAATTTTGTTTAAGATTGGCTGCAAGTTACAATTTATAATATAAATTATTTGAAAACTTTAATATTGAACTTTTATTGGCTTCTATGACTGTATAATATAGAAAGGTAATTTAAATCATCTGTAGACGTTAATCTAGAGATGATGATAAAAAATACCTTCTAATTTACTTGACAAAAATAATAAAACCCACCTTCGGCTTTCGACGTTTCGGGCCGAAGCCTAAGGTTTCGCCGAAGGTGTTTTGTTTAGGCCGAAATATTCATCCAGTCTCGCGGTCCCCAGCGGAAGTCAACCTCGCATCGCCAACAGCATTATATAGACAGAGGCATAATATTTATTTGGCAATTTCTACAATATAAATTATCAAAATATTTCTTACTAACATAAATTAGGTAAAAGATTGTAGTTTCATGCCAAACTAGAGCTCACTCTACAATTAGAACATTAGGAGGTATACTAGGAACCTAAGACACACCTGAAGTCCGATTACCTTAAAACTCAAAATATGAAACGGTCACCCATCCAGCATCGGCGTGCGTTGCTTAACTTTTGTTATTACACGCACGCACGTTATCGGGGATGGGAGTGTAAATATACCGAGTTGTCGCTGGCGTGTCGCTAGCGTATGTGCACGAGGCTTTATGTCGAGTGCGCAGATGTGTCGACAATGTATGTTAGAGTGGATGTTCACGATTGAGTTTCTAAGTAATAAAATATTAAGCTGCAATTCCGATTCGAGGCGTGACGTTGTATATGTATCAATGAATAAATGTTATTCCAATTTCGAAAATCGAAATTACGTTGTTTAGAGTAACACCTGGCATTTCAAATTGTACCCTCTAAAAGGTACCTATTTTATATGACTTTTATTTATTCAAGCTAACAACATATTGTCTGATGTAAGGTGTGTATCTTCTACCTAGATTTAAAGTCAATAATGTGTTAAACTACAATGGGTACTATGCGTAACTTTTCTTTCCAACCTAGCCTTGCATTATAACATGATTATCAAACTTCGCTTTAATTTCAATATTGAGCAGATTAGTAGGAAGCCAAATTGAAACCCTAGCTCAGGTGAGCGAGCTGAATAAGGTTAGTACAAAGTCAAACACAATTGTTGACGCTAAGTAAGCTAAAACCAAGCAAGTTGCAGCCGAGTAACTTGGCTACGATCCAAACTTACACTTAAGTTACGCACGGCACAAAGTTGCAAGTAATGTGTTTATTTACTTTGAGCAATACTCAGCGGCGACGGGAAGCATTTGGAACGAACCTCGCCACGGAAAGGGTTGTTTTACTAGATTTTCTGGGTGATTTTTCATGAACGAGAAAAGTGCATTGGATGAAAATTTTGGTGGCAGTTTCGGTTGTCACGGCTTCGAGTTGTTGTCTTATGCTGTCCTCACATTTTGGCGGAAATAAATCGAGTACGTTGTATTTCAATGTAGCTGAGATCTGTTTAGAGAATGTTCTGTAGGTTATACTACGTCGGTGGCCGTGTGGTGTCCGGCAGAGTGGAATAGCATCAACCCCTTACATTCATGGGTGTCGTACAAGGTGACTAATGTTTTCGTGGCAAAAGATCAAGAGTCTCCGTAGTCTGGGAAATGGGCAGCAGCATTTTCCATTATTATATTTAAACACTGCGATCTCCAACCCGCCTGCCAATCGTGGAGATTATGGCAATAACCTCCTCTTTCATGGGGGAGGCCCTAAGCCCTGCAGTGGACGGTTACGGGCTGTGATGATGATGATGAAATCGAGTACGTTGTATTTTAATGTAGCTGAGATCTGTTTAGAGGATGTTTTAGACTGCGTGGGCGCAGTAGGTTGTACTGCGTCAACGAGTACAAGAAAAACTCGACTCCCTAGCGAAAGAAGACGTTTAGGAGACCCACTAAATGTTAGCCTGCCCGTGTACAACCTGACACAATCAGCTTTTTTTAAACCAAATTTCGGCTTTCCAAAAAATTAAAACAAAAAATATTTTAGTATAAACGTATAACGTCCTGCACGATCCCCGATCTCCTGCTTATCTCCGAGAGCAATTTCGCTATCTAGGAGACGACCATGACCGTGCGCTGCGGTCTGCTTCGGACAACATTCTGTCGGCCCCGTTCACGCGTTCCGGGTACTACTACGACTCGTTTACGATAAGGACAACTCGATTGTGGAATGATCTGCCAAGGGAAGTCCGACAGTCTGAGACATTGCCTAGTTTTAAGTCAAAACTTCGTAAATCCCTTTTAGCGAAAGATTTGTGAAACTTTATTTTAGTATACCTGCATATGTACGATTATTTCATGTTTTTGGCTGTTTGTTGGTGTTTAGATAAATGCACAACGCATTCTCTTGTATCCTTTAGCTCAACACTACCTGCTTTAATATTCCTGTCTCAATTTCTGTAAAGGTTGCCTGGAAGAGATCGCTTGTAGCGGTAAGGCCGCCTTTGCTCATATGTGTTCCTGTTACTGTAACTAATTGATACTGTTATGTTTTGTGAGCAATAAAGTGTTTATCTATCTATCTATCTATTTTATTTTCGTACCACATTGTGCACTGTGTGGCAGATCAATGTTGACCTCTACTATTTCTACAAAGTGGAATTTTTCTTGTACGCTATGACGTAGGATTACCTCCTGCGCCCTCACAGTCTACTCCTAGCCATACATACGCACAAGATACACTATACCAATGTATAAATGAATGAATGAAAGAAATTTATTGATTAACAAGGACACCACATTACAACTATCACACAATTTAAATAAACAATAATCATACAAATAAAAAACATATATAACAAATTACAAAATTAATAAATCGATTCGGAATTGCTGTGCTGTGGCACATCCTGTCATCAAAAATACCTCACTCAGCATGAGCCACGGCCGAAGCCGCGGCGCTGATCTTCCGCGAGATCCGCTAGTGGTGATTTCAACGCGAAACTGGGCAAACGAAGCGGAGAGTTGAGAGTGGTTCAATGGAAGTTGGAAATAGGAACGCCCGAGGGCAGATGCTAGCCGGCGTCATGGAGATGGAGGGACTCAATTACGAACATCTTTGACTCTATATGATGAACTTGTTTGACTCTAAGGCATATAATATCGTCGCGCATTAGCGTCGGCAATGCAAGAGTGTCGGTGGCAGAGCGGTTAAAGTATCCGATTCGTTAGCGAGAGGTACCGCGTTCGAATCCCGCTGCAGCCATATACCTTTTCTGAGTTATGTATATTAGTTGAACACTGCACATTCAGCGGCCTGAATGTGTAACCATTGTCCAATCTGGACAGGTTCCCCTGGTAGCAGGGTCATGGAGGTCAGATGGCAGTAGCTCCACTGTAAAAACCTGATCTGCCAAATCCTGGATCATGGTCAAGGCGAACTCCGGGCCCTCGTGCGCGAGAGCACAACCGGGACATAAACGCAAAGATGATTATTATCTAATGCACACGGCAACGCGCGCCACCGACGCTTGATTTAACTAGCGTCAAAAAAATTAAACGGAGCTGTCGGTAGTCCTGATGGCGCCACAAAAAATGAGATTGGTTTTATCTTATCTACGAAACGGTATAATATAATCAATGATCAATTCAGTAAACATCTATAGTGACCGCAAGATGTAAAGTTTGAAATCGATGAAGTCTACGCTCCGGTCTGTACCCATCCAAATCGAAAAACCCGTAATCGAATTACAAAACCGCTTCGAATACTTAATAGAATGCGTCAACATGGACGACTTCATCTAAAGGCCTGTAAAACTGTCTGAACTCTAACCGAAACAAAACGAGTCTGCACCTTTTTAATACGAGGACAACGCATTCGTGATACCCTTGGTTTTGCGATTATATATGCTGCAGCGATCACTTCCCATCAGGTGACAGTTAGAGGGGGCAACAGTTACCTTTCCTTTAGTAGGTATGGTTTTCCTATTGGTATGTTAGTTTCTTTTTATGTGACATTCAGGATTAATGCCCTCAATTATTCTCTAAAATACACTTTATACGGTTATAAAAAATAAATGGCGTTTTTGAAATTTACTCGACGAAGAATATTTTATACGGTTATGTCATGCTTTTCGATCAAGCCCAGTCAGAAAAGGTTTTAGTCCCCGAAGACCACATACAGGTTGTTGATAAATTGCAGCGTGAAGGCCGTCATATGCCGAAACTGTTAACCTCTAGATTGGAAGATGTTTTCAACCTTTTCGACTGGAACGGACTCGTCATAAAATATATAACGGGACCTAGGAGATTTAAAAAAAATGCTCGATAATTGTTTAGTGCTGTTAAACATGTAAGTCTTAAATTGAACATGGACAAGAAGAACATTATCGCACGTCCACGTAGTAATCCGCGAGCGTTAACTGCTAACGCAAATTGGCCCCAGAATTATCATATCAGTAAATTTCTCGAGGGCCACCCACGTACCAAAAGACACCGCGCGGTCCCTGCAAAGTTGCCGATGACCTGGTAAAGGTAGCAGATAGCAGCTGGATGTGGACAGTCACAGGACTGGCCTCTGGGGAAGTCCTGCTGATACGATGATTACGGTGATGAGAGATCTGTTTCGTAGCAAAAGCTAAGAGCTACATCGCAGCGTAGCATTGAGCTACAGACCTATTGGTCTGATATCTCTTAGCGGTAGTTACACGCTAATCTCCGGAACTATTGGATGGAATTAAATAAAAGTTTTTTGTTGTATAGCTATTAAGCCTGAGCAACATATTAGGTATTATTGATTTTGGAAACTGGAACATCCACAGGTCTCCGTACTACTAACATTCATACATTAGGGAGGTCATTACAAATCTTCGCTTCGGAAGAAGATAAACTCCCCTAAAACGATTTCCTCGCGGACGAAGTCGCGGGCAAAGGCTAGTAATAAGTATATTGCTATTTACACCACGTTCCAAGATAAGTGCCTACAAACCCGGCGACTTTATGGGCCATACGCAAACTTTTGTCGTAACCTCTTTATATCCACTCATTGGTAGTTTAGTTTATGTAAATGTAAGTTAGAATGTAGATTAAGGAGAGTCCTGATGCAATTACCTAGCCAACAATGTATTTCTAATCTGCATTTCTTACTTAATTTTAATACAGTGGACATTTTGGCACTGTGGGGTGTGAACCAAGTGAGCTTACATTATTATTGTTGTTTGTTGTTGATATGTAATTGGAAAACTAATAATACAGATTTTCACAACGACAGATTCCGAGGTAGCGGAGCCTTAGCCCGTGTTGCTCTAAGGCTTGATGTCCACTTGCGCAGTGCCACGTCACGGTGACAACCAAAGAAATGGTGATGTTATTCTGGTTTTTCAAATTAGTTATCGTTCGCACGATTTTAAGTTAGGCGACCTTTGCACGAGAGCTTTTTTGACCCTTTTACGCGCGTTATATTGTACGACTCGCATAATTATTGACCATATGTCTTCTCGACTGTGTGTTCACACGCAGGCGTAAAAAGTGAATGGAGATTTTTTTAATCTGTCGACTCAAATGCAACCAAAAGAAATGTACGAAAAGGATATAATTCAGTTTGGATTAAAATACTGAAAGTGCCGGCCCGAAAAATATTATGCAATTTTCAGATACAGCCTGTACGCCCACCACCACTATGTACCACTGGGCGTAGGTACAGTAGGTACTAAGTATCGCTATTCTAAAAGCCTCATAACAATCGAATCGGACGTGCAGATTTGACGTCATAGTAAACAATGTTAATAACTGTTTTCTCTTTTGGAAACTAATAATTTTGTTCTGGCCTACACTTAGATTTTTGACCAAAAAATGTATGAAACGCGAATGTTGCTTTTTTTAACTAATAAGTAAAACATCATAAATATGTAAAGAAATTGGACCACCTCGATTGGTCTTTCCCGAATACTATGATAACTGATACTTTTTACCCGACTACGAGGAAGCCAATCAAGGGTAATGAAGTTAACAGTCTATGTATGTATAAAGAAGCCACAGCGATTTGTCAGGATAGCAAGTGGAACAATGTGGTCTCTGCCTACCCCTACAGGAGAAAGGCGTGACCGAATGAATGTGTGTCATTCAAAGAATTTTTAAAACAATGTTGATCTCGACAAGCACTATCGTTTCTCTCTTGAAAGTAGTGTTGTAGGACTGATAGTTTTAGAGTCATTACCATTTTAAGTTTGACAGCTGTCATCCGAAATGTAGATCTTGACGAGTACTATCATTTATCTTTAAGAACTAGTGTTCTAGGAGCGATAATTTCAGAGTTATTACAGCTTTAAGTTTGACAGCTGTCATCGGAAATGTAGATCTCGACGAGCACTATAATTTCTCTTTAGGAACTAGGGTTCTAGGACCAATAGTTTCAGAGTTATTACAGTTTTAGGTTTGAAAGCTGTTAATCGAAATGTAGATCTCGACGAACACTATCATTTCTCTTCAGAAACTAATGTTCTAGGAGCGATCGCTTCAGAGTTACCACAGTATTAAAATTGACAGCTGTCATCCGAAATGTAGATTTTGATGAGCACTATCATTTCTCTTCAGGAACTAATGTTCTAGAAGCGATGGTTCAAAAGTTTGACAGCTGTCATTTGAAACGTAGATCTCGACTAGCACTATAATTTCTCTTTAGAAACTAGTGTTCCAGAACCAAACACGCCATATGTATAATTCGGGATGATAAAAGGACCACGAAAACGAAACGAGTACGATATTGGTACGGAATCAGAAAAAGTGGAGGGGCTTACACATTTTTTTACTAAGTCGACTTCCTATTTCATTCACACGCGTTATATCTGTACTTAAAAAAGGTAGACAGATATATGTCAGTGAACTATGTCACATAAGGAGCAAAGATTCGAACTATTGGTAAAAATAAACAGTCAAATTTGACGTCTCATGTTGACATCTACGGACATCGCGCCGCACGCTGCACGATGGGGGCAAATTTAAAAAAATGTAGAAAAAGTTCATACATCAGAGCTAACATTTCGGGCTTGAATTGCGGGGTTTGTCCCTATCTTGCAGTGCGCCGCGCGTCGCACCTATTCAATGTGAATCGGCACTAAGATTGGAAACAAGGTCTAATAATAATTATCGTTTATTTACTTTTATATGGCTTCAACCGCTCTTCTTCTGATCCTTTTTTGTTTTTCCCTCCTAGGTTCTAAGCTAATACCTAAGTGAACGTCAATAACTTTATGCTATGATAATATCCTTATATTGGCATGCTTCTGTCCATTGCTGGACATATTCTTCCGCCAATGAGTTTTATTATACCCAGTTCTCGGTCTAACGCATCCAGACTTTCACAGCCTATACCAGAAAATTATTTTCACAGGCTGGTTGCATAGTTTACTACGTTTGCCGAGACATGATGTCCATTTTACATTTTGGTAAAATGAGCCGGAATGAAAAAATCGTATGTTTTAAAATCGAATGATTGATATTTATGAAATTGATAACAAACTTATGATTCTACATACAACTTTGAGAAAATATCTATGGATAAAACAATGACGCGGATTTCATTTCTTTTAATCTTTTAATAATTAGATAATCGAAATGTGTTACTGTTAAACAGATTGTTGTAAATAAAGCCAAATTTTTTGAGAAGCACTAAAAATTATAGAAAAATCCAGTAAGCACGGTCTATCTACATTTGTACTATAGTTATTTGTTGAGTATAATTTATGTATGAGGTTTAGCTATATTCGATTTTACAGCCAGGCACTCTCGATATACCACCAACGGTAATTGGAGCCTCTGGTCGGCTCATGCCAGATCAACCTGCCGTAAGAGTATCTGCATTTCTTGTAAATAATTTATGACCCTCCCAAATTATTCCAGCATCCATTACACTCGTCTTTGGCTCTTAAACAATGATAAATCACCCTAATGGGAAATAAATAATTCGTGGAAGGTTATTCAATTATAAATGTGTCGTCCGTGTTTAAATATGAGGAGATATGTAATTAATTAGTAGACCTTAGTCAATTAGAATATTAAATAATTTACTCTAGGGCTTCTGTTGACCTCCCAAAGAATGTCGCAAAAGGAATGTTCTACAAGGAACAGTTTTTGGTGACGATGCGAAAGTTTCGTTCGAAAACCTTAGTAGAGTTTATTTAACCCCCGACGCAAAAGTGTTATAAGTATTGTAGTTTTAAGTCATAAGACGGAACTCTTGGTATAAAAATCAATCGACCAGTTTGAGCGACTTCACTATGCATTTATGCTGTAGTATTTTCATTATGCGCAAATAATTTGACTCATTTCTTGAATTATTTTTATTAGCCAGGCAAATGACCGGCATCTCGGCCGAAGATGGAGCATGCCAATGCAATGCAATAATACCAATTTAATTATTTGTTTTTTTTTTACAGGATCGTAGCTTGTGGCACTCGTTAGTCTACCCCTGTGGGATACGGGCGTGAGAATGTATGTATGATGTATGTGGGTCTATAAACTAAACTACAACGTAGACAGCATACGCAGTGATACTCGCTAACTATGTATAACCGGAATCGCATTGACTGAGCACGAATAACAAATCATGTAATTGTTAAATAGGACAAACTGAGGCAATCAGCACTTTGCAAACTTTCTCCGGGATTTGAGCCTATGGGTTAAACGGCTGCCGTGTTTTGTTGCAAAACTCGTTACAAATATGATGGGAACTCGGCTTGAGTTGTTGTTCCCGATTTTGAAGCAGGTTAGTGTTTGACGTGAACTATGAGCGAAAAATAATAGTTAATACTTTTAAAGTTTTTGGGTAAACTACCCTCATACGTTGAAGTGGCAATACGTACAATTTTGAGCTGCTATATTTTTACTTTAAATATTTGCCTAATTTTGTTTTTTTGTAGATTATTACTCGATAGCTTGTGTAGAAATAGTGTCCTGTGTTGTTTGTAGTATTGTTATAGGCAATGTTGACGATGGTGCGATAATTCGATGCAGTGTCTGTGCATCCTACTGTCGCTTTTCAAGCACTGCGCTTAAAAATAAGCCTAGTTCGAGTTGGCGCTGTTCTTCGTGTAAGAAAGATAAGTCTCCGTGTCCCACACCCGTGGACGGCATTACTATTGTGAACTCTACTCTCTCTCAACTCTACGGGTGGAGATGGACTCGACCTGTGTGAATGGAACGACCTGCCTCCACCTATACGGAGGCTAGTCAGAGTCACCAAAAATACATTTATGAAACATAGTAAATCTTGGCTGCTCTCGAAGCAGGCTCTGGTGTGTGGGGTATGACGCTGTGCAGTAAGGTGGCTGGCTATTCCTTCGTCAACTTCGTGTGTGTGTAATATATTTTGAAAGGAGTGGCAGAATAGCAGGGGCTGAGCCATAAGCCCATTTATCATCGTGTACGTTTTCAATTCGTTTTTTATTTGTTATGGATTTATATATTTTCTTCTTTTTCCTTTCAATTCTGTTACGTCATATTTCTTTGTATAATGATAAATAAACGATTATATATTTATTTATTTTTGATTTAAATTTTCCTTAGGCAGTCCTATTTTAAACGTATGTACATACATGCATATGTATGTAAACATAAATAGATTTATTGTATTTTAACTAGTTAAATAAAATAAAATAATCATTTATTTCGGACCATGATCCATATTTGTGATAGTAACAATGATTCTCTTACAAGACTAGTGGTCCCCCCGTAATTCTGTTGTCGTTTGATTTTTAGGCCATATAGGCCTTCCACAAGGTGGACCGACGACCTGGTAAAGATCGCAGGTACCAGTTGGATATGGAAGGCACAGGACGGGCCTTTGCGCAGATCTCTGGGGGAGGTCTATGCCCAGCAGTGGGCGTCTTTCGGCTGACGATGAATAATTAATGTATGCATACTAGCTTATGCAGTTCGGATCACTGTAAACTTTCAACTATCCCGAGGGATTCCATGCTGTGTGTACGTACACGGTCACTTGCTTACTAAACTAGGCCTGGGCCTATTGACAAGTAAACTACGCCATGGCACACATGTTTCCGAAACCGGCCTCGTGTCACTGTTGACCGCGCGCCATCTTTAATATGGCACTCGGGAATAATGCTGATCCAGACTAGAAAAAAAAACTCAAAAATAGTTTAGTAGTTTATCCCCAACACAAGACCTAATTACAAACCCCCAAACATACAAAAATTGCGTCTTTATTATATTAGTACAGATTTAGAAAATCAATTTTAACATAGAATTCTGCGAAACTACAATAGTATATAATAATAACAATATAATATTATATATATTAATTAATTTTATTTCATACAGAGATCCATAGTTATAACATGGCATCCTAAAAGTAGGAACTTTACCACTTTGCTATTGCAAACGTCCATAAGCTGCGGTGACTGCTTACCAGCAGGCAGGCTGTAAGCTTGCCACCTTGGTGGTATAAAAAGATCCTACTGTATACAATGGGTACTACAACAAAAACACAACATAATACAAAAAAATTAAAAAAAACGTACAATAAGCACTAGGTTTAAACAGCAACCCAGTGCCTAAATATGTCACTTGTGACGAGTCTGTCTTACAATTATTTTACAATAAAACTAGCAGACTTGTCAACCCTGGACCAGAAAGATACATACGGTGACGCACCACAGTTTCAAAGGAGTTGTGCTTGTACTTGTGCCTGTAGCAACATGCCAGAGGCGCTTCAGCTACGTTGCAGATTCATTAGCTGTCAAAAGCTGTTACTGCATTTGTGCTGTACTGTACTCTGATAGTGTGATGTCATCTCGTGTAATTGGTTCACAGCTGATACGTGAACAAGGACTAACAAAATATTTGTTTCAAACTAAACTCTCGTTCTTTACACGTATTATTTATGTTAGACGGGACTTATAAGCGACATACCTTTTCTATTTGTTTTCCCGACGTTTGGGTAGAGTTACACCCACCGTGGTCACGTGGTACGTTCCGCCTAAAATATGACTGACAAAATGTCTTAAATAGACTTTTACATTAATATTCTTTATTATTTTTATTTTACACTTTATTGAACACAAAAAAATCATTGAGAAATATCATACATATGAACGAGACAACAGGCACTATTTATTTCTAAAAGAAATTTCTTCTAGCAGGCCTACATTAGTTGTGCGTTTATAAAAGCGCCTATCGACCATATTACCTACTACCTGCTATAAAAAGTACCTTCGCATTAAAATTTCATGGTCTACTTAAGCTGTTCCCCAATTCACGTGGAGGTAGATTAAACCGCGGTCAAGGTCCTACCTAGTTACCCAGACCTACCCTTTCACTTTTAAAATTACATTACTTCACTAATCTTTATTTGCATGTAATCCCGTCCATCCACCCACCCACCCCCATTACAATTTTCCAACCCACAAACGGACCCAATTCCGACAACTAGACGGGGGCCTTTGAAATTTCATCCTTCCCATTGGAAATAAAGCCAGCAATTCAAAGTTTTCTAGTTTGTTTAGTTTCTTTCGGTTCGGGTCGGCCTATCAGTTGAAGAGGTAGCGTTTTATAGCCCTTTCCGTATTCATTTTTGAAGTGATTTAGAGTCACCTTGTGCCAATAGATTTACTTTTGAATAGGTTTTGTTATTCAAGTAAAGTATATGTTTTCTTCTGCTGGTAACCACATATCGGCAGCGTAGAGCAGTGCCTTACGATATGTAGCTATACAACACAATACCATAAGTGCAGCAACACATTAAGAGGTTATGGGCTAAAAAGGTTTTTAAAAATTAGTGCTGTATTTTATAATTTAAAAAATACACTGAGGGCATAGCCGAGATCTTTGGGCAGCTCTTCTTTTAACAAACTCATTTTGAACGAAGATGCACCAAATACTTACCCTGTATGTTGCTGTAGCTACAAAGGAAAATTTTCTTGAAGCGGTAATGCACTTATGCTGTTGCACTGTACGTATGACTTTGTGAAGGTAGTCGATAGACGGATAAAGTAGCACAAAAACGATGATGATGATTCTCAATTGAAACTTCGTGTAAATACAATAAACTCTTTATTAGAACAGTGAAACCCTAAGGATTATGTTTAATTACGATATCTATTGTTAAGCGTGACTTAGGTAACTGAACACCGCAGAAGTGGTTAGGTAACTTAACACTTAATAGCGCTGTAATTAACTTGAATTCTAAATCTCGTTTTCATTAATTTTCCTTTACTGAGATCTAACAATACATAAATAAATAGATACACCTCTTAGGAACACATCAAATATTTACAGAGACAATAAAAATATTTAAAGAACGACGAAGAGAATAATTAATTAATCATTTTTTTTTCTATTTAGGATCACTGACAATTTATGCACTGTTACAAAAATGTATAATAAAGCATTACATTGATTATGACTAACAAACTTAGCTAAGTGTTAAATTACTTAAAAGTGACAACAGCATGCGTTGCTAACAGTATCTAAAAATTTAACAATGTTTTGTGAAATTTTGTGGACTGACATTAAAGCAATACACTAGTAGTAAATAATATTTTAAAACACAATTTAACAATAGTTGTAGTACGACTACTGGGCAAGCCAGATCTAGGGTTTTCGAAAATTGACTCGACGAAGAAGAAGACAATAGTAGCTTTGTTTTCAAACAAAAGAGAATTTAACTATTGAACCATTATTTAACATAAACTTATAAACCTAGCTCACAACTACGAGGCATTATTTTTTAAAATGCTTTACAAAACATAAAGCATTTATATTTGCAGTAAGTCGGATACAACTTACTAAATATATTGCACAGCACTTGAAACCCCAATTGGATTATTGCCTGCTGAGTCTCAAAGTTATTTGTTAAGATATGTCAAAAGACTTCCACTAGCATAACTTGTCTTATTTTATTACACTAACATTAAATCCGAATGAATTATCGTTATTTAAAATCAGATACAGTTTATTACCGGGCTTTTAGACTTTCAGGCGATTGTCAAAAACCAATTTCAATATCGCTTAATTAATTTGGAATTGTCACAGCCGAGATTGGATATTACTCGTAAATTGCATTCGCCGAGTAATACAATGTTGGCAGCCAAATCGAGCATTCATAGACTGGTGAATTATTGTGTCTTCCTTGTAATTGTAATACTTAGTATGTCTCTCTTTGAGTCGTTTCCGTAGATTTTAAATAGGAGTTGCTATCGTGAGAATGGCTAATACTTACTGTAAAAATTCCCTACTAATATCTATACATAGTATAAATCAAAGTCGATTACCGCCGTCTGTCCCTATGTATCTATGTACGCTTAGATCTTTTAAACTACGCAACAGATTTTAATGTGGTTTTCAACAACAAATAGAGTGAATCTAGAGAAGGGTTTATCACAAAAAAGGTAGGTTGGGGTAAAGTAGGTGTAAGGTAGATGTAGTGTAGGTGTATGGTAGGTGTATGGTAGGTGTATGGTAGGTGTATGGTAGGTGTAGGGTAGGTGTAGGGTAGGTGTAGGGTAGGTGGAGGGTAGGTGGAGGGTAGATGTAGGGTAGGTAGAGGGTAAGAGTAGGACGTTACGCCAACGAAGTCGCGTCGGGTCCACTAGTTACATATAAATGCGAAAGTAACTCTGTCTCTCTGTCTGTCTGTTATACTTTCACGGCTAAACTCTTGCACCGATTTTGATGAAATTCTGATTGTTTAGCATTTGTAAATAGGCTTTTTTATATTCCCTCCACTTGCAACCTTGCAAGATATAGGTACAATTGCCCACGCGGGCGAATTTAGTATAAAATAACATACAATTGTGAGCATAGAAATGTTGTGGTTACTACCTGATTTCTGTTACGCACCTAACGCCGACAATTTGAACGCATGATTATTTTTGTATGTAAAGGTCTCGTGATCGTAACAAATTCGTATTCTCTGTATATGTGTAATTCGAAATGTAACCATTTTACAAAGAATTACAACGAAATAAGATTTATTTTAAGAAAAACCACTGGCTCCAAATCGAGTCGGCCGCCATTTTTTTCTCTGGACCGGTCCCGATTCTTCCATCGAGGAGCGGTGACAGAAAACGCTGATGCCTATTTTCTCCTGGTCTATTAGACCCCAGATATTACGACACTCGTAAGTTGGTAACTACATAGGTATACCTAAGAAAAAATAAAAATTGACATTACCAAAGTAACTAAGCAATTTGCGTCCGCCTCTCAAGCGGCCACTCAAACTGTGACGATGATAAAACACATTAATTTGTCAAGAAAACCCTACTGGGATCATCCGAAGTTTGCTACAAAGTGTTTGTTTGTACATCCCTCGATTAATCTGGGTGGCACAATAGGTTGGACAAACATCTACAAGTGCTAGGGAATAGTGTTAAATGGAGCGAAATATCTCGGATGGACTAGGAAGGCGCTCGGAAGGAATCGAGAGCCGGATATCCGGAAACTCGGATGTAATTTCCTATCACTCCGACGTGCCTGGTAACTTGGTGTCTGGGGTACGTCCAAAGCCCGTCGCCGCAGATATCTATGGGTAACGGTATGAACTCATTTAGCGAGCGATCGCTTGATGGAACGCAGTCTTTGTTTGTGAATATTACCGCTGAGATTTGGACCGTATTTGTATAACTTTCCTGCCTGTTTGTTAGTCGATATTTTCACCTGTTAAAAGGTTGTTTAGGTGGAATCGGTTAACGCGATCAGATTCTAGTTTTCGCTGAATTTATTTTAAGATGAGACTGATATTGTGTTCAGTACACAGTTTAGCCATTGTTAGGGTTCCGTAGTAAACCAAGGAACCCTTATAGTTTCGCCATGTCAGTCTGTCCGTCTGTCCGTCCGCGCTTTATCTCTAAAACGATTGGTACTAGAGATTTGAAGTTTGCTATGGTTATAGGTACATAATATTATTTATGTCGATTAAGTAGTAAAAAAATTGTGTAGGTACTGTAACACTCGGGAATCTGGGGGCTTTTAAGATAAACACTAGTAGCTCGAGATAGAAGTTATTAAAGTTATATTTGTGAAAGTCCACTCTAAAATCATATAAAATACATAAGACATCTTACGTCTAATTCAAATGGGTTCCATTTGAATTCCTGCCTAGCCAGTGCGATGTGTGCTCATAGAGACAGGCCAAAGACCCAAGTTCTGCTTGCTCCGAACCATCCAAGCTAACCGACCTCCTTCCTACATGTTCTAACCTAACCTAACCTGCTTAACTAATTAAAGCCCCGGCTGCCCTATGGGAGCAGCAACCTTACCCGGAAGCCTACTTAACCTAAAGCCCCTCCAGGCATGAGCCCTTCGAACGCCTTCCTATGAGAGCAGCAACCGCACCTGGAAGCCTACTTAACCTAAAGCCCCTCCAGACATGAGGCCTCCAAACGCCTTCCTGTCTTGGGATCCGTCCTAACCTAGGACCTGCCCGAGCACACATGCTACAGTACTTATTTATTTATTTATTTAACATTTTATTGTGCACAATAAATAGTATACAAAATTGACATACAGATAAGATCACAACAGGTACAGCTTATTTCTAAAGAAATATCTCCCCTATACATATTTATTTATTTATTTAACAGTTTATTGTTCACAAGATAAAACATACACTCTATGTTAGGCCTACCAGAGAGAGATGTTATAATAGACATAAAGCGGGGGATGACATTTTATCGCGTATCGTCCATTTTGTGGGGTGTCGTTGAATAGATCTTTTGAAAAAAATATTTTGATTCATTCTGATTTATTTTGATTTTGAATATCTAAAGAATGTTTTTGAATTAAGTTTTCCGTTTCGGATATATTTAGCTTCAATGTGAATTTAAAAGGAAAATTATCACCATTAAGTGGACTCTTCAAAAGAACGTGTAATAGTCGACCAACTTATGAAATGTAGTTGGATTAGCAAACATTTCATACAAACTGTACTGAAATAAAATTGGAGCTAACTACATTAGTAACTTTGTTGTTAGTTTATAGTATCAGAAAGCCCTCTTTTGCTCGCATAGACAGGCCACTACGGAACCCTACACTGCACGTAGCACGACACGTCTTGGCCGGTTTTTGTTAGTAGTAACAACGGATCGCACGATCTGATTCCATGAAATCTCGGTGACAAAGCGTTCAACAAAATACGCGGCACTATTGCATATTTTGTTACCATTTCTAGTGGGAAAAGATTTGCTTTTTTTTGCCACGAGTCAAGCGTAAAAATGAATTTTGTTTTTTTTTTTAATCATTTATCATTTTCACATTTCTTAAAGCTTACATTACTACAATTACGTAAAAACCAAAGAGGTTGTGCTCGTAATTTAGTAAGCGAGTCTTATCTTAATGCGATATTAAAGTGTTGTGGCAACATTTTTTGTTCCTAGGTCTAGGTTAGTCTTTGGCGGTACAAGGAATATAAGGTAGCCGCCAATGTTGGCAAGCGAAGCTGGAGAAGGTGGAAAAGGGTAATTACTCACCTGGCCGGGTGTTGTGACCAGGGAACCAAGGGTCGTTGTATATATCCCGCGGAGTTGGCATATTTCGATGTAGGAAAGTCAGCGCCATCTATGTGCGGACGCTTGCCAACCTTGTGTTTGTGTACTCGTAATGTGAGTATCGTTGAGTCTTCCCTATTGGAGCGGTAGAGCGATAGATGTCGCCACAAGTCTTTGCGTAAAACTGACGCAAAATGTAAACAATTAAAAGCACGTATTACAATTGCATTATTTTGCAAGGTTGATTCCTAAATTGAAACCTCGTGTTTAATAACCTATATTAAAGTGCTCTCACACCGATTTGTTTGCCTCTGTAAGAAACAATTTTCTTTTGTATTGTTTAGTTGGGTTCAGCCCCAAACAGTTTAAACCTGTGTCCGATGTTCCCAGACCGAAGTCTGAAGTCGAAAATCTAGATACTTCTTCATATTGCTTAGCGACTTTAGTATTTGTTCATATAATGTTGTACATAATTGTATTGCTAAATGTTTATAAAAGAGCCGTTCGCTACGATTTCCATATGTGCGCAGTTCACATATCTGTAAACATTCAACTGCCTTGCTTTTCCGGGATCAAAGTACCGTATGACACTCGGGAATAATGTAGCTTCTTATCTGTTTAGCAGACAAAATCAGAACTACGGGCTTATTTAGTATCTACATATCATTCCACTAGCCTCGGTACCGCCGTCTACTGAACAGGCACACTTAAAGGTTTGTGGCATTGCAAATGCCAACGGTCCATTCATTCTCTCACTTGTCACCAAACTGGTTACAATTGTTACAAACGTAACGTTCACTCGCATTGGATTTGTTAAGCTAATACGATGCGAAGCTCATCGCAAATCCGTAGCAAGCCGACGGCGAGTACGTGCGATATCATCTCGATCCCCTGTGAAGCTGTAAAACTGGGGAGCTCGTAACCGGAATCCAATTTTCGCGTTCGGGTGTACAGGTACTATTTGTACTCGATTGAGCCGAGTTTTTTTTTTTTTTTTTTATACCACTAATGGGTAAACAAGCTTACGGCCTGCCTGATGGTAAGCAGTCACCGCAGCCTATGGACGTTTGCAATACCAGGGGCATCACTTACGCGTTGCCGACCCCGTGAAAACCTAAGTTGAAATATTTCTGAAATCTCATAGGCATCCCCCGCTAGTGGGGATGGTCACTATTTTCCCAGAAATCTCCACCCCATATTGATGACAAAAGATCCAAAGAGCACCAAGAATTTTTTTTTGAGGTTTTCAAGAATAGATAGAGTGATTCAAGAGGTAGGTTTATAAGCAAGAATTATTGGTACTCGATTGGGTCGAAGCGAATTCTTTCTGAAAGGTTAGGTTACAGTTTATACAGAGGTTTATGAGATACCTTCAGTATAAGTGCGGGCAAAGTGAAATAAACTGTGAGATGCGGTATAGGAAGCAACATGTTTTACCTCTACAGGTTAGACGGATTGTCTACCTTGTTAACATAGCTCAGAGTCGAGTAGACTGTTCTCAACTTCGAAGATAGATTTGCGTATACCAAGTAGGGGCCTAAGACGAACTCCATTATTAACTGTGACTCTAAGCTCCACAAATTATAGGCAAAACTCATTCTTCTGTCGTGCAGCTGATGCGTTGAACAAACTGCCTAACCACGGTGACCCTGTCAGGGGAACCTGACCAGATTGGATCATGGTTAGGTACACATTCAGTCGCCTGAATGTGTAGGTTTCGTTCCGATGTTTTCCTTCACCGTACGAGCACCGGTTAGTGTTCAACTAATGTACATAACTCAGAAAAAAGTTATTGATATTATAAAATATAGTCGCTAAGTCGCTTCCCACCGTCTGTCCCTATGTATGTATCTATGAACGCTTAGATCTTTTAAAGTACGCAACGGATTGTATTGCGGTTAGCAACAATAGATAGAGTGATTCAAGAGGAAGGTTTGTAAGTAAAAAAAGGGTAGGTAGGGGCAAAGTAGATGAACACGAACGAAGTCGCGCCGTGTCCACTAGTAAATAATAACATGTTAAAAATTTCAACGCCAGTAGATATCAAGGGCAGAGTTAAAATACTCAATTGAGAGCACAATATTTTCTCATTTGGTTTAATTGCTGAAACGTGTAGTTAGGCAAATTAGTTGAGTAGTTTCGTGGAGCACACCGCTGTTAAAAGGGCCCGTAACTTTCGGGGCAGGTGCTTTTTAGGTGTGTTTGTGTATTTATTTAAACCAGTGTTGATAAGTTTGTTCTCATAGCTCGTTTTAGAGGTCATACCTGTGTCAGGTATTGCATCTTTTAGGTTCCATAATAACACTGCGTGACACGATATCAGTACCGAAAAATTAATTGCTATTATAGTTTTCTATTAGTAACAGTTAGAGTATGTAGGCAGTGGATGTCTTTTATTTCTATCACGTCTTCTTTTTAAGGTACATGCCGATAACTTTTTTTGCCCATATTAGTAAATGTAATAGTTATTGAGAAAAAACGTTAATTTCCTAATTGTATCTTTGAGATTATCTGTTTGTGAGTGTAATAATGCAGTTTTCAAGATGAATAATGAAAAAAGTCGTCGATGTCAGTGCTAAAATTCATCAAATAAGTTTTGTTACGTGCGTGGACCGTACATTCTTAAGTCTCAAGGAAAAAAAATATCTGGAAATTTATGTGATGCGTATTTTTTATATTTTGAACGAAGTATGTATTAAGACAAACCCTGGAATCCACTGCTGTTTTGTTTATCATGTTATGGCTACTCTCCTATCGTAGTTGAATGGAATCAAAATATTAAAAGAAAAAGTTAAATATTTTCAATTTTTTATGGACAATATAAACTTTTTACCATATATATTTTTTTGTATTTTATTGTGTGCAAATATGTTATTAAACAGTTCTGTTGGCAGTTTATTTCAAATTATTGATAATTAAATAAAGCTATGATTACAGTGGACGTTTACTTTTTAATTTATACATATAACTGTTATCTAGTGTACCTAAAAAATGACTTGTGTGTTCTTAATTAGTTATATGTATGAATAAATTAACAGGGAAAATTGAAGTGGGCACTTAATTTTTTTTTTAATTTGTAACGCAGTGTAATTTTATAAGATTATGATGAAACAAGCAGTTACGGTTTTAACGGCCATGTACTAATTACTCTGTTCTGAGTTATATGCATTAGTTGAATACTAATCGATGCTCTTACGGTGATGGAAAACATCGAGATGAAACCTGCACATTCAGGCGACTGAATGTGTAACAATGATCCAATATGGTCAGGTTCCCCTAGTAGCACGGTCACAAAGGTCAAATAGCAGTCGCTCCACTGTAATTACCTGATCTGCCAAATCCTGAATCATGGTCAAGGCGGACCCCGGGCCCTCGTGCGCGACAGCACTACCGGGACATTAACGTTGGGATGATATATTTTGTATATTCGTTACAATTTAATGAAATATAACAATTTATAACAGTTTTCATGAGGTAATGCCGGTCGAAAGGTGGCCGGAGAGATTACACGCTATTGTCAGTCTATTTGGCGTGCCAAATAGCCATAGTTCGTGAACTATGGCTAATGTTTCATGATGTAAGTACTTTCAAATTGTAAGACCTTAATAACCTCATGAATGTAATAAATACATTGATTGATCGATTGATTGAATGTTCGATGTAACGTGACGATATTATTGTGAATGTCCACGATATAGGGGAGTGGTGGCATGTAGGAGACAGCTATTTTCTAAAATATTCAGAAAAATTACTTTTGTGTATGATTACGAACACTTGCACGCCGCCGCCATATAATATTGTCGGCTCGAGACGTTTCTCATTTTATCGATTATTTGACTTGTCCCTTTCAATAGGTGTCCGTTTCATGCCACCTCTCCCCTATATAGTGGGCGTCAACGATAATATCGTCACGTTACATCGAACATTAGCCATAGTTCGTGCCAAATAGACTGACAATAGCGTGCCATCTCTCCGGCCACCTCTCGACCGGCATTATCTCATGAAAACTGTTATAAATTGGTTTATTTAATTAAATTGTAACGAATATACAAAATATATCATCTTAACGTTAATTTCCTGGTATTGCTCTCG
Organism: Blastobasis adustella; assembly: GCA_907269095.1. Taxonomy (NCBI): domain Eukaryota; kingdom Metazoa; phylum Arthropoda; class Insecta; order Lepidoptera; family Blastobasidae; genus Blastobasis; species Blastobasis adustella. The sequence goes on from OU026131.1 coordinate 13,301,681, forward strand.
CGCACGAGGGCCTGGGGTCCGCCTGGACGATGATTCAGGATTTGGCAGATCATCACGTTACAAAATATAAAAGCTACCATTGTGTAGTATTTACCGCCAATATCATCGTCCCAAAAACGTATAACACAAAAACGACGTAAGAAAACGGATCGAGAACAAGCGGTAGCGCTGCAATGCGTAATAAACTGCGTGAGACGTAAAACAGGAAGACAATGCTTAATCCAGTTTGTATTGTTTGCAGTAACCATGCTACGGCTTAAAACGAGACTGACAACTGTTCATATAAATGTTTGCTAGACATTTGTTTATGCTACTTATGTTCCTTTGTATTTTTAGGTAGCCTTAGTCACGGTGTATTACCTTCTTTCTTACCTTTCCCTTTTTGGTGATTTAACGAGATATTTTTGCATCATTGCACTAAACTTAGGCGACTCTTACACCCGTTTTCATTAAACTCGTATTAAGCATTACCTAACTCGAAACTGTTATCTTAAGGAATAGCCTTAGCCAATTGGTTTATTTCACCAAACCTCTACATCTAGGCGAGATTTAACTATGGATTCGCATTGTAATGACAAACTTATCTGAACCAGTCGTCACCGGTTCAGATAAGTTGCGACGCCGTCGCGTCGCAGTTGTTGACAACAAAGTGACATTTCAAAACATACAACACTTCTCTTGTTAAATCAACTTAAGTCATGTCGCCTAAAGTTTAGTGCACTCGTACATTAATGCCCTACCTAATCAATAAAGAAACACCCAAACATACTAACCCAGACCCGTAAGAGAAATTAAAATTTAACATTTCAATTTCTGCTCGGCCGGGAATCGAACCCGACACATCTGCGTGGCGACGGGCATGATAACCGACTGAACCACTCAGGTCGTCAACTTTGGTTTAATAACATAACACACTTATTCATCTAATAAGACTTCGTCGTACTGTGTCCAAGTATGATCGTCACTGGTCGTAAATTTGAGACACCCAAGATGGCTCGAATATGGTTATGGCAATGGCTTTATATTGCAATCGATTGGGACCAGAACCCATAGTTGTCCGAGAGTACGGTATAAATTGCCAGAAAAGAGTTTGGCGAAAATGAGGACGCCACTTTCTTACATTCATGTTGTCCGGACTGTGCCAGAATCAAAGATATTGGACACATAGACCATAGATGGAGGCTCGACCTACAGAGAACCTACACTGTAAATATGTTACAACTCTATACAAATTACACAATATCATACAAAAAGATTAATACGACCAAGGCCACAAAATTTTACAATAGCAGTGGTTGTGGAGGGGTATTTGACTACTTACAGTCGTCCCTATTGGACACGCTATACGCACCATTGAAAAAAGAAACAAAATAAAGATTGTGACTTCAGTTGCTGCTGTGAGTAGGTTCCTTCTATACATCTATGTTCAATTTCTTTGGTCGGAACACACGGCCGTTGATTTAAACGTGAAACGTATACCTATGGTCGATGGCAGAGGTAGTTGTGCTCACGGAGTTGGAGTCGTTTACTAACCGTACCTTGGCAACTTTGAGATGTTCTCGGAACCACCTTGTTCGCTCACCGTCTCACCCACGTGTAGTCCATGGCCCCGTCTTTCCAATGATAGCAGTGAATTGTATTTCTTGCTGGCTCTTGCACGGGCTAAAGTCGCAAATTTCACGTGTGAGGCTTGAGTTACACTGAATAGAAATATGCGGGTTCATTCAATGCAAAGCCCTTTCCTCGCCGCCCCACCCGCCACTGACGCAAAATCAAGGTCAAATAGTAAGCTGACTATATACGCTAAACAATAACTCTAGATTTATGTTTTTAAGACTAAGAGACCTTGTTTTGCAGTTATTAAAGTAAAACGATAAGGACCTTTTCGTTACAGTCCAGTTTTCTGACTTGGTACTCATTTTGTGATTTTAAAGACGTTTCACGTCAAAACAGTTGTTCCATGTGCCAAGGGAAACTCTTTTTTGCCAATTCTAGTACAATTTCCATCACATAAAGAACGCTGAGAAAGAAAGTAATCAAACGAAACTTGTGTTATTTTCTTCGACTGACTACGCAGAATCATATAATGGAAGCTACGATTTTGACATACACATAATAGAGGACTAATTCCTCCGATAATTTCAAATTATAGAATAACAAGAACTCATTTCATTGTATGTACATCAAAATCGAGGGGACTCTTTACATTATTTATTAGGTACTATGTAATTGCAGTATTTTATTTATTCCTCTAAATATAGTATTAAAATATCTCTAACATTCTGCTTATCTTTTTTAGAAGCATTATAGGTCAATCTCCTGCACCGACGTCCATGTAAACCCGTTTAGGATGTGATTCCGTTTTTAGAACTACTTTGTAATTCGTTATATTTTTAAGAGTTTTTGTTCTGGTATGTATATAAACTACAACACTAAGATTTTCGAAATTATCTTTTGGTTTTTGCGTGAAAGAAGAACTCAGTTATATATTTTATTCTCACATGTACCAGATTTGCAAAACTCGAGTGACAATGGACAGGCCACATAGCCCGCAGGACCGATGGACGAAGGGGCGGGAAGGTTCTGGACAGCAGATAGATAGGACGACAGCACCCCAAAGGGACGCACGATTTCAAAAGGTCGTTTGGAGCTGATGGTGTGGAAGGCGTATGGGAAGGCCTGTCCAGCAGTGGACGTCCAGCGATTAAGATGATGATGACTCATCCTCACAATATTTCTGCTCTTTTGGTAATAACGAGGGGAATATAAGCTAGCAGGTGCCTTTATGGTAAGTGTATCCCGCCGTCCGTACTATTACTAAGGTAGGTCAAATATTTTAACACCCCATGCCAGATTCAGCTTTATGCGTGCTTCTATAAAGATGAATATCTTACGCTTCCAAGCGACTTACTACACGACCCATGTCTATTTTTTTAATGCAAAGGGAGGCTCACGGGCAGCCGGCGCACCTGATGGAAAGCGGCCACTGTCGTATATATTTAACCCTCTTTTCGTGAATTACTTAAGTTCTAAATATTTTAGACCAAATTCCTCTAACCGCGTTTTATTATATTTTATATTCATGGTATTCATTTAACCTACCTAGCGTAAGCGGTTTAGGAGAAAAATGTGCAAAAATGTACGTAAATTCGTACATTGCCAATTTGAGATGCTGTAATTCAGACAGGTTCTGTAAGAGCATGCAATAATAAATTATTACATCTTGGCTTTAATATCCCGGTTGTGCTCTAGCGCACGCCTGGACCCAGGATTACCCAGGAGCGACTGCCATCTGAGCTCTGTGACCCTGCTACCAGGGAGCCTCACCAGATTGGATCATGGTTACACATTCAGTCGCCTGAATGTGCAGGTTTCATCTCGATGTTTTCCCTCACCGTAAGAGCATCGGTTAGTGTTCAACTAATGTACATAACTTAGAAAAGAGTCTTTGACACATGGCCGCAGCGGTATTCTAACCCGGTACCTCTCGCATACGAGTCGGATACCCACCGACGCAATGTAAGAGCATTCAATATTCAATTCAATTTATTATCCATTCAGTTTATTACCCACCTATCCTTCTAACCCACCTTCTTAAGCAACTCAAATTCGAATAATCAAGTTCTCCATCACTCCAACCCTAATCACCAATCCCTTACCCCAGGAAGTAATCCAACCATCCCTCTCACTCCTCAGAAGCGAGAGCTTAACCTGTAACAAGTGTAAATGGAGACTAACAAGCGGGGGTTCCGAACACATCGTTATAGATTGTGAGGGCACCGTAGGTTATTCTACTTCATCGAGTACAAGAAAAATTCGGCTTTGTAGTGATAATAGTCGTTTACGAGACCCACAAAACGTTGGCCTGCTCGTGCGCAGCCTGGCATAAAAACAATTTTTTTTTAGTGACCCGTTCTTTGACTTTTCGTACCAATAATAATAATGCTTGGACCACTTACACAGAGCCATTTAGCCCAAAAATAAGCGAAGCTTGTGTTATGGGTGCTAGACAACTGATAAACTACTTATATACTTTTAAAAACATACTTATTACACATATAACACCCAGACCCGTAACAGAAATTAAAATTCATCATTTAAATTTCTGCCCAGCCGGGAATCGAACCCGGGACCGGCTGAACCACTCAGGTCGTCGATAATACTTACATTCTTCTTGTGTGGGTTCTATAAGTAAAAAAAACCGGGGTGCCTCATATCCTCTCAGCAGTTTCGCTTTTAGTGGGTTTCCTAAACGTCTTCCTAAACGCCTAAATCACTAGTTCACTACAAACTGAAATTTTTCTTGTGTTCGATGACGTGCAATAACCTACGGTGTCCTCGCAGTGTATTACGGGCCACGTAGAGGCATCTAAATTGTTTTACTGAGCTCTGGCTTGTTAATACAGTTTGAGGCATTTGTTACAAAAAACCCCATGCGAGTAAGTGGGAAAGGGAAAAGTTCTCGATAGAAGAAAGGGAAGGTCAATTGATTGAACCCTTCCCTCTGATAGTGGCATCGAGGTAAATGGAATCGCGGTAAATTGGGCGAATATTGGGAATTGGGGCTCTAAGCTATTGTTAAAAAACAATGAACTGTCTACTGTTGTCTACTGGGAGAATATTAATAATAGATTATGTAAATATTATTGCATATGTATCTAAATATCTGTCTTCATCTGAACTTTTTCCTCTTTCATTTATTGATGGACCGATTTTGAGGTTAGTTTAATCGAGATAGAGTTTTCTTAGATTTAAATCGTTTCATTAAAATCGGAGTAGCAGTTTAGGAAATTTTTGAGTACTAGCTTTTGCTCGCGACTTCGTCCACATGTAAATAGTTTTTATGACAGTTTAGCTTTTGACCGCGATTAAATTTTAATTGTTCGAATTCTTGTACTACGGGCAGGTCAAGCTGTACTCTGATTCTTACTACCCGGCTAAGATTGTACCCTGGACTCCTATCAAAACCGAATCGAAATCCGTTCAGTAGTTTTTGCGTGATGCGCGATTTGACAAATAGACACAAAAAAATCCAGAACTGATTCTATCCGACTATTTTTTCTGAAATATCTTCAATGTACAGACACGGCTTTTTTAAATTTTATAATAGTATAGTATTTACTTAGTCGGGGGAGTTTCTGTCGAACCATAAACATTTTTATTATTCAAATCCCACCTTTTGAACTTCACTATGTCGGGTAAATATCGCACAAATTATTACAACAAATATTCCATGTCACTGCGAAGACGCTTGTAATCGTATAACAAAGGGCTTGACTTTGGATTTTCGGTAAAAGAAAGGTTTCCTTTGTATGCTTTTATTGTAATAAGATTCGTGTAACCTTCCACGAAGGTTTCGGGGCAAAATTGGACATTATTCATTCCTCTTTTTGAACTAAATGTCAATTATTACCAATAGAATGGACTTACTACCAGTAAGCCCATGGCCAATAGTAATACCACTTATATAAAGAAGCAGTATTAACATATAGGACAATCAAGCTTAACTACATCTATGTTAAAAAATATTCAACAAATTAAAATGTCACAAATAGAAAACAGAATCGAAATCACTGCTTTGCGGGGGGTGTACCCAGGATGCTGACGAGATGATGATGATGATTTTTATTATTGCCAACTTGTTTATGTGTACCGAAACATGAGGCAATTTGAAAATCGATTTTGTTATGAAATGTATAAATGTTGTAGGCAACCCTCTGACGATATGATTTCTAGCAAGAAGTTTCTTGTTGGGATTCCTAATTTATATCTAGTCTTTATTAACTTAGTCGTTACAACTATCCAATTATGATTTTGTCACTAAGTCAGGAATAGGTAAAAATAAAATATATTTTTAAAATCGCTTAAACTCCTTCGCTACAATTCACAATAATTACCTATTAATTTAAAATAACACAAAATATATTCTTTATTATAGTTGCCAGGCATTTGACGGCCAACTCGCCTGGTGACGATGCGGCCGAAGTCGGAGCAAGACTGTTTCGGAACACCCTATTAGTAGCTTTGAAGGCGTCTGGATTGTAGCCATCAGGAAACACTCGCAGGCATCTAGTTAATCAAATTAAATACATATTATCTAGTCTACGAAATAATGACGTAACATAATGTGTTTAAAATAAATGGTGATCGCGGTTATTATTTCTCCGCGGGACTCCTTTTATTCTCTTAAAGAAAGAAGGCCAGTTTTAATGGTTTATTAATGTTAACGTTGTTTTACAAGGCAATGCCAAGTACCTGGGATCTGTACTTAGCGCGACCGGCGACATCGACAGCGATGTCAAAGCCCGAATAACCGCAGCTTGGGCCAAATGGCGGGAGGTGACAGGTGTCATTTGTGACCCTAAAATGCCGATAAAGCTGAAGGGACAGGTCTATAAGACCATCATTAGACCTGCTCTCCTATACGGCAGCGAGACTAGGCCCCTACTAGAGTGACACAAGCAGGAGCTGCGCGTCACGGAAATGAAGATGCTGCGGGGTTTCACGAAAGGATCGCGTTCGAAACGCCCACATTCGAGGTAGCCTTGGCGTCCGTGACATCGCAGATAAGCTCCAAGAGTGCCGCCTTCGATGGTATGGCAACGTCTTGCGCATACCGGCAAAATAGGTAAGGAACAAATGTCTGGCCATGCCACCCCCGCCAGGCAGGGATAGGAGAGGTCGGCCCAAGAAGCGATGGCTTGACGTCCTCAAAAATGACATGCGTGCCAACAAGCTCACCACTAAGGATGCTGAAGACCGAGCGAAGTGGGCCAGGAAGAGTAGGAAGGCGGACCCTGGACCCTCGCGTGCAGCGCGAGAGCGCAATCAGGACATAGCGCCGAGATGATGATGATGATGACAAAGTAATAGTAGTTAACCGGGTATTTATCTAAGCGCCTAGCGCCTGGTTGAAGTTATGAATCACCAGAAGGCTGGCCTCTTCTTGGGTCAGCGCTTAAGCCTCGCTATTCAGCGGTGCAACGCGGCCAGCCTTCTGGGAACCTTTCCAAATTCGGGGGACCTGGGTAATTTTTTTTATCTTTAGTTTAGTTAGATTTAAGGTTTTCTAGTTAGATGTAATGCTTTTCTAAATATTAATAATTGGATTTTATTTTATTATCTTTGTCTAAATTAAATAAAAAGTCCATAATCAAAATCATTTATTAAATTTAGGCTATACATAGCACTTACGAAGATTCACACAAGTTTCAAGTAAAATAATGTTATTCAACGCCTATGAAACAAAACACAATAACTTCAGCAATTACTAGATTTGTTTGTTAGTAATTTCGTCGGTTGCCTAAATGAACAGGGATTGGATTACATCAGCCAAAATACGTTAATTGTAATAAAAGTCTGCGCTTCGTTTGAAATGCTAAGTAGTCGCTGGAAAACCAATAAAGCGGCGATTTAGCGCCACTCAACCGGACGCAGTGGTGACGATGGCTTGTTTGAGTTCTAGTACTTTTAAACGAGCAATACGGGCTTTGATTTTATTTCTTTATTGTGGGAATGGAAGCGCTTTTTACATGACGAATAGAATATTTAAGAACGTTAAATAACCTCCTACTTTATCCTTTTCTTAATTAACAATATCCATTATACATAGTAAACATTAAAGTCGCTTTCCGCGTCTGCCTGTATGTACCTAATGTATTTTAAACAGAATCCGCGTAACGGATTCAATGAGGTTATCAACATCTGTTAGAGAATTTCTTCCGTTCATTATAATAATTACATTAATTTTAAATAGAGAAAACTCGGGAAGCTGGGGTGCAAAGCTGTTAGAAATAAGCAAGAAAATCATATTACAAACGTTTGAAATTCGTAATTACGGAGATGGTGGCGTGTGACGAAACAGGCCCACCGCCATTGCATGATAAGCTCTCTTTTAAGAAAGAGACAGTCGATAGAGCTGTTTTAAAACCGATGTTAATTTTGTTTGAGTAACTCCCTTTATTTATCACCTTTGGCAGTGCTACAGGTAACCTTTGTTTTAATTTTTTGTTATTTGTGGTAGTAATTGCATTAAGATTGCTCTTGGGAGGGCTAAATGGATTTCTGGTGCAGATTTAAAATAAAGGCGTGAAGTAAAAAAACCATGCTTAGAACAATCAACGTCATGTGATTCCATCTTTGCCTGGTGCATGATATTTTTCTTTTATTTATTCATTATAGCGTCTGGACAACTTATAAACTAAACCTATTTTGACAAAATTCGGCAGTAATGTAGCTCATAGTTCAGAATAGCACTTAAAGAAATGCAATGTCCTTTCCGCGAGAATGGATCAGGCAAGTATTATCAGAATATGACGCGGACGAAGTCGTGGGCAAAAGATAGTGCGTCAATAATTACGTACCGTCAGTTACCCGAACTTAAGACTTGGAATAATTATTTATTTCACAGTTTTACAGCATATAATTTTTTGTTAAAAAAGGTTACATTATGAAGTTGTAATTGAGCGAAGAGCCCAGTGCATAGCCTATGTATCTATAGGTTTCCATAGAACCTCTCAATCACCTTTGACACTTTCGATTTTGTACAAAACAATCTCGGCTTTCGGTCTTCAGGCGCGTCATTTAGCTCGGCCCAATAGCCAGATCTATCGCGGACATTTTAGAGCCTTTGTTCCGCTCAATTCCCTCTTTAATACAATTTGCTCTTTACTTATCTTATCTTTCCACTTGAAATACTATAAAAATGTAGACAGAGAATGTGATTTGGGTCGACACTGAATCTAGATTCTAGATAAGTATCAACTGCCCGTAATCCACTGTGGGACCAGTATCCACCATATTAATGGATGGCGACACGTGTGTATCTGTATATTTGTGTGTCTGTTTGTAAGATCGTAGCTACCGAACGGATTGAGCGATTTCGATGCAGTTTTTTTTATTTTAAAAACCTGATTCATCGAGATAAGTTATTCGCTTCATTCCTTAAAATCGTTTCAGTGGTTTGGGCAATATATTTTGGTTAAAGTAGGGTGATTTTAATAGATAACATTTGAGATCTGTCATCATATTCTTATGTCTACGTCATAAAGTACATTTTGTGTTAGGCGTAACCGCGAGACCGCGAAGATGAACTTTATGTAGTCGACGCAAGGAAATGTTGACAGCTGTCATATGTGTCAATCGTGTCAGCATCTGGAGGTCTAAAAAGGCTATATCAGCCTTTCATATTATATTTCATATTAGAGTGTTACAAACTTAACTGATTCCATGACCAAAACTGAAAAAAGTGACACCAGTTTGAATTGTCATGTCAATGTCAAAAACAGCGACGCATATGAAACATATTATTTAAACATATTATATAAAAAAAATGAACTCTCGAGTCCTGTCATTTGGTCCGTTTTCTATTATCATTGTCGGATGGACACCCTCTTTTTGCGAGATTTGCGTGCCAATTTATGTGCGAAGGGCGCCGGTGACATGATTGAGTCCATCGCCTGTAAACGAGCAAACTGTTGACTTTCACACCAATCGAAAGACGATCTGTCAGTAATTAATTCGTGCGACTCGACTCGAAGGACTCGGAAAGGGTGGCCAATGAAATTTTTTAATTGGTATCTTTTGCGGTCCGTTCGAATAACGGTTCATAGCGGTAGACGTGGCTTTATCTATAGGTTAGCTTGATGCCTTTGCTATGCTCGTAAGAGATAAAGTTAACAAAATAAAATTAAAACAGTCCGGCCGCCTAACTCGAATTAAACGTCGCCATCTTTAAGCAATTCCTATAAGAGTGACGTCACAGCAGAGCGACCGCCTAGAGAGCTATCGTTCACGAATGGACGAAATGAATGTAGTTGAGGAGCATAGAAACGATCCGTTCCGCATTTTAATTTCGAAACATCGTATTTTTAAAATTGAGTATAATGCTATAACCTACTCTATTAGGTATATCCTATTTTCTGATTATGTTTGTATTTTGTTATTATGAAAGCATAATAAATGTATTCTGCAATGTTAAATTTATTTATAAAAAACAACACCAAATATAAACTAAAAAACATTAAAATTATGTTAGTAAAGCGAAACATAAAATCCACTCTCATGAAGTTAGAGTACAACCAACTTCATGTCATTCAAAATCTTACATTTCAGCCAAATCCATCGGGATAGCTAGCTATCGGAGTATCTCGAATAGGGAAGTGTGACGTCACTCACATTACATGTGTGTGTGTGAGGTATTGCTTATAGATCGGTCGGGCCCCTGGATTTGTCAGGTACATAGCAAGTGGAACGATGTGGTCTTTGCCACCGTTAAGCGAAAACGCATGACGTTAATGTGTGTATGTAGGTATGTAACTGGCACAATATGAGCATGGGCGTTATGCCGCGCAGTCACTAAGCGGTCACGTGCCTGAATGTCGATAATGGCTTCTTTCAGCTAATTAATTTGCTAGCAATGCATATTAATTAATCGTAAGTAAATTCACACAGCGCCGTCTATCCCCAAACTAAGCAAAGCTTGTGTTATGGGTGCTAGATAACTGATATACTACTTAAATACTTTTAAAACCCTATCTTATCGTATTGTAACATAGAACACCCAGACACGGAACAGGAATTAAAATTCATCATTTCATTCACCTCCTGCTTGGCAGACCGGCATGTTGACCACTGAACCAATCAGGTCGTCATATACTCATGTAAGGGACATGAGTACCAACATAACGCTACAAAAAAAAACAAAAATCAAATATACGTAGCCCCCGGAAATTCAAAATTCGCGATACTTTTTGAACAGATGACGTATATTGCTGTAGCTGCAAATAATTATTAAAGTGCCATAATTGACTTATGCGCGTATTGGGTGCTTAGATCTGTAATCTGGAAAAAGCGCAATCCAACTGACTGTGGAATATTATGGACTCCAACAGTGTGTGACATCATTTTGGCGTTCGTGTACCGGTTGCGGTCATGCGCGCGTGTTTCCGGGATCCGCCTTTACCATGATCCTGGATTTGGCAGATCAGGTAACTACAGTACAGCGACTGCCATCTAACCTCCGTGACCCTGTTAACAGGGGAACCTGACCAGACTGGATCATGGTTATATATTCAGTTGCTTGAATGTGTAGGTTTTATCACGATGTTTTCCCTCACCGTAAGAGCGTCGGTAAGTGTTCAACTACATTAATTAGTTACATAACTTAGAAAAAAATCATTGATATATGGCGACACTATGGTTCAAACCCGGTACCTCTCTTTTACAAGTCAGACCCCTTAACCATCCTAAGACCGACGCTCTTTAGACTCCAACAGTATCTCGTAATAATGAAAAAACGACGATACATTCGTTGCAGTACTCTACTTATAGTTTTTTTCTACGAAATAGTAATAAAGTTAGTACTTTGAGAGACAGAACGAAAATATTTTTTCTACACTCCAAACAATTCAATTTATCCGAAAAACTTTGAACGAATTTTACGTTCGTTTAGGTCTAGCACTTAGATATTCGTAGAAATGTAAAAGAGGGATTTAAAATTTGTACGAAAATCTTAACCTTTTGGAGCTATCCGCACGAACCGCTTTGGTTCGACCTTTATATTGCGTACGGCTAAGGAATGGAACACGTTGCCTGCGAGTGTGTTCCCTGGTCAATGTAATCTGGATGCCTTCAAGGCGGTGAGTGACTCTTAGAGTGAATAGCGGCTATACCAAGACGGGCATGCTCCATCTTCAGTCGCATCGTCACTTACCAACAGGTGAGACGATGGACAAATGCCTGTCTTGTCTAAAATAAAATAAAAAACCGCGTAACTTTGAAACGATATGTGTATTTTAACGAAAATCTGACAAACTACAAGCACGAAACCGAATTACATGTGTGCGAAGCATTTAATGTGCCTTTATTAACTAACCAAATAAATAAGTCAGCTAATTCGGCTAATTCAATATTCGAATGTCAGTATTGTGTTGGCTAGAGATAATTACCAAACCATAATTTAGCTTCTATATAAAACTGTTATAATCCAATTAAAATTTGTATCATTTGGAATATTAGCTACTATGAATTTCAGTTGTTACGGGCGGCGAATATGATTGTCTGGCCACTAATAAGCACATAATAAGTTAATGGTGTGGCTAGAGACTGCCTAGGCCACCGATTATAATGGAATGAACTGACCACACCTTTTGAGGTTGGGGTGGGAGTTGCAGAGGGTCTATTCGTGTTGGAAAAATAAATAGTTACAAAAGCGGTTTGCATCGCGTTGAGTCTCATTAACTATATGATTACTCATAAACGATATGAGCTATATGATTTACTAATGTAGAAATCAACGTTTCGATACTGAATATAATTTAGATAATAAAAGAGAAAAGCCCGCAAGAGTCACATCCGTCTGTCAGTACGAGCAGATGAGGAATTATTATCTATGCTGGGGACCCTGAGACTGGTTGAACAGTCTCAGGAGCCGATCGGGGTGCTAATCTATTCCGTAGCCCTGCTATCGTAGAAACTTGTACCATAGGAACGCTAGATTACTAATCTATGGTAATTCATTTATTAATTCTCTTTTTTTTTGTGCTATTACTATTTGTACGTTTGTTTTATAATTATGTATTCCTGGCTGATTGTTCTAATACTTGTTAAGTGCTTAACTCACCTGCTGTTCGATTTCTCTTTTCTATTCCTGTGAATATTATCTGGAAGAGATCGCTTGTAGCAATAAGGCCGCCTTTGCTCAACTGTCACTGATATTAATTGTATCTACTGCATTATATTTTGTATAGGCAATACCGTGTTTATTTATGTGGTTCATCGCTCAATATGGAACCAACTCCTTTCCCATGTGGGCAGCCATTAGTGCCACGATGTCCACGTCAACGACGGACGGTACGGACAAATAAGCTATGTTTAATTTGTATCAATTACTGCGCCAACAAGCAGAGCTTGCTCGCAACTGATTCGTTATGTCGTGGCTTGCTCACTTAGCAAATAGCTATCTATTATCTTTCTAATTGACGGAAAGGCAAGACTTCGGGAGAGAGGTCATTCCATAAATTGCACGTGCGCGGTAAAAAAACTCGCGGTTCTCGTATGTTAGTTGGACCTACCTACTTAGGTACATACCTAAAATAGTTACCTTATTCATACAGTTATCTGAGTGTCAGCTGCAGAGGTACGCAAGCTCTCGGTGATGGGTACCTGTGTGCTATATTTTGTACTATCTGGAGTTTGCCACCCTCTGGAAACCGCTAACGGAAGTCGACGTTAAATAATAATAATCATCGTGGCGTTAATGTCCCGGTTGTGCTCTCGAGAATGAGGGCCCGGGGTCCGCCATGACCATGATCCAGGATTTGCAGGCCAGGTAATTACAGTGGAGCGACTGCCATCTGACCTCCATGACCCTGCTACCAGGGGGACCTGACCAGATTGGATCCAGTCGCCTAAATGTGCAGGTTTTATCACGATGTTTTCCCTCACGTAACGGAAGTCGACGTTAAGGTGACGAAAAAAATTGCTTTTTTTGTGTCCTGTTGTGCACGGGCGTCAGCAGACCAACGTTTTGTGGGTCTCCTAAACCTCTACTGTCGCTACAAAGTGGAATTTTTCTTGTTCTCGCTGACGTAGGATATGTACGGATAGGATATGTACACCTGCGGTGTCCTCACAGTCTATTAGTAGGATATGATTCAGAATCACCTTAGTGTTTTAAACCGAAGATAACCTGCTGAGAATATGACTAACCCAGAACGTGACATCCCGCGAAATTGTCTCAAAGGGTCTCCAAAAAAGTTGCGAGGTTTTTAGAGATCTGTGTGCCAATTTTCACCCAAATCCATTCTGTCGATTTTGAATAAATATCTATACAAACTCTTTAATTTTAGGCTCTGAATAGGAAACAAAAATTTTTTTTTCAACTTTAAATGAAGAGTAGCTTTGTAGTCTCTAACCTAGCTACATCTTTGTTGTTCCGCGATAATCATGGAACTTTAAAGTTGAAGCAATGTCAATTTAAATTTTTTCTGTGAAATTCCTAACATTTTAGAACAAACTCTTTTCCACTTGGACAAGATCGAATCGGTCAATAATAAACTATGATGTCAAAAGTAGCATCAGTCGAATGTAGACGTCGACTTAATATTTATGGAACTCGACTCCGTTATTAAATTTTATCTTTTGCTAGATATCTGCAAAGAAATCAAATAGGGGGAAGGGGCTCAAAGAGCCGGGGGTAAGTCGTCCCGATGCATATTGCTTTGCGAAAAGAAAACTTTGAAGCATGTCGCAAAACGTTATAACACTGTGATGGCAGCTATTTTAATAACACCATGACTGGGGTACATAAATGTATGTTTGTGTATATTATCTTCCGAAAGCATTTTCGTCTATTGCAATTAATATTGTAGATATTTATGTGTCACTTGCATTTGTCAGTTGGAAAGTTTACATAATGATACGATTTCTTGGTTGTTTTTCCCTAAACTTTTTCAGATACACTGGGCAAACAAATGGTGGTGTACCATTAACTGTCTATTGTTCTTTAAGTTGAACCGTGCTGACAGGACCCGCCCGAGAGGAAAAAACGTAATTAATTTTTATGCCTACGATCCTCGCCTGCCTCAATTTTGTTGGTTTGCTGTTGCTTTACCCAACTTACAGAAAACTGTGGCTCTCTTTTCGGCATGTAGGTTCGACAGGAGATGAAACATGGATGTATTCCATAATGTCATTTGAACGTCCGAGATCGTTTTTTGACAACATTTTTTACTCCAATCAATTCGAGTCCGTTGTTGTTTTCAGGTGAGTTCATGAGGAATCCAGCTACAACAAAGTTCAGTAACTATTCAATGTTGATGTAAGATTTATTTAATTGACTCATGCCATCCAGAAATGTCCTCGTCTCCTCATAGGTGTTACCTCGGTTTTCTTCAATTAGTTGCCTGAGAGTATCTACTCTGTATCTACATTTCCCTCAGTCATCGCAGTTGAGGGCCGACCTTCACGAATTTCATCATCGGCAGAAACCATCGTTAATGCCACTTTCGCTACGGACGAGGAATTTCAACTTGACACGCGATTACCGTCATTTTTTTAAATCACTTATTGAGTTAATTATGTTTTAAAAAAATATAACATTCGAAATTCAAACGTTTATGAGCGGCCAGGAGCGCAGATGATTCAGGGTGCTTTATGTTTAAATGTACCTCGTCAATACCAAAGTATTTGCTATCTGGACAATTTATCTCAAAGATGGAACAACCAGTCTCATGACGGGGTGGATTATTATTCCTTGCTAATTCTCCGCAAAAACATTACAATGAGCCAAAAATTAATAATAATTTAACAGAACGAACTATACATTAATCTCAAAACTAGCATTAATTCTGCATCATTCCATATTTTTAGATATCTATAGATACTATAAAAAAAATCGGATCTTTGAACCCCGCCTTCTCCAATAAGAAGCGATAAGTCTTTTCAGCTTCAGCGAATTTATCTAAGAATCTTGTAACGAGTGATTTACAATACCTATTTATTCGGTTTTCTTAACTTCTAACGTTTACGATACAAATATTAAAGCAAACTCAGTAAATATATAAGTTTCAGAGTTAAAAGGCGAAAAGTTCAACGAAAATAAATAGATCGTTTGAAAGTTGATAGCTGAAAGTTTTTTATGTTCTCATAACGCGTTGGTACTTTATTACGTTTATATTTTTTTATGAACTCAAAATTGGTTCATGGTTTTAAAATATTTTTACGGGTCTGGTTGTTCTATGTATAATAAGAATATATTTAAAAGTATTTAAGTAGTACATCAGTTATCTAGCATCTATAGTACAAGCTTTGCTTAGTTTGTGGCTAGATGGCGCTGTGAGAATCTCCACGATTGTTTATTTATTTATTTGGAAGAGTAGCAACAAAGTTAATAAAACTGCTTAATGTTTACAATATATAATATTAAATAAAGAATTATAGTTTTTAAATAGTACCCATCAATTTCGGAATCCCCGCTGTGGGACCAGTACCTAAGTCTGTGTAGACGTGGGGATAGTCGACAAGCAGCGAAATATTAGACATTTATGTTTTTCTTTACCAAAACAATACTCCCCGTGAGCAAGTCGACCCTACACTGCCCCGAATTGATTTATTTCCACACACTCGCAACTGCCTGACTGAAATAACATTTTATTTGTTTATATAATTATTTTATTGGAAAGCTAACAGCTGATATACTTAAATTAGGTTACAAAAATAGGTTAAGAAGATACCGTCGCCTGTTATTTGTTTTTGAATGACGCCCCATGCCACATTCGCGTTTATGTGTGCTGCTATGAAGTTGAAAATCGTCTGTAACTAGAGAAAGCGACTTACGATCTATAAAAAATAATCGTCTTGGCGATAATGTCCTGATTGTGGTATCGCATACGATGATCCACGCTTTGGCAGGTCAGGTAATTTCAGTGAAGTGGCTGATATTTGATCTCCATGACCCTGCTACCAGGGAACCTGTCCAGATTGGACCATGGTTACACATTGATTCGCCAGAATGTGCAGGTTTCTTCACGATGTTTTCCCTCAACTTAAGAGTATCGGTTAGAATATTGAACTGATGTACATAACTCTTATAATAATTGGTACCTACAGCGACTTACAGGCGTACGTCGCTGATTGTTAGATTGTCTTCTGACACCTGTCACCTGACATCTGTAATTGTCGTGTTTATCAAATAGACCCCTGGTATTGCAAACGTAGACAGCTTCTTTGTTACCCCAGATATATAAATTGACGGGGTCTGCAACATAAAGAAACGATTTCAAAAGTTATTTCACTAATGGAAACTAACATTCTTTCTAAATGTTAGAGGGTGCTTATGCCTCGAAAATACATCATCTCATCCCATATCAGTCCACTGCAGAATTTAGGGCCTCTCCCACGAAAGGGGAGGTTATTGCTATAATCTCCACGCTCGGCAGGCGGGTTGGAGATCGTAGTGTTATAAATATAACAATGGAAAACGCTGCTGCCTATTTTCCTGTCTATAAAGACTCTAGATCTTTTGCCTCGAAAACATTAGTCACCTTGTACGACACCCACGAGTGTAAGGAGTTGGTGCTATTCTACTCTGCCGGACACCACACGGCAATCGTCTCTTACATATCGGACAGAAATCGCGTACGCGTCGTGCCCGCATAGTCAACGCGTAGCAACCGGACGGAAAATGTGCAGTCTACCCTATTGGCGCGCACACGACGCGGCGACTGTGCGGTGACTTTGCGGGCGCTTAGCGTTTGTTTACAAATATTAAAGCAAGTATCCCAAAGTATCAGGAAAAAAAGCACGCGGTTGAAAGCTGCAACGCTAGCTGTAGGTATGTTATATTGATTATTAGGTAGAAACAAGATAAACGCACCTTGTAATTTGATGAAATCGAGTTAAAGAAAATGGTATAGACCATGTACATAAATTGAACTTGGCAAGTAGATATACCTAGTCAATTTATAGGTTAAACTACTGGCCCGTTTGCGACAGTTTCCGCGCTCGTGAATAGGATTCTGGAAGTTCTGAACGTTTTCGTTCATTAATGCTAATTCGGTCCAACGTCTGGAATCTAATTGGATTCTTGTAAATGAGCTGCCTACTAGACGGTTTATGAGGGACTGGCAGAGACTTTGCGGATCGAAGGAATTTGAGATAAATGTGTTTTAATCACAAAGGCCTAATGTATATAGGTTCAGGACGTTTAATAAGAAATTCAAGATGAAGAGACTTTATGTGTCGTTCTTCTATAAATTCCTTCGCTGACAAGTAGCAGAGAAAGTGGTTATTTAAAAAAAGTGTCATTTAATTTTTAACTTTTATTCTTGGAAAAACATGTTTAGATTTTAAGAAAATATGTACATTACAGGTACAAATAGCTACAATGCAGCCATTCCACGAATTATTTGATCCCCCAACCTTATGATAAACCATGTGACAATATGGAGTAAGGGGTCAGGTAATTAGTTGTATGACTATAGGGTTATATACAAAATATAATAACATTTTAGCCACAAAGGTGAAAAGTCGATAAAGTAAAAGCCTTCGAGCTTGTTTATTGTATTAGTAGTAACAGAATGTAGACTCCCGTGTCGGTTTAACTGTTTCCCTCCATAAATTCCAATAACTCGACTTCTAATCCTTGGTTTGTGCTTACTAATCTTGTTAAAAGGCGGACATTATGAATATAATCCACTAATTGGTTTTCTACGATAATTAAATCCAAAGACTGGAATCAGAAGCGAATAACGCTCAATCAGTCAGAACTCAGATATCTTCAGACGTTTAATCCTCAAACTTGTAATTAAATTTGATGGTTTATTCTTACTTAACAATTGTGTCAGAAGTTGGCTATCAACTGGGTTCCTATTCAAAATTGCAATAGCTATCATATTAACTTAACGAAGGTATGAAGGATGGCCATGTGGTGTCCGACAGAGTAGAATATCACCAACCCTGTACACTCCTGGGTGTCGTATAAGGCGATTAATGTTTTCGAGCAAAATATCTAGAATCTCTGTAGGCTGGAAAATTAACAGCAGCATTTTGCGGCAGA
Organism: Blastobasis adustella; assembly: GCA_907269095.1. NCBI lineage: Eukaryota > Metazoa > Arthropoda > Insecta > Lepidoptera > Blastobasidae > Blastobasis > Blastobasis adustella. The sequence goes on from OU026131.1 coordinate 13,320,240, forward strand.
TTAGCGGAAATTGTGACCACCGTCCGCCTGGGGGCTATTTTGGTTTTACTTTAAATAAATAGTGAATATGCTTGGACAAATTCACACAGCACCATCTAGCCTCAAAGTAAGCAAAGCTTGTGTTATGTGTATTAGATAACTGATAAACTAAACGTACTTTTTTAATTACATGCTTATTACACATACTACACTCAGACCCGTCACAGAAATTAAAATTCATCATTTCAATTTCTGCTCGGTGGGAATCGAACCCTTAGGTCGTGAAACTACCGAACTAGAAAACTCAGAACCACTCAGGTCGACTTTCAGGACAGGATAAAGAAATTTCTTACTTCCTTAAAAAGTTACTTACTTCCTTCCATTTTGTTTGTGTAATATTTGTATTATTATAGAAGTTTGTCGATGATGGATAAAAAGACACTTTTCCGTATGACGTATGAGTTTATAAGTCCGTAAACAAATCGCTGACCATGACGTATTAGGGGATTGTTGGGAATATTCCATCATGTCCCACGTCATGGATGGTAATAGCATTCTGGCCTCAGGAGTACTCGCCTCCTTGTTGACGTACGTCGGTGCGGAGAGTTAGGTGCGGAAAGTATGTAGATCTAGGATCAAGATGTTTGTCCTTGATCCTAGATGTAGATATAACTCCTTCACAGTCAGAGCTGCTCAGTTATGGAACAAACTTCCAAAGCACATACAATACTGTCCATCACTTCATATATTTAAAAGAAGCTTAAAAGAGCACTATCTCTCGATGAATTTCTAATAGTATTATTATGGGTATATAATATTTTCTTATGTATTATTATGTAATTTGGTAGCCTATACATTATAAGTATTATTTTTGTATTATGTTTTAGGGGGGGTATTTTTACTAGTATAAATATGTTCTAGCTTTGTATGCTTTGCCTGTCCCGCTATACCATTTGCTTTACATCATTTATGGTTAGCTGGTAGAAATCTCTCATAGAGATAAGTTCGCCATTGTACTCATTTTTATTTAATGTATCTAATTAAGTATGTATACAATTAAAAATAAATAATATTATATAACTCTATTGTCAGGGGGTGGCGAGCAGTGCAACCGCATAGGGCCCCGCGCTCACAGGGGCTTCGCACATTGTATTTTAAAACATAAAATCTCCCCAGCTTTGAAATAAATGTTAAACATTTCAAGTTAGCTGCGCTCGCTCATTTATAGATTTCAGTACTTTTATTATACCATGTACCTAGTTTAAGTTTTTATTCATCATCCAAGCGCACACATTACACCAAAAACTCTGAACTCGCTGCGCTCGCTCATTCATTGATTTGTGTTAGACACTTTAATTTCTAGTGCTTGTAAATTTTGAAGTAGGCAGCTGTTTGCAAATATGTATAATGGTATTAACCTACTTGTAAAATAAATTGATGGGCTCATCAGAAATAATTAGTATATTTAATTCATAGGACTAGGGCCTCGCAAAGGTCTGAGCCGTTAAAGCCACCCCTGCCTACAGTTGTAGGGTTTCGCAGTGGTGTGGCCGTTTTCCCTTTGCGTTTTCTCGGGTTGGGCTCTTCAATCTTAATATTATAACCTGAAAATGAGAGGATTTTATTTTTGTTAAGATGCGACCATTACTTCTAAATGGTCTACGAATAGATAGATAGATAGATAGATATACTCTTTATTGCACACAAAATTACAAAAAAGAAAATTTGACAGATCTTTTCAAACAGTTATGTATTTCTTTATGTACCTTTTTGTTTTGTTTAATTTGTGGAATTGTCTCCTTTCGGCCTTGGAGACTTTCCGCTCTATTTTTCTAATTTATATTTGGTTCTGTTTATATTAATTTTATAAAAAAAAACAATTGTTGGTTTGTGGACTATCATTGTCAAGCAGTAACGAACCGAAAGACGGTGGCGGTCATAAATTTTAAATTGACTGACGGCTGGAGGAAAATGAAGATGGAGGTCGAAAATTTCTCTCTCGAGTCCTTGCAATATTTTCGCAATATTTTCTGGCACGTTTGATTTTTCATGTTATATTTCTCTATCTGAAATCCGGTGTGACTTTACCAAAATATATTGTGCCTTTCAAGTTTTATAGTCAAATTTGTAGTTGCGAGAAATCTTGTCTCGTCTGCCGCAGAGGAATATTTTGATAAGAACAAGAAGCTTTTAGCACTGTATTTGAAAATACTAGGAGAAAGGCATGTATTCTGACTTTGAGCTATTGAACCTTTACCTAGCTTATTTTTTTCACACTGTTCCTTACCTAACTGTATTTAGTCAATTAGATTACATTGGACTGAAAGAAAAGAACCATTAACTGAATTGTCTTGTTTTCATTCACTATTCATTATTTGCTGAGTTTACGCCATTTTCCTGAAATGCGTAAAGTTACATACAAAGTATCACCACCGAAACTCTTCGGTGGTGATACTTTGAAAGAAACTCTTCTTTATTGTAAATTCATAACGTGAAGAAGATCGATAGAAAGATAGACGGACTGCAAATGATCCTATTTTTGGTTCCGGGCTTTTCCTTGTGAGGTGTGGAACCCTAAAAACAATATAGGCTTCGCTATATCAACATAATGCCAATTTCCTTTTATCACTACTCGCAAATACTATTTTTAATGTACCCACCGGAATGGAAAAAGTAAAAGGTTAGATTTAGTAAAATAAAAAACCACGGCACGTTTTTTGGGAGTAGCAATTGACGAATTACTAAATTAGAATCATCATGGAAACAAGAATTGTAATAGATTAAATAGCTTCTCTTATGCGCTGCACAAGTTAGTATTATCAGCATAAAAAATACAGCCGTTACTGTTTATTATGGGTATGTGGAATCTGTATGTACTTGGAACCGGTATGGCTTATTGATTTGGGGCAACAGTACAGATATTAATAAGGCATTTGTTGTCCAAAAAAATACATACGAGCTATCTGTAGGGTGCCTCCATATGAACCGTGTCGTCCTCTATTTAGATCTCTAAACGTACTACCTCTTCCATATTTATTTATTTTTGAGGTCGCAAAGTTTGCAGCTTATTTCTATATAGACATCTTAAATCTATGTATAATGTAAAATATGGACTACTATGTCTGAAATAAATGAATTTTATTTTTATTTTTATTCTTTTTTATTTTTTTCAAGTTGCAAAAGATATATTTATTAAAAACGCGCAAAACGCATATCGTCTTGTACACGAAGTTACACAAAATTCTACTTTGTATTTAAAACAATGTTGTTCGATGGCTATATCCATACTTAATAAAATTCCACTGGCAATTAAAGAACAGCCTATAAACAAATTAAAAAAGGACTTGTATTGACTATTGGAGCACTTCTTTTACTCTGTCAAGGAATTTTTAGCGTTTAAGGTAGCATAACCTAGAACAAATTTGAATGCCTGTGTACTGTTGAACTGTGTGAGCCACTGTGTGATGATTATCTTAAGACCTATTACTGTAACCATGTTTTGAGCAAATAAATATTCTATTTTACTCTACTCTACTATACTCTAACCTACCTGACAAGATTCGATCATGGTTACACATTCAGGTCTCATCACGATATTTTCCCTTACCGTTGGAGCATCGGTTAGCATTCAACTAATGTATAACAGAAATACATAACTCAGAAAAGAGTCATTGTGCAGAGCATTGGGATTCGAACCCGGTACTTCTCGCTTACGAGTCGAATACCTTAACCACACGATCACCGACGCTCCGGAAGCTTAGATTAAGTAGCTACCTGATTGAAATCGTCATAATTATGATAAAACAAACATACAATATAATTCCTACAACCCTCCCACCGTTATATAAATATACCTATTAGATAACTCTACCACGTGAAAACAATAAAGAGATGTAACTTCCAAAAGACTATCTCAAAGACGGCTTGAATTCCTGCCCGCATCAGAGACCCGCGTCAGTGTAGCGGATACAAAGCTTTAGGAATAAGGATCTTGACCAAAGCTCAAAGCAGACAGTATTGTACAAAGAGTTTTGCAAAGTGATACGAAGGCTGAATTCAAAGAATACATCTCGCATTGATTTAGACAGATATTATTGTATAGTATTATTTATTATTATATATTTATTTAAGTTAGATATAACAATAAATATGACAAATCAATTAGTTCAGGCACTTAAATCTATTAAAGATTTGTAATGTGCCAAGCCTGGTGAGTATGTTCACTTAAGGATAACAATAGGTTTGTCGGTACATAAACTCTCGTGCGGCGACCACCGACCCACCCGCCAACAAACGATACAACGATAGGTAACAATAGTTATCTGACGGCAGGCGGGACAACATTCGCCGCACCCGAGTATCTTATCACTAGGATACAAGGAAACCGGTTATTGAACATATTGTTTTATTTGTTTTTACAAGTGCGAAACGATTCTTGTAAACGATAGTATTGGGTGATTTTGTGGTATAGGTATCTATGGACGTGGTCAAGGGCACTTCATATTATTATAATATTTTTTTTTACTTTTTTCAATTTGATTCCCAGTGAAGGATTTTTTCAAAATCTATATAGTCCTTTGTAATTACATGCTTGAGTTAGGCCCGCCAGACGCAACCTGCGTTATCGACGCTCCCAGCGTCGCCGACGCTCAGCTGTCACTAAAAATTGTATGAATTTCAAATTTTGAGTTGACAGCATAACGCAACCTGTGTCGGCGACGCAGGGAGCGTCGGCGACGCTACTTGCGTTATTGACGCTCCTTGCGTCGGCGACGCTTGTTAGAATCCGGGCCTTAATAAAATGTGATTAATTCAAATGTAGGTATTTGTATAACATCAAAGTAATAAAAAGCGAGGAATAATGTAATATTTACCAATTTCTCACAATGTATTTGCAAACTGCCTAATTTGTTTATGTTTGTACCGTGTCTATGCCAATAACAGAGCGCCGAGTGTAAGTTTTGGTTCGTTTTTACTTTACTATCGCGTTTGCGTTTACGGGAAAACTAGTAAGAAAAAATGTATAGCGCCATCTAGTGGTACGTAAATGAAGTTTTTTCTTCATACAAATTTCGACGTAATCACAAATGCGATAGCACAGTAAAATCGAAGCAAAACTTACACTCAGCCCTCAGAAACCAATGCTATTCCTTTGCTGTTACAATTCTGAATATTACGAGAATGGAGATTCAATTTCGGATTGAATTCCATATTCATGAATTTTCTGTTTATATTTTTCATGAACAAAATGGTTCCTAAGACGAAATATTAATTTTATGATAAATTTATATTGTCGCATTAGTGCTTTATATCTCTCAAGACGAAAAGGATTGTAATTCTTACCTCACATGATTTGTTTTAAATTTTAATGGACGAGATAATGGTTATGATTATGGCCATCTAATGATATTGGACTTGGCAGATCAGGTAATTACATTGGAGCGACTGCCATCTGACGTCCGTGACCCTGTTAACAGGGGAACCTGAGCAAATTGGATCATAGTAACGCATTCAGTCGCCTGAATGTTCAGGTTTCCTCACGATGATTTTCCCTCACCGTTAAAGCATCAGTCAGTGCTGAACTAATGTAACTACAAAGTTAGAAAATTCATTGGTACACGGCGGCACTCAGGATCGAATTCGGTACCTGTCGCTTACGTGTCGGACCCGCTAGCCATGAAGGCCACCGACACACTGCAAAAAGATATATTTTTAAATCTCACTACACTTTGTACACGTAAATTGAATCTGAGAGCATCTAAGTACCTGCCTTACATTCTGAGGTATGTACCAGCTTTTGTTCGCGAATTTATCGTTCCCGTTTATTTTACTTCCGTAATATTAAGTAAAGATTACGTTGGTTTTCTTTTTATGAACATAACAATTAGAATTATACATAAGATACAATTTATGCCGACATTAAATGTGATTCCTACGACAACACGGCAAATTCTAATTACATTTCATTTCAAGAAGTAAATAATGACAACACCACTCCCAGATGGATGAAGAAAAGTATATTATTTATTATATATGTCGTTGCGTCAAGGAAAGTGGTGTATCAGGATCATTGTCATCAGGGTGGTGATATCAGCATTAGATCGTATTCGTACAGATAAATTAAAGAAAGGGTTCACATCTACTCCACTGTATTTATTTCACTTCATTTTTGCACATCACTTATAATTTTACTTTAAATCAGAGAGGTATTACAATGTAGGCAGTTGAGGTAATTTAAATTATTATTTCAAAGGTTATTTTAAAATCACTTTATTTTTAAACGTAAACAACACTTTCTATAATCGAAATGTGGAGACAGTTTCAAGACGTGTTCACTCCTCGGCGGTTGGGCCAAGACTGCCCGCCACTCCGCCCGAGTCGTGCCGTCGAGACTCTGTCAGCACGCCCCGCCAGGTGGCGCACTCCCACTTCCGTTTTCTGCGTCATGAGTCCGTACTATTGACCACATGATTCCATGCTATTGACCGGATCCGTCATATATATTATATTAATTTCTGGTAATAACTGCGACAGTCTGTAATAAGGCTGTGTAGTTAGCTCCCTGGAGATATTTTTCCTGAAGAGTGATGCTCCGGTATTGCAAAGAAGATCGGGCAAAGTGGAGAAAACAAAGTAGGAAAGCGGACCCTGGTAGAAGCCGGGTTTAACCGCTCGGATGATGATGATGACCCCAGTATTGCAAACATACATAGCCTTTGATAACTATTACCATCAAACAGGCCGCAAGCTTATTTACCACCGGGCTTATTTAAGTAAATAAAAAAGTTTAAACACATTTTACATTTTGTTTTCCAAGGGGTTTGTATTTTTAACCAGATTCTCTATATATGACGCATCTATGGCATAATAGCACTTATTTTTTATAAAAAGGACTTCTATTAATTCGCCCTGTAGCTTGGGAGCACTAAATACCGTAAGAAACACTCCAACAGGCGAGTCGGGTGCCTTAAAGTGAATTACACTATCACTTATACAACCTTTGTAATTTAAGACTAAGCCAGGAGGAAGACTTGCGGAATTCTTTTGTTATATGGTTGATGAGTGTGGGCAAAAGTGTTGTAAAAGTATTTTGTGTAAACTTTGTAGGGTGAAAGATGTAGGTACAATCGTCAAATAAACATGGCAAAAAATTAAAGTTTTCTACAATTTGTATACGTCTAAATTATTTATACCTTGATAAAGCGTTGAACATTCGTTTAACGAGTGTATATACAAGGCTTATGCATTGCTAATTTTTCATCACCAGAATAATAAGAAACCAGATACGTTACACGCATTCTTAGTGTTGCCATTTTGAACACCTCCGAATAGATCAATCCATTTCATCATCATCGTCCTAGCGCTTATCCCGGCCTCTGCCAGGGTCCGCTTTCTTACTCATTCTTCTCCACTTCGTCCTGTCTTCGGCATCCTCTCGTCGTAAGCCGTTGGCTCTCGCATCCGACTCAGCGATGTCAATCCATCGCTTCTTGGGTCGCCCACGGGGCCTCTTTCCTGATACCGGTAGATTAAGGCACCTAATTCCCACGTATCCCTGAGGCTTACCAGCGCAGACGAGCTTCCTCGAATGAAAATGCTGCCACGGATGTACTCGTTACGTACTCGATCGAGTCGCGTAACTCGGCACATCCACCGCAGCATTTTCATTTCGTTGGCGTGGAGTTCGCGAACGTGTTTCGTCAGCGCTGGCCACGTCTCGCAGCCATAGAGCATCACCGGTCTAATTATACTCTTGTATAAAAGCCCTTTGAGCTTTACACGAATTTTAGGGTCACAGGTGACTGCCATGAGTTCACGCCATTTGGCCCAAGCTGCAGAGAAAGTCTTGACATCCGGGCCGATATCGCCGGACTCGTGCATCACGGATCCGAGGTATTTGGATGTATCTGTTCTATTAACAGCTTCGGTGCCTACAAGGATGGTTTCGGGATCTGCGCTGCAGCTGGCCATATACTCCGTTTTGGCGACATTCAACTTCAGACCACCGTTTCTAGCACATCTTTCCACGTGTTTACTCTAGTCTCAAGATCCTGCCTAAGCTTGCTTACCAGTACAATGTCGTCAGCGTACTTCATAAGCCAAGGGGCATGTCCTGAATTTCCGCTAACAGGGAATCGAGCACAATGCAATAGATCAATCCATTTGTTTAGTTTTAAATACAGCAGTAAAACAATTGCAAGTATCGGATCAGCTGTTAAAATATTACAGTTCATAGTCAAATATCAGTTATTTGTTAAGGTTTGTCTTATTTTTATTACACTAACACAACACATGCACACACTTACCCTAGGAACAGTGTAAGCGACCGTATAATTCTTCCCCTTTCTGGGAAACATAGTGACTCACATTATCTTGCGATATTCACGCGGAAAGCGGAATAGAGAACGGACAGGGTAACAAATGGCGCCATATATCCTGCCGCTCCGTGGCCACGAATTGATTCCCAGCAAATAGATTCTCGCTTTTTAGATACTTATTTACGGCATTTTACATGTGATTTATTTTAATTGAAAGTTTAACGTAATACGCCGTTATTATGCGCCGTTGACCTACAGTTCTAAATTCAAAATGCATTAGCCACGGCGACGAAACGGTACGTTAGATCATTTGTACATTATGTAAAATAATCAATAGTGAATAGAAAATACGAGAACTTTTTAGGATAATTAACTTATTTGTACTTGTGGACCCAGCGCGATTTCGTTCGTGTGCAACTAATTTACCCATATTTACCCTTTTTTTCTTGCTTATAAACCCTACTTGATTCACTCCATCTATTGTTGAAAACCGCATTAAATCTGTTGCGTAGTTTAAAAGATACATATACACAAAGATCTCCACGAAGACCGGTCCTTTGCCATCCGCATCCAGTCGGTACTTGCGACCTTTACCAGGTCGTCAGATCACCTTGCAGGAGGCCTACCTGCACTGCGTCATCTGGTACGAGGTCACTACTCGAGAATATTACTGGGTATCTTTTCTGCGAGCTATGCCCTATCCACTGCCTCTGTATTTAAGCTCAGGCATAATGTCAGTTTGCAAATTATTGTGACAAATATAGTGTGGAACCACTGATTCTCATAACTATAGACATTAGCAACACCAAGCGTGAAATCTCTATAACACGTTGCTCTGACAGCATAAAGGCAAATGCCCCTCCTCTGCCAAAGTAACGGTTCCTCAAATTCCCACCCCATGGAGCACTGGACACCTTACTCACCGGCAGAAACACAATACTATTTAAAAGAGTATTGTTTAGCTGCGGTATTCTGTAAGGTGGAGATACTTCCCCAGTCGGGCGGCTTCAATTCAAACGGGATACCCCGCTATGCCCTACCTCTCTGACTCTAACGGGGCTCAGTCAATGTTGTTTTATATTAACAACAATTCACCTTTATGATCAACGAAAAACATCCTAACGTTGAAGTGACAAGACTATTTACATAATTTATTTACACTTCCTTCAATATTTCTGTTATATGGATATCTGCTTATGTATGGCTTTTACCTACATGTGAGAATATAATGACGGAGATGGGACACAGTCGTCAGCGCAAATAACATAAGTGATATTGTTTGAGTCATATTTGTTTCAAACTAAACTAGCGTTCTTTACACATATAATTATATTAGACGGGACTTACTTGCGACGTACCTTTTCTATTTGTTTTCCCGACGTTTCGGTAGGGTTACACCCACTGTAGTCACGAGAAGACTGTAGTGGAGAGGTACTAAAAAAAGTGGTAGGAAATATATATATATTAATATTTTTGATGTCATGTTCTGTTGAAGAATGTAAAAAAGAGATATCATTATGCAGGAATGAATGCGTAAGTGCTCAATTTCCGCCGTTGTTAAATGTTCTTGAATAAACAAATAGGTATGTTTGTCTGAAGACAGATGGCGTGTTTAATATGCCGCTGTGTCTTATATTCATGAGGTTGTTATTCTGACAAAAGAGAAATAATAAATAAATATGCTTGAACTTGAGAAATAAATGAATCTGAATCTGAATGTGAATACACAACTCTATCCAGCCCTATACTAAGCTTGTAGGTATAAACTAATACACATATACTTATTATACATCAAACACCCAGACCCGTAACAGAAAGTAAAATTCATCACACTTTCACTACACACATTATCGGGTTTTTTACTACGGTTAGTACTGATTTTACCATAGAGATAGAATTTACTAACGTAATAGAGCAGCCATCACAAACAAAAAGATTGTACCTACCTGTCACGTGCGGGAGGTGCCGGGGGAAGCTGCTAAGTCATAGAATGCGACATTACAGATACGACCCTATAATTTTATTCTACCTACTCAATCAACAAATTGAGAATAAACTCAAAAACTACTGGCGAGATTTTTAAAATTATTTTACTAATAGAATGCTATATTATAACTGAGTAACAAATGCAAAATCTTGGGAAAATAATCAGTTGACGTGGAAAAGTTGATTGTTTATGGAGAAACGAACTGCGCGCCGGGGAAAGCCACCGAGAACGTCTAGTATTAACTAATTATTTATAAAACACACTGCATTGTATGCTCATTGGGTAACCATGTTTCCTCGTATTATTCAAACTCCGAAAAGCCTTTTCGTGAAAGGCAGCACGTTTACAATAACATATTAAAATATGAACTTATTTTTAAGAAATAAATCAAACTACTGTGAAGGTAACTTAAACAAATGTTTAATTCCAGTAGGTAAATCCAGAGCGCTGCCCCTTCTGAAGGTTTACTTTTCTTAATCTATGACCTGCACAAAAATGGCACCACGAATCAATCCAGTAAAAAATTACTTAAATAGTGTTTCAGCTGATTTTAGTTACAGGTTTTTATACTGACCGATAAAATGTTACGCCATTTTCTTTATTTTTGGCCCTAGAATGATTCGTACAGTTCTTTAATGCACAAGATGGCATTTTTTTTAATATCCAAGCTAACGTAAGAATGGTCCGCGTCCCGCAATGTCTAAGAACTGACTGCGGGCACTGCGGTCCATGGACCGCAAAGCGTGGAGCAAAGAAAATACTTGCGGCGTCTCCTCTATTACGTTAGTAAATTTTATCTCTATGGTTTTTACATCGATATTTCGACGCAGCTGCATGCGTCATTGGTACGAGTTGACTGTCAACTCGTGGAAATGCTGTAGCGTAAATAATTTTTTTTAATTTTTTTTGTCTGTTGCGAAATAAGTTTACATATAAACGACTGTTTTCGAATATACAGGATCAGGAATCAGTGCTCGACGAAGTGGCAAGAGATCCTGATTTTGGAATTCCGATTCGACGTTACATTATTCTCACACTAACTGAAGGATCTCTTGCCACTTCGACTGATTCGATTTTTTTCTTTAAACCAATATTTTCATGATTTCCTTCAAAGTTATGAAGCTGATTATTTTAAGCATAAAAGAACAATTCAAGATGATAAGGTTGCAAAAAGAAATATTTTGAAAGATATCGTACTTTTTTTTAAGAATTTTTTTAAGTTTGTAAGTCGATAATTCTCAAAAATTCAGAAAAATCGTAATAACAAACACACGTAATAAAAAAAGTAACATGGGGGTGATTCGGATACCTCAAGGGGTGCTCTATCTCTGGACTTTCGCTTGACACTATTTTTTGGGACACCCTGTATAATTGGTACATTGCAGATAAACAAATTATTTTTACACCAGATTGAAAGTTTCGCCACCGTCCAGGACATCAGCAATCTATTGCTACTATTAACGATGTTATTATTAATATCCTTTATCTAAATGAAAGCAAACACAAGTATTCACAATAAACGTTCAAACAAATTCACAACCATCAATTCCATAGATAGACCAGAAGATAATAACTTTACCCCTCCAAATAGAGTTACCGGAATGCATAGTCAGAGCCTCAAGCACACTTCTTAATAACAAATGTGGCCATACATCTTGCCTGGAGAGGGCACTGATTCAATGCATAGGAGCGGTGGGCGGGCGCCTTGTTCGCAAAGCAATATCTTTTCTCCATTTGTAATATGCTAGGCAGATGTTCGACGTAATGTGTTATTAGTTTCAGCTGCTGTGTGTCTGTTTCGCTGTCAAGTGTTGATTGATTTCTGTGTCCCACAGTATTCGATTGATTGTGTTCGGTCGCCTTCTAGCTCTATATCTAGAATTAAAGTAGGTATTACATTTCTTTATTGACAGACAGTCAGACGGTGTTCTTTAAAAATATTCTAAAGTTAGCAATGTTCAAGTTGTCACATTTTTTTTCTGCTATGTGGTCCTCCTGATGGAAGGTGACCACTCGTCCAGGACATCTGTAGCTAAGTCAAGGTCATTAGCAGCTGGAGTGGACGGCCTTAGAGGTACCTGTAAATTGTAAAAAAGCAGGAAAATATCAGAACTAATAAGAACATTTCATCATCTGTTTAGCGACACGTATATTAGAAGCATGCGGTTGGTAAAACACTGTTTTAGAATGGAACGTTTTTCATACAAATTTTTAGTCACCTGTTTGTTTGATTTAGGTATATAAAAATCGTGGTTATCGTTATTCATAACACCTTACTTACAAACTTAAGTACTTTACCTTAAATGCTTTCATGAATGAATTTGCGAGGATCAAAATATGTGACACAATTATCATCATCCATGTTCGAGCTTCAGCCAGGCTCGGCTTTCCTTTTGTGTCACAAAAAAGCATGCGACATGTTTGATAATTTTTTTGGCCATCTAGGCCCAGCGCGACTTCGTTCGCGTGTTGTCCTACCGCTATCCTAGCCCTACACCTACTTACTCCCATCTACCCTTTTTTCATTGCGATTAAACCAGCTCTGTTATAAAGCGAACATAACAAAAAAAGAACTATCAAATCAGTACTGCCGTTTTCCAGTTTTACCGAGACTAACGAACTGCAATTGATTTTTATAAAGATTGTTTTGACTTGAATCTTATTTTCTTACAGCTGGATATCTCGTCCTACTACATCTGGATACTACTACACATCAAATCACGCCTCAAAATTAATAAATAGTAAAATAGTGACAAAACACTACAATTTCTTTTCCATTTAAACAAGTGGCCTACAATAAAACTACTGTTTATTGTTACCTTAAGGAGCAATATAGTATATTTGTACCCATCGTAGTAAGTACCAATTTGTAGAGTAGAGTTCGTAGTGTCACTGGAGATGTGATGCATATTAAGTTCTATTTTAGACAGGTTTCCATGGCGACGTTAGAGGATCTGTGTGTGGGGACTAGGAGAGCTCGAATGCCATATTATTTGGAATAAACGGGGCATATGAGTATAGAACTCGCTGAAGGATTCCGTAACATTCTCATTAGGTACAGGTACTTTATAGAGCGAATTCGAAACTTTGGTGCGCGATCCCGTGTCGGACTTTATTTGATGTAAGGGGAGGTCCCTAGCCTAGGAGGACTTTAGTCTCAGTAATATAAACACAATGTTAAGTTTTGTTGCACCGTTTCTAGTACAGATCGAACTTATATTAGCGTTATATCTCCATAACTTTTGACTTTTTAAATTTTTGTTACTTGGTTATTCAGTGAAAATTAGGAGAGTCGGTGGCAGAGCGGTTAGGCGAGAGGTACCGGGTTCGAATGCCGTTGCGTCCATGTACCAATGACTCTTTTCTGAGTTATGTACATTAGATGAATGCTAACCGATGCTCTTACGGTGACTAAATATATAACTATGATGCAATCTGGTCAGATTCCCCTGGTAGCAGGGTCATGGAGGTCAGATGGCAGTCGCTCCATTGTAATTACCTGATCTGCCAAATCCTGGATCATGGTCAAGTCTAGACCCGGGCTCTCGTACACGAGAGCACAACCGTGACATTAACACAAAGATGATTATTTTTATTGATATTCTGTGAAATTTCAAGTGCCAATATTGGGCCCGAAGACACGCCCTGTGACACGACTGATGGACAGCGCAAGCTTACCTTTTTACCCGACGATTAGGGAACCCTAAAAGGAATGTCGACAAAGATATCGTGTCGTTTATAGCCTTTGATCTCAAGGTAGGATTCTACAGAGGTGTGAATATATTCGAATGACATACATGACACTCACACACTGGAAGAGGATCTAGCGATCTCTTTATTGACGGCTTTCCCCTCGAGACCTACGAGGATATTTGAAAGTAAGATGTTTCTGTTTGGTTACGCTACTGTATCCGATTTATTCTGTACTTTTTCGGTTAGAACGGGTTATGTGTCAACAGGATTGTTTTTCGAGAAATAATCCGGTCGTTCGGTTTATAAATGTTTTAGTGGCACGAAATGTAGTCAAATTAATGAGAATATTATGGGACGAACTGAGTAGTTCAGTTGGATAACATGCCTGGATGCACGTCTGCCACGCAGAAAATTTAATGTTGAATTTAAATTCTATTAGGGTCTGGGTGTTGTATGTATAATAAGTATGTATTTAAAAATATTATATGATTACTTGTTGATGATTAAAAGAGATATTAATGTAATATTTATAAGTAGTTTATCCGTTTTCTGGCACCCATAACACAAATTCTGCTTACTTTGGGGCTCATCTACCGCTGTGTGAATTATCCAAGCATATTTATTTATTTATGATAGATAGATAAATATCCATGATGGGGCGATATTCGGCTTTCAAGACTGTATATACACAACCATCAGTTTCATCAGCATCAAGGTCCTTAGTGGAAGATCTTGGTCAGCTCATCTCCGCCAATGACATAAAGAGCCACACCTAACAAATGGCGAGCTAAACCCCATATTTTTTAAATGAAAGTTTGTGCTAGGAATTTCCAGAACCTAAAACCTGAAAAGCTTTCCTACTAGAAGGGGGGATCCTGGCAGAGCTCATCCTAATGATGATGATGACGAACAACATATTTGTAGGGTCCAGTTTTTACTCGTATTTGATAAAGTAATAGTAGCTTATACAATAATCTGACTTACTTACCTACTTCGCTGACTCAGTGACCCGGAGTGGATCATGGCCTCCGAAACAAGATAATAACCTAATCGACTGAAAAAGTAGGATAACCCCCGACCAAGTTTATATATAGGTACTCAAATATTTTTTGAACTTCTGAACCGATTTTAATCTTCATCTTATCGTATTAATGATAAAATAGGTTAGTTAATGTTTGTTTTATATTTTTCCAGTCCAAAATTGAGAGACGCGAACGGCACTGTCTGAGGCTTCAAATAGATCTAAGAGCGAACAGGAGTCTGGGCAGGCCGGGCAGACTAGCAAATGCGCCATGGTTTGCGGCTTCATTACACATTCGCAGGCACTTTCAGTGAAAGCGATATACCCCCATCTGCACAAATTTTCTCTTGATCTGCCGACCTGGGTACGCAATCTGTTCATCGTCTTCCAAACCGGCCAAGGCAGTTCATAACCAGGTGGCAGTTTCTTCTCGGGTGGGACAAATGTTTGAGGAGCGTATTCTTCTCGCCACAGACTTGCTCTGGCTTTTTGAGCATCGTCAGTAGCCTTGGCAGTGTCGAGGAAACTATTACGGCTCTTCAACCGTTGCGGAGCTGGGATGGTGTTGTGGAGAGGGTGTAAAACAAAGCTAATAACCATTTCAATCAAATTGGCTTAAATCAAATAGAGATAACCGCATCCAAATCTGTCTACCCGTTCGGGAGCTACGATGCTACAGGCACATACACAGATACATAAAGCCACAGATACATACGTTAAATTTACAACACAGCTCTTTTTTCTTCAGGGGTTATAAATTATGTACATGTAACAATGGTTATGATTTTGTATTGTTTTACCTCTTTGTATTGTTTTCTTTACATAAAATATTTCTTAATTACTCATGTTTTTGTTCGTAATTTTTCGCCTAATTAATTTTTAGTAAAGCTAATTAAAATTATCCAAGAAGTTGTTCAAAATTGTAGTTGTTTTTCTTCAAACCTCTCTTTTCCTACATTTTAAAGTTGCTTAGTTATTTACTTAATTAAGTTATTTAATTGTACTACATTATACTTGCATGTTTAGCTTGGCACTAAAATTATTTATTTACCATCGGATAGATATAGATGTATATAACGTATAGATAACGGAATTGTCCAAAAAAACACTCTACTGCTTCGATAGATGTACTTTATTTGTCGTATTTTTTGAAAGTAATACTGCAGACGAAAGCAAGCGGACCACATGATGGAAAGTGGTCACCGCCGCCTATGGACATCAGCAACACCAGGGGAGTTAGCAATGCGTTGCCCGCCTCTGAAGAGACCTCAAATATACGTCCTCTTGAACGATCCCATGTCATAGTCCAAAGGAAACACTGTGGCTTATTCCACATCCGATTCGTACGAGCGAGAAACGTCCTTTCGAACCTTCGCATACCTTCAAATACTGTAATACTAAGAAAACATTCCATGTGAAAACGTAACAAAGGGAGTACACTTTAACTTACAAAGTATACAATACCTTTGCACTTAACTTCTTAACTTAGCACTCCGTAAGGGCAGCTATCTAAGCAAAGAAGCTTTCCTAGTTTATAAAACCATTCCAGAACTTTATCAATTTAAGTTCCACACTACAAGGCTAGCTTTACTTAGAGACCTTACCTTCCTTGTAAATTTTAAGTAGACGAGGCACTTTAACATTTACAAGTTAATTTCCTTTACTGCTGTCTTTTAGAACTCGGCTTAAGGAGATTTTCTTTGATGGTAATCTATTAGTATAGTTACGACGTATTGTATATTACGGGCCGAGGATATAATCCATGAAGACATGATGAAGAATTGGATCCAGCAATTATCTAGAATAAGAGGAGCACAAAAAAAGATTAAAATCTCCGCCGACTATGAGCTGTGTCCGCATGACAATATGACTTACAAAGAATAAAATAATAAAAGGTAAACATTAATTTGGAAAATGTGATATTTTATGTACAAAATCAAATATTTGTTACGAAATAAACACCCTAATGTGATGGAAAAATTACCCCCGTGGCATGGGGGTCCGTCTGGATTTTTAATAAAAGGAAAACAAGAAGTTACAGCGGTAAAAATCCAGACACACACCCCAATACCCTTGTATTTGTCCAAAAACCATCATTACTTTACCTATTTTGCCAATAGGATATTTAGGAAACGAGAAATCATTTCCCCAAAAGAAAATACTCTAATCGAAGTTCGATTCAAATCACAACATTTGTAGAACATAGTTACAACATAGTCAGAATTTACAGTATTAACTAATTTTCCAGGCAAGGATGATGAGCAATCAGAGCCTGAAGGGCCAAACCCAAGAATATACCCATAAAAATTATTAGTACAATATAAAAATTGAAAATAAAAGTGTCAACATGCTGAACAGTTGTTTGAACAGGAGTCCTAATAGCCGTAAGTACACACGTCACTGTATTACACCACCAAGCGTCAGGGCAAGATCCTACAAAACAAAACATCGTGATGAAACCTGCACATTCAGGCGACTGGATGTGTAACCATGATCCAATCTGGTCGGGTTCCCCTGGTAGCAGGGTCATGGAGTGCAGATGGCAGTCGGTCCACTGTAATTACCTGACCTGCCAAATCCTGGATCATGGTCAAGGCGGACCCCGGGCCCTCGTAGGCGAGAGTTCAACCGGGACATTAACGCCAAGATGATGATGACGACGTATTTTACTGTTGATGATATATAGTAGCAAATGATAGGGTAGGTTTAGTTCAACTTATTGGAGCAGCCCAAGGGGGCTTTGTGTGTAATTAATAATCTTGTAATAAACAAACTTAATTAGGTACTTAATTAGGTAGTACCTACGTACGTATTGCAAGAGAAAAAGTTTAAAAAGATTTAAATTTACTGTTCTAAGCTGGCTTCAAGAACGTAATCCTCAATTACGTACTTTATCCACGTACGTTTACGTAGTCTATTCTAGTCTACCTAAATTAGAAGCATTTGTATACGTCTATGTACTCATTTTCAAACGTAGCATCATGTCCACCTAAACTGTTTAACCGGATTCCGGGTCCCCAGAAGACCTTGGTCAAACTTCGCCAACGGTATCACACCTAACAGTGCGGTTATACAGTAGTATTTTACAATAATATGTACAATATTTCGAAATACAATACAAATAATCGTACAGACAACACTAAATGTGTAAGCAATAAAGGTAACAAGGGAGTTTGCCGAAAGTTTCGGAGAGCATTTGAGCGCGCCCGAATCACGACCGCGCCCCAAATTTTATAGGGAACCAATTAGTTACTTTTCGCCGATTAATTAGCTGATACAAACTTTCCATTGCCGTAGAGAATTTTGCCGACAAAAGCCACAACTCAGTTCGAATGAGATTCGAAACCGCGTTTCGAAATGCTCGTTTAAATTAATTTCGACATCTTAGTTATACTTGTTTGCGGTACTTACCTACAACAACTGTCGAGAGTACCTCTTGATTGAGTTGTATTTCTGGGGCTCTGTTTTTGAACCGCTCGCATCCTGGCGAGCGCTCGTGTGGCTACCTGACTCTTTCAAGTTCGTGGTAAATTGCTAGAAATAGAAAAGACATGCATTAAAAGGCGAGCGCTCTCGTGGACGCGAGCAGTTCAAAAATAGAGCCCCTGTTGATGCTGCTCATCCTAGCCGTAAATCCCGCTTCAGCAGCTTACAGCAAGCCAGTGTGTGCTCTTATACCAGCAAAGCAGAATTAGGTACTGAATGAATTCTACTAACATCATCATCTTCATCGTCTTGGCGTTGTGGTCCCGGTTTGGCTTTTGTACGCGACAGCCTGGGGTCCGCCTTGACCATGATCCGGGATATGGCAGATCAATTAATTACAGTGGAGCTACTAAAATCTGACCTGCTACCAGGAGAACCTGACCAGATTGGATCGTGGTTAGACATTCAGTCGCATGTTTCATCACGATGTTTTCCCTTACCGTGAGAGCATCGGTTAGTATTCAATTAATGTACATAACTCAGAAAAGAGTCATTGGTATATGGCCGAAGTGGGATTCGAATCCGGTACCTCTGGCTTACGAGTCGACTATCGTAACCACTCGGTTACCGACGCTCTTTAATTACCTACTATAAAATTGAAAATAGTATATATTAGAAAGAAGGTCTCACTCATTAAAACACGAATCTGAACCACTACGATAAGCTCATTAAGTCTCTCTCCGACTAGGTAGCATAATAGTTTTCTGAGCTTTGTCTGAAAAAGGTTTGCTTGGAGCTTTCACAAAGAGACTGTTGCAAAGAGATTATTTATAACGAGTTCTAGCAATCAAGAGAAAAGAGTGAATCTCTAATAAAAGTGGATTAAGCGGAGTTTGTCCTTCGGTTTACCTGGGATAATGCTATACTTACGGCATTTAGCGGATCCCGCTTTTGGACGCTGGACTTCAAATTCACTACGTAGTCCTTTGCAAGATTACTGCTAAATCCAATGCAAATATAACGTAAACCACAGTATTAATTACAGTACCTATTTAGTTTTCTTATTACATAGGTCAATAGTTATAGACTCGTAAATATAGCGAAAACGGAACCTCGGTGGGTGCGCAAACTACTGGCGTTCTGCTGGTACTACGTTGATGACGCGACGTCACGCGGCGGCTGCGATCGCTCGCCATATACAGCGACATTCGACCACCGAAGGGTGAAGTACTGAATTTGGCTGATCAACCATTGCAGAGTAAATATTATAAACCAAGCTCAGATATCAAATATACCAAGCTCCAGAAAGAACACAGAGATGAGCACAGAAGAGACTAGAAATAGATGTTGGCGGGAGTGCAGGGCTTCTAGTCCGGTAATTTACTAATATGTAATTCGATCGAAACAAGTAAATTAGCGGAGTCGAGGCCCAGTGCGCCTCTGGGAAATATACTGGCGCCTCATCCGTGATTGCGTCTAACCTTGGGACACAAAATCCCGTTATCATAGTTATAACTGTTAAATATGTGTCCCATGTTCATATTCTCCTAAATATAATATCTTTATTGTAAGTTGTTCGAGTTTTAAATTTGAAAGTTTAATTGTTATGGATAGGCGTAAAGTTTGGTTTCAGAATCACTTTTCATCGACACATGCCCGATCTGTCCGATCGATCTGATGGAGTCGCTGTTGTTGAATTTATTATTACCGCCAAATGATATTTCAATTCGCGATACTTAGTTCCAGTTTTGGTCCCCGATCAGATAAGTTTGTGGCACTTCAGTAACTTTGGAACTTTCCTGTGTCATCCAATGTTGGATCTTCATTTATTTTACTGAACTGGGGTCTGTGATTCTCTAAGAAACATCTTTAATCGCAACGATGAAATGTAGGATGATCTGTCGGATGATAACAATATTTCGGTAGATATATGCGCGTTGGTTGGCAACCTGGCCATAATCTATCACGTTTCATCGTTGCGCTCAAGGATTTAGCCTTAGAGAATAACATAGCTGACCACAAAAAGGCAGACAGTTTTTAGATTGTTCATCAAACACTTGCAGTTTACTTTAGACAGTTAGTAGGATGGCTGATGGTCAAGGTGGATCGCGGGCCATCGTGCGCGAGAGCCCACCCTGTCATTAACGCCAAGAAAGTGATGATGATTTGTAGGATGGCTGATTATCTTCGGCTATAGGTAGTCTTGAGTATTAACGACTTTTCGAAAACACTTCAACTTCGCGAACAAGAAAAGAATCTTAGTGAAATGGAAAGGACACGTCATTTATTTTTAATACCTATCTAGGTATTTGATGATACACTTTTATGGCTCAGGACTTGTGACAGAAATGCAGGAATTTAATATTGACATAGATCAAACACATACACCGGTTGATTTTAAATTAATTCTTGATACTATGGGGTGTGTGCTTGTGATAATCAACAACTTTTACTGGCACCAACTGTCAGAGTTGTTGTAATAGTAAAAGTTATTTGTTATCATGAGCACATGCATCAAACATGCATCCCTTTGTATTAAGAAATAATTTAAAGTTACCCAAAATTAATAAAACCAATAATCATTTTGGCGTTAATATCCTAGTTGTACTCTCGCGCATGAGAACCTCGGGGTCTGCCTTAGCCATTTTCAAGGTTTTTTCAGGTCAGATAATTACAGTGGAGCTACCGAACTACCGTCTGACCTCCCCTATCCGACCCTATATTGTTGTAGAATAATGCCTTTACCCAACCTGCCTCGTGCGCGAGAGCACAACCGTTAAGATGATGAGATGATGATAAATCCGGTTACTCTAGTCTCAGTGTCACTAGTCAGCCACATTAAAGTCACCTTTAATTTGGTGAGTCGCCTTTTTGTGACATTATGGCTGACTAGCGAAGCTGAAATTGAGTATCATACTCCATTCTCCAAAGTTAAGCGCGGGAGTGCACCAATCCCGGTATAAT
This sequence comes from Blastobasis adustella, assembly GCA_907269095.1. NCBI lineage: Eukaryota > Metazoa > Arthropoda > Insecta > Lepidoptera > Blastobasidae > Blastobasis > Blastobasis adustella. The sequence continues at coordinate 13,341,628 of OU026131.1, forward strand.
GGTTATGTGTCACACCATGAGGCTCTTTGTCCGCATTGTAGACTCTCTTATTCGATAAGAGTGTACGTATGGGTTGTAAGTATGGGTTTCAGCTAGGGTGTGGGACCATGGACATCGTATTTGCATTGAGAACTCTCATGGAGGCACACTTTTTAATCTTATTATTATTTAATATTATAATATTTCAATAGGTATGGGAGAAAGATAGCATAATGTTTTAAACTATCGCCGTTATTATCACACATTTTAAGGGTATGTTCCGGGTTTCCTACAGCGTACCTTTGTTGATGAGTAGCCCGATATTTTGACACAGTTGCATGCATCATGGTCACGGGACGACTGACATTACAGTCGTTACCGCGGTAGGAAACCCGGAACATACCCTTAAAATGTGGTACAAAGGTATTTCCTAAGGCACTCCGCACATGACGCGACAGCCACGCAACAGCCACGCGACAGACACGCGACAGCGACGCGGCCGACACATGCAGGATGCATGCAGGACGCATGCAGCACGCATTCACTCCGAACACGACGCGGCACTGTCAAGTGACGGTTTACAAAGATAATTTGGCACGTGGCCGAAATCAGAATTAACGCTGCCATCTTGTAAAGCGTCATTTTTGACAGACAGCTGGAGTTGATGTTTGACACTCACGCCCTCATCAAAATGCCAAATGATCCTTGTAACTGTGATGCAATGAGGAAAGAAAAATCACCTTTTAAGAGGAGAGAGCACAATGTCAAATAATGCGTGAAACAGATGTGCACAAACTAGAAGAACTATACATAAAATTCCATTGTATTGTACATACCTACACTCAGCAGCACAAAAACGTGTCCAAGTGCTTGTCGCAAATTTATAAAGAAACTATGGGTTATTTATGAGATGTTTAGTCGTGCGTATAGATTTGAAACAACTTGTTTAGTTTATCTACTTAGTGCTATGACTCACTTTTTCTCTCACAGAACTGTTTTCAACGTTAATACAAGAGGTAAGTTTATATGTGAGGTTTTTTTTATATGTGAGTCTAAGACAAATGTTTATTTATTTGTTATAATTAAAACACTTTTTATACAAGTTCCACTATAATTATTATTTTTTATTTGTCACTTACTGTTACCCAAATCGGTCAGGCGGTCTTCTTAGCCAATATGGGGCCAATTATCACCATATTATTTGCACTTTAAATCTAAAATATCTATACATACAGGGTGTCCCGTAAGTCGACGTCAAGCCGGAATCGGGTGATAGTCCAAATCATAATAGTTACTAGAAAAATAAAAAATCAAATCTTAGTCTTGAATTTTTTAAATTATAGGCATTTCTTTTTTTTTCGAGAAAATGTACACCCTGTGATGGTTTTTTAACTCCTGTTGCTACAAATCTTAACTTTTTTTCAATTTTATTTTTCTTATGTAATCCCGAATAGTGCTAATCTAACCAATTACTTAGAATTCTAAGTCAACTGCTCCAGCTTGGAAGAAAGTGTCACATTATGCCGTACAATGAATAGACAATTAATATTTCGTCCAACTTTAACGGACCGTACTGAAAAAAAAAGAACTACGCCAGGTTGGCAAGTAGCACTAAAAGTTGACGCATTTAATAAGGATTCTAAAATGGTATAATACTTGCTACATTATTTCTTTGATTACGGGGAAAAAGAAATTCCTTCAAGAAACCCAGTTTCGAAAATTTTTTCTTTACCTACTAAAAATTATTCTAGTGCGTTCAAAACTTGCCTAAGACCGAGTGAGACGGAGAGTCATTTATGAAATATGAGTGAGACATTTAGTGATGCTTTCGAGTCAAATATTCTAATGGGTGAGTGAGACAGATAGTGACGCTAATGAGTCAGATACAGAGAAAGTCATTTTATGAAGTGTGAGCGAAATAGATAGTGACGCCACTTTTTTAATATTGGCACACGCAATACAGATCAGTACGTTACGCTCCTTCGTTTACTACGCATCTTTCCGTATTCGTTCGTGTTATTTCGTACTTTCGAGTTTTTGCTTCGTTTATTGGACTTGTTTATTTGCTTGTGATTTGGACAGTTTCGATCTCTTTACAACGACCTTTGCTTTCTCCTGGACTATCGTGTGATTGTGTAGTGCCACCATACCTGTGTACACCACTCAGGAATATGCCAACATGCACTTTATTTATGGCGAATGCAAAGGGAATGCTAGTAAAAAATTCAAGACAGATTTTATTTTTTATTTTTCTAGTAACTATTATGATTTGGACTATCACCCGATTCCGGCTTGACGTCGACTTACGGGACACCCTGTATAATAAAATCGTAAAGACAAAAAGTCTGTACATTGAAGATAATCGAAAGAAAACCAACCAGAGCGACTTAAAATAACCACCTGAACACGTTACGACAATTTTAAAATTTTTTGTTTGTCTGTCTGTGTTTGAACGAAATTGAAATTTTGTATAGCAATAGTTGGCCGTGTGGTATCCGGCAGAGTAGAATAGCACGAACCCCTTACACTCGTGGGTGTCGTACAAGGCGACTAATGTTATCGAGGCAAAAGATAAAGAGTCTCCGTAGTCTGGAAAATGGGCAGCAGCATTTTCCATTATTATATTTAAGCACTGCGATCTCCAACCCGCCTGCCATGCGTGGAGATTATGGCAATAACCTCCCCTTTCATGGGAGAGGCCCTTAGTCCTGCAGTGGACTGTTACTGGCTGTGATGATGATGATGATAGCAATAGTGTATATCTTCGGCCAATATTTAGGCTATTAAACAAATCAAAACTTGCTTGAGAAATAATAAACCAGCAATAAAAACCTCTGGTGCGTTACACATAGTATTTTCTAGAGGTCCACTGATTGGCGCATGAATGATCTAATAGCTAGAGAGGTCAACGTAGTTTTGACAGAGATGGTATACATTTATACAGTCTTATCACAAAAAAGTTAAACAAGGGTTGGACATTTATTGAACACATGTTTAGAAAAAGTCGTACCATAAAAGAGCTTTCCTGTGCTTCTCCCTACCTGTAAATCTATTAATAATAGTTAAGAGCAGCGACACCGTAAATCGAGGTTAGTACCATATCTAAAACCTTTAAGTGCGTCCGGGCTCACAGCACGCTCTATTATCAGTTCACCTGCTTTACATTTATATTCAGTGTATAATGATGAGAGCGTTGGTGGCCTGATGGTTAAGGGGTAAGACACGTACCCCGAGGTACCGGGTTCGAACAGCAGTGCCGCTATGTATAAATGCTCTTGATAAGTTATACACATCAGTTGGACACTGGCCAATGTCCTTGCGGTGTGGGAAACATCGTGATGAAATCCGCACGTTCAAGCCCCATAATTCAATCTGGTCAGGTTCCCCTGTTAACAGAGTCACCGTGGTCAGATGGCAGTCGCTCCACTAAAATCGCCTGATCTGCCAAATCATGGATCGAGACGGACCCCGGGCCCTTGCGCGCGAGACCACAACCGGGACATTATCGTCAAGATGACCACCCGAGATGTATGGTTCATTTTAAATTGTCTTTGAAGGATCGGTATTTTGTTTATGTTCAGAGGCCCACGCGGATGTAGTCGCGGGCAATAGGTAGTATATAATAATAATAATATGGATTAACGGCTGTCAATCGGCACGCTCATGGCCAATCATCGCTACAGAAACCATAACCAACGATCCTGTCCTCTGGTTTTATTCGTCATTGCTGGGTGGCTATTAGCTAACTCACTGGAAAAATGAATTTGTCATATAAAAATCTTACACTACTCTAATTTTGTAGACGCTTTGGGCGAAGATAATAATGTAGATGACGTAGTGTAGAATTATCTAATGTCAAATTTAGTTTGCAACTGAGTTAGACAATAGTCCCCCCGTCATGCTACATTATGAACTAGTGTTGAGACGAACTTTCAGTTTTGGCTCTAAATTGGAGTTTATATAGAAAATGTATGCATTATAGAAGGAATATTTTATATAATAATAATAATGTGTCTCAGTTGACTGTCACGACTATTTCTGAAATCTAATGTACTTTCGGCATACCATTATCTCACGAACCGTTTAACCAAGCCCAGCAAACCAGGTGTCAGGTAATAGAGTCACTCGGCGCCCTTCCACCAACATTAAGTACTAATATTTTTGATACCTAACTTACGTCAGTCATTTGGGGCGAAAATTTCTGATTTTCCTCGTTAAAGCCTAAATATCTCGGAACTGAAAGTCAGTTTGCGAAAAAATAAAGTGCCTTGTGATTTCAGAATTAAATGTCTCTTATAGCACTATAATTGTGTGTACCAGAAGCACTTACAAAATATTATAACACCATTCAATTAGTGTGGTGAGTAATAATTTGACGAATAGGCACACACCAGCGTGAAGAAAGAACCTGGGTTCGAACTTGTACCCAGTCGTCGTTGTACTGTCCGCCATTTTGATTTCAAAAATTTCACAAGTCCCGGGTCGGTGTTTTGCATTTGTAACAATGTGCGTGTTTCATATTTTACGTAATTAATTGTAAAATGTCGCAATACGCAATAAAATCCCGAGTTGGTGTTTTGCGCTGATGGTATTGTGCGCCTAATACGGTCCATCGTTTAAGACTAAAATCAAAGAAATCGGCCGAGAACTCAGAAAATAGCAATGATTAGAAGATCCCCCAACCCCCCAAAGCGATCTACATTTCGGATGACAGCTGTCAAACCTAAAATAGTTATAACTCGGAAACTAGTGGCCCTAGAACACTACTTGCTAAAGGGAAATGATAGTACTCGTCGAGATCTACATTTCGGATGACAGCTGTCAAAATTAAAATAGTTATAACTCGGAAACTAGTGGTCCTAGAATACTAATTTCTAAAGAGAAATGGTAGTACTCGTCGAGATCTACATTTCGGATGACAGCTGTCTAACTTAAAACAGTTATAAATCGGAAACTAAAGGTCCTAGAACACTAGTTGCTCTAGGGAAATGATAGTACTCGTCGAAATCTACATTTCGAATGACAGCTGTCCAACGTGAAAAGTGTAATAACTTGGAAACTATTGATCTCAGAACTCTTGTTCCTGAAGAGTAATGATCGATCTGTGCCATTCTGTTCATGATTCTATGTCTAAAGGAATGTAATAAAAAATAACAATATATTTAATGTATAATATAAGGAGTATGTGTGGGGTCATCATCATTGATAAAATGAGGAGTAATGCGATAAAAGTTCGTAAGGATGATGTGTGATGTGATGACTAGGATTGAAAGAGGTATGCTGAGATGGTTTTGACACGTGGAGAGAATGGCAGAAAAACAGAAAATCTTATAACTTTCCAATTGCTTTACTATTTAGACAAACGACACTATCGGCTAGGCAGCGGCCAGCAACCAGCGGCCAGCGGCCAGCGGCCAGCGGCCAGCGGCCAGCGGCCAGCGGCCAGCGGCCAGCGGCCAGCGGCCAGCGGCCAGCGGCCAGCGACCACTGGCATGCGGCCAGAGGCCAGCGTCCGGCGGTCGGCGGCCAGCGGCCAGCGACCAGCGGCCAGCGGCCAGCGACCAGCGGTCAGCGGCCAGCGGCCAGCGACCAGGGGTCAGAGGCCAGCAACCAGCGGCCAGCAACCAGCGGCCAGCGGCCAGCGGCCAGCGGCCAGCGGCATGCGGACAGAGGCCAGCGTCCGGCGGTCGGCGGCCAGCGGCCAGCGACCAGCGGCCAGCGGCCAGCGGCCAGCGGCCAGCGACCAGGGGTCAGAGGCCAGCAACCAGCGGCCAGCAACCAGCGGCCAGCGGCCAGCGGCCAGCGGCCAGCGGCCAGCGGCCAGCGAACAGCGGCCTGCGGCCAGCGGCCTGCGTCCGGCGGCCAGCTTCTGGCGGCCAGCAGCCAGCGGCCAGAGGCCAGCGTCGGGCATAAACTGACCTGTATCCCTCGTAAGATGATGATAATAATTGTTGTAAAAAATCATTATTGATACAACAAATAAACTTTCTTCTAATGTAGTATTTACGGCTTTATTCGACTCGTGAGCCAGAGGTCCCGGGTTCGAATCCCGCTCCGGCCATGTTCCAATAACTGTTTTCTGAGTTATGTTGAATACTAGCCGATGCTCTTACGGTGAGGGAAAACATCGCGATGAAACCTACACATTCAGGCGACTGGATGTGTAACCATGATCTAATCTGGTCAGGTTTCCCTGGTAGCAGGGTCATGGAGGTCAGATGGCAGTCGCTCCACTGTAATTTACCTGACCTGCCAAATCCTGGATCATGGTCAAGGCGGTCCCCGGGCCCTCGTTCTCGAGAGCACAACCGGGACATTAACGCCAAGATGATTATTTTTATTTTAGTATTTACGGCTGTGGTTATTTCATTATACCATGCAACAACGGTTATTTGGCATATCTTTCTGGCGGAAATAACTTGGTACGAGTATGTTGGAATAGCAAATATGAAAACCGCAGACAGAGACCCTTATTTATGAACCCTATGTATTATAGAACATCATAAATCATTCGTGGCATGATATCACTAAACGTACCTTTAGAAACCTGTGAAAAGTTAGGAATAATGTATATTACTATTAGGATTTTCCTGCGACCTTTGTAGATATTATGTTGGTACTTAGTATACTTCCCCAGGTCGGGCTATTTGTAGGTCTACGAAAATTCAGTCAGTCAGACAGAGATTTAAAAATGATATTTCAAAAGCACTAGTGGAGAGAGTTAAAAAAATAATTTGACAATGTTTCGAGTCAATCCGTACAAAAATTTCTTTGGTTTATCCGTAGCTATTAAAAGGTGGTAACATTAGCACTCTGAGAAAGGAGCTGACCCACGTCCTGATAAGCGGTAAACGCCCACAATATCTACGATTTTCGGGTGCAGTTCTTTAGGTGATGTACCCCTGCCATCAGCTGGGCTCGGTTGCTCAAAATACAAGTACCTACAGACGACGGAACCACCGATGAGGGCGATGCCTAGTTCTGGCTGATATGATCCTACATACACCCTTGCAGAAGCATTTCTGGCTGGTGTAGTACCTGAACGGAATGTAATATCGTTCTCCGTTTGAGTGCTTAGATCAGAGCGTCGGTGGGTTAGTGGGTAGCGGGTCAGACTCGTAAGCAAGTGGTATAAAGTTCGATGCCCAGTGCCGCCACGTACCAATGATTTTTCTGAGTTATGAAAATTGGACTTAGAATTAAACACTAAATGATGCTCTTACGCTGAGGGAAAACATCCTGGGGCGAAACAACCTGCACATTCAAGCGACTTAATGTGTAATCAGTATCCAATCTTGTCAGGTTCCCTTGTTAACAGGGTCACAGAGCTCAGATGGCAGTCTCTCCACTGATGTCACCTGATCTGCTAAATTCTGGATTATGGTCATATTGACGCCAGGACGATTGTAATGAAATCGTGCTTCCTATAAGTTCTAGTTAAATATTTCACACGAGTAACGCGTTAAATAAACTCCGTAGGTACTCAAAATACGGTGACAAGCTCATTTTATCGTATTTCGTATCTAAACAGACTCTTTCCACAAGCAATGTGTTTAATGTCACTTTTATTGTAGACCCACATCGTTTACGACAACAAACTAGCAAACAGCTCACACGAAGAGCTGTAACTATCGCCCATAACATCTAAAATTTACACATTGAGTTTGCAAACCTAGAATGTAAATTTTAGATCACAGTGTGTGAAGAATAAAATACTTCACTCGAATTAGGTTCACGTATGTGCTTACCAACTGTAGGCATGATGGGGTTATTCATATTTACATTATGGCAATGTGATTGATGGGGTATTATTTATAATTCCCGGGCACTGTGTATAATGCCTGTCTCCTATTGGGCAGAGATTAGATGACGCTGTGTGAATTGTCCAAGAATATAAAAAATTATGAGTAATACCCGGATTTAATCACTTGGTCCATAACATCATCGTCATCATTAGCCTATACTAGTTCACTGCTGGACATAAAGGCATCCCCCAGGATTTTTTGGCAAATCGTCATTACACCTGACCGAAGGGAGTCGTATGTACGTCATTCCTGATATTGTATTACTTAATTACTTACAATGTATATTGCACTAACTTTATTTTTCAAGGCATAAAAGTTGTATTGTTTGTAGTAATATAACTTATAAGGCACGGTGAATTCTTTATTTTGGACGTCTTCTTGATGTTAAAGCTGTATAAGTTTGTAGATATGGATTAAATTACATCGTATCTACTGTAGCATTTTGAAAATAGTGTAACCACTGTAAGCTTTGAAGTTCAAACTGTAGACCTTGCAAGCAATTTGATGAACAAGCCATGTTATTATCTAAAGCAGTTGGTTACCCTATCATAGTGTATTATTAGGACGCGACCACAATGGGTCTCAGCCCAATTGACGTAGTAAACAGGCAGTGTTGTACGGCAACAATGGGGCTCATGTCATTTGCAGGGGTCACAGATTTAGTTGATCGCCTGTATTTGCGTTTATACCGACTAGACATGTATAGGCAGTACATTTAGTTAGATACGCGGTTGAGAATTTATTATACGGTAAAAGCGGTACCATCAGTGGTAAAAATAGTGTTTCTATAGATACACCAGACAGAGATTTTTGTGTATTAGTAACTTAGATATGATCACTGGTCGGCATAACAGGTACGGATGGACGGTTCACCTGATGGAAAGTGGCCACCGTCGTACAGGACATCTGCAACCTAAGGGAAACGGATGCGGTGCCGGCCTTTGAGGTAGAGCTCGTCTAAGCTGAAATGACGCGCCCCACTATCGCATTAACGCACACAAGCAAATTTAAAATATGGACGCAATACATATACAAATGCCGTTGTAATTGGTCATTCAGTTGCCGGTGAGACTCAAACGTAGGAGCACGCGTCGTTCGATTGAGCAGTCGACGCTCCCACACAGATGAAGTCGTTATTAATATTTGCACTCACACATCGAAATCAACTAATTAAGTAGTGGGGCGCGTCATTTCAGCTTAGACAAGCTGTACCTGTACACATGCCTTTTGAAGAACCTCAAGTTGTAATTCAGAGGAGACTTTAAAATGGCTCATTCCACATCTTACACGTGCGTGGTAAAAAGGCTCGTGAGATTTTGTTGACCATTGCGCTCGTTCGCTGCGATGCGGAGCTATCCACTCGCGTACGTAATTATCAAATTTGTATTCAAGGTTATACCAGTCTCGACCGTGATCCGCTACTGAACTCAATTCATCCTGCTACGGACAGTGTCCGCACATCCGCTCGCTCTGAATACGCATCGTACTTTAGGGCCTAAATGCTTAATTTGCTTTAAAACAAGCTCTCCCAGTTATCAATTAAAGGTGCTTAAAGTTTTAACGTTATATTTTTAACACCTGCAACGTATCCGATATAATTTCGACGTAGCTCGAATTTCAATAGCTGTTCGGGAACGCTATGCATTTTAATGGACCGAGGCTGCATAAAACGGAATTTATAAAGGGCTCATTATAGAATCAATCTGGCCATCCAACACGGCGAGGTTTCGCCGACATTGGCAGCAGCAAAGTTAATAATCTGCGGACAGTTTCACAATATCACTTTGATTGTCATCAATAAGTTGTTAAAGATTGATTTTTTTAAATCATGATTTGTAATCAAAATAAAATCGACTTCAATTTTTATTTTGAATTGTATTACGGCACGATGTCGTCGGCAGCTGTTGCCATGATTTCCGCGTGCAGTCGATACGTCGTGCGTCGTCACAATCTGGCGTGTATATTTCTCATAAATAGTGCTAATTTTTAAAAGCGATAACTGGTTTTTAAATTAACGGGGAACTGCGCTGTCGAGTGCGTTTTGGCACTAGAAAACCGCTGCAAACTTACGAAACTCTAAAGCTGATTACACTGAGTATACCTAAAAGGACAAAAGCACAAACCTGACTAAACATGGTTATACAACCGAAACATTTCAATCCGTAATAAACTTAACTTTTAACAATTTTAAATACAATCAATTTTTTATTATTATAAAGCTGTAAAAAAGCCGTGATACATTTCTGAAAAATATGTCGGGTTAGGATTCTGAGACGAAACTATGCACATGTTTTTTTTGGAAAATTTGTCTGTTTGTTCGCGCATCACGCAAAAACTACTGAACGGATTTCGATTCTGTATTGATAGTTTGGTAGCTTGAAGTCTAGGGTACAATCTAGGAGATTTTTCAGAGACTTAGGGCATAGCGGGGTATCCCGTTCGAATTGGAGCCGCTACCCATTAACCCACCGACGCTCTGATCGGTGCACTCAAACGGAGAACGATATTACATTCCGTTCAGGTACGACACCAGCCAGAAATGCTTCTGCAAGGGTGTATGTAGGATCATATCAGCCAGAACTAGGCATCGCCCTCATCGGTGGTTCCGTCGTCTGTGGGTACTTGTATTTTGAGCAACCGAGCCCAGCTCAGCACGGATACATCACCTAAAGAACTGCACCCGAAAATCCTAGATATTGTGGGCGGTTACCGCATATCAGGGTCAGCTCGTTTCTCAGAGTGCGCCCTGGGACTCTATTTTTGAACTGCTCGCCGCTAGTCGAACAGTTTTAGATTTTAAGAGAGGTAGGGCATAGCGGCGTATCCCGTTCGAATTGGAGCCGCCCGACTGGGGAAGTACCTTACGGAATACCGCAGCTAAACAATACTCTTTTAAATAATATTGTGTTTCTGCCGGTGAGTAAGGTCTCCAGTGCTCCATGGGGTGGGGATTTGGGGAGCCGTGGCTTTGGCAGTGGAGGGGCATTTGCCTTTTTGCTGCCAGAGCAACGTGTTATAGAGGTGGGCAACTCATTGACGATACTCACGGTATTGCTAATGTATATAGACAGTGGTGACCACTTTCCATTAGGTGGCCCGCTTGCCTGTTTGCCTACCGTATAACATAAAAAAAGGAGTCTCTAGAATCTACACTGCCAAGATCCGAATTCTTCGATGCCAAATTCAATACTCTATCGCTAGCAATCCTAAACCTTATTCCCCAGATGTTTCGGGCTATAATTACCACTTTCTATGTCTTGTATAAAAAATCAATATAACCTACTAAATAGAATTCTTTCCAGCCTGACCCGTCGAGTATTTAGTTGGAGAGGTCCGCACATTGTTTGAGCACTAGCTGCACAAGCCCTTGCCCTTTTGTTCTTCGCCCTCTCACGATTTGCCACTCGACGCTTGCGCTAGTTGAAGTGAACCGGGGTAATAATAGGGGTAATAGCTAATAGGGAAATGCGCAGGCCTTTTATTTTTTAAAATATTTATAATATAATCTTTGTTATATACACACTGACAATTCAGAGAGGTACCGCTGCCAGCCTTATGGGGACATTTCCCCAAGGCAGCGATTTAGACACTGTTTTTTATTTGTGATTTTTACAATATTTAATTAGTTTTAAGTGTATATAACAACAGTGTGTGTATATAGCAATGAATAAAGTTATTCATGAGTTTTAGAGGTATAATCTTTTTTTAAATATTACATTATTAAGTTCTAATGCCAATTACAAAACTGCAATTCATAATTTGGTAATTAATATAGCTATTCAGTGCTGAGCCCTTACTTGTTTTGCAATGTGCTCGATGCCCTCTCAGCGGAAATTCAGGACATGCCTCCTTAACTTATGAAGTACGCTGACGATATTGTACTGGTAAGCAAGCTTAGGCAGAATCTTGAGACCAGAGTAAACATCGCCTTTTTGCTTCAATAACGTGTTATCTCGAAAAATGCAATTTTACAAAAGAGCATTTTTTAACCATAAAAAAATGATTATGTTTAACACAAGGCATCGTTAATGTCAATTATACACTTATTATGTATATCAATAAATAAGGTTTATGCAAATAAAGGAAAAACCAAATAATTTCTAAAATTAATGGGAATAAATTAAATTAAAAAAAAAGGGAGACGAGATGTCACGTTTCTCCTGATAATATGGTACAAGATGAGTGTTTGAAACTGACTTGTCACGTTGTTCATAATATTACTTTTGTTATGTTATTGAGTTATCTAACAAAAAAATCGTTGTTGAAATTACAACTTTAAAATTTGAGATTCATCTTTTTTATAGAAAAAGAAAAACAAAATATTACTTAAATAATTAGTCAAACTAGGAAGTTCGTTGTGTGACGGTGTTTAAAGTTCTGAAACAAAAATAAATCTACAAAGTATACTTAAAGTTAACTAACGGCATTATCGTCTTCATTCTGGCCGTCAATCCCGGATTCTTTCAGGGCCCGCTTTCCTGCTCGTCTTTCTCCTTGCCCGATCTTCGGCATCCTACTTCGTAAGCCGTTGGCTCTCGCATCCGACTAGGCGATGTTAGCGTTGAGCTTCTGGGGTCTCCTGCGTAGCCGCTTTTCCAACACAGCCCTGGGATTTACGCAGGACATGACCAAGCTTCTTCGATCTTATCTGCAACGTCTCTCACGCCAAGGCTACCACAAATGTACTCGTTACTTACTCGATCTAGTCGCGGAACACCACACATCTACCGCAGCATTTTCATTTCATTTTCGTTGGCCTGGAGATCGCGGACAAGCTTAGTATGCGATGGCTAAGTCCCGCAGCCATAGAGCATCACAAGCTTATCACATGTCTAATGATATTCTTATCACACCGGGGGTGTAATAGTTCAAAAGTCTAAGCCTCTTCAGCTTGATAGGGATTTTAAGGTTCCAGGTGACTGCTGTGAGCGTGGGACTTGACATCGGAATGAATATCTCCGGACTCATGCAGCAAGGATCCGAGGTACTTAAATTTATCTATTGACAGCTTCGTTTCCTATGTAGATCTGAAGATCCGTGCTTCGGCTAGCTAGTACTCTGTTTTGGCGACGTTTACCTTTAAACCCTTGTTTTGTAGCACTTCCTTCCACGTATTTACTGGTCTCAAGATCCTGCGTATGTTTACTAACCAGTGCAATGTCATCTACCATGGAGGCATGTCCAGAATTTCGGCAGAGAAACCGCTATGGATAGAACCCTGGTGTACACCCACGGTAATCGGGAAGGGATTAGTATGGAATACGACGGTTTTGTCAACGGTCCAAGTTTTGGCGTACGTGTCCTGAATAATTCCAATGTACGCTTCGGGTAAAGACTTGGACATTAGCGCCCACCAGATTACCTTCCTCGATCTGCAGAGGTTTATTTTGTTCATTAAGCGAAGACCCTAGAGTCTATAACACAGTTTTAACTAACACAGACTTCCAGTGCTTCTTTTCTGCTAAATCCTGTTTCTTGGCACAATAACGATGTTATTGATTTTAACTGCAGTAGGCCTCCTGCAGAATGCAGATGCATCAGCAGGAACACAGGGAGCATTCCTAGTGGAGTGTTTGGTCTATGATACGTTTGAATAGCTTCATTATATGGCTCATAAGTTTGATACCTCTACATATAATAGCCGCACTCATGTACACTAACCTTTCCTTTATAGATAGGCGTCATTATGTTTACGCGCCACGCGTTACGTATAAGTCCCGTCAATACAATCCTGTTGAATAAGTTCAGAAAGCAGGAGTACGCCCCGGGTCCCCATAGTTTTCCAAGTTTCTATGGGTATTCAACCATGCCCAATAGCTTTTCCGTTCATCGTGCGGGACAGTGACCTCTCCATTTCATCAGGGGTAGTCTGGGTTATCATATCAAGGTTTGTGGGAAGCTGCTGTGGCTTATATATCTTGGCCTTGTTGGATAGTTCTTTGAAATGGGTGCACCAACGGTCTTTAATCGACTTGGCGATTGTGAGCAAAACGCTGTCCTGATTCCTTATGGCAACATACTTCGTCACATTTAAACCGGCTCGACTTCGCGACTTTGCCAGCTTGTAGATAAGATTCTGCCCCTCCACAGTGTCGTGCGCGTCTTAGAACGGAGCCAGCTGAGCCGACCGCGCCTTTGCCACCATATTTTTTGTTCGGCGCTTTGCTCCCAAGTACACCTCCTTATCCGAAGCAGAATTACTTCGCTACCATTTCTTCAAGCATGCCTTTTCGTTCCTCACTATTTCCTGTACCTCTCTATTCCACCGTCGCGTGTCCTTATCAATTTTGTGCCAACGACTGTACGCCCGAGTTTCACAATGGACGTCTGCTAATGGTGCCAGAGCTTATTTGATGGCTCCTGAACTAATAGGCACTGGGTACCGATTCTGGTGTGCAATGCAGTTGTTATGATATTGCAATGTTACTGTAATGTTACTATAACTACGTCGAGGTATAAACTCAGTCGCAGTAACATCGCAGCATCATCCCAGCATCATCCCAGTTAAATTGCAGTTAAATCGTTAGTTGCATTTTTTCTCTCTATGATTCAAAATCATGCAACCATGCAAAGAGAATATTTTTAATTTTTTTATTCCTCAAATATTAAGTTTATTTGACAAATTAATTGTTTGTGATTCTTAAGGCGCGTTTTCACTACGGAATCCTTACATATTATAAAATAAAGTTGCCTTTCGCGTCTGTCTGTTTGTATCCGCTAACTCCTCGTAAATCACGTCATGGATTTTTCACTACGATTTGGATAATTTATTCTGGAAGGTTTATAAGGTATCACCATCATCATCTTGGCGATATGTGCTTTCGCACATGAGAGCCCGGGGTCCGCCTTGGGCCAGGATTTGGCGGATCAGGTAATTACACTGGAGCGACATCTAACCTCCATGACTCTGTAATTAGGGGAACCTGACCAGATTCTTTTACGCGGTATTCGGCAGGTTTGGAATAAAGCAGAAACAGGATTAAGCAGAATCTTATTTACGGCAGAAGCACAGATGAGTTTAAATATTGATTGGATCATGATTTCTCAGTCAGTCGTCTGAATATGCAGGTTTCAACACGATATTTTCCCTTACAGTAAGAGCAGGTCAAGCGGACTTTCTTCTGGGCTAAAGTCTTTAACCGAGTCCGCTCTCGACCCGGTAGACCAAACCCATTTAGCGTAACCATATTAATATTCTGAGGCTTATCGCAGGAGTAGGGTGATCTTCCTGCGCGTCATCCTATCCGTGTCTTCTTTCATTGCTTTTGATGTAAAATTAACTTGATGTTGTGGCTTTCTACATACGACGACTACCGCCTACACTACCAGTTCACAAGAATGGAAAAGTCTACTGCTATAAATACATATAGGTCATGCTAGGGTGTCGCCATGTGATATCCGGCAGAGTAGAATACCACCAACCTCTTACTCTCGTGGGTATCGTACAAGGCGACTAATGTTTTTGAGGCAAACGTTCTAGAGTCTCCGTAGGCTGGGAAATGGGTAGCACGTTTTCTATTTCTATATTGTCGGGTTAAAACCGCATGAAAATCCGTTTAGGAGTTTTTAAGTTTATCGCGAACAGGCAGACAGACACACAGACGCGTTGTAGGACTTTTGTTTTATGATATGTAGTGATGATGAAACAAATTACAGTGAAATCCCGGCTTTATCTCATTCGTTTTCATTTTGTAAACATAAATCATACGAAAGAGGTCAAGTGACGGAAAAGTTGACAATAAATCTATGGTTAGCTGTCATAGTAACCAATCAAACAATATTGTATTGTACTAAAATAATTGTACTACTTAATGTATTTATTCTAGTCATTGATTACATGTGTAAAAAGTACACAGCGATCACAATAATACATAATTCCTAGTGCGCCTTTAGACAGAGCATGAAGGAAATGGTAACGTACCCTGCTTCATCAATAAAGCTCATCATCTTGCCATTAATGTCCCGGTTGTGCTCTCGCGCACAAGGGCCCGAGGTCCGCCGTGACCATGATACAGGAGTGGAACAACTGCCATTGCCATAGGAACCCGGCCAGATTGGATCATGATTACATATTCAGTCGCCTGAAAGTGCAGGTTGTTCGCGATGATTTCCATTACCGTAAGATTATCGATTAGTATTTAAGTAATTTACATTCAGAAAAAAGTCATTGGTACATGGCCGCGGTGGGATTCGGACCCTCGGTACCTAGCGCTTACGATTTCGA
The DNA here is from genome assembly GCA_907269095.1 of Blastobasis adustella. Lineage (NCBI taxonomy): Eukaryota > Metazoa > Arthropoda > Insecta > Lepidoptera > Blastobasidae > Blastobasis > Blastobasis adustella. The sequence continues at coordinate 13,357,636 of OU026131.1, forward strand.
TACTTTAACCACTTGGCCACCGCTTCTAGGGTGTGCATTTTATTTTATAGGTTTAAAATAGATAGGCCTATTGTCCAAGTCAGACAACTCCAAAGAAGTCAGATATTGGCAAATTATATTTTTCCATAAAAATCCTATCCTTTCTATTCTAAACTTCAAAAGAAGCGCTTTGTGCCAGACCCGGTCGAAGATATTTGTAATGTCTAAGCTGCCCGCTAAGGCTATCCCCATGCATTCAATGGCTGCTGCCCATTTGTGGGTCAGATATACCAACAGATCACCAGTAAATCGGCCCGATGGAGTCCTCACTGGTGATCGCTGATGAGCTGTTGCTCTAGGTGACGTAGGAGTTATTGGTTAATAATGAATTTCATTATTTTGGAGGTCACCAACCAGCCCCAAGGATTGCCAGCCTTAAGTGGGCAGGGCAAATAGCCGACAGAAGATGAAAGAAGAACATATGACCGATAGGACAGTAAAGTTCTTGAGTGGCGACCAAGTACCGGAAGACGCAGCGTGTCAACTAATCATAACAATTACAAATTTGTATGTCTTCCCTCTATCTATTTACAATGTTTATTTTTATTTGACTAGCCAGGAACTTGACCGCCATCTCACCTGGTAGTATGTGACGATGCGGCCGAAGATGGAGCATGTCTGTCTAGGAACAGCCTATTCACTCTAGCTTTAAAGGCGTCTAAACTATAATGATAAACTCGCAGATAACGTATTCCATTCCTTAACCATACGCATTATAAAGGTTGAACCAACGCGTCTCGTGCGGATAGCTAGAAGATCCACGACAAAAAAATGAAGCGTTCGCCTGAATCGCATTTCCCGATGGTGGAAAGGGGCCAGCGGAATGAGGTCGTGCAAGTGCATCGCAAACTCTACGAAATGCAACTAGTACCGACCGACTGTGCAGACCGACAGACGTGCAACCCTACACTGATGATCTATTAATCAATTGCGGATCACAAATTATCTTCTTTGCACATTTTTCCATCGAATCCGAAGCCAGTTGGTATTTGGTTGATCCATTAGCGTAGAATATTTATTTTATTTTTAAATATATCGTAAAATGATGATCCACAATTCTGTATTACATTTTCAGAACTACATTTATGTTATAGCTACTTTAATATTGAAGCTAACTATACAGTTGCATCTGATGCGTCAACGTCTCCATCGCCCAGATCCGATTCCCAGGGGTAAACACATGGTACGTTATAAAATTATTAAATACTGACGATTATTGTCCGTCAATCTAACTAATATAAAGAACTGCAGTAAAAGGACTTGTCGTCTATAGGTATCTACTTACTAACTGCAATCTCTTCACGCATCTGTCTGTCACACACGTGTTGTGTCAGCTTTTCTTTTGTCAATCAATTACAAATATACTGGCGGAAATGTCCCGGTTGTGTTCTCGCGCACGAGAGCCCAGGATCTGCCTTGATTATGATTCAGGATTTGACAATTTGATCTCATCATCATCATCTTGGCGTTAATGTCCCGGTTGTGCTCTAGCGCACGAGGGCCCAGGGTCCGCCTTGACCATGATCCAGGATATTGCAGGTCAGATAATTACAGTGGAGCGACTGCCATCTGACCTCCATGACCCTGCTACCAGGGGAACCTGACCGAGGATTTGGCAATTTGATCTATTTGAAGGAAAACGACGACTTGTGACATCCTGGATGGTGGTGACATTTGCAAAGATTGTAATTTTAGGCTGAGAAAGGAAATGGCAACCCCTTTTTTCCAGAGCAATTTTTTGCCAATGCTTTATTTAGAGTCAGCGTGGATTCCAACCACGTTTTCTCCAACTCCTGAATTTTGCCGATAGCTTCATTTCCATTCGCTTTTTTCTTAATTAAAGTATTTTTGAACTGTTCGAATTGAATTAGTATACGAATTAGCTACATGTCTCTTTTAACCTTGTGGTAAATTGCGACGAGTGTGAAAGAGATAGGCAGCAAATTTGCATACGAATCTAATTCGAACGGTTAAAAATGCGGGTACTGGTCCTTATTCTGGACGTTTTCCTTGTTCTGGTCCTGGTCCTTGATCTTGTCCTTGCACCGTATATTTGAACCTTTCATATTGAATTCGTGTGCGAATTAGCTACCTGTCTCTTACAAACTTGTGGTAAATTGCACCGAGTGTGAAAGAGATAGGTAGCAAATTCGCATACGAATCTAGTCAGAAAGGGTTAAAAATGCGGCTTCTGGATCTGAGCCTGGAGCTGGAACTGGACCTGGACTTTGTTCTGGTCCTGATCCTTGATCTTGTCCTTGCGCCGTATATTTAAACTGTTTGAATTGAATTCGTATGCGAATTAGCTACCTATATCTTTCACACTTGTGATAAATTGCAACGAGTGTGAAAAACATAGGTAGCTAAATCGCATACAAATGTAATCAGAACGGGTTAAAAATGCGGCTCCTGGACCTGCGCCTGGACCTGGACCTGGACTTTGTTCTGATCCTGCCACCGTAATTCTGAACCGTTCGAATTGAATTCGGATGCGAATTAGCTACTTATCTCTTACACACTTGTGGTCAATTGCGACGGGTGTGAAAAATATAGGTAGCTAATTCACATACAAATGTAATCAGAACGGTTCAAAAATACGACCCGTGACCAGCGTCCTTATTCTGGTCCACGTTTCTGATAATTAAAACTGGGGAAATCTGCTAAAGATAAATTTGTAGAGAGGAGAAATTTATTGATACAAAAGTCAGGAACGGGGAAAAATGGGATTGGAAATTACGCTACTAGCAAAATTAAGGAATGGGGAAAAACGGGAGTACAAATTACGTTACTGGTAAAGCATTGAAAAAAGAGGCCCTGGGAAAATAATGGGAATGGAACAAATGTCACCAAGATGTCACACTCCCCCCACTGGGCTATTCTGACACATAGATTTTTATGGAGAACACAAAAAATGTTCTGGGGTAATCTTGAAGATTTCACAGAAAATTTCACCAACCGGCTAGTCAATGGTTGCGGTTAGACAATGTTAAATACTAATGGTACGTGATTACCTTCCAAGTGTTTTAATGAACACCCAAATAATTGCCTTCCAAAATGCGGTGGATGTGTGGAGTTACGCGGCTCGATCTAGTACGTAATGAGTACATCCGTAGCAGCATTGGTGTGAGGGATATCGCAGACAAGATCGAGGAGGCTCGCCTGCGCTGGTTTGGTCAAGTGTTGCGTAAGCCTCAGGGATACGTGGGAAATAGGTGCCTGAACCTGCCGGTATCAGGAAAGAGGCCCCGCGGGCGACCCAAGAAGCGATGGATTGACATCGCTGAGTCAAATGCGAGAGCCAACGGCTTACGATGCGAGAATGCCGAAGACCGGGCGAAATGGAGAAGAATGGGTAGGAAAGCTATCCTGATAGAGGCCGGCATAAGCGCTAGGACGATGATGATGACATTCCAAAACATGAAATTATTAAAATTTGGAAGCAAATAAAAATTATATAGCTATGAATTACATAATATAGGTTGTTCCTAGATAATTCTTAAAGTTGTTAATCTCGAATTTAATAAGTTAGCTGACCGTAAGACAATGATTACCGCAATGATTACAGTGAATCAGCTGAAACCACTTTTCACTACTCGAAAACGTACATTTTTTTCTGCTTTCATCACATGTCTCGCCTTAGACGTATAGCGGATTTACGCAGTGGTTGGTGTGGGTGCCAATCATAGTGCTTAGGGCTATTTATAGCTATCATTCGTTCTAGCGCTGGTAATTACGGATTCTCGAGACTAACACTTACATAGCTAAAACATGATTTATGAATGCTTCAGGCGAATCATTTTAAAGTAATGTTATAACATCATTTGTTTACTGGATTATTCATCCATCCATTTCTTTATTTTGGTCGAAGGGACACAGGAACCACAGGGTTCTGTGTCCAGCTATGTCCCTGTGGTTCCTGTGTCCAGCTATGTGAACATTCTATACACGCCGGCTCGGCGGCCTAGACGACAACGTAAGAAAATATCGTATTAAACAATTTTAAGACCCCGTACTAGTGACAAATGAGCATAGGTACAGGATAACTATCACATACAATTTATATTTAGTAAGATTTGAGACAAACAGATGTCACTACAAGAATCAGTTGGACTATAAGTTGGAGATAAATCATAGTAAAAACTGAGCTCTGTTACATCAAAACAAACATTTTTGATTCATCGTCACAGCCCATAACAGTTCACTGCAGGTCTTAGTGCTTTTCCCATTTATGGGTAGGTAATCTCCACGCTTGGCAGTCAGGTTGGAGATTGCAGTGTTATAAATGTAACAATGAAAAATGCTGCTGCCCATTGTCCAGTCTACAGAGGCTCTAAATCTTTTAATTCTTAAATATTAGTCATCTTGTACGACATCCACGTTTGTAAGGGGTTAGTGCTATTATACTCTGCCAGACACCACACTATGTTTTAGATTAATTTTTTCAGAATTTGGCGTTTATGTCCCGATTGTACTGTATGATGCAGAATTTGGCGGATTAGATAATTTCAGTTTAGCGACTACCATCTGATCCTGAACCTGCCTAGTTACACATTCAGTCGCCTTAATGTACAGGTTTCATCAAGATGTTTTCCCTCGCTGTAAGAGCACCGGTTACTGTTTAACTCCTACACTACTACTAACTCGGATAAGAGTCATCATTCGTACATGGCGGCAACCGACGCTCCGAGGCTATAATTTAAATAAGTACACTTTAATAAAAATTAATGTTGGTTGTATCCTATTTATTGCAGCTGATTTACAAATTATGAAGAAAATACGTCTTTTCTAACATCTACTACAAATTAAAAAGTAACTGATTATAGTTATGCAGCTCGAACTTCAGTACCTCGCCGTCCTATTCGTCGTCGCCCACGGCAGCAAGCAAACGAGTGTAACACGGAAGAATATGCAAATAATTTAATTACAATTTATTCTTTAAATGAACATGTTGGCATATTATGAAGGTATTTGACTCAAAACAATATGTCTAACATACGGTAATTAGTATAGTATTATTAAAGTCCTGCATGATAGGTACCACATAGTTCAATGCCATGCAACAAGCGTCGCAAAACTAGTACGGCGCAGGCGCACCGGTGAACGACACTGGCCGTCCTCCCCAACACGAGTCTGTAAGAGGTTATCTATCATGTATAGATAGTACTAGTAGGCCCAGCGCGACTTCGTTCGCGTGGCGTCCTATCGACCTTACTCTACAGTTACCCTACCCTACAACTACCGTACGCCTACCCTACACCTATCTTACGCCTACCATACATCTACCCTACACATACTATATGCGCTTATTACATTTGACTAATGAAACTAATGAATGAAAACGGATGCAAGGGTGACAGATGATGAGGTCAGAAAAGTTGAAAGTATATATAAAAGTGTTAAGAAGATTACAAAAGAAAGAGTTGCACAAAAGAAGAGATTTATGGAAGAAGAGTATATGAAGAAACTTTCACACAGTTTCCGGGACAATCAGAAACTGTTCTGGAAACAGGTTCGTTTGTCACGGGGAGTGTCTGAAAGTTCGGGAATAAATGGCTTAAGGGATGAACATGGTATTTTGGTGACAGATGAGGAAAGTATGTTGCAAAGCTGGAAGGATTATTTTGAAAGTCTATTTGAATGTAGTAACTCTTCGTCTCAGGGTCAGGACCGCAACCAGGAACCTGAGATGGAAAGTTGTGAGTGATAAATTAGTATGGAAGAAGTGATTAATGCTATTAAGAGTTTGAAAAAAGGAAAAGCAGCAGGGTATGATAGAGTGAGTGTTGAGATGCTAAGGGCTGGAAAAGGGCTGGTAGCTTCCTGGTTGTGTATGTTCTTTAATAAGTGTTGGGCAAAAGGCTTAGTACCTACAGACTGGTGCTAAGCCGTTATTGTACCACTGTATAAAGGTAAAGGATCACACCAGGAAGCAAAAAATTATCGCGGTATCAGCCTACTTAGCATCGTAGGCAAATTGTATGCAAAGGTTCTTGTAGAGAGAGTGATAGCGAAGACGAATGAGAGAATATGGGATGTTTAAGCGGGATTTAGAAAGGGAATGGGTTGTATGGACCAAGTCTTCTCTTTAAGGTGCATAACTGAGAAGTTCCTGGCTAACCATCAGAGAGTGTTTTGCGCCTTCGTAGATCTGAGGGGTATATTATGGGATGTGCTGCCCAAGTTCGGATTGGAGGGCCGCCTTATACGTGCACTACAATCACTATATGAGGGTTCTAGTGCATGTGTTAGGGTCAATGGTAGTTGCTCAGACTGGTTTGGCATCTCTAAAGGTGTCAGACAGGGATGTGTGGCATCGCCATGGCTCTTCAATTTGTTTATGGATAGTTGTCTTGGTGAACTGCAAGAGAGTGATTGTGGACTGCGAATGGGAATGTCCAACATTAAATGCCTTTTGTACGCGGATGATCAAGTATTACTTGCATCGTCGGAAAGCGAACTGCAGAGGATGTTGAATGTTGTTAGTGAATCGTTGGAAAGAAAAGGCAAGAAAGTAAATGTGTAGAAGTCGAAAGTAATGGTGTTTGAAAGAAATGAGGGCATGACAGTCACTTCGATTGAAATAAAAGGGAAGAGTGTTGAGCAAGTGAAAGAGTTCGTGTATCTGGGAAGTATGTTCACAAGTGATGGAAAGTATGAGAAGGATATTGAAAGAAGAGTATACAAGGGTAACGCAGTGAATGGAGCCATTAATCGTGTGATGGGAAGTAAAAGTTTGCCACAAAAACCACGCCTTGCTTTGCATAACGTAGTTTTGCTTCCCACACTAACATACGGTAGTGAATGTTGGGTATGGCAGAAGAGGAATAAAAGTAGAATAAATGCGGTTGAAATGAGGTCCCTAAGAAAAGTATGTGAAGTAAAATTGAGTGATAGAGTGAAAAATATAGTGATCCGTGAAAGGTGTGACATGAAAGATGATGTAGTATCAAAAATAGAAAGAGGGATGTTAAGATGGTTCGGGCATGTAGAGAGAATGGATGATAGACGATTGACAAAAGAGATATATAGCGCGAATCTGGAAAACCAGCCCTTAAGGGGACGACCCAGGAAAACATTCACTGATCAGATCAGTAATGTTCTCAAAAAAGCTGGGGTCCGAAGTGGTAAGAATAAAAGGAGATGTATGAAAAGAGTTGTGGATATATGCGAGGCTAGGGAGTTGTGTCAGGACAGAGCAAAGTGGCAGTCCATAGGCTCTGCCTACCCCACCTGTGGGACACAGGCGTGAGCTTTATGTATGTATATGTATGTACATTTGACTAAATTCAGTAACTAAATTCAGAAGCAAAAAGCGTGAGAGCAAATCAAAATCACTTATATTATGTTACGTGTCGCTCCGCTTTTCAAAAGCCGTGATATAACGCTTTTTGCTTCTGAATTTAGTTTAATGTAATCAGCGCATTACACCTACCCCACACCTACCCTACTCTTTTTTTTCTTGCATACAAACTGTACTGAAAATTAGAAAACCAACAGAAACAAGTTTTAGTTAAATAGCAGAAGTCCTACTGAAATTAAACGCGAACATGCAACTTTTTGATACCTTGGGATATATTATTGCAATTTTCCTATATGGGAATATCTTTTTTTTTGAAGATATTCCTGTGAAATAGAAAATGGACCTTATTTTATGGACAAAACATTCCAGTTTGATTTGCTCTCACGCTTTTTGCTTTTGAACTTAGAGGACTGTATTTAATTACGATTAACATTATTGTATTTCGTTATTTCTATTGCCTTCCACATTAGACGTGGAACATAGAGTGGCATTCCGTCGACAGTACTTGGGGGTTATCAGTGGTTTCGCTCTAAGTCAGGTGTTGTGCTGTGGCTGACTTCTGTACGTATTTTGTTTTTTACATCTCATATGTGCGGTCATGCGGTCGACGATCATTCCTTTGGTTTAACCGATTCATTTTGTAGACACAAGGAGTTTGACACCTGACTCTGAGCGAAACCAATAATTGGATCGATTTATACACTGCTAGAACATTTTGTGAATTGAAGAATCTGCAGATCTTAGATGTTCTGCTAAAGTTTGATGATTTAAATGGTCTACCTTGAGCTTAGAGTATATGTATAGATATTTAAACTAAATAGATTCAAATTCATGTTTAAAGTACCTCTGTCAAAACTTAAAACTTAAATTTTAGATACCTAATTTTATTTCCTATTTTTTTACATCTAATTTGTTGTTGCTTGTTGTATACATATTAAAGAATGCTGTACTAATGTACAATGCTGTTATCAGTGCTGAATTGTATAACTATACCTACGCATAACATGTATTTTGTTATCTAAGGTAGTGTCTATAAGAATAACTAAATAAATAAGTTCTAAATAAAAAGAAATAATAGTTTGGATTTTGCAATTTTTCAAATCTTTTCCTTTGGGTCGTATGGTGTTAGGGAAACCTTGGATAGCATATGAAGCGACTTTGCAATTTTTCAAATCATTTTCCTTTGGGTCGTATGGTGTTAGGGAAACCTTGGATAGCATATGAAGCGACTAATATCTTAGCCATATTGTCCACTGCGCCTTTTAAACCGACATTAAAAAAGTATTTTTTTTGTTTTTGAAGTCTGATCGATATTTTCGGCAATACTTAGTCAAATGAGGAATTTAGAGCTGACAAAACACATAATTTGTTTGTAAATAAACCTCCAGACGCAAGTTCTTTAATTCTTAACTTTGTGTTTCTAATGTTTTAACAGTTAATTTACACCTAGGAAAAAATCGTATTGTGACCCGAATTACTTTTGGAAAGGGTTGTAACAGTCAAATAAAATTCATAATTTCAATTTCTACCCGGCCGGGAATCGAACCCGGGGTTTCTTATTGCTGATGACTTAAGCCTTATGTCTCCCACATAGTATTTCCTTTACCATAGGTTTTAACCCCAAATCTCATACACAACACGTTTTTTAAAACCAATAATATTTATATATAGGTATTTTTTTTTAGTAATATTAATTATAATAATTAATACATTCAGGAGCGCGGGCCGCACGACTCAGACCCACTCCCTCATCTTACGATGAAAAACAACGTATTTTTCCACACTTCACACGATAGAACACCTAGTCTAAAGGAACATAATATTTGAATTTTGTTAATAACATTTGGCAAATTATTAAATTTAAACTCAAAACTACACTACGAAAAGTAGGTATATTACTAATTACAAAGCTAATACTTACTTATGTAGAATATTTATTTTCAATAGAAATATTACACATTATTAACATTAAAAAGATAATTACAGTTTTAAACAAAATACAAAAATAGATAGTACTAAGTGCTTAGCTGGTGGCTAACTCCAGCAGAGGGCTGTTATGAGCTGCTTAGGAATCCTCCCTCTAAAGCTTTTGAACAAGTCTCTGCTGTCGCTCCCGGCCTAATTGCAGGTCCACCATTCTTCGCACAGCGCCTCTCTCCTCGCTGGTCAACCGCCTATCCTCTACCCACTCCTGTCTTGACATGGCTCGTACGGCATCATCGCCGCATGAGCCACATTATGGAGGTAGCCGCAAGCGTTTACAATTTCACCAGTGGTTTTGGGTTCATAATGCAGCATATGATGAACTACTAGACAATACAATAGATGAGTTGGGTTGGCTGACACTGTCGTTCTTGGCATCACCTACTACAGTTTGATAGCTGCCGATGGCCAAAAACCACCTGTGTCACTGTGTCACGAGCACCTAACACGAATAAGAAATTAATTAGCAATGATTTTTAATTAAATATATAATCATTGGTATTAGTTTAGTCTATAAAACCTCTTCCAGTTTACTGTAGATGTTCAACAGGTTTCTGTTCTGAGGCCTTAGTTGTTCTGTGTTGTACTTAATGCCCTCTCGATGCCCGCTGGTCATCGTACTGACAGACTGGATTTTGAGTTCACGTTCACGTTCTACTCAAATACGTGGAAAGGAGTGGTAGAAAACAGTGCAACTAGGGCCAAACGGCGGGATTGTGACTATAATCCACATCAAACTCAAGGAACTTGTCTTTATACATGAGCATCATTATCTCTGTGGTGCTCCATGGCTGCGCGACTTGACCGGCGCTGACGAACTACGTCCGTTTACTTCACGCCAACGAAATGCAAATGCTGCGGTGGGTGTGTAGCGTTACGCGACTCGACCGAGGCCGTAATGGTTACATCCATGAGAACCTTGGCGCGAAAGACATCGCTAATAACATTAAGGAGGCTCGGCATCGCTGGTTTGGATATATAGGAAATAGAGACCTAAACCTGACTATACCTAAAGGGCGTCGGTGGCCGAGTGACCAATGACTCTTTTCTGAGTTATGTAGATAGTTGAATGCTAACCGATGCTCTTACGGCGTGGGAAAACATCGTGATGAAACCTGCACATTCAGGCGACTGAATGCGTATCCATGATCCAATCTTCCCTTGACATGGTCACGGAGGTCAGATGGCACTTGCTTCACTGCAATCTGCCAAATCCTGGATCATGGTGAAGGCGGACCCCGGGCCCTCGTTAGCGAGAGCATAGCCGGGACATTAACGCCAAGGTGATTATTACATTATTTTAAGGACCTAAACCTACCCGTATTAGGAAGAAGCGATAGACTACGACGATGCGAGGGTGTTGAAGACCGCGCAAATTTGAGAATAAGGAGCCCATATAGCCTTTAAGATTATTTGTGATTTTTTAAACATAAAAGAGCTACGTACCTCCCTTTGGCATAAAACACTAGTTACATACCTTTGTCTCTACGTCCTACCGATCCTGTCTTCTTGGCGAAGGAAAGTATAAAGCGGCTGTATCAATAAGGTCCATGGTTTGTTCTCTATTGAGGCGGTAGCTCTTGACAAAAGCAGATTCTTATTAGGAGAAAGCCCTATTTAGGGACCGAGTTCCTTTTCCATCACCTCGGTCTGATTAGCACCGAGCGCCACCGCCGCTTCATCTATCCACTGGATTCCTAGCACTTTTTTCTTCTTCTTATTGAATGATGTAATTATAAATAAGCAACAATTCAGTGCCTTGCGTTGTCAAAATCGTATTGAATATTACGTTTGATGAAATACTTTCATCTGACAGTAGTATAGTAGCAACTTTAGTTTAACTCCAACTCCAAGAGTTCCGAGCTCGATCACAGTAACATCAGAGTAACATCAGAGTAACATTGCAGTTAAATCATTGTTCGATCACACCTTTGACACATTTTCGTTGACAGAACTGAAGGCGATTTGACAACTAAGAAAGATGCAACTTAAGTATGCAACCATAATGCAACTAAAGTACCAGAAAACGTATTGTGGAAAAGTTCTAACTCAAGTAAAGTTGCAACTCAACATCTGTCATTTGAATAACAATCGCACGTTTGACATGCGATGCAATTGTAATGTTACTGCAACTGAGACGATTTCCGTACCAGAATCGAAGCCCTGTAACGGGAATTCTGGATTTCTCCATGCCTATTGCAAGTTCCAGAAGTAGTTTATATCACGATCCCATATGAAAAAAAACAGTAAAATAGTTATTTGTTTTGTATAAACAACGGTATATTTTGAAATATAACACTTTAAAATATTAATATTTTCTGGAAAAACGGAACAGTAGGAAGTGACAAGAAGTTGTCTTTTGAATAGCAAAATATTTCATCACCAACAATGTTGCATTCTAATATAACACAAAGCAAAATTAAAATTCTTTCGGCAACAGGGTGACATGATGATTTGTACCAATTCACACTCCACTAAAAATTATCAGCAACACTGTGTTAATATACAATATAACGTTATAACATAAAATAATATAACTTAATTAAAACATACCTTTGCAACCAAACTGTGATATTGTTGTAATGACACGTTTTCGTTGAAAAACAAGAGCACCTTCCACGTCGTGTGCGCAGTGACAACTGTATTGTTACGTTGTTGAAAAAAAATACTCCGAAGTAAGAGACAACGTGATATCGCGATATAACACAGTTGCGCTTTCTTTTTTAGTCATAACTTCGCCAAAAATCGGTTAAACGATACCGCGTTTTTGGAGAAAATAAAATCGGACACGGCGGTTTCAAATTATAAATAAAAAAATAAAAAATTTGGACTTGTCACGTTATTAAAGCAAGGGGCGACATGTGGAAGCACTCGACGCTTGCGCTAGTTGAAGTGAACCAGGGTAATAATAGGGGTAATAGCTAATAGGGAAATGCGCTGAAGGCCTGCTATATTATTAATTTTTTTATTGTTTTAATGCATATAAACTATTTTTAAAAAGGTTACATTGTGAAATTGTAATGACTATTGCAAAACTGCAATTTATAATTTGATAATTAAAATAGCTAATACACCACATAAAATACAAAATGAAAAAAGATCATAATACAATTAAAAACTTAAGATTCTCTCTCACTCTCTCTCGCTCTCTCTGTGTAAGTATGTGTGTGTGTGTATGTGTGCTTGTTAATGCATGAGTGTGATATCCGTCCGATCTTCCTGTCAAGATTAAGCGGACGCCTAGCCCATGGATCACTGCAGGTGTTTGTATGGCTGTGGCCAAGCGTGGCATGGCATTACCAAGTTGGCAAACAAGCTTACGGCCTGCCTGATGGTATGCAGTCACCGCAGCCTATGGATGTTTGCAATACTAGGGGCATCACCCACGCGTTGCAAGCCCCGTAAAAACCTTTTAACCCCTTTCTTGAAGAACTCCAAGATTTTCGCAAGTTTAAGAAAGATCGCACGGAGGGTAGCTGGGAATTCTATAAGTCAGCTCGTAATACCTGCAACAAATTAGTCAGGAATTCTAAGCGACGATTTTTCCACGAAACTCTTTTTAATTTCACTGCGGCCAATATATGGAAGTTTCTTAAGTCAGTAGGGGTAGGTAAACCTCAAACCCCTCAGCAGGAGCTGCCGTTTAGTCCCGACACGTACAATCATCATTTTTCCAACACCGTTCGACTAGATACTGCTACTAAGTCGGAAACCATTAGATACATTGATGCGCTGCCTTCGTCTCATGTTCAGAATTTAGACTTTTGTCCTGTCACTGAGGATGAAGTTCGGAAAACATTGGCATTCATTGATTCTAAATCGGTGGCTTGCGATGATGTGAGGAGAAACATGATATATTATATTTTGAGTTCCGTTCTTCCTGTTTTGACTGTTTGTCCTGTGTTGTACTAGATCGTTTTGTATGTATCAATAGTTTTCAACAATTTTAGAGATTTTAATAAATTATTGCAAACAAAACAAACATAAATTTGACTGAGCCAGTTCGTTTCATGGACGCTAGGATCAAGAATGAACGTAATTCAAATATAAAAGGTTTGTATCAAAATGGAAAGTAGTGCCTACTTTCATAAATATTGTTTTTAACATTTATTTCAATCTTTAAAAGCGATGTTTATAATAATAAACTTTTTATTTTTAAGTTGATTTTAGTTGGCTACATGACATCACTGCCACAATCATACAGATTAAAAAAAAAAAGTACCAAAATTGTGGGAGCGCCATCTATTGATCCTTTTTGAAACCAACTGACAATATCAACTGGAAAACTGGTCATTGTGTAATAATATTAATTATAATAAGTTACATTAAATAAATTTTCAACTAACGTGCCCTATTTTATATTTCATTCAACTTACCATCCTCAGTTTTCGATAAAATAGTAGGCTACCCTAATAAATACCATAGAGGACGCTCTACGTCGCCGATCTAACTGATTTGCATTATACAGGGTGTCCCGTAAGTCGACGTCAAGCCGGAATCGGGTGATAGTCCAAATTATAATAGTTACTAGAAAAATAAAAAATAAAATCTAAGTCTTGAATTTTTTAAATTATAGTCATTTCTTTTTTTTTCGAGAAAATGTACACCCTGTGATGGTTTTTGAACTCCTGTTGCTACAAATCTTAACTTTTTTTTTTATTTTTTTTTTCTTTTGTAATACCGAATAGTGCTAATCTAACCTATTACTTAGAATTCCAAGTCAACTGCTCCAGCTTGGAAGAAAGTGTCACATTATGCCGTACAATGAATAGACAATTAATATTTCGTCCAACTTTAACGGACCGTACTGAAAAAAAAAGAACTACGCCAGGTTGGCAAGTAGCAGTAAAAGTTGACGCATTTAATAAGGATTCTAAAATGGTATAATACTTGCTACATTATTTCTTTGATTACGGGGAAAAAAAAATCCTTCAAGAAACCCAGTTTCGAAAATTTTTTCTTTACCTACTAAAAATTATTCTAGTGCGTTCAAAGCTTGCCTAAGACCGAGTGAGACGGAGAGTCATTCATGAAATGTGAGTGAGACAGGTAGTGATGCTTTCAAGTCAGAGATGCTAACTTTTTGTTAAATTAAGGACAAATTTTCCTTAAGTTTAAAATTAAACACCAATTAGATGCAAAGATTTATTATTTACAAAAGATGTTCAAACTGCCTTCCTTCAACTGCAATACAAGCTCGACATCTTCTTAAAAAAGATCGGATTATCACACGGGCAAATCTTCCGTTGTTGACAAATTCAGCTGCTTCCGCAATTCTTTGCCGAAGCTCAGCTACATTTTCGATTGGCTTAAAATAAACTTTCTCTTTCACTGCTCCCCAGTAAAAAAAATGTAATGGATTTAAGTCCGGTGAACGGGCTGGCCACGAGATCGTACCAGACCAACCTATCCATCTGCCCGGATATTCTTCATTGAGAAATGCTCTAACTGAGCGGGCATAGTGCGCTGCGCAGCCATCTTGTTGATACCACATCTCTCTGTAAATACTGAGTGGCACGTCTTCCTGTAAACTAGATAAACTGTTTTGTAAAAAATCTAAATAAACTTCAGCAGTCAAGATCTCTGGCAACTCAAAAGGTCCTATGACTCTTCCATTTAAAATTCCGGTCCACATGTTTATTTTAAAACGATACTGAGATCTATCTTGTCTTATTAAATTCGGATTCTCTACGTGCCACTCGTGTAAGTTGTGTAGGTTCATGTAACCGTCTTTTTTAAATGTCGATTCATCCGACCACAAAATTTTCTCTAAGAATCGCGGATCTTCCCGGTGTCTTTGTAGCATCGTTTGACAAAACGCAACCCGAAGTTGATAATCCTGAGGATGCAGGGTTTGTACTCGCTGTACATGGTATGGGTGGAGCTCATGTTTTTGTAAAATTCGGTGAGCTATAGTTTTGGGCACTCCTGTGCTTTGCTCGATTGCACGTACCGAAATACTTGGATCTTCTTCAACTGCTTGAAGTACTACGTCCTCGTAAGGCAAGGAACTTCTTCCTTCACCATGTGGTCGGTTTGGAATTATGCCTTCTGTGGAGAGTAGACGGTGCACATTTGTAAAAACTCGGTGATCTGGATAACGATCAGCATTTGGGTACCTCTCGCGATACAGTCTAGCCGCAGCACTAGCATTCCCTCTGCATTCGCCATAAATAAAGTGCATGTTGGCATATTCCTGAGTGGTGTACACAGGCATGGTGGCACTACACAATCACACGATAGTCCAGGAGAAAGCAAAGGTCGTTGTAAAGAGATCGAAACTGTCCAAATCACAAGCAAACAAACAAGTCCAATAAACGAAGCAAAAAGTCGAAAGTACGAAATAACACGAACGAATACGGAAAGATGCGTAGTAAACGAAGGAGCGTAACGTACTGATCTGTATTGCGTGTGCCAATATTAAAAAAGTGGCGTCACTATCTATCTCGCTCACACTTCATAAAATGACTTTCTCTGTATCTGACTCATTAGCGTCACTATCTGTCTCACTCACCCATTAGAATATTTGACTCGAAAGCGTCACTACCTGTCTCACTCACACTTCATGAATGATTCTCCGTCTCACTCGGTCTTAGGCAAGCTTTGAACGCACTAGAATAATTTTTAGTAGGTAATGAAAAAATTTTTGAAACTGGGTTACTTAAAGGATTTTTTTTCCCCCGTAATCAAAGAAATAATGTAGCAAGTATTATACCATTTTAGAATCCTTATTAAATGCGTCAACTTTTTGTGCTACTTGCCAACCTGGCGTAGTACTTTTTTTTTTCAGTACGGTCCGTTAAAGTTGGACGAAATATTAATTGTCTATTCATTGTACGGCATAATGTGACACTTTCTTCCAAGCTGGAGCAGTTGACTTAGAATTCTAAGTAATAGGTTAGATTAGCACTATTCGGGATTACATAAGAAAAATAAAATTGAAAAAAAGTTAAGATTTGTAGCAACAGGAGCTAAAAAACCATCACAGTGTGTACATTTTCTCGAAAAAAAAAGAAATGCCTATAATTTAAAAAATTCAAAACTTAGATTTTATTTTTTAATTTTCTAGTAACTATTATGATTTGGACTATCACCCGATTCCGGCTTGACGTCGACTTACGGGACACCCTGTATATCAGCCGACAACTGTAGTTACTTTTCAATTTCTATCCTATTAGCAAGATAAAACGAGAGTAAAAGTTTATCAACATTAATTTTCAGATCGCGTGTCAAACTCTCGTGCTGAGACACATTAAAGAGGTGCGCCGCGCGGCGTACTGCACGATGTGGCAAAACTGGTTGCACGCCGAGTAGTTTGTATGCAAGTACATTGTTTGTTGTTGCGAAATGTCCCACTGTGCAGCGCGGCGCACTGCATGATGGGGCGAAACCCACAATCCAAGCCCGAAATGTCAGTTCTGTATGAATTTTGTCCACATTTTTTCAATTTGGCCCCATCTTGAAGTGTGCGACGCGATGTCAGCAGATGTCAACATGAAACGTCACACCTGACTGATTCTTTTTACCAACAGTTCGAATGTTTCCTCCTTATGTAACACAGTTGACATACATATATCTCTCTTCTTTTTTTAGTCCAGATTCAACGCGTATTAATGAAAAAGGAAGTCGACCTTGTCAAATAAATTTTGACCGCTGAAGCGTAAGCCCCTCCCCTTTTTGTGATTCTGCAACATTATCGTAGTTGTTTCGCTTTCGTGATCCTTTCGTCATTTTCTTCTCAGTTCCTCCGGAATTATAAATAAGGCATGTTTTGTTCTAGAACACAAGTTTCTAAAGAGAAATGATAGTGTTCGAAGAGATCTACATTTTGGATGACACCTGACAAACTTAAAACTGTAATAACTCTGAAAGGATCGCTCCTCGAACATTAGCTACTGAAGAGAAATGATAGTGCTCATCCAGATCTACATTTCGGATGACAGCTGTCAATCTTAATACTGTGATAACTTTGAAGCGATCGCTCCTAGAACACTAGTTCTTGAAGAGAAATGATAGTGCTCGTCAAGATCTACATTTCGGATGACAGCTGTCAAACTGTAATAACTATAACACTATTGGTCCTACAACACTAGTTCCTAAATATAAATGATAGTGCTTATCAAGATCAACATTCTTTCAAAAAAATTTTCTAAATGACATATAGTCATTCCGTTACGCTTTTCTCCCGTAGGGGTAGGCAGAGACCACATTGTTCTACTTGCTACGGTCCCGACAAATCTCTGTGGCTTCTTCATACATACATAGACTGTTAACTTCATTACCCATCCTTGGTTCCCTAGTAGTTGGGTAAAAAGTATCAGTTATCATAGTATTCGACGAAGACTAATCGAAGTGGTCCAATTTCTTTACATATTTATGATGTTATACTTTTTAGTTTTCGTTAAAAAAAGCAACATTCGCGTTTTAAGCATTTTTGGATGAAAAATCTAAGTGTAGGCCAGAACAAAATTATTAGTTTAAAATAGAGAAAACAGTTCTTAGATAAGACTTCAAATCTGCACGTCCGACGGTTCGATTGTTATAGGCTTTTAGAATAGCGATACATAGAACCTACTGTACGCTCAGTGGTACATAGTGGTGGTGGTGGTGGTGGGCGTACAGGTTTGGCACCATAGTAAAAAATGAGAGAAACTGTACCTGAAAATTGCGTAATATTTTTCTGGCCGGCACTTGCAGCGTTTTAATTCAAAATGAATTATGTCATTTTCGTACGTTTCTCTTGGTTGCATTTAAGTCGGCAGATTTAAAAAATCTGCAGTCTCTTTTTACGCCTGCGATGAACACACAGTCGAGAATACATGGTCAATAATTATGCGAGTCGTTTAAAATAACTCGCGTAAATGCGTCGAAAAAGCTCTCGTGCAAACGTTACCTAGTTTAAAATCTCTCGCAAATCTCTCGTGCCGAACGTGCAAACGTTGCCTAATTTGAAAAACCAGAATAACACCACCATTTCTTTGGTTGTCACGGTGACGTGGCGCCGCGCGGCGCGCCGCGCAGTACACTGCACCGCGCGAGTGGACATTCGGCCTCAGTTTCTCAAGTGAGCATTACGCGAAACCACTCTTTGTTTCAATCCTCGATGGTTAAAGAGGGCGTTTTATTTATTCAAATTATTTATTTCTATTTATTTGAGTTACAGGCGGTTATTTTGTGCTTTTGCTTTTCAGGATAGGTACCTGTTTTGTTTTGTTTCATACAACTACCTATGAGTAACATTTTTTTAGACATAGACATAGACAGCACTTTATTCGGTTCCATTTTACATCCTTTTTTAATCTAGTGAGATAAAAGTTTTATATTTTGCATTTTATTTTTTATTTATTTATATTATTTATTTATTAATTTATTGCACACAAAAATGGTAACAGACATGACAAATATATACATGTCACAAAAGGCACTAAAGGCACTCTTTATTAAAGCTTAATGCACAGTTCTGTACAACGGCGGACTTAATTTAAGTCCGACTTAAAAAAGTAAGCAGTTATCTTAACGCCTTAACGCTCTGCAATTTAAGTAGGTGCCTATGACTTTTTAGATTTTCTTGGTTATTTCATCACCACAGCCCATAACAGTTTACTGCAGGACTTAGGGCCATTCCCACGAATGGGGAGGTTATTGCTATAATCTCCACGCTTGGCAGACGGGTTGGAGATTGCAGTGTAATAAATATGACAATGAAAAACACTGCTGCCCATTTTCCAGTCTACGGAGATTCATCTTTTGCCTCGAAAACATTAGCCGCCTTGTACAACACCCACGAATGTAAGAGGTTGGTGCCATTCTACTTGTCGTTTTTCATCACGATCACGATAAGTTAACCCACGACGAAAAAAGAGGGATGTTTTAAGTTTAAGTATTTGTGGATCTGTGTGTCTGCTATGGCATCGTAGCTCACGAACAGACTTCGATGCGGTTTCCTATAATTGAAAGTCAGTTTAATCGTTATTGTTCATCGGCTTGTTTCATTAAATTCGGTCTAGCAATTTATGAAATATTCGAGTAAATGTATTCTTTGTGGCTTTGCGATGTTATCCTATAAGTTAGGTTATTAAACCCATATTTCTAGGCGACAAACTCGATATAGTTATGTGACGATTTATGTCCTCCTCCATCATTCTTGTAGGTACGTAAATAGTTTCTCAGTTGAAATAAAAACTGCAATTCAAGTGTTATAAAAGTGGAGCATCATAAAACGGGGGTAAGCAACCCCTAAAGTTCAGCTTTACTGGAACTTTTTTATGTTCACAGGCGTAAATGACGAGAGATAAGGTCCTGTTGTGAAACTTGTTAAAACTATTTGAATTAAGTACCTACAGAGAGCCATGTCAAAACCTTATCCCTTGAAAATATTTTCAGGATTTGATTTTTACAGGTTATTTTTTCAATCTTTTATTCGTTTGAGTTTTAAGTAGTAAAATTATGATTTATAGGTAAATGTATGTCACGGTGCGCAAAATAGGTTGCGATGGGTAAATGATTTACAATAAAGCAGTTAAATCGGAAAAACCACGTTGTGTGATTTCGTTCTTTTACTTGTTCATTCTTTTGTTTTATATTATTAACATGTAAAAAACCACGTTAAGGATATTTTTTCGAATCAATTAAGCATATAAATAAGCTTTTATAATGATTGCCACGTGGATGAGCGTCAGCGGTCTAATGGCTAGCGTGTCTGACTTGTAAGCCCCATGCCCGTAATTATATTGTCTACTTTGACAATTTCTGCATGTGCGAACTGCAACCGTGGCTTTCCCCATCCAAAATAGCGGGAAAAAGCTAGTTACAATAACAACTACCTACCTCCACGACCTACCGATACATTTCGAAATTAGAATTTACAGTTTATCAAATAAAATCCAGTTAAAAGAGACAGTAGCAGTTCAAAGCGTCCCGTTTCAGTACGAATCCTTTATTTTCCAAGCCAGTGAGTGGATGTTTATGAGTACAAATTGGAAGAGTTTTTATTTAATTTCTGTACCCATTATGTTCATGCTTTTTTTCGTCACGCCTGCGGCCTGACACACTTCGACGTCGTTTGGAGTTCACGTTTTGGAATCTTCAAAGGATTCATATTCACAAAAGGATTGCCTTTATAATTATACATTTAAATGTATGTCATTATGACTAGTTAGTTTTGTAATATTTCAAAAGGCATGTCTATAGATACAGTCATTTAACTAAGCTAACGACCTGACCGTTAAATAATCCATTTATAATAAGGGTGTGGTCAACTTCATTGTATAACTGCGTACTTTGAAGGTTGGCACTGCATCCGCTAGGCTGCAGATATCCTGTTACCTCTTTCCATCAGGTGGACCGTATGTCTAGCCAAGACCTTTCAAAGCAAGATAGTCGAGAGCCGAGAATTATCTAGCAACACGAAAGGTAGTGTATCCCCTGCGAATTAGAGACGCCCAACTTGGGAAGTTCCTCCACCTTACAGAATGCCGTAGAAAAACAATGCTAATTTAAATAGTTTAATAGTGTGCCTGCCGGTGAGTAAGGTTTCCAGTGCTCCATGGGGTGGGGATTTCGGTAACCGTGACTTTGGCAATGGAGGGGCATTTTGCTGCTAGACCAAGGTGATGTAGCGGTGACCACTTTCCGTCAGGTGGCCCGCTTAGTATATATATTCTGTGCCCGCTTGACTTTGCCTACCGAAAAAAATTTAAATCTCTAAACTAACTATCGCAAGTGGTAGGTACAAAGACTTACTTTAACAAAATGTACAATTTTATTATGCCAGTACCCGCTGCGATAGTAGACGGTATCGAAATAGCATGTTGAACAAAATCACCTCTGACAGTTTATTAAAACCCCATTCAGAGCGGAAAGCAACCGCATAAATTTTTATCGCCCATCCATGGACGCTGAATTCTAGCAAAAGGAAGAAACCGTTATGGCCTTATGACGATAGTTTTAGAGGTTAGAATCGAAGCACGTTTGGAACTGATGCGGTGTCTGTGGTACCTTATGTTTGTTATTTTCATAACGTTCACCTCGTAAACTATGGTAGAAAGAGATATTGTAAACTGCGCCCGGGAATTTCTGCCAACGTACATTGCTGCATACCTACGCGCACGTACGTAGGTGTTCCATTTGACAGTGTGGGTTGTTATTGTTATTAAAATTGAAGAATAAGATATGTGTTCAGTTGTTTGCTTGCTTCTTCATGCTTTTTTCTTCCGAGTATTTCCTGCGTTTTGGCAGATCGTAGATGTGCTACGTCAGCGTCAGCAAAGCAGCAAACAATTATGGAACACGTTATTATTTTTCTCTAAATTATAATTAAAAAATTCTATAATATTGTTTTTTAGTAGATAGCCCTCCTGATGGTAAGCGGTAATTGTCGCCCATGACTTCTACGATTCATGCATTTAGTTTGCAGGCAACAAAAATGCAGATCCACAGGTACGTTGTCACTGTGTGGACTAAGATTAAATGCTTTCATCTGTAATTCTACTGGCTACCTTATCCTTCAAACCGGAACACAACATTACAAGCATTGTTGCCTTGCGGCGGAAATAGATAAGGCATTGGTACTCACCAAGGCGGACTCCTCAGGCTTTACCAAGTCTTACTACCGCAAAGGTAAGACCTATGACTTCAATTAAATTCTAGCAAAATTTTCTGACAATGCACTATTACACGCAGAGGTCTTTCATTGGATTTCCAGTCGCGCAGAAACTGAAATAATGAATTTTAAAATCGGTTACGGGTTTGGGTGTAGTATGTATAATAAGTACGTATTAAAAAAAAAAGTATAGTTTATCAGTTTTCTAACACCCATAACACAAGCTTTGCTTACTTTGGGGCCTGATGGCGCCATGTGAATTTGTCCAAGCATATTTATTATTATTATTATTATCATCGTCAACTTATATGCTCTACTGAACTTATTTCTCTCCAAATAAGGTGTAGGAAAGAGCGTGTTCTCAGCTTTCCGAATCGAGCTTCCACCTTCAGCTTTTAGAAAATATATTTCACTGAGCATTATAATTGCATTCCCCGCGGTTTTCATCCGCGTTCAGCCAGAAACTCTGCTAATACAGTTTATCTAGCTCGCGGAATTTTATTATGGAATATGGAACGTTATGACAATCGGTAAGAATTCAGCTTCCTATAATAATAGGGCTAACTTAATAAATCACATTTGCAGCGGGTCATTTTTAAAAACGAATAAATGAGTTTTTAATTATTTAATACGAACTGGACCTAGCATTAAATCAATGTCTTTTAAACATTGAAAAAGCTAATCGACACTACAGGTGACCGACGAGCTGGCTTGTTCCTCGGACAGAGGATAAGCATTGCTATCTAACGAGGCAACGCAGTTAGCTTTCTGGGCACCATTCTTCGTTTCACACCAATTTTTTAATATTTAATATTTTACTATTTATTTATTAATTTTTATTGAAAATATTATTTCTATAACTAAATAAAGTGAGTTTCCCCAAATTAGTTTAGTACATAATATTAAATAAATCTTATAAACATTGTTATTAAACTGGTAGAAATAAACTAGAACGATTAATTAATCAAGTGATTGCCCTGATCAATTGATCTAAGTGATTGCATTGCTAAAATAAAATAATGTGAGGTCGTGTTTTATGGAATTCCACCATGATCAGGCTGCCATCACCAGTTGCCAATGAAATTAGATCTTTAAATTTTTCCTTAGAGATTTTAGGTGGTTAATTAAATAAGAGACCTAACTTCATGCTGTACTTGTCCGGATAAGTAGCGAGTAAGTAGTACCACATTGCTACCAAGTAGCAAATATGTTCTATAAACTTACATCGCTCAAAACTTGGGTAAATGTCGTAGCTATTAAACGTAATGAAATCCACTATTAATTTGATAACAACTTGGTTTATTCCTTAGTTTTAAGTACAATATAACATAATACTGGACAACTTATTTAACCCTAGATTACTAACCTTCGTCGATTCGATTACTTCTTCATTACTAATAAAAACTATATTTTAAGTACATTTTATTTTAATAAAACACTTTAACCCCCTTTATTAAATACCGTAGTCAAAACGACGAGGATTAGTATTAAGCGCCAAAAAATAAGGTTAGTGATCTAGGGTTAATACGTCCTTACTCTGCTAAGAAAAAATAATCACCTAACTGACTGACTCTCTGCCACCCACATGACCACAGGTTGGCCGCCTCACCATTAGTATGGTGAGTGTTGCCACTACAAAACTAAGTTACAATTTCGTACGAAATCAAGGCTTACTTACTACTTACCTGGACGTCCATGATAAGACGCTCCATAGAGACATCTCTTCGTCTTCGTCGTCAAAAAAGGTAACGATTCAAGCCTGTACTGTGGATGATAGACGCTGCTTGGTGCCGAGTTCTTGAAAGAGGGACTTATTTGTTCATAAACTTCGTCCAGGATTCTCCAAACATTCTTCTCCAGCACCACATCTCTTCTTCTCTTTTACGTTTCAGGAATATGGGAATATGGGAAACCATTCCACCGACGCTCTATGTATGAGGTACACAATTTAGATATTCTATTAAAACAGTGCGTAAGCGTAAGACATAGTAGGTAACTACTATGGCTATTCCGGACAGAATTTTCTCGAGGTCGAACGGATGCAGTATAGTAAGCACCGAATGAAAAAATACAAAAACATCATCATCCATTACTCTTGGCTACAGACACCGGAACGACCTTGGCACGCCAAGATATATAATAATACACTCCAAATGCTCGCCTTTGAAATTCCCGTGTAAACTATTGTTTTTCACTCAATCCATTAATATTTATTACTTACGTCGTAAAACGGATCTTCACTCGGGTGTGAAAAGGTTAGATAATGAATTCGGCGCGAAGCGGCAAGATCAAAAAGTGGTTTGTTCTAATCGTAGGTAGGTATCTTATACTCATTCTACGAACGTTCTTTGTAATAATATACATACAGAGAGAATGTATAGGTAGGTGTAACGAGAAAATCAGGTGCAAGTCGAGGCAGTTTAATCAGATGGGATTTTAACTAGTAGTCACAGACTGTATATGTCTTAATCGTAACTATTAGTACATATTAAATATCGCAGGTTAAATATTTATATGCTTAATTAATTGATTATATCTACGAATTCTCACATGCTTTGATGCATATACCTGCTTTTTTAATCGTTTTGGCGTTAATGTCCCGGGTGTGCTCTTGCATACAAGTGCCATGGGTCTACCTTGACCATGATCCAGGATTTGGCAGATCAAGTATAATTGCAGTGGAGCGACTGCAATCTGACCTTCGTGAACCTAATCTACCCTTTTTTGTTGCACTGCCTTGTAATTTTTGTTTATTGCTCTCTGGTTGACTGGTAGAAAAAGCTATGTAGCTTTAAGTCCGCCTTTGTACTGTAATGTGCATGAAGTTTTAAATAAATAAATAAACCTGGCCGAATTGGAGCGTGATTACATATACGGTAGTCTAAATTTGCAGGTCTCATCTCGACGTTTTCTCTTATCGTACGAGCATCGGTTAGTGTTCAACTTAATGTACATAATGCATATCGGTACATGGTACTGTGATTCGAACCCGATACCTCTCGCTTATGAGTCGGACATAATAACCACTGTTCGTATTTCTAAAATTCAATTCGCTCATGAATTTTGGTGGTGGTCACCCTAGGTTTTGCTACAGCGATACTTAGGACCTTAGGCAAGCTACCTACGTAATGTGTTATACCATCGCGGTGATTATCACATAGTGATTTGCTTTTGTGATTATCTTTATATTTATATTATTGTAACTTTCTTTGTGCACAATAAATGGTTAAATAAATAAATAAATAAACAAAATAATACCTATAGGTTGAGATACTCGTAGGTTAGAACCTATTAAATTTATTGTGAAGCTACTGCTACTTTCCTAGAATAACTCACTCAGATTGACCTTTCCTACTTCAAATATCTGCTCTTCTATTTCAACTAATACTTCAACAACAACTACTAATATCAGGAACTGCTTCAGACTAGATACATTTCTAAAGTTATTTGTTCAATCAAAATTGGCATAACTTAGCAAGTTTTGTTTTAACTTAGTACCTATAATAATTATCTTAGCGTTAATGTCCCGGTTGTGCTCTCACGCACGTGGGCCCGGGGTCCGCCTTGACCATGATCCAGGATTTTGCAGATCAGGTAACTACAGTGGAGCGGCTGCCATCTGACCTCCGTGACCCTGCTACCAGGGAAGACTGACAAAATTTGATAATTGTTACACATTCAGTCGCCTGAATGTGCAGGTTTCATCACGATGTTTTCCCTCACCGTAAGAGCATCAGTTACTGTTTAACTAATCTCTATAACTTAGAAAAGAGTCATTGGTACATGGCCGCAGCGGGATTCGAACCCTGTACCTCTCGCTTACGAGTTGGATACTCTAATCGCTCGGCCACCGAGGCTCTCAACTTAGTAGAGCTCGTCTAAGCTGAAATGACGCGCCCCACTATCGCATTAACGCACACAAGCAAATTTAAAATGTGGACCCAAAACATATACAAATGCCGTTGTAAATGGTCATTCAGTTGCCGGTGAGACTCAAACGTCGACGCTCCCACACATATGAAGTATCGTTATTAATATTTGCACTCACCCATCGAAATCAACTAATTAAGTAGTGGGGCGCGTCATTTTCCTTAGACAAGCTCTACCTATCTTCGAACGTAACTGAATTTCCAAGTAAAATGCCAAGTTATGATATTGCACTTTACTCTTGCATTTGAAATGCAAAGTGAAAAGTGAATATTCAGTAGCGTAAGTGGAAAAGATGCATAATTACCTATCTGGGCATCAAAGAGCTTGAAAAGTTTGCTGTGGGATATATTTTATCGGCGGAGACCGCCTGGTGCCGGGTGACCACCGCCTTATCTATTTCTGCCAC
This sequence comes from Blastobasis adustella, assembly GCA_907269095.1. Classification (NCBI taxonomy): domain Eukaryota; kingdom Metazoa; phylum Arthropoda; class Insecta; order Lepidoptera; family Blastobasidae; genus Blastobasis; species Blastobasis adustella. The sequence goes on from OU026131.1 coordinate 13,383,895, forward strand.
CAAACAATAATACTTGCATTGTTGTGTTTCGGGTTAAAGAATAAGGTAGCCAGAAGGTAAGGTAGGCCGATGGTACAAAGTCGCCGTCAGGATGCAGTCGCATAAGCAGCAGGCAACACCGCGAAATAATGTCGGCAGAACAACATCCGTTATTGGAAAGTACTACCTTCATGGCTGAGTAAAACGGCTCTCGGGTAAAATGCGTGCCAAACGTCAGCTTGACGATCAATTTGGTTGTCAAAAACACATTTAGACTGTGCAACATAATTTTTTTGTTTTGTGGTTGTAACACTTTTTGATTTTACAGCTAGTTGAGACGTTACTGTGCCACGATTGGAATATTTTTATGTCATAAGGCAGTGCGGGGAAGCAGGCCACCTGATGGAAAGTGGTCGACGTTGCCCAAAGATATCAGCAACATCTATCGCCAATGCGTTGCCCACCTCAACACATAGCTCTGGACGCAAGAAGGCGAATGCACCTTCATTGCCAAAGCCACTGTTCCCAAAATCCCAACCCCACGGAGCACAGGAAAGCTTACTCAGTATCAGGAACACAATACTATATAAAATAGGTAGTATGAAATGATAATAGAATACAATACTATTTAAAATATTATTGTGTGGCTGCGGTATTCAGCAAGGTGGAGGTACTTCCTCACTCGGGCGGCTCAAATACGAACGGAAAATCCGCCATGCTCTACCTCTGAACAACGCCAACGTAACGACTGTCAGACAAAAAGGCAAGAAGACGCTAAATTCTTTTCAAGTGCTATTGAACTGTTCTGAGTAAACACTTAAAATGTAGGCAAGATTTTGGTGCACTTTCGACTCATCTTTGGTTAGCATTCGAACTTCGTCGCAATACTGAAATTAGATTAAAATAGGATTAGAGATGATCGAGTTACACATGAACAAGGTTTTAATTTTGCATATAAATCGTGCTTCAGTGTGTTTAGTCCATTTTGTGCCCTTAGTCCTTACAGTAACAACGCACCTGCAAAGCTGCGCTATTGTTACCCCAGGAAGAAAATTAAATCGTATTCCCCTGGACCAAAGTAACCCGTTCGTAAACAACGTACTAAAACAACTGCATAATCCAGATAAATGTCAATTTGCAATCTCAATCTGATTAAACCACCTGATGAAAGTTTCCACTTTGATATTCAATTCATAGTGTCAATATGTTTACGTCGTTTTATCTCCGCTCTAACCGGGTTTGTGGGAGGCCCGACTCGCATAACTCGATATCCGGGCAATCTATCCGGGTAATAACTACCCGCATTAATATTCAATGCTCCATCTTTGCCAGTTTGCACACTATGACTAGAGAAGATGCCGCTTGGGTTTTTAGCATTAGTTAGGTGCCTATTACTTTACCTAGGCACTTGCAAAGAGGAGTGTTTAATTTTGAAATGTGTATCTGTTGGTGTATTTGTGTGTGTGTGCGTGCGTGCGTGTGTGCGTGCGTGTGTGTGTATGAGAACGTGTTATGGAGGTGGGTAACGCATTGCCGATACTTTTAGAGTTGCTTATGTCTATAGGCAGCGACAACCATTCTCCAGTACCTAAATATTAAATACATAATTTAATTTAATTTCTTTAAAAATAAATAAAAACCAGTGAATGGGCACATTCACTGGTTTTTATGTATTTTTTTCTAGTCAAATGCAAACGTACGTTTCATCATTCGTGTAGCCCACTTTGATAAATTTTCCTTGCATCTCTCAACGTCTGCGCGTGTCTGTTATGCGATCTCCATACGGGCCACGCAAGTCATGGTCCAGTGTAAGTTTCTCTGTGGGTGGTAGATAATTCGGGAGTGAGAGCTCTTTCCACAATTCTATGCGGAATTTGGAAGCGTCATCGTCCAATAAGGCCACGCAGGCGAGAAAACTATTTCTACTTTAGTTAATTTTCTTGCGTGCAACCATCGACGTCGCAAAAGCTAGTGTTACTATACTGATTATAATCAGTTGAAACTTATTATTTGTTTTCAAATTATTGGTATCTATTGCTTACACTTACATTGAATATCATATTCATTTATAAAACTCATATTCATTTATATTCATTTATTTTCTAAATACCTAACTACGCTTACCCATCTATGTATAAATGAAAATTGATTGAAGTTGGTATAACCTTGCCGCCTTGAAACTCAAGATCATTCGCATGCTTTTAACGGACTATATTTTATTGAGAATAGTGAGTGGCAACGCTGGATAGAGTGAATGATGTGGCATTAAAGTTATATTTAGTGAGAGAGGTTTCGGGTGAAGGTGTCTTGAACCTAAAGTCGACTTTACGGGGTCGCCTGTCTCTACGAACAATATCATTTTTGTACTTAGAATTTTTTTATCTCCCGGCACAGTAAGAGGGTTGTTGACGTGTACTAACTGTGCGCGCGCGAGTTCATTTCCATCGGGACCGACCGTGTACCTCGGACGGATTATACATCGCCATCACACTCGCTTAAATCGCAACCGAGTGAGATAGCGATGTATCGAGCCTTCAATAATTGAATGCAAACGATACTCGAATTATTTAAGCGGTCGTGCCCGATGGACATCAACTCGCGTGCGTTTAATATCTACATTCTACACTCGGGTTCGAATCTTAGTGCTGCCATGTTCTCGTCGACAATGACCGAAGACTTTTTCTGGTGTTATTAACGATAGGGAAAACATCGGGTAAGCCTACACGTTCAGGCGACTGAATACGTTACCAGGATCCATTCAAGTTCAGGCTCAGGGAGGTGTCTCTACTATAATTACCTGATCTGCCGCGCTGCGCGCGACTGCTCAATCGTGATGTTGATAGATGCCTAGATGATGTTTGTCTGTGGCGTCTTAGCTCCCGAACAGATGAACCTTTTTCGATACAGTTTTCTTTATTTAAAAACCTGTTTAGTCAAATTGGTTCTTAGCTTTATTTTACTAAAGTCGGTTCTGTAGTTTGCGAAGTATTTGAGTATTTGGTAGAAGGTTAACGGTACGCAATAGGACTAAAATCAAAATTTTTAAGGTCACAAATAAACCTGTTATGGCCCAACTCCAGCAGTGGACTATTCTGCTGTTGATGTAAAAAATAAAATTCTTTATATGAAAAACATTTTTTATCGTAATCTTCGAGACCCTAAGCAATAACATTTACAAACTCTAATGATGTGAATTACAAGAGTACTCTTGTATCCTAACTTTACAACGAGGTGTCATGTATAGAATGCACTCAGTGCGGATTTAGCGGTTTTAAGTTCGTGAGTTGCGGTCTCAGCGTTGGTAAATTTAGTTTGTCTAGTTACGGAGAGCAGTGGCTCCCAACATTAATTTGATATGGAAACGAATTAACATGTTTAGCAGAGATGCGATTATTTATGTAGTCGAAATTATTGTATTGTTTTGTGTAGCGAAAGTGAAGGAAGTCATTTTCATGTAAATATTGGCAATTTATCGGAAATGTGGAAATATAATTAAATGATACAATGATTAGAATTTGAAAATGTTTAAACTATTGGAATTTCAATTAGAAATTGTATAATTAACCATCCGTTTTTGCAATGGTACATAAAGTTTGATTAACGTAGCTTAGCAATAAGTGTTTATTAGGCATTTAGTATTAAAGTCACTCAGAGTGTCGGTTGCCGAAGGTCTCCGACTCGTAAGCGAGAGGTAACGGGTTCGAATCCCACTGTCGCCATCTACTAATGCCTCTATTATGAGTGATGTACAGTAGTTCAATAGATACTAACGGATGCTCTTACGGTGAGATAAAGTATCGTGATGAAACCCCCACATACAGGCGACTGAATGTGTCACCATGATCCAATCTGGTCAAGTTCCCCTGCTAGCAGAGTTACTGAGGTTAGATGGCATTACCTAATCTGCCAAATCCTGGATCATGGTCAAGGCGAACCTCGGACCCTCTTGCGTGGGAGCATAACCGGGACATTACGGCAAGATGACTTTTTAATTGGTATTAAAGTCACCTATACTTATGTAAGCAGAAGATGTAGAAGGGATTTCAATCCATTACCTACGTAAGTACACCTACATTGGAAACTTTGACAGCCGCCTGTTGGTTGTTCCTAATTAGATGGTATTTCTAGGTAAACTTTGTTGTGTTCCTACATCCAATTTGCTTGGCGTTTTCCGTCTAAACTATGTTATGGCTGCTGTACAACTTACTGGCAGAAGTTCTCTATGTTCATTATAAGACTGTCGAAATAACGTGAAACCCAATGAAGTACATGGCTGTGTTTTGCTTGCAAACATCGATGTGAGATATTGTAAAGTAGACATTGTGAGTAGATTAGTTGGTTAACATGTCTGCCTCGCAGAGGTTCCGAGTTTGCATCCCGGCCAGGCAGAAATTGGAATGATAAAATTTAATCTCTGTTACGTAACACCCAGAGTGTTGCATTAAAAATAAGTATGTATTTACTATATTTAAATATATGTATATGTATATAATATAAAGTCATAATCATATTCATTTAATCATTTGTGGTACACAGGTTATACAGTTGTTAGGTACAGTTTAAGTAGAATGGAGCCTCTGCGACCTGCCATCGGCATACAAATTTTAGCAACATTATTAAATTTCCGTATTTAAATAATGTCATTAATCAAAATAGACAATAATTTACAAATATTTTAAATTATTGATTTTAAGCATTATAAAAACATCATCATAAAATTTGTCTTTCACCTATTCAACGTTATTAATAATTTAAGATGTCAACAGTAGATAGTGTCATTAATAATTCAAATGTCAATAAAAATATAATGTCAATTAATATTTACTAATCGATTAGTCCTGCGTAGTTGTGCCCCTGAGTTGTCTCCTGTTCTCACACGCCTGTATCGCCTCTCACTTGAGACTGATATTGTACCTAGTACTAGTCGTGGAAGCTTGCCAATGTGCAGCCCGTACCCAAAAAAGGCAGCCGCGCCGACCCTGCCAACTACCGCCCTATTTCGGTCACTTCCATACTCTGTAAGATTATGGAACGTGCACTAAACAACAAACTCCTTACGCATCTTGAAGGTAACGATCTCCTCAGCGATCACCAGTACGGGTTCCGCCGTGGTCGATCTACTGGGGACCTTCTGGTGTATGCCACACAATTGTGGAGTGAGGCCATTGAGAGACATGGCAAGGCCCTTGCGGTGTCTCTTGATATCTCCAAGGCCTTTGACAGGGTTTGGCATGTGGGCCTTCTAAGCAAGCTTCCTTCATTTGGTATTCCTGTTGACTTTTGCACCTGGTTATCAGATTTTCTGAGTGGACGTTTAATCCTTGTAGTTATAGATGGCTACTCGTCTAATCTTGAGGCTATCGACGCGGGAGTTCCTCAGGGATCGTTACTGTCCGCGACTTTATTCCTGCTGCATATTAACGATCTGCTAACGGTACCAGGTACCTTTGGGTATGCAGACGACAGCACAGTAACGGATAGATATCTGTCAGATGCAAAAGCCAATAGGAACGATATTCAGTATTGTCGAGAGGTTATGGTTGATCGTTTGAACAACGCTCTCAAGGCAGTCTCTGATTGGGGTGAAGCCAATCTGGTGACGTTCAACGCAACCAAAACTCAGGCGGGTTTGTTTTCCGCCAAAAGGAGTCCATCCCATCTTACTCCAACTTTTCGGGATGTTCCTGTGGAAATCACCGGCAACCTACAGCTTCTAGGTGTTGAGCTTTCTACCAATCTCAACTTCGGTCAGTAAATTGAATCCAAGGCAAAGATTGCAGCAAATAAACTTGGTGTCCTCTCGAAGGTTAAGCGGTACTTCACTTCAGAGCAGTTGATTCAGTTATATCAAGCACAAGTCCGATCCTGCATGGAGTACTGCTGCCACCTCTGGGATGGATCAGCCAAATATCAACTGGTGGCTTTGGATTCGGTGGAAAAACGTGCAAAGAAGACGATTGGTGACCCACATTTGATTGAAGCTAGGCTGCAGAGCCTCGAGCATCGGCGTAGGGTTGCGCGTATGTCGGTCTTCTACAGGTTACATTTTGGTGAGTGTGCAAAGCAGCTGCACGACCTCATTCCGCCGTCCCTTTTCCGCCATCGGGAGACACGATCCGGGCGAGCGCTTCATCCTTATGTCGTGGATCTTCCAATTATCCGCACGAGCCGCTTTGGCTTGACTTTTGTAATGCGTACGGCTTAGGAGCGGAACGCGTTGCCTGCGAGTGTGTTCCCTGATCAATATAATCTGGATGCCTTCAAGGCTAGAGTGAATAGGCTGTTCCAAGACGGGCATGCTCCATCTTCGGCCGCATCGTCACTTACCAACAGGTGAGATGGTGGTCAAATGCCTGTCTTGATAAATAATAAAAAAAAAAAAAAAACATACTTTAGTATGAATTTATTTTAATAAATAATTAAATTTAACTATAAATTTCCGTATTTAAGTAATGTCAATATCTACAACAATATTTACAATTAATCAACAATGTCAAAATAATGAAGATCCAATTACAAAATTAATTCAATGGCATTACAAATTGTCATTTAATCAGGTACATTTACTAAGAGAAAAAAATATTTACGTTCCTTACACGCCAAAAAGAACTCCTCAAAAGTATATAACGCTCTTTCGACAAGAAAACTGTATAGCTGCCTCTTAAAACTACCAAGAGTCTCTGCTTCGCGAATCGTTTTTGGGATAGCATTATATAATTTTGGGGCCACCGCAAAAACGCTCTTATGAAATAAGGCGGTCTTGCATGGGTGGACGTGCAGTTGATCTCGGCGTCGTGCGCTTTCGACGCTGGGGAAGAGATTCAGACTTGTGCGTACAAATACGGCAATTTCGTACAGGTTAAGAGATGGCAAAGTTAATAGTTTTAGGTCTTTAAAAAATGGTCTACAGCTGTCTGTGCGTTTTAAATTGCAGATAGATCTATTACAACGCTTCTATGCCTTAAATACAGTCTCTTTCCCCGTTGCATTGCTCCAGAAAATAATCCCGTATCTCAGTATCAAGACTACAAGACCCTGATAAGCCATTAGTACGGTTTCACGATTTACTATTTTGTTTAATTTGTGCAGGGCATATGAGAATTGGTTGATTCGGTTCCCAACACATTCGACACGTGTACTCCAGCTCATATTGCTGTCTAAATATAGACCTAAAAATGTTGTAACCTTAGTATTTTCAATTATTTGTCCATTATATAGTATAAAGTTTGTTGTGGTTTATAAATATATAATTAGTTTATCAGTTATCTGGCACCCATAACACAAGCTTTGCTTACTTTGGGTCTACATGGCGCTGTGTGAATTGTCCAAGCATACTTATTATTTTATTATTATTTAGATACCTAGAATATAAATGAACAGTGGTATCCACTGGCCACTTTTGAAGTCTCCAACGCCTTTCACACCGGCTTTGTATCTCTTCCATCCATCGACTCCTTACGACCTTTATATGGTCGTCCGTCCATCTCGTGAGGGGACGTCCTACGCTGCGTTTTCGCCGCGAGTTGTCAGCCTGTCATGATGGTAGACCGGTAACGATGATCCGGAAGATAATAAATGATGTTGAAGTTAGTGACACCACATCGATAGCCCGTACCAGCTTACAGCTTCTACTAGCCTCGTTCGCCAGGGTTTTGCCATAATATCTGCTTGGCATTACCTGACCTGTCAAATCCTGGATCTCGTTCAAGGCGAACCCCGGGCCCTCGTACGTGAGAGCACAACCGGGACATTAACGTCAAGATATTTTTTTAGCTGCTTGGCAGACAGGTTGGATATTGTAGTGTTACAACACACAACAGAAAACGCTGATGCACATTCTGGCATATGACGGAAAGCATGAAGTGAGGATCATAATCATACCTGGTCTACAGTATCAAAATGTGTAGAGTATCAAAACGCCTAGGGTACCTACCTATCATAATTCTTCGTATACAAAACATCTAATTGTAGAAAATTGATATTTATTTATTCGTTTATTTCATGTTACAGGATACTCAATGTAACAGTATCAATAAAATAAACATTTATAAAGGCAAATGTAAATTTTTTTTTATCACAAACTTATTCTTAAATATTAGCAAAAGCTATTTAAAATATAACTGGACCTTAAAACCACACACTATCACACATATACACAATATCCCATCGGTGATGTTGGCGCACGTATTTGTCCTCGGAATTGACGATACACCACACCCTTCGACTAGAAACCTGCCTTTATAAAGGTCTCCAAGTCCTTTGGCAGAACCCGTGCCACGAACGAGTTGAAGGTTCATGGCTTGACGGCAAAGGCTGTACCCTCACAAGATTACTATATATCTATTGTATTAAAATAACGAAAATATCAATGTGACTAGAATTCCTTCCGTCTGCTTCCGACACCCCGTGTATAGAAAGTAAACGGCAGATGGTAAATACGGACACCGCATTGCTAAAGTTTTGTAAGGTTATTCATAGTCATATTTCTCGAAACTGCATGTCTTTAACTTTATAAATTATGTGTCCTTCCCCAATATAGCTACATATCTCCTTGAATCCAAATCAAATCAGTGGCAGATATAGGCGTGAAATTTTCGAACCTCAGCAAACTTTCTCCAAATACCTAATGATGTACATCATCCGCAAAGACACATCTAATTCGAGGAACCTGAAGTCGTAAATATCAATTTGATGTGACAGTTACGACCTCGTCTGACCTTTAAGTATTTCGGTAACACCTCTAGAGCAATACATTCCCAATATTTTGAAGAAGTAATGTTATTAGTATGTTCGAAAGGGATTATCTTTACATAAATTGAAATAAATGTAACTTTAGGATGCGTCCAGATCACGCGAATGCGCCGTTGCAACTGTTCGAGCTTTAAAAGTCACCGAAATAACTTTTTTGTGGCGAATTGTAAGAATTTAAGACAATTAAGTAATTGTTATTGTAGTTTATTATTGTGTGTGATCGTAGACGTGCTTCGTTAGCACCGGCCAGGTTAACTATGCTCTTTTATATAAGCCCCTTGAGCTTGATCGGGATTTTAGGGTCGCAAGTGCCGTGAGATTTCGCCATTTGACTTAAACTACTGAGATTCTGGACTTGAAATTTGGGCCGATATCACCGGACTTGCGCAGTACTGATCAAATGTATTTGAATTTATATGTTCTGACAGCTTCATTCGGCTATACGGATATTTTCAACAACCGTGCTATAGCTAGAACGCAATATGTACATCGCACGCCACTGGTGATTCTATTGCAAATCTCGTATCAGAAAGCAAGAAACATCGTCTTGCAATTTTGTAAAAGGAGAGCGTCCTATTGAAATTGTTCCTAATGTAAGTTTCCCTCACGTAGCCAATAACAGGTGTACGTTCGCACAGGTCTGATTGCAAACCTGACCGTATTTCGTTTTGCATAAAGATGGTTCAGTGCTGTGTATCTTAAATGATCCTTGCTACGACGAAACGAGGCAACTTGAAAATTTGTCAAAAATGAAATTCACTCATTAAAGTGTATTATATGAATAATTTATATTTTTATATATTAAAAACTCAATTTGCTATTTATCATATTGACAGAAATATATTGTAAGTAGACCAACCGAAATGAATGTGGCGTGACCACATTTTTTCTACCAAAATGAACCAAACCACTTGAAACCTATACACTGGAGAAGTCCTACGAAAATGTTTTTGCTAAAACGAGTCAAATCTTGTGGCCTGCCGACGAAGAAATAGGTATCTCAAGCAAAATTGGATGACCTAAAATCAATTCTCAATAACAGCAGACAGTTTTACGAAAACTAAAAACTAATGCTGCAGTTAGGAATGACATAGACTTGTTCATCTTGATTTTAAGTTTGAGGAATATTTTGATTCTATTTAATTTTAAAATCATCCATTTTGCTTGTGATATATTTTCTTTGCCGGGTTTAGTCTTTCTACTTTTGTTAAACTTTACGAAGACTTTATTAAAATTGTATGTGTTTTTTAATACTAATAAAGCAAGAAGTATTTTAATATTCTTTGCTGTGTAGGTGCCACTTTGCTGAATATAGTTTACCAAATTATTATACACTTTTTGAAGTATGATTATGTATTTTATTAAGCTATTGCATAGCTTTTATTGCGGGCTTTGAGCGCGGCGACCGAATCAAGAAATTTTATAACGAAAATAAACCTAACACCCCCCACTCCGACCGGCACAGCGGTGCGGCGTTGAAAGCCGTGCATCGTCTAACGTCGTTTCAGTTCGGCAGACTTCGGCACGGTGTTTGTGTGCGTGCGACTAGACGTATGCGTGTAGACTAGCTGCTAAAATTCGAATTTAAATTCAAAAACATTTATTCAAATTAGGTTTTTACAAACACTTATGAACGTCATACCTACATAGTTAGCATAAAATAAAAATCTATTAACATTTTAAAATGCTAGGCGCCGCGGCATCATCGAGCGCATTTCCTTGGCCATGCTGAGACCGACCTACTAGTCAAAACAGCCGGAAGGCACGGCCACAGAAAAATAAATAAAAATAAACCGCAACTCCAGCGCCGCCATTAGCCACCTGTCACTGTGACACTGTCAACGCACCGTGCACATCAACGATGCCGTTTGCAAATCGCAAACGATTAAACTAATCTATAATACAATCTGAGCTAATGTAACACAGCATAAAATCTAACTTTTTACATATTATAATAAATGAGTAGTGAATTAATTAGTGAGTCAATTATTGAACAAATAATGACGTGTCCTAGGGTAAGTACGTAGATACTCCATTATGTTATGATTAAAAATTTAGACGCAGTACAAAAATTGGAATAAGCACTTATAGTGAGACATCTTTTGGACACCTCACTGGACACTGATACACAAATGCAATGATGGAACATTTTACAGGGTTAACCAGTTTCTGTCGATATTTTAGGTCGCCACTTTTAACTACATGACGCTATTATACTTACTCCATATTGTTGTATAAAGTAAGGCGAATATAAGAAACCAAAACAAAACAAGCAAGTAGTGTTTCTCAAACAAAATATTACCTAACTAACTGCTCATAACTGATTCTATTTCTTTTAGACACAATGCTAGGTGAGACAGCGTCATGTTTCAGACAAAATTTGTTTTCTTATCGGTCACCACGCTCAAAAAGTGTAACTTGAATTAATATCAAAGAAAAAAAAATACTGCATAAATAAAATAAATTAATTATAATTGCATAAGTTGATAAAAATGCTATGCTTTACCGCGGCAGTCCCCGAGTGCCACACGAATTTTTTGTTTTTCATGAATCAAACAATACTTTCAATTCATTTTTTATTATAAAGAAGACGATATTAAAAACTTTTTGTTATTCAAACTTTTAATGTGGTTTAGCTCATTTTGGCAAAAAAAAAAAAATAGTAGCCTAATTGATACAACAAGCATTTTTGCCAATCTTATTTTAAATACATCAAAATAAGACGATATTTCATTTATAAATGTTTATCGATTCATGAGAAAATTTAGTTTAAAAATTTAAACTCCAATATCTCAAAATGACTTCGATGTCAGTTGGAACGTTTCAGCTTAACTAGGTCCAACTGTAGTCGTCAAGTTGTGAGTACTAGCGGTTAGAAGCATATATAATAACATCATTAACCATAACATTCACTTTAACACCATTATGAATGTGAACAATTTTTTTCTGCATTCTATTGTTTTGTTGTTATTTTATCTGTGTGGTTTGTTGTGCTTTGTGTTCTGTTGTGCATTTGTTTTTCTGAGAGACCCCAACATCAACATCAAGAATTTGTAAATGCTCATCGTTAGTGTAAGCAAACCTATATAAAACTGGAAGGTTACCTATATAATTTTCAGTTTGCAACCGTTTCTTTCCGGTATTCCATAGCTCACGTCGCAACGAAACTTCCGGCTGAATTTTAAAATATTATTTATTGATACTATGAATTAACCAAGGTCCATGCGTGCAGTTGGCTGAACATCACGTCTGGCGGATACCACATTTTTCCACTTGATACGGTACTCTCTTGGTTTTTCCACAATCATCAACCTTATATTCAGATTCGTCGCTTTAGGGTATTCTATAATTCATGGTGTTAATTGTAATGTGTACGTCCTGGTTTTCCTGTTCGAATACTTAGGTATAGTCGCGTTTATAAGAGCATGCCCACTTTTAGAATAAAATCATTTATAGCTACTGCCACACATAGGATATTAGGTGCATTGTTAAACAAATGGAATTGGCTAAATGAATGGTTTATTACCTGTCTTTTAGTAAGTATTAAGTACGGTTACAATAAATTATCTTCTTTTTGTAAATAATATTAACTTTTTAATATAAAAAGCCATTGTGACTCTAAATAATAAATAAATACAAGCGATTTTGATATTATTTTAATTATAAAATGTTTTCCGCTTTATTCTCTTTCGAACAGTATGCTACATGCTATAAAACCTTTTAACAGCTGCACAGGAATACGAATTTTAAGGTGTCATGCACTTATGAACGAGACCGTACATTCACTCATAATCTAAATATTCATTCGCTTCTGCCTGCCACTCCTGTCAGTCAACTTTGACATATTCCATTCTTACCTTATCCGCTACAGCTCCCGGTTTGAGCTCGTCATTACACGCGCAGCCAAAGTGTTAGGAGCTATGTACGAAAATAATTTTATGTGCAATAAAAGCCCTTTTACTCCTGCGTAAAAGAATATTACTCGACGTCTCATGTCGCCCTGTTTGGAATTAAATTCCAATTCTGTTCCCCTTTGTAGGTAATTTTTTGCAGTTCACCCGCACTTTCAACGTTTTACGATTCCAAATTGAGAGTTATTTGGTCGCTTGCCTATGCTTACTGCCTTTTATTGGGAAAGTGTTTGTCAAAACGTGAAAAATCTACTTAAAACGTGAGGTAAACGAAATTCTCTGTAGCTTCAGAGAGACAACATGTCTTTCAAGGATTATTAATGTTTTCTGAAAACGTTATACGCCGTTAAATATTCGTTAACCTGACATATTTCCTAGAGTAAGGATTTATCAATTACCTACTATTTGGCCCGTCGCCACTTGGTTTGCGTATTGTTCTATCCCTACTCTCCGCTACCTTACCCTACTCTACTCCTATCGTACACCTACCCTGCACCTACCCCCCAGGGTAGCTCTCATTCGAGGCGACCGGTTTACTGGTGGTCGGAGTATATTGCTGGCTTTCGAAGAACCTGTCTTGCTACACGCATGCTCTTCACACGAAAAAGAAGGATGGAGAGAGGCGTCTCAAGCCGAAGATGATAGTGCGTACCCTGCATCAACCCTACATCTACCCAACACCTATCCTGCGCCTACCCTGCAGCTACCCTACACTTACTTTACTCCTACCAAGCCTATTATTCTTTGCGTTAAAAGTAATCCTGTATTATAGCGAATAAAACACAAAAAATTATTATTCAAATCGGTCCAGCCATTTTCGAGTTTTAACGCACAGCAATTGATTTTTATATTGCTATATAGATTAATTTATCGATTACTTAAAGCTTCTATGAAAATTAAAAACAATTTGTGCGTTCAGTGTTTAATTCTCGTTGTAATCCGACTCCAATGCATCATCCAAACGGCGTATCTATCCTCATATCGATTCAAAACAAACAGTTCTATAGGTAACGAAACTTTATCCTTTCACCGACCGAAAGCATCCGAAAGGCATAATGGCTAAATTGCCTTCGCCACAAATGGGCCGGATATCGAATAGTTCGCGTTGTTTTCCGGCTGTAAGGTCAAAACCGCCATTTGGAACTGACAGATGACTCGTGCACGATCTCTGAGCAATTTATATTAGTCACAGCTTCTCTGATAAAATAAAGTCATTAGAACTTTTTAATAAGGTGTTACTCAAGGAAGCGTCGGTGGCCTAGTGATTAAAGTATCCGACACGTAAACGGGAGGTACTGGGTTCAAATCCTACTGCCGCCATATACCAATAACTCTTTTCTGAGTTATGCACAATAGTTGAATACTATAAAAAATCTTACAGTGATAGAAAACATCGCGATGAAACCTGCACATTCAGGCGACTGAATGTGTAACGATGATCCAATCTGGTCAGGTTCCCCTGGTAGCAGGGTCATGGAGGTCAGATGGTAGTCGCTCCGCTGTAATTATCTGATCTTCCAAACCATGATCCAGGGTCAAGGCGGACCCCGGGCTCTTGAGCGCGAGAGCACAACCGGGACATTAACGGTAAGTTGATAACTATAATAAGGTATAACTCAATTAGGTATCACATTATGTTACAGTTTTAGTGCCAGGTTAGGGGATGATGATACCATATTACCCTGAGGCACTGTTCTAATTGGCAACGGTCGTGCGACCATAGTCGTACGATGGTCGTACGATGGACGGTCCTGACAAAACTCTGAATTCTTCTAATTTCATAACGCTTATCGGTTTAAGGTACTCTTGACCTGACCTTTCAAATATATTTAATTTGATCGCGATAAGTACTTCTCTATCCTCCCATTTAAAATGATTTTATTAGATTTTATATTCTCTCGCCCGTTCGTATTGTGAATTTTATATGAATTTTACAATTCTTTTGACTCTTTTTACCAGACTACGGCGGGCCTAAGGAAGGGTAAGGAACGATGAATGAATAATGTATCGATTGTAGTTGTAGTAGTAACTGTAGTAGAGTATGAATAGTTTTTCCCCGTGTGTCTAAAGTATGACAGTATGGTATTTTTGAAAATTGAAAGTTGACACTATAAGCCCTGCCTGCATAAGGCCGCCTGTTGTTATCTCTGTTACCGTTACTAATGGTGGCACAACCACCATGTGGAATTAAGAAATATTATTACATTTTGACTACCAGTTATGTCACAGGGAAATATATAATTCTAATTACATAACCAAGTGATGCCAGTAGAGCCATTGGGAGATTGCTATTCCCTTAAGCACTACAGTTCTGCCATGTTGAAATTTATAATCCTATTGACACAACTGGCTTTATACCAAACATCATTCATGTAAAAGAAGTGAAAGGTTTGTAAGACAAGACAAGTTTGCCCGTGGCAAGTGGTATATTGTGGTTTATCCCTATGGGAAACGGCGCGACTAGCAGATGTAAATTATTTACCGTCGAGTACTCACACGACGCGGTTCTTACGGTGAGGAAAACATCGGAAACCTGCATTCAGGCGACTATTATCAGGGTCACGGAGGCCAGATGGCAGTCGCTGTACTGTAATTATCTGATCTGCCAAATACTGGATCATGGTCAAGGCGGACCCCAGGCCCTTGAGCGCGAGAGCACAACCGGGACATTAACGCCAAGATGATAGCCATACGTAGTTACCGCCGTCATCTGTATACATATATGTACTTAGGTATGTGTTTAATTAGTTACCTGATATAAAGTACTCATACGTCGAGTTCCGAAAAAGGTAGTAACAGGGTATGCTAGAACTGTTGAGTAGTTAGTTGTGCATAAACTTTTCCATAGCAGTGGCTGGATGAAAAGGTTAGTTAGCTACTATAGTGCGGTCGCATACAGCCTACTTCAAGTATGCAACGACAGGGCCACTTAACTCTACTTGGCATGGCGCGATGAGCAAACTGCGTTTTGAATTTATGAAACATAAATGACAATTGGCCGTGTGGTGTCCGGCAGAGTAGAATAGCACCAACCCCTTACATTCATGGGTGTCGTACAAGGCGACTAATGTTTTCGAGGCAAAATATCAAGAGTCTCCGTAGTCTGGAAAACGGGCAGCCGCATTTTCCATTATTACATTTAAACACTGCGATCTCCAACCCGCCTGCCAAGCGTGGAGATTATGGCAATAACCTCCCCTTCCGTGGGAGAGGCCCTAAGTTCTGCAGTGGACTGTTACGGGCTGTGATGATGAAATGACAATTGCGTAGCGGAAACTGTGGTACCTTGCACATACTCAGTGCCTAAGCCAATCGCTTTTTTTCTTATCATTCGTGCGTTTTACAATAATAGCAACTTCTATAGGTATGGCATTTGATTTTACTTCATAGCCGCCTTCTCACCGTCAAGGAAAAAAAATACATTTGTTTTTTGTTTGTAAAGTAAGTTGCTCATGACGCACTTTGTTACAACAAAACATTTTTCATTAAGTCTAAAATTGTGACAAAGTTGTTTAATGTTGTTCAAGGCATCGAAACATGTCGGGCATGTTTCCGCTATTCTACGGCTTCGTTCATAGTTATTTTAAAAGTATTTTACGGGTTTCTTACTGCGTACCTTGATTGCGTAGGTTAACATTTCTACGGAAAGTATTTATAATAACCATTAAAAAATCAAAATAAAAATAGTACTCATAACAACTAGAAAATAGGATCGAAATCACTACCTTGCGGGAAATATACCCAGCTGGCGGCATTACCTCTGTGAATGGCTTACCTATGCGTTTAGTATATTTTTCTTTAGCAAATTAGGTTTCTTTTTTAACATAGTTTTAAATCTTATAACGTTCAAAACGTTATGTTGGTCGGATTAATTACTGGAACATCTCCAAAATTAGATGTTTTGAAAAAAGTATGTGAAGTCATAGAAACGCTCTTTCCAAATCACTGTTGGAACTAGTCATACCTGAAGAAATAACGAATCTAACTAAAAGAAACGACTTGTACCGGCAGAGAAATATTGTAATGGCGTTTACTCATATATTTAAAATTAATATTTCGAAATGAACATTCAGAAAAAATACAAAATACTAATAATCTAATAATATTGCATAGTTACTAATAATCTCATAATAAACTAGTCTTTCTACAGTGCGTACTTATATTAAACCTCAGGATTAGTAAAACGTATCTCATCAAAATTAACCTAACAAAATTTCTAAAAACTTTAAGGTGCATTGCATTATCCAAAACCAGCCCATTTGAGTTGTACCGCTAATGATTCCGACCGACGATATGCCAATTTCCAATATTCCGCACTGCCGCACGTCGCTACACGGATGAGGACGTCGGTGACGTCATGACGTCATGATGAACGATGACGTGACGTCAGGACCGGGGTAACTCGACACTGGGGGTTGGAGAATTAATACTGCGTGCCCGCGAAACTCAAACAGTACGGTACTTGATGGATCGCTTCGCTAGTCATTTAAGGGCTACTCTGTAAAACGTGGTACTAGTAGGCTTTGCTTTTCGGTATTGAGGATTGGTATTACGGTTTGTTAATCGACACTGTATCTACAGTAATAAAGAAGAAGAGCGCATTTTGTATGTGGAGGATAGTATAATTTTGACCTAGATCCATTCAGAAAAATATTTACCTTTTCAGCCATTTTCAATCTCTAGGTTGTAGGCCTTCTTCCATATCTTCTATCGTTGTCCCTCTTGTACTGTTTTTAACCATTCCATACAATAAAAAAGGAATAATAAAATATACAATTACTGACTTTGATACCCATCGTAATTTTTTCCCCGATATACCTACGGTTACGAAGACGGGCAAATTGTAAAATCAGCATAAACTCTTTTTGAAACTTTAGGTACCTCCACAAACTCTACACCAGTAGAATAATATAAAATTTTTCATTAATCTACCATAGAATAACTTGTAACTTTCTCAAAAGAAAGCTTTCACAATTGTCTTACAAAATCCAAAATATTTTCATCAATCATTCTTGAGAAATGAACGCGAAACTTCTTTGTTTAAGGTCGTTACAGCGAGTTTTCCCTCGCTAGACAAGCAAGTGGAAGAAAAACTTGCAATCATTAAGAGTGTGCAGAATACACCAGACTAACAGACGCCACCCCTCTGATTGCAAAAAATATCTTCCCAGTCCCGACGTGTTTCTTGAACCGTACAAATCACTTCTCTCGCCTGAATTTACACTTACTTAGGTTTCTAGCCAAGCAAGTGAAGAATTTGAATGCTATGGGTGGTAGATGGCAATCGCTCTACTGTAATTACCTGATCTGCAAAACTTTGGATCATGGGCAAAGTTAATCCCGGTCCCACACGCGAAAGAGCACAACCGGGATATAGACGCCCAAATGTTTATTTCTTTATGTTGTTGGGGTTTTTAAGTATTTAGCAACTTAGATTCACGGAGATTACTCATGGAACAAGTCGACCACCGCAGCTAAACAATACTCTTTTAAATAGTATTGTATTTCTGCCGGTGAGTAAGGTCTCCAGTGCTCCATGGGGTGGGGATTGGGGGACCGTGACTTTGGCAGTGGAGGGGCATTTGCCTTTTTGCTGCCAGAGCAACGTGTTATAGAGGTGGGCAACGCATTTGTGGTACTCTTGGTGTTACTCTTGGTGTTGCTAATGTCTATAGGCAGTGGTGACCACTTTCCAGTAGGTGGCCCGCTTGCCTGTTTGCCTACCGTATGACATAAAGAAAGAAAGGAACAAGATATGCAAGAGGTTCATGACATAGACATAAACAACGCTTCCCTCATCACATCCTTATTTACTATCAATACACAAAATTGCCGACCAAGTATATCTAATCCGGGAATTTTATCCCGGATTTTCATATGGGAGGCAACAGTGATTCATATTTGTACTTTACTACTGCCCTAATATAATTCCACTAACAACAACCAAATAATCATTACCACGCAATCCAGCGCTATAATTGTATCGAATATATTTCGATACAAATCGTTTAATTAACGAATCAGCGTCATTATTTTTCTCGTTAACGAGTTTAAACCGGAAGATTTAATGATCATTAGCGGCATATTGTTCGACTGAGGTTATTTCAGTTCATTCGGATTCCAATATTGATGGTGAAAGGTTACGAACTTTTGTGTGGGCTATGAATATGTGGTGCTTACTCGTGTGCTTTGAGATGCTTGATTGATTGAGTTTAAACGCAATTTCAATTCGTTTCTGAGTTAAGCCTGTGCTTTTTTAGCGAATAATGATTAGTGGTTACGTTTTCTTTAATTTGATCCTGGTAAGCATTTTAAGGAGGTTCTCGTTTATTTAAAACAGTTTTGTATGGTTTTTTCATGTGGACCTCGATACTTGAAACTTTCTCGTTGTAAATAATTGATGATAATTCTTCGGGGTGATAAACGATAATAAATTAATAATGATAAACAGCCCATAACAGAGCACCCCTCCACATTAGTGGTGGATTTTGCAATGCATTTATATGCCATTGGCCGGACACAGAGAATCTTTATTGTATACCCACTGTTTCATCAATTTTAAATGTTCTACGACAAATTGAATCATATTGAACTCTGCTTGGCGGGCTGATTGGAAGTCATTGAAAATACTTACTCCGAGTATCTACTTGGAGTAGGTATTTTCAATGCTTTGTTATTGTAGCAACCTTGCTACAATTTTATGGTCTATATTTCCTGGGACCTATATTTTTAAATATTCTTTTTAATTTTTAAGATTATCGATTAGAATGTTCACTTACATTGATTTATGTTCAGAGCTTGTAAGGCTTCTACAACTATTGTTTTTTAATTCTACTAAATTTAAATGACTCAAAATATGTACTTTGAGTAAATTTGTTTCAGGCTTTTCAGACGGTTACCACCGAAACCAAAGGCGGAGGAAATCGATATGTCCCCCATATTCCTGCATACTGTTTCAACAGCAACCTATGTGAAGATGTCCTAAACTATCCTATTCAAGAAGTAAAAGAAATTATTACAAAGGTATATAAATAAGAATAGTAATCGGACGCTATCGAACAGTTAAAAAATAAAAAGTTTTAAATAAGATTTCAGAGTTAATACTTTCTAGAAGCATTCAACCCGGTCGTACTCAACGGATACGACTCGGAATAAAATGTACTAAAAATAAAATTCCCATTCGCCCCCAGTTGTAGTGTAGGTGTTACTTAAACGCTTGGTGAAGTTCTTATAATAGAAACATTAAATTAAGAGTTATCCGATCTGTGTTCTCGCTCGGCTTTAACTCTAAAGGCTTTAAAACTTTAAAGTGTTTGAATATCTTCACACTTACCAGGTGGGTTGAGTTAGTTTGAAAAAACACAACAGAAAACGACAATTGTACGGCCTGAGTAGTTACCGCAACCCTTGGATCTTGGCAATACCATGAATCACTTTTGCCGGCTCCACAAAAGAAAATTACAGCCATATATACTCCGCATGCTCACCGCTCATACAAAGTGTACGAGGGAAAAATAAACTTAAAACTTACGGTGATTTACCACTTAATTAACCCATTAGTTGATTCACGACCCCAAACTCTAATTGGTCGCCTGACATAATAGTAGACCTCAAAACGCTAGTAACATGACCGACCATGTGATGGTCGTACGACCGTTTCCTATTAAGACAGCGCTTTAGACCTCTTAAAAGTACAATTGTAATCGCTTGGTTATTCATTAATTACGTGTCCCGTAATAAGTTTTTCTATTACCACAATAACGACATTGACATTTTTTCTTCTTCAGCAAATATATTTAGGGATACAATTTTTCAGAAATTACAAAATATAGACATAGTTGGTGCAGTCTAAGATTAATAAAGTGATTCTCATTTTGTATAAAACTTTGTGTAAAGAGTTGAAGTGGGTATACTTGATTGTGCTCTGCCTGAAATGGTAGCCCTGATATGAACAGTCAGAGGAGCATTAACAAGTAAGAAGTTAATTTTTATTTTATCTAGTAATATTTGAGAAATGTTTTTCTGACTGTTTGTGTGGGGGATATTTCAGAATTTTGCTTCTCCTATCTGTGGGAAACGGTGTTGGTTACACAATAAGTAAATTATGTACAATGTATCTATTGTAGTTAAAAAAGATTGTGTAATTTTTTGTTTCTCCAAATAAAATAAAATAAATTTGCTACTAGTATTTTGTGCTTCTGCGGTAATTTAAAGTTACAAAGTGGCAAAAAAAGTGGTCGCTACTATCATATGTGGTCAGTCACGTAATGTTGACATACGTACACTGGTTCCATTTGTCACCACAGCACACTCTTTATTGCCAAGTTGTAAAATGAGCGTGTGTATCCTGTTGGATCCCAAAATCGGTGCATTAGGAACCACTTTTCAAACTGGAGAAAAAAATTAATATTTAATCTGCGACTCGACCCATGTTTCAGTTCCAATTCAGCGTGACGGAGAACATCCAAAGTTTTCGGGACGATAACTCCGAACAATTTCACTTTTGCAAGACTTCCACCGAGGTTAGGTTTATTTTCTTTTTCTATCACCATTCTTTGGGTTATATCAACTGTGAACAGATGAATGATTTTTTTTTGTAAAGTTTGAATTTTATTTATTTATTTATTTAAAATAAATGCAAACTTACAGACATAATCCAAAGCGTTTACATTTAAAATTTGAAAACATAATTCATATTTATGTGCCGCTAAAGCCATTTCAATATTATGTTCCAGACCATCATACCCAAAGCAGCGAAAGACACATCTGGAAAATGGTATTTTGTAATCAACGGAACCAATAAACCTGTACAGAAGTATACAGTTGAAGTTTGTATGTGAGTTGTTTGACCTACATTTCATACATATTTTTAAGCCACTATAAATGTGCCAAGCAAGTATACGGCCCACCTTATAGAAAACACTTGCCGAAGTATATCAATTATCAGCAATATCAGCCTGTACAAGAACACTGCAAGCCAAAAATGCCCCCAATGAACGGCTGTCGCCTGTGGAAGGTTGCAATAACTGAGTTACCTACCATTAGCGTACTCCGACCTCGGAAAGGCCTTTCAATTCTGTAATAATAAAATATCTTGCTTCTTTATTTACCTGACTTTTATTATAATAGTAAAGACCACCACAATCCAGTGTACGTCCAACACATTACCATTGTTCCATCAAGATGGCTGACTGCCATAGACCAATGACCTAGTCATAGACTAATAAAAATACTACATCTTCCCCCTAAGCTAGAAAGCTTAAATAAACTTAATATGTAACATAATCATTTAAATATTTTGGTGGTACTATCTTACGTCTAGGTCTCTCAAGAGACGTGTCATTATTATCATCAGACTTTGCTAAGTTAGCATTAGCGAGAGATATTGATACTTTATCATCCTTCTCATCGTCCTTAGGTACATCAACTTTGTCAGGAATATCCTCATTACTGTCACTCTCAATGCTCCTACAGTAATAATTAACATTAAACCTACTCTTATTATCTACCACTCTGGACGGTTTTATTTGGGATATATTTCGCCTCAAAGTGTTCCCTTTACTATCCAATATAATTATAGATCTAAGCGAACTATGAAAATCTACTATCTTTGCTGGCTCCAACACATTATCTCTAAGAAACACAATATTTTGGTCATTTTTAAAATTATATGGATATGTCTTAGCATTTCTGTAAGAATAAATTCTTTTTTTTTTTATTTGTCATAGAATCAACAGCTCTGTTACATAAATTCTTTTTTCTTTGATATAGGTTGAAATTTTTTACGACTTTAGGATGTAGCAGATCATCATGAACAGGAATTGTTGATCTAGTTCATCTACTTAACAATAGATGTGAAGGTGTATAAAGAGAATTCAAAACAGGAGTATTCCTGTTTTCCAACAGCAAATATTGTCATTACTTTCATATCTTATTTATTACTTTCACATTTTTTAGCATCAATTTTGATTTTGGATATAAAGGACTTCATGTTTTAATTTCAAATTCCCATTCTTTAGCAAATTGGTGAAATTCTAATGAATTTAAAGGCATAGGCCCGTATTATAACAAGCGTCGCTGACGCGAGGAGCGTCAATAACGCAAGTAGCGTCGCCGACGCTGGTTGCGTTATGCTGTCAACACAAAATTTTATGTATTTCTAATCCGTGCGCCGGAGCAGATAGCGTTTTTGACGCAGGTTGCGTCGGCGACGCAAGGTGCGTCGGCGACGCTGCTTGCGTTATTGACGCAACCTGCGTTATCGACGCTCCCTGCTTCGCCGACGCGTCTTGCTGTCAGGTGTCACTCAAAATTGTATGAATTTCAAATTCGCGCGCCGACGCGGGTCGCGTCAATAACGCAGGTCGCGTCGGCGACGCGGGGAGCGTCCATAACCCAGGTTGCGTCGGCGACGCGGGGAGCGTCGATAACGCAGGTCGCGTCGGCGTGCGCCTGATGCGCGTTCATACAATTTTAAGTTGACAAGATGCGTCAAACATTCTAAGGTTGGGCACAGACCTACCGGTCAGGGCCAGACTGGGCCGGCCCGGGTTCAACCTGAAGGTCATATTATTTTTATAGAAAATCACCCGGTTAAAACATTCAAACCGGTCAGAAAGAGGTGAGGCTTGCATATAATCTCCTTATAATCGGCATATACAGCCCGTTAGCATTCCGGACCGGGCCGATCGGGGCGGATCTGTTATCATCAAAGAGATTGATATACCTGGGAAAGGTATATAACTCTTTGGTTGACCCTTAGTCCACTCGTTCCTAAAGAGATATGATAGCACTCGTTGACAGTTGTCAACCTTAAAGGGGTTATAATATGTCTGATTCTATTGGTTTTAGAAAAGTTCCTACATAGACATGATAGTACTCGTCAAGATCTACATTTCGGATGACAGTTTTAAGTTTGACGGTTCTCTTATGAAATGTAGATTTCGACGAGTATCTACTATCATTTCTCTATAGAAACTAGTCTTCGAGGACCTATGGTTCTCGAGTTATGACAGTTTTCAATTTGATAACTGTCACTTGAAATGTATATCTCGACGAGTGATATAATATTCCTTTAGAAACTAGTGTTCTAGGACCAATAGAATCAGAGTTATAACGGCTTTAAATTTAACAGCAGTTATTCGAAATGTAGATCTCGACGAGTTCTGTCATGTCTATATAGGAACTAGTGTTCTAGAACCAATATAATCAGAGATATAACCCTTTTAAGTTTGACAGCTGTTATCCGAAATGTAAATCTCGACGACTGCTATCATATCTTTTTAGGAACTAGTGTTCTAGGACCTATAGTTTCCGAGTAGAAGGATAGTAACCTTGAGCTGGACCCTGGTCAAGCCCCAGGCTAAACATAGCCAATTCTTGACCCGAGACAAATTCATGTATTCACGAAGACTAATGGCAGTAGACTGATACTGCCCACCCGCATTAATTTTCTCATCCTCATCCAATCTACCATCTTTCCTTTTTTTTTATTAGTTTTTCGCGCCAATCAGTAAGGCGCTGCACATTAATTCGTCGTCGTCCATTTCCACCCGTTAACCATTCCCGGCAAGCGCTTGATAACGATTGAATGAACCTTTTATGAATGTGTACCGGTAGGGCCCGGCCCTGACCGGCCCTGACCTTTTCTGTAGGTCTGTGCCCGCACAAAAGCAGGGCTTTTACATCAACAGGGTAAGGAGTTTAAATACTGAAAAATGAGTTTTACTAGAGACTGGGAGACTGGATATCACAAAGAGTTATATCCATAGAGTTATATACCTCGTATAGTAACTCTATGGGCTATCCATAATAGACCCTTACCCCACACAGGCGTGGGCGATGCGGTCGCGTACTATTGGACTGAATGCGCGCGCGGACAGACCATCATTATTTCAGCCAAAAGACACCCACTGTTTAGCATATGCCTCCCTCCGAGATCTCCACAAAATCCTGTCCTGTCCTTCTCCATCCGGCTGGCAGCTATCGCCCGCAGATTTTTAGCTAGCAGTCGCCTCTAGATATTTTGTTATTACAAAATATACAAAATACCCTTTCCCTTCCGGAAATGGCATTATTCCATGTACCCTTTTTCTTCTTTATCTCCATTTTCATTTCAAACTTAATTTCCAAGCCAATGGGCACCATTAAAATTCATCATCATCATCATATCAGCCAGAAAACGCCCACTGCTGGGCATAGGCCTCCCCCAGAGATCTCCACTAAGGCCGGTCCTGTGCTTTTCGCTTCCAGCTGGTACCTGCGATCCTTACCAGGTCGTCAGTCCACCTTGTGGAAGGCATACCTACACTGCGTCTTCCGGCACGTGGTCGCCACTTGTTCTTCGAGCTATGTGCCCTGCCCACTGCCACTTTAGTCTGGCAATCCTTAGAGCTATGTCGGTGACCTTGGTTCGCTTGCGGATCTCCTCATTTCTGATTCGATCGCGCAAAGAGACTCCGAGCATAGCTCTTTCCATTGCCCTTTGGGTAACAGTGAGCTTTCTTATAAGGCCCACAATGAGCGGCCACGTTTCAGTTCCGTAAGTCATCACTGGCAACACACATTGGTCAAAGACCTTCGTTTTGAGACACTGCGGTAATTGGGACGAAAATATATGGCGTAGCTTGCCGAATGCTGCCCAACCGAGTTGGATTCGTCGATTGACCTCTTACTCGAAGTTGGACCTACCTAACTGAACTATTTGTCCTAGGTATGAATAGTCGTCAACAACTTCAAGTGGAATGCCTCCAACTGTCACTGGAGTAGGCACAATATGGACATTCGACATAATTTTCGTCTTGTACATGTTTATTTTAAGACCTACTTGTTGAGAGGCACTACAGAGGTCATCGAGCATTTTGCCCAAGTCTCTCAGGGTTTTAGCCATGACTACGATTTCGTCAGCAAATCTGAGGTGAGTAAGGTACTCGCCGTTAATATTGATGCCAAGTCCGTCCTAGTCCAGAAGCCTAAAGATATCCTCCAGTGCAGCGGTGAACAACTTCGGTAATATGACATCACCTTGTCTAACACCCCGCTGCAGCTGAATAGGTTATGTGGTCTTATCCTGGAGACGAACTGACATAGTGGCGTTTTCGTACAAACCCTTCAGTGCTTCGATATATCGATAGTCAAAAAACAGCTTATACACATGGGTCAGCAGTGATATTAGTCTGAAGTTCTTCAAGAGAGCCTTATTACCTTTCTTGAAGAACAATATCACTAGACTTCTGTGCCATGTTTCCGGCGTTTTTCCCTCGAGGATGACGGAATTGAACAGCTTCTGAAGGGTCTTAAGCACAGGTTTGCCACCAGCTTTCAGAAGCTCAGCCGTAATTTCATCATAACCCGGCGCCTTGTTGTTCTTGAGCTGTTTGAGAGCCATACTAATTTCGTACAGGCTGATGTCCGGGATATCTTCGGTGTAGTGTCGGGTCAACTTGGCTCTGGGGTCTTTTGCCATACTGGTAACAGGTGCCCGTGTTGTCGTGTATGACTGTCCATAGAACCTCTCGACTTCCCTCAAAACCTCGGACTTGGTCGAAACAACTCTGCCGTCATCCGTTTTCAGTCTCGTGAACTGGCTCTGTCCAATCGACAGATCTCTCGCAAAGACTTTAGAGCCTTTATTCCGCTCGATCGCCGCCTCAAGGTTGATAGTATTGAAGCGGCGTATATCGCGAGTCAGAGACTTGGAGAACTGTTGATTAAGTCGCCTAAATTGAGAGATATCATCAGGGGATTGCAGAGTCATTGCGCGTCTTTCTTCTATGAGTTTGAGGGTATTGTCAGAGGTTTTGCTTGTTCTTTTTGTACGGCAATCTTTGTAAAACTGTAGCAAATATATTTTTAAATGTTTAAGTACCAGCTGACAATTAAGAAACTTTTATGAACTCGAACCATTTTGAGTAATAATCTGCTATTATCAAATGGTTCTCTCTAGCGCAAGTAAGAAAATCACAACCTATCTTCTCAAATGGCAAAGTTGGTATTTCATTCAAAATCATTAGCCTTTTTAGCATTATACTTTTCACATAATCTGCACTTAGACACTAAATCGAAGACATCTTCCTTCATGTTAGGCCAATAGAACAGTGATGTTGCCCTTGCTTGCGCTTTAGAAATGCCAAAATGAGCACTATGAACTCTATGAAGGATTTTCTTATGCAGCATAGAAGGAATTATTATTCCATTAGAATTCTCTTCATAAATTTGACTTCTAAATTTATAGAAAGGCTTCATACAATCAGGTATTTTATCTTTACCTGGCATTTTTAAAAAAAATTGTCAATTTTGGCATCACAGGATCCTTTTGCGTTTCAAATCTGATTTCGGTGAAGTACGCATTATCGACATTGACAGTGTGAACCACCTTATCCAAAGCAGATTCAAAAACCTCACAATCAGCTTTACTAGAAGCTGGACTATTAATATTTGCAAACCTCTGACATATTGTAACTTTAAATCATAAATAGCTAGCTTTATTCTAATTTTACGTAGCCTTTGTGAGCGAATGTCATGTAAATCTTTGTTCATTAAAGCGACAAGAGGCTGGTCTGAACAGTTACTTGTCTACCATATATGTAATAATAAAACTTGCGACATGCAAACAATACAGCTAAAAATTCTTTATCAATCTGTCAATATTCACACTCAGTTTTCGTTAGACTTTTTGAAGCATAAGATATAGGGTGGTTATTTTGCAACAATACACTCCCTATTGCAAATTGTGAACTGTCAGTTTGTATGACAATAGGCAAAGAGGCATCAAAATTTTTAAGCACAGGTGGACTAACAATTACTTTCTAGATTTCTTGTACACATTTAGAATGAATGATTTCTATCCAATGAAAATAAATATTCTTTTTGAATAATTCTCTTAAAGGAGTAGTAATTTCTGATAAATTGGGTATAAATTCCCGTAAATAATTGACCATGCCTAAAAATCTTTGCAAACTTGGTTTATCTTTAGGAATATCATAATTTCGAATAGCTTTAATCTTTTCACTATCAGACAGTAAGCATCCATTCTTTATTTCATGGCCAAAATACTTGACAATATCAGGCAAATTTTGAAATTTATTTAAATTAAATTTGATATTTAACTCCCTAGCTCTTGACAAAACCTTCTCCAAGGCAATATCATGTTCCTCTTTAGTTTTTCCATAAACGAGGAAATCATCAATGTAAATAAATATATTGTCTCAACCTTTAAAACAATCCTCACAACTCTCTTGGAATATTTCCGCTGAGACATGTAACCCAAATGATAAAACATTAAAAGAATATGTGCCAAATATAGTTGAAAAGGTACATAACTTTTTACTGTTGTCAGTTAAACCAACTTGCCAAAACGATTCCTTCAAATCTAAAACAGAAAAATACTGTGCATTGCCTATCTTTGTCTTGAGATCATTCAGTGTTAGAATCCTGTATCTAATTTAAATTTTACATACATGCAATTCTGTACTAATAACTTTTGACTCCATTCTACATTGTTCATATTTGATACTGACCCACAATAGAATTCCTCTTCATACATATTCTCTCTGAATATCCGATTCTGCAGTCCTCTCCACAGCTTTTACAAGCATTGTGCGGCACACGACAGCGAAATGATGCAATCTCTTGCATCTCGAACATTCCTTGCCCCTCGCTGGACATTTTTCAAGTTTGGCAGCATTCTCCTAACCGCACCATTTGCATTTAATGATATTTATCCTATCATTTTTCTGGACGACTGCTTTGCCCGAAATTACTTCAACATATTTTCCTTCTTTGTTTTTAACCTCGTCTATTTGTTTTCGATCTAGTTCAGCAATCCTGTGGCGTTTTATCACCTCCTCTGGCACAACTTTACCCTCCATCAACAATCTCTTTTAACATTTTTAATTGGAAGTTCCAAAAACTAATTTGTCTCGAAGTGATTCATTTTCATCAGTAAAGTTACAGTTCTTTAGTAATTTTTTTATATCTGTTAAATAGGTGTTTAACGATTCACCATTTTCTTGCCTTCTGTTGTAAAATAAGAACTAGGTTTACAAAATATTTTTCTTTGGCTCACAATATTCTTCGAATTTGTCGAGCACATGTTCGAACGTGTTGTCAAGTTTTTTGAGGTTAAAGTTATTGTAGATTCTAAGACCTTCTTCACCCACAAGGTTTAGTAACAATGCTAATTTCCTTTTATCACCTTCATCTTCTAAACCCGCAGCAGTCAAATAAATTTGCAGTGCTTGGCGAAACATTTTCCAGTTTTCTGCCAGATTGCCGGTGAGGGACAACTTCTCTGGTAGATAAAACTGAGCAGCCATACTGTTCCTGCTTCCAGTCCTTTGATTTGATATGAAATATTTATTTCTCACGACTGCGCCATGTAATAATAAAAGATTTTGCTTCTTTATGTACTTGACTTCTATTATAATAGTAAAGACCACCACAGTCCAGTGTACGTACAACACATTATAGATAATTCAACTCAGTTGTGCGCGCAGCGCTATGTGTGCGTGCGCTTGTAAATATACAGCTTTCATTTATCATTATGTGGCAGTGACTAGACATGTGCCAATCATGTTCGGGATCGGATTGAACCTGGAACGGTTCATCGGAAATGTGGAACTGGTTCCGTTATCATGTCCGCGGAACTATCTAGTTCCGCTAAGATTTTCAATGCAGGACCCGATTAGTTACTTACCTACCTGTATTCGTTGTAGTTCCACACGGTTTGAATAGATAACATAACTAGTAGACACGACATAATATTACCATATCCATAGCACCTAAGTACTTCATCTTGTTATCAATTGATTTACCTTCATACTTGGCAGGCTTAGGACTGATAACCAAAAAGTAAATGATTTTACTTCAATATTCTACAATCTACAAATGAGTGTTTGGCGTCAATTGTTTGTTTTAATAAAATTGAATAGTTATAAGTATCTAAGAATATTACGAAATTAATGAAGTTAAAACAACTGTCTGTAAGTACTATTTATATTCTTCACTAAACACACTAAGTAATTACAAAACTCCCTTGCAAAAAATTACATAGGTTCGCATACTTTCACTCACAAGGTCAAGTAACGCACTGATTTGTGAAATACGTAATTCAAAACAAATAATCGGGAAGTTTGACACGCGCTAAGGTCACTAGTTCAAAAGAAAAATCATTAATCAATTCATGTAATTATCGCCCTACGTCTATGCCTACGTGCATAAAACAAAAGTATCAATATCCTAGAGAAAACATTCAAATCAAAATAACGCTTTTTTTCTGTCTCATTCGGACTTAGAGAAACGACGATATGTACTCATTCATTCGCTCTCGCTCGCTCTCGCGATCGGAATCTCTCGGTTTTCGTTCGCATAGTTTCGCGAGTACTCAGCGTCGACGGACAGCGCGGTACGGCGGCGCAGCGCCCTCATATTTGGCTCGGATATGTTAGGAACTGTGGACCGACTAAGCCAATCGGCTTGGATTGGACCGATGTCGTTCCAGCTCCGGACATAGTTCCGAGAACTATTACGGTCCGGAACGACACATGTCTAGCAGTGACGCGGCAGTCGTCGTCCGAGCAAGACGTGTTCTTATCGCTTTTTCTTACGGGTACAGTCGTTAACAAAAATGTCTTGTTCTTCACGAAGAAAATGTTTAAGGAGTCAGGTAAATATTTGTTAATTTTGAATTTAGATATAAAAGATATTTATAATAATTCTATATACGATAAAATATATCCTTGTTGACGTTAACGTATTATTGTTTTAGACTCGAGACACCATTGCTAAGGTATACGAATTTCTGAAAAAAGATACGAGAGATATATTGCAACTAGTAAGTGATCCAGTTTGCAGTGCAAGTCCAATTTTAATATCGAAATTTAGTGAACATTTAAACAGCGTACGGAAAAGAACAGCAATGGCAGTGGGGGTATCAGAGAGAACAATAACTAATATATTAGCTGAAGACCGCAAAAAACTTTGAAAGAAGTTAGAATTTTAACATTGATGTTATACGTTCAACTATTCAAAATTACCATTTAGAACATCACGAGTTACCTACATTGCTAAAGTTGAAAAGAATATTTCAAGACAAACTGAATTATGATGGAAGTATTTCGACTCTGCGTACAGCTTTGTTAAAGTTGGGATACAAATGGCGAAAAACTGTGGATAACAGACGTGTTATTATAGAGCGGCATGACATCCAAAAACTAAGATTTTCTTACCTGAAAAACTTACTCAGATACCGTCAAGAAAATCGGTATATCGTATATACAGATGAGAGCTATGTCTTAACTAATCATGTGCAAAACAAAGGATGGGGTAATAAAGATGGACCACCTCTAAAGAGAAACCTGTCGAAAGGACAAAGAATTATTATTGTGCATGCTGGTTCAGAACAAGGTTTCGTACCTAACGCACTATTGACATACAAAGCAAATAGTGTTTCCGGTGATTACCACTCTAACATGAATGCAGAAAACTATGAAAAGTGGCTAAAAGAACGTCTAATACCGAATCTTCCACCTTACTCTGTGGTTGTGCTTGATAATGCCTCATACCATAATGTTCAAATTGACCGAGCTCCAAATTCTAAATCCAAAAAAATTGAAATACAGAGATGGCTGACTGAAAAAAAATACTTTTAATTTAGATATGAAAAAAATTGAACTGTATGATTTGATTAAAAAAAATAAAGAAAACCATATTTGTTATAAGATTGATGACATACTTCAGCCATATGGCATAAAAGTTCTTCGACTGCCACCATATCATCCTGAACTAAACCCCATAGAAAATGTGTGGGGAATTTAAAAAAATTATATTGCTTCGCGTAATGTCGACCAAAATGTGACGGGAATAATGAAACTAATAAATGAACGTTTAAGTCAAATTGATGAAGGGATGTGGGGTAATACTTGTCGACATGTACAAAAGAAAGAAGAAGAATACTATCGACATTTTGACTTGGAGGCAGAATTCATAATTAACCTTGGTGACAGCAGCGAATCCGAAAATTCATCATTTGATTTTTCAAGTAGCGATTCAGAATAATATGTTCAATACATAAACATTAAATTACCAGATTATTGTTTTTTTTAAGAATCCGTATATTATCAAACACAACAAGTTACAAAGACCTTAAAAACCGAGTTATTCCTTTTTGTTTCAAATTTGTTTAAATAATTGTATTTGTATTTTGTACCCGACTGTACCTCTTGTCACGCACACAAAGTCACTGTATATGTACAAGGTTTACCCACACATAGGGCCGCGCGCACAACTGAGTTGAAATATCGTACCATTGCTCCATCAAGATGGCCGACTGCCATAGACCAATGACCTAGTCATAGACTAATAAATATACTACAAATTCTATGGTTTAAAACTATATTTTCTCAGGTTTGGTATTAGCATGGAGCTTCAGCAAAATGTCGAACGTTCAAACATTGCGCGCGTAATTTTCCGTCAACTTATTCCAATAGATGAAAAAACAGGATAGCAAGATTCATAATCATTGTAGAGTGAGCGAACAGGGAATATTTGTGATTTGTGTCTAGTCTGTTATGTCTGTGGGTATTAAGTACTGTTACATCCCGCTGCAGCCACCAATGACTCTTTTCTGAGTTAAGTATATTAGTTGAATACTAACGGACGCTCTTACGGCGAGGGCAAACATCGTGATGAAACCTGTACGCTCATTCAGGCGACTGAACGTGTAACAATGATCCAATCTGGCTAGGTTCCCCTGGTAGCAGGATCATGGAGGTTAGATCATGAAGAAGGCGGAAGCCCGGACCCGCGTGCGCGAGAGCACAACCGGCACATTAACGCCAATATGATTATTTTTTACTGTAACATAAAACCTAAACTAATGATTCGCGTGGTATTTGTTATATCTGATAAAGCCATTTTTGTCATTTAATAGTCACTATTACTTACTTTTCCAGGTTCGATTTCGTCGCGAGCGATTGTAGCCAGGACTTCGCAATCTTCAATCCGCTGTTAAAAGCGACGTGTGCGCAGAAGCATATGCGCATGGGCATGATGGCGGTGGATTACCGCGGTGACGTCATCGTCATCGAAGTCGAGGTCCCGAGTTGCTGCGTTTGCGAGCTCACAGCGAAGAACAAATTTAAGCTTTGAAAAGATCTTCGTTGCTTTATTATAATATTCGGTGTACCAAAAAAAATAGTAGAAGG
Organism: Blastobasis adustella; assembly: GCA_907269095.1. Lineage (NCBI taxonomy): Eukaryota > Metazoa > Arthropoda > Insecta > Lepidoptera > Blastobasidae > Blastobasis > Blastobasis adustella. Next base: position 13,416,740 of record OU026131.1, read on the forward strand.
AAAGTAGTAGGAGAGCTCGATTGGTGTGAGTAGTTAGGACCGTATGCAATGGACGTTTGCAACACCATGTATTCATGTTGCCCTCATGGTCCATTTCTTGTCAGAGAAACGTGTATTACAGGGTCGGCAACACGGTAGCGATACCACTAGTATTGCAAACGTCCATCCGCTACGGTAACTGTTAATGTAGCATTAGGTGGGTAGTGGTATATAAAAAACCCATTGAGCTGGACACGGCACACGACCGCAATTGGCTGAGCGAAATAAAATCACATATTTGTTCAATTTCGTTACCTATGCGTTTCTCAGACAGGTCGAGCACTAGGTGTTCCGCCGGGGACCTCTCGGGAGCCGATAAGGTCACAGGGTCATGACCGAATTTTTATGTTCTCAAGGGAGCTCTGGAAATAGTTAAAATGTGATTTATTTAAAATAAAATTTATTTAGCTTCATTGGCTCTGTGACATTCTTTCCTCGTTTAGTCTTTACTTAGATCGTAAGATTTGTAAACTTCCTGTTTTTTAGTCAGAAAATCTGTTCAAGTCGCTATCTGTCCAAGTATCGCTGATTGTGGGGGTAACTTGCAGATGTGGTTCGCGCATGTGACATGTTCGAGTTGCTGGTTTCCACAGAGCATGTAACCTGCGCAAGTGCCTCAACATGCACTAATTACATGCTCCGTATACAAATACCCTATGTTTTAGTAAAATTACTGCATGCTGAAAGAAATCATCTTCTGCGGAAACTATATCTAAATCTCATTTGGTAGCCGGCTATAGGTTGGGAAATTTAATTTCCCTGTTCATTGCTAGCTACGAATTGAAGCTGCGAAATGATAACAAACAGGAAATAACAACTAGACCTGAATGTAGGAAGGATTTCATTTTATATTAAGGACACCGGAATTGTTCCGCCTAAATATAATATCGTTTTCTTACGACTTTCAGGACATAAAGCTTTTAAAAAGTAGTTTACAGAATAAAATGTACCAAAACTGTAGAAAGTGCCGCCTACTGAAAAGTAATTATTTTAGTATCTAGATAACTAAAACAAATTTATTACCTCAGCCACGCTATACGACCATGACTAGAGTTGTTATTGAAGCTTGAACATTCAGATTACAATTGCAATAATAGAAAAGCTAGATTTTTAGGTTTCAAGAACAAATCTAATGATCGTCGTATAACTAACTATTTAATAATATAGCATCATCATATCAGCCGAAAGACGAAAAGACTGCTAGGCATAGGCCTCCCCCAGAGATCTCCACAAATCCAACTAGTACCTGCGATCTTTACCAGGTCGTCGGTCCACCTTGTGGGAGGACTATCCACGCTGCGTCTTCCTTAACTGCTTACCTGCCCTATCGGCCATCTGTTATTTGAGCAATATTCCCTGCCCACTGCCACTTTAGCTATGGCTGACTACATAATTAATATAGCTTTACCGTCTTAATACAAAATGTTCAGACAATGAGTGATGGCGAAATTATATGGTAGCAAGATTTTTTGACCGACTCTTTAAAATTTTGATATTTTTTGTATGGGCCGTCAATGGTCTCCTTTTACAATATTAAAGAAAGACTAGTATAGCAGTTAGGTGAAAATGAGTTTTCGTTCATATCATGTTACACAAGTATGCACTTTAATTTAACTCCTACAGCTAAGAGCATAAACATAGCCTCAAGTGCAAATTGGGTAACATAAATGTGTATTATACTCAGACTCTACTTACCTTTTTAAACTTATACATACCTGCATATCACGTCACGCTTTCTGCTCGTAGGGGTAGGGGGAAACCACTTCCATTTCATGACGCATCTTTCTCGCTACCTACTAGGATACTTCTTAGGATTTTTAATCGATCATGCCATCTTAGTAACCATTAACACGTACGCTGACGGTAGTACAATTTTTCATACCCGTTGACTGACGTACTTAAACATAAACATGTTAGTATTTCAATTCTCTTAATACGACACTACGCCCTGGGACGTTAATGTCAACGTCACATTTGTTCTAACTCTTTCATCGCACATGTTTTCACGGTTAGTATAATTTTTACCTCGATATTTCGAAGCAGTTGCTTGCGCCATGGTTAGGAGTAGACTGTGAGCTAGCAAAAATGGCGATAATAGTGTCCGTGACACAGCTCGCGCCGCGAGAGAGCGTTTGTTTCCTTCTCGCAATACTAAGATAAAAGAGATAGCAATACCCGTATCGCGCGCGAGAGCAACATGTGCTAACCCTGCTGCTCTCAATTGTAAGATGAAAGAAATAGCAGTATCTATGTCGCGCCCTTTCTCACTTAACGCGCGCGACAGCAACATGTGCTAGCCGTACTGAGACGTCAACGCTATATAAAAGTACTTATAAAACTGGTAATGCGACGGTAAAAAAAACGAAGTGCTGACAAGATGATTGTGGATACTGCTCGTCCTAATACTTATAAGCAAAAGTATCGTCGGTCGACGTAGTGTCAAAACTCGAAAGAAATAGTACCCCGCCCTGCGACGTACGACGTATTTATATTTCCCTCCTGTAGACGTACTGTCAGCGAACGTGAAGGTATGAAATATAAGGTAAAAAGCTTTTAAGCTTTGTCATTTGGCTTACATGTATCAATTAAGAGTGAGTGATTGCTGAAATGTGAGTTCAATCGTGGGAATTACACTTTGGAGTGATTGATTATTCCCGGGCATTAGGCGATAGGTAATATAAGAAATTATGTGAACAAGAATTACTAATTTTGTAATCAAAATAAATTTTTACATTTCCTTTAAGTAGTTTTTTATACCTATTATTACTAATGGACCCGCCGTGACTTCGGTCGCGTGGCATCCTACCCCTACCCTACTTTACCCCTACCTACCCTTTTTTTCTTTGCGTTAAAACCACCCCTGTATTATAACCAACAGAACAAAAAAGCAATTACTTAAATCGCTCCAGCCGTTACGAGTTTTAGAGAGACTAACGCACCACAATTTATTTTTATTTGTTTATTTTTTTATATAGGTACATACATAGATATATAAGTAATAATATTCTATTTCCGCGAATTGGGATTCCGCTCACAGGTATGTGGGCGATATTCCACTTTCCGCACTAAACGTTGCTCTTCTACATTTATAATGCAAAAAGCCTAAGAATATAACTTATTGTCGGCGGATCTGGTCTGTGGGCGTTTTTAAGCAAAAATGAATAATCTCTACCCACTATCCACTACACCCACCGTGGTCACCGAAATGTCGGGAAAAAAAATCGAAAAGGTACGGCGCGTGTAAGTCCCGTCTAATCTAAGTCGAATATGAGAAAAATATCAGTTAATAATATCACAAAAAGCCACAATTACACGCTGAAGTATGTTCTATCTAATCCTGATACACAACCACAGGAAGTTCAGAGGAAAACAATAAGGGGAGCCAATAAAAGATGACTAGAATTAATGTCATTAAATTCGCACCGAGAGTTACGGTTATTGCGTCATAACGGAGAATGAGCCTTGCACACGTCAGCACTGACGCCTGAGACTGGCTTGGTGACGTCATTAAGCTTTGCGACGCGACGGAAGTAAGTACCTACTGTGATAACCTTAGATGAAACCCTTTTTTGGTTTGATCTAAGGGCTAAAATCCCTCTTTTTCACAAGAGAGATTTTAGCCCTTAGATCAACAAGGACTCGACAGCAAGAGTCTCAGCAAGGACTCAAACAATTTCTTGATTTCATCATATCAGCCGAAGGACGCCGACTGCTGGGCATAGGCCTCCCCCAGAGATCTTTACAAAACCCTGTCCTGTGCCCTCCACATCCAACTGGTACCTGCGGTCTTTACGAGGTCATCGGTCCGCCTTGTTGGTGTTGTTGTTGGGCCTACCCACGCTGCGTCTTTAGGTACATGGTCGCTGTTCGAGAACTTTACTGCCCCATCGGCCATCTTCGAGCTATGTGCCCTGCTCACTGCCACTTTGGCCTGGCAATCCTTAGGGCTATGTCGGTGAAATTGGTTCGCTTTGAGATTTAGTTAGAAAATATTATTTAATTAAATAATGTGTATTAGCAATTTAAATAATAATAATTTTAAAATCAACCAGCATCATTTATTCATCCACATGTTAACATTAAACACGTATAGACTAAGTACATAATTTTTTAATAATTTTAAAACTAATTTACAAGCATTTTATTTGCGATTAGTCTAAATGAGTTTTTATTTATTAAGAATATGACACACAGGAATATATTTACAATAATATTTAATATTTAAGACGAAATAAGTTATTCTGACCTGTACAACTAGATTTTTACTTAAAGTATTAACTTTGTTTTATAAAATATAAGTGCCTAGTCAACTAGTTTACTAAATGTTATGATTAGCATTTTCTAAAAATTGACGAAAATTTCAAACTTAGGTCTGATTTTGATGTGTATACTTATAATTTTGAAATGATTATCTGTAACAGTTTTAGTAAAATCTTTAGTTACAGTTACTACGAAACTTACAAACTGGAAAAACGCGCTTCTTCTAAATTGATATAGTTACGGTTTTGAAATAAAATAACCATGTTTAGTTATTTAAGAAAAAATATACGACGATTTACCGATTAGTTTGAAATGGGCTCTGACGTCAATTCAAAAAACACTAATCGAACTTTGAAAGCTAAACATTAATCTACATGTATTTTACAGCACTTAAAAGTAAGTTTAAATTGATTAGGTCTATAAAATTCGATTTGATCGAAAATTATTCCGTACATAGGCCCTTTGGATACTTGCATTTTAGCATAATTTACATTTTAATAATAAGAATATCTACTACGCCATAAATTTGTGCAATGACTAGTTGTAAGTTAAACTGATAAAGATATTTTTGAACTAGAAAACTAAGTATTTACAGGTTACTATAATATTTAAACCATTTTAATAAACATTATACCTTACCGCTAAACTATAGATCACAGCAATCAAATAATTATTATTTAAAATAATACTAATATAAAATTAAACATCTATTTACGTACAAAAATTTAAGATACAATTTTGAACTTAGTGAAGTTTCTATCGTTTGTTTCTCGTTGTAAAATTACCTGAAATCAAAGAAAAAAAAACATTATGTATAAGTTTTTTTACAAAATGATGGCGGCAGGATTTGTGGGATGTGGATCGAGAACGTTTAATAACCTAAACAGGAAAAATAAAGGTATCGGTTAACGAGTTCATCCAGGTTCTCAGGGCTAAAATAATGTTGTTTATCAGAGCTCATTCAGTGACGCTTGCAATCTAATAAGTTCTACCACCTAGAAGGTCCTCGAAGCATATCGACTGAACCCATGGTAATCGAACATTCAAGAGTGACCCGAGCACTTATTCGAAGAAGGTCATCATCATGATCTCGGCGCTATGTCCCGGTTGCGCTCTCGCGCGGCACGCGCGGGACCGGGGTCCGCCTATTCGGCCGCTTATTCGAAGAAGGTGACCGAGCCATATTATATAAGCCGCTCGGATGCGCCAAGAGCTGGTTCATCAGCAGAGCTTGAGAATGAAGAGGGCAGATGAATGCTCGGATAATCATTAGTTATCCGAGCACTCATTTGCCATTGGTTATCAAGCAACAATATATTGGTTGCATTGCAACTAATGGAGGCCTGAGCACGCAGCCGTCAAGAGAAACAAATTTTGTAGAACTGACTCGTGACTTCCTGAGAAGTTGAAGTTCCGCTTCATTCCACAAGTAACAATACAGAAATTAAAAGCCCCGACTGCTATTAAAAACTGATAAGCAAAAAAATATATTAAGTGCATCTATAAGTTTAATGTATTTTTGAAATCGCTTTTTGAAGACCTTCATTTTGATAAACCTTTCGGCATTTTTGATTTTTTAAATTTGAATGTACCCAGTGTCACTCGCGAGACCAATACAAATCTAACCCTCATAATATTAGAGCTGTTTTGAGCCGTTAGAGCTGTAGCCCGTGACAAAGAAATATACATACATACCTACATATATACGCTCGAAAAACATAACTCTCTTTCTGTCGCAGTCGGGTAAAAATACTGTGTAATATAAGGCGATGAAGGAAATGTCTATGATAATAATTATTCCCTATTAGCCGACATAGCAATCCTAGACATAGATATTGACGGGAGGGTATTAGATAGTAATCTATCATGTTAGTCTAAGTAATTAATGAGGGTTGGCGGATGTAGGCAATTTATTTTATGAAGGTAAAATATTATGTTTGCTTCTACGTCACTATCAGGAAGACTTACGTCACTACTGGCCACTGGCCACTTACGTCACACATTTGACCAGAAAATTAATTAAAGTTTTAATTTTATAGAATTTTACGCAAGTTTACTAACAAAACCTAAATACAAATGAAGCAAACTACAAATTCAAACTACGATGACTGTTAAAGCAATTGAAAAAGTATATTTTTTCCACCCTCCTCCTCAATCTATATATTTTAATCTAATATACTTTTATAAAACTGTAATTTAATATAAGTACTATTAAAAAACTGCAAGCCATGTCTGTACATCTATACATATCTAGTATAAAATAAAGTAGCTTGCTGCCGTCTGTCCCTCTGGGTGTATACACCTACGCATAAATATTTTAAACTACACAACGAATTTTAATTCGGTTTTCAACAATAGATAGAGTGATTCAAGAGGAACGTTTGTAGGATAGAACAACAAGCGAACGAAGTTGCGGCGGGCTAGCTAGTTGAAGATATTTCAGAAAAAAGTCGGTATAGGTACCTGTCTGATTAGGTAGACCCAGAGATACAGCTTGACCTCTTCGTAGTACTAGCTTCCATACACTAAAGAGGTCATTAAAAATGGTCGCGCTGGCAAAAGCTATACTGTCATTAAAACTATTTCCACGCGGACAAAGTCACGGGCAAAAGCTAGTTTAGTACAAATGTAAATTTTTGTAACGTTTTTCTTGAAAGTTAGTTACTTTTTCAGTTCTCTTTGTCATTCTTCCTTTCAAAAAACACACAACTAATTTTGATAAATTTTGCAGTGCTGTAGCTTACATCCCAGAGTAATAAACAAGGTAATTATAATTTATACATTTATTAAAATTGTGTCTAAAAGTGACGAAGTCGAGGGAAAACGCTTACTTAGGAAAATATACAAAAGAAAATATCTCGAACCTAGAGGGTTATCACAACACCAAACCTCCAGAAGCAATCAAGTCTGCATAGATTTGTGTACATTGTATACCAATTACACAAACATTGTTTGGTCATTAAAAATGGTCGCGCTGGCAAAAGCTATACTGTCATTAAAACTATTTCCACGCGGACAAAGTCACGGGCAAAAGCTAGTTTAGTACAAATGTAAATTTTTGTAACGTTTTTCTTGAAAGTTAGTTACTTTTTCAGTTCTCTTTGTCATTCTTCCTTTCAAAAAACACACAACTAATTTTGATAAATTTTGCAGTGCTGTAGCTTACATCCCAGAGTAATAAACAAGGTAATTATAATTTATACATTTATTAAAATTGTGTCTAAAAGTGACGAAGTCGAGGGAAAACGCTTACTTAGGAAAATATACAAAAGAAAATATCTCGAACCTAGAGGGTTATCACAACACCAAACCTCCAGAAGCAATCAAGTCTGCATAGATTTGTGTACATTGTATACCAATTACACAAACATTGTTTGTGGAACTGTTACCGACCGGTGCGTAGAGATGGGTAATGTACGCCAACTCAATTCCTGTGACGAATGAGTTAGCTGACTTTTCGGAAATAATATTGTTGAATAAAATGCAAATATGCCCTAAATAATGCATATGCAATAAGTAAGGCCTCACGATACACTTTTCGGAACTGTAAATTTTAACTCAATGAAGCACGACTCAAGGAGACTCAAGAAGCTATAGATTGATATCACTGACTCGAAGGCGAGAGTGGAGTGACGATTTGCAAAAGGCGAAAGGATGTTGGATGCGGCAAGCCGAGTACATTGTAGCTTACTGGTGGAGGCCTATACGTCCAGCAGTGGATTAGTCTAATGATGCATCTAAACTGAGTTGACTTAGTTGACTTCATGAGTAATGCCCGTTTTCACTAAACAAAGGAAACGCCTAAATTCGATGCCCAAGTACTTTGGAAGTTCTTAAAAAGAAAATGCGTTTCACCAACCGCTAGGAAATTCCTATCGCCGTTAAGTAACGTTAAAGTTAGGGAGTGGATTGGGCGATCCCTATGCTTTGTCTAATATAGGATGATAATTTTGACAGCTCACTAATTCTTGGTCTTTGGGGCACACCTATGAAAAGTCGATTTCTTTTCCGGTAAAATGTACTGCGGATAATGTTGCACTTCATAGACAGGTACCGCCCCTTTAGTGAAGTGCCACGAATAACGAATAACAACAGACCATCGAAAATCGGTTTACAAATAAAATAATCGAATATTTAAATTAACATTTAGGTAATTATATAATTTTTTGTAACTAAATTCTCATTTATTGTTTGTATTTCGCCCTAAGGGACCTTTTACAACAACTATTTCTATTCGCGCGTATTCTACTGAATAGGCTGAATAAAAATACTCACGTGTCGAAATCGTCGTAGTGGAACGATTTTAAATGTCGTATTAATAAATTATTAATTCAAAAGAAAAAAAAAATTGTTTTGTATAACATAACCAGCACAAACACGACTATCGATTCCAACTTCTATAAGAACAATAATCAAACTGATTCATGCACAATTTTACACTACCCCATCCCTACTGCGAGCTGTCAAAATTATCATTATATATTTGACAAAGTATAGTTCCTAGGCATCGCCTACAATGACAGTTGTTTTCTGTTTCCCACAGCAAACTTATCTGACCCGTGTCCAAACCTAGGACTAAAAGTCGCCATTTTGAAATGTCACTTTGTTGTCAACAACAGCGACGCCGCCACCGTTTCTGAAAAGTTTGTGGCACTCTTCAGTCTACCAACATTACAACGCGAATCCGTGAATCAATCTAGCCTGGAGGAGAGGATTGGTGAAATACACCGGCCATTACTAAAGGTAACCTGAGGTTTCGTAGTTAGGTAATGCATAATTCGAGTTTCGTGAAAACGGATGTAACGCACACATCTCTAGTGGTGCGCATGCCAGTTGGAGCTGCTAATGAAATTGCACAGTTTGCTCCATTCACGGCGACACCGATTAATAATCCAGTTTAACTTCCAGTGTTCCGCAAATTGAGTTGACTAACAGTGAACAAACCAAAGCTAGAGAAACTGTTGTCGAAATGTATTATAGACACGTCATCGTTGGTCTAATTGTTGTGTTACCGTAATCTAATTTATTATAGTTAAATTTGGAAACAAGGAAAACATGTGTCTGGGGCTACAGGTCGGAGATGGTTTGCCTGTGTGGTGTCTCCCCCCAGACAATGGCATATTTATTCATTTGTCCTGCGTGTCCTAGCACCTGCACGCGGCCACGGATAACGTAGTATCTATAGCGGTATACTGGTCCTCGTAAATTTAACCCGCCACTAGTAGACACGCCAAGAAAGTTATAGTTAAGTTTTTTGTACTTACTCTGTATTCTATCGGTCTTATTCATAAAAATACCTTATAGTAAGTTTAAAACGTTCATTAGCTAAAACACTCAAAAACATATTTTAAAATTCCTAATTCATAAACGTTCCATAAAGCTCTATTAGCTATAGGTCCGATAAAATACAGATGAAAATATAATCGCCAATGAAAATCGCCAAGTTTCAAAAAAAAGTTTATTGTGCTCAGTTTGCAATCAAAACAAATTCCAAAGAAAATTATAGAAGTCATGGCTTAATGGATGCAACCCCTTTGCCTATCCTGTTCAGGAAAAAAGTCAAGAATGGGGTCACGCACGAGCCAATCACAATCAATCACTTAGAGGCTATGCACACTGCAACGCATCACCGGACGGTTGTGCGTGACGTGCGTTAGTGCGTGACACAAAGTTCTTTGAGCTGTCATGGGTTTCTATGGAAATCACGCATAGTCGAACACACTGAAATCCACGCGCGTTCGTGCAGATCTATAGTTTCTTTTTCTTTGACACATGACACGCTTGCTCTGTAGTCAGTATTGCCATTTAGGTCTACTGTAATATGTACTGAATTTATTGCTGAATCCAAAGAGGTGGTATATATTGGCTGAATCCACGGGTTGTCCCTATGAAATGTACAAAATATCTAATACTTTGTGGGGAAGTTTTCTGATTGTTCAATGCAATGTATAAAAGCCAAAGCCAAGTGTTTCATGTACCAAAGCTTTAATATCTTAAAACCGACAAGGATATACATTATAAACGTGGCGATCAAAGGAACTAACATTCCGCCTATTTGAAAAGTCCATTTTCAATATGGCGGCATGCACATGGGTGTAGCCAGCATAGTGCCCCCGCCCCACCTAGCAAAATGAACTTAAGAACAAAATATGAAGAGAAAAAATTGAATTTCGGGTGACAGCTGTCAAACCTAAAACTAATAACTCTAAAAATAATGGTTCTAGGACACTAGTCCCTAAAGAGAAATGATAGCACTAGTCAAGATCTAAATTCTTATGACAGCTGTCAAACTTAAAACTGTTATAGATCGGAAACAATTGGTCCTAGAATATAATTTCTCTCTCAATATTCAAATATATCCTATTGCTAGAAGAGCGCGACGTTCAATTCGAATATTAGGCGGTCGGGCTGCGGGTCGGATAAGTTTTTGGCGCTGTACTTTCTACATCAAAAGACGTCAAATAGGCGGCTGCTGTAAAGTGAGGTCTCCAGAATTTTCAGAAAGGTGTTCCGTTACTCAGTTCTCAAATTATTTTTCGCCTAAATAATATAATTTTATGAAATGATTATAACAATTTGGACAATTTCAGAATAGTATATTGTATATTAAACAATATAAAAATTACACATATTTCCAAATTTCGCCAGAATGACGAGTAAAGGGTCCACTTGTAATACTAGAGTGGTCTCTGGAAACGTACGGTGAACCTGATGTCAACAGATTCAAGTACATGTGTTGGAATATAACTATTTATAGTACTACATTTGCTTAGGGTGAAATTAATTTAATTAAACAGATTGTAGTGAGGGATCGTATAATTAATAAAGGACAACAACCAATGAACGGAACGGAAAAAGACAAGAAGTGAAAGTGCCTGTATTTGTTACTAACCCTAGTAATTCAAACGTGCGTATTTACTTAAGTGCCATGCTTAGCCGAATAAAGGTCACTCTTAAATTAGTCAAGGGACTGAAGTGAAGCTCGACGTGTCCAATTTACATTAGGCGTACAAACTACAAAGGATGCAAATGACTATTTAGTTTAGTTTCAGTTTACAAGGAGCAAGAACACGTTATACAGTTTTAGTTTTATAATACAGGTGGCGAGAGTGCCTACTTCTAGAAACTTTGAAAGCGTCGTTGGAAAGTTTATTTAGTCCTCCATTAGCAGTAATCGGTTCCATCGCTATTAAGCCGCACATGCCAAGTTTCATTACTGTATTTACGAGTACTTGCTTGTAATACGAAACAGACTACGTAATACCTCAAAGTAATACCCAAGGAGGGCCTCTTTTGTTTGGGCTTATCGACATCAAAAGTTGTTGGAAGTCGGAAAGGAGACGGATTGTACTTACAGTTAGATAGCTGGGGCTTTGCTGTCTTTAGTCTCACTGAATTGTGACTCCTCGTCTATTAGATGTAAATTTACATTCTCACTCTTCGTGTTGAAACTCGCCGAGATTGTTTTGTCCTCTAACAATATGTTCTCCACCTCAACGCCGTTGTTATCCTTCTTGCCGTTTCCTTCCGATATCTTCTGCTTTATCGACGGACCACGGTTGAAGGAGGAAGCCAGTAATGTCTCCTGAATGGTGTCGTTACCATTGCAAATCTTGTCAGACTTATGCGTCGGCATTCGGCCGGAATGGTAACTGTTCCTGACTCCCCCCGTCGACTCGAAAAAAGGCAAGACCTGTTTGAATTCTTTTCTGAAATTCTCATTTAACCAGGCGTAAAGGAAAGGGTTGTAGCACGTCGACGCCATCGCCATAGAATGGGCAAGAAAAAAAGACAAAAAGTAGTAATTCCATTCTGTCATTTGAGCATAGAAATCGTTGAATATATTTATTAGATTCAACGGCAGCCATGAGATTCCAAATATGGCGACCATTGATATTAGCATTCTATTTGTTCGTCGCTTTCTGTCTCTATCCGCTTCTTCCCTTCTTGTAGTTTTAGTACCAGGCTTTGACCTGGCCCTGTCGTTCAATCTTATGCTAACGCATGTGTAACATATGGCTATTACTAAGAACGGTATTAGGAATTGGAGAATGAATGTAAATACTCCGAATATCTTTCTCGACCTGTCTTCAGGCCAGCTTTCTTCACAAAACGTTTCAGATTTGTTTGTTATCTGAATTCCCATGAAGAGTCCATAAGGACATGTGACTACTAGAGAAAATACCCATATGAAAATTATTATGAATATGCATGTATTCAGTTTCATTCTGGGGTGGAATGGGTATATGATGACGAAAAATCTATCTATGGCAATAGAGGTCAAAGTTAGAGTGGATATGTAGACGCTCGTCCCTTGGGCGTACGGCATTAGGTGGCATAAGATTCTACCGAACACCCATCTTCCTAAAAATGTGTACATTGGTGTTAAAGGCACTGCGAATACACATAGTAGGATATCTGACAGAGCCAAGTTGGTGATAAATAGGTTGGTGACGGTTTGCATCGCTCTGTTGCGAAAGACAACATAGCAAACGAGGACGTTGCCGAAGACGCCAAGGATGAAAATAGCGGCATAGAGGACGCAGAAAGCGACTTGGACTATTTTTGTATCGATAAGGTCTGTGGTCCTGTTTATCTTTGGATCGTCAATAAGGTCGAAGGATTCTCCAGTGAGGGTCTTAGTGAGGATGAGGACTCCACTCCTGATGTACGTGGTCCCATTAGCAGGCATGTCTGGGTCATATTTGCCGGCTATCGTGGTTGCCACGTCGTCGTGGCTGATGTTGGACAGCATATTAAGTTCGCCATGAGCAGCCTCTGACGCTCCATCGATCGCGCCAACCCATCTGTGAACAAGGAAAGTGAAAAGTTTATATTTTAGGCAGTAATTATGGCCATTTTATTAGCGAAGTGTAAAGTACGCAGGTCATAATTATTTTTTTCATAACGCCATTTTCCTCTCAAAGTTCGGACATAATAATAATAAAGGCTCTGAAAGTCTTTTAAGTTAATTAATTTAGAATAGCTATAAACAATGAAATCTGGCCTTGCACCAAAAAAGCGGAAAACATAAACTGGAAGCAAAATGATGTTCCACCGGTATTTGAATTGCTAATAATTTGTTTTCAAATTGCTATTTTACGATTCTAGGGAATAAATTGACGTCAGATTGTATGGTGGGGAATAAACGTTTTAAAGGCTTCCGTGTTATTGGGTTAGGAAGAGTTGCTAATACTTTTCAACTGAGGGATTGTTCAAGATTGTGTCGTAGACATTCGTAGTTTAGTAAACAATCTCAATAATTTCTCAGGAATCTAGTATAAGCAGAATACTTTAGCCGTTACTAACAGGTACGAAAATAGATTTCAATATTAGTTGGCAATTTAGTAGGGTTATAAATTGTCAATATAGACGTTGTCGATTAATATTCTCAAATTACAATACTAACTAACTAAGGCGTACAACTTTAGGTTAAGTAAAAATAATAATTTTTCGTCGCTCCTTTACCAATCAATTAAAACGGTGACGGCAATTATCCTTTACTTTTTTAATGTACAAACTTTTGATCGCTCCGTAGCCGGGCGTACAAAAAGTACTTATTATCCAAAAGTATCTTTTTTCAAGCATGTTACTATAAGCCATTCCTTCTTCCTGATTCACTTTTGTTAATTCAAAAGAATAGCTATACCGTTTACACAATACTGTCAAATAATAAAGTAAATCTGGGCTTTATCGTCGACCATTTATATTCGTTTCCAGTGTTTATGAAGCAAAAACATAACATTCCATCTATTTTATCTGCCACCTGCCTACGCTCCGAAATTCCTAGGGTGATTAATTTCTATTGGCAGTTAAAAAAATTTCACGAGTCGAACTGAGATGTAATCTATGTATCATTGCAATAAGGTCCATTGTCGTTTGTGTGGGCATGAGGTGAATTGCTGTGTACTCAGAGGGTGGTTGTCTTGGCAACGGATACGGCGCTGTTAAACCGAAGACATATGTTTCATTACTCCGAACACAATTTGGGATGAAGCATTTACTCTAGACACCTAATGTTTGTGTGTTTACTTGGGTCGTTTTCCTTCCCTTTCATATAAAGATTTCTTACTATGGTTACATTATGTGGTGTAGAACTGGTAGTATCAAAACCTCAGAGATCGTTGTCCGTATTAACGCGAAAGTACTAGACTACAATAATTTCGAAATTGAGGACAAACTGTAGGAAAGATTTTTATACGTATTTCAAGGGGCAGTGACGTAAAACACACCAGATACACTGTTGAACAGTTTTAGGTCCTGTATTACAGCAAGGAGTATGTTCAAGAAGCAAAGCAACGAGTGCGGAGCTCTCTAAATTAAACTCAAAGATAGAACAGAATACTTACAGGCAATATAACGGTAAATATAAAATCGTCACTCTCTATCATAGGAAGTAAGAAGGGTATAATAGTCGTGCCTTCAGCTGACCTTTAATGGAATGAAAAGCTCGGCACATGTCTCGGGTAATGTCAAGCAGGCGTAGGGTACCGCCTTGCGCCGCAACGCCCACCATATAATTTCGCGAGGGACACTGTCCAAGCCTTCCTTTCCAGGAAACAGGAAATGAAGAGGTGTACCTTTCATCTGTATGGCTCCATGAGCGTTCTCAGTGCAAAAGTGTCACTCCGAGACTGGTTACTTCTGTCGGATCTGAGAGTTACAATGCGTTCGAGGAACGGCGTGATGTGAGACCGCGGCATGTCTTTGATTCCTTAGCCGGCTCTTTTCTTTGAAGACTAGTTCTAGCCTAGATATAGAGTCATTACACTTAGCCTCTATTGGTTATCAAGAGGATGGGATTACAAAAGTCGGTAATAAAAAAAAAAAAACATCTTGGCGTTAATGTCCCGGTTGTGCTCTCGAGAACGAGGGTCCGGGGTCCGCCTTGACAATGGCCAGGATTTGGCGATCAGGTAATTACAGTGGAGCGACTACCACCGGACTTGGGATTACAAAAGTCGGTAATAACGGTCTTAATTTCTACGCCGATGCTAATTTATACGTGGTATAAATTAAAGTCTGTCGGCCTTACCACAAAAAATATTTCAAACACGAGATAAACATGTGTTTAGTTAGTCACTGTCTAAATTGTTAAACACTGTTTAGGCGGGTGTTTAACTTTCTGTACTACAAAACGACGTTTAGCAACTGTCTACCAAGACAGTGTTTAACTTCATGTTTTCTTTTCATCTCTAGTAACACTGAACAACATTCATTCATCTCGGTCCCCATTCGTTCTGAACCGTTTCGTTTTATGCAAACATTATTCGAACACATTTCAGTGGTTTCCGAATTACAATGAAATTTAATTAAAAATATACTATAAATTAACCTGTATTATGTTTTTCTCTATAATTTATTGATTTAATGAACACAAATCAAAATATTTTCGATTATTTCTTAAGACTTTGTTTCCATAGCATACTTGCAACGGAAAAGGAACGTAATTTACGTTTGACGTTACTAAATTGATGAGCGACTTGGTTTTGTTTGACGCGAGGCGCGAGTTTTACGTTACGTACAATATCTTCCTCTCTGCGAGTTTTATTCTTGTTTTTATTAGTTTCGACAATAGACGGACTCTGGGCCCTCGCGTGCCGCGCGGGGGCGCAACCGGGACATGATGCGAAGATGATGATGATCAGTTTCGACAATAAACTTATATTAATAGTAATATAGAGAAGGGGTTTTTAAAGACCAGACTATCTTATTAATATCTAAAATATTTTTCATTATAATATTCAAATGGATTATTTCGCTCACGGTATACTATGTCTCGAAAAGTATATTAAGTCTTCCTCGTCTATAAAATAAATCAAATCCAAAAAATCCATGACCGTACTCAAAAATTTAACCCGCCACGAGTAGACCCGATGAAAAAGACACCAAAAATGTAACCATACATAAAGTTAGACACGTGCTAAACCACCATCTGGCAGTGTCTAAAGTTAAACATGGTTTAACAATTGCTTAACTCTAGACAACCGTTAGACACACTTTTATGGTACGACTTTTACTAAACATGTGTTCAACAGATGTCTAACCCTTGTTTAACTTTTTTGTGGTAAGACTGTGTTTGTCTATCTGTTTATATTTGCGAAGTCTGTTTGTCTATCTGTCTATATTTACGCTAACTCCTAAACTACGCAACGGATTTTGAAGCGGTTTTCACCATAGAGAATTTCTACCGAAAGGTTAATATGTATAACACATGTATTGAAGTAAAGCCGAGGAAAACGTGCGAAGCCCGGGCGGGTCGCTAGTAATGGTATAAAAACAACACAATTCGAGATGAATATGCCATTCTCGCCCTAATAGCAGAAAGCGATTATTTGATATCCAAAGCTAAAACAAATCCATTACAACATCGTAAATCACTTAGCACTGACAGTGTTTGTAAATCGTAATTGCGATACCAGAACACTTGTAGTCGTAAAAGTGGATTAATTTGGTCGCCAAATTAACAAAATGCCTGAGAAGCCCACTGGAAATTCAATTACGTGATTATGTTTAGGGGAGTCCAGCATTTGGATGTTCAGCTGCGCTTCCAGCTTAACTTTTATGGGTGCTGTAAAACGTGTTGTAATAATTGTAATGGAAATCTGCGTTGTTTTGAACGTATTATCAAATGTTTAAGTAGATAATTATAATTGTAAGACAGTTAAATTAGACCATAATACCTACTCGGTACCTAAAAAACGCTGAAACTGAAAGCTGATCTGGAAACTTAAACGGACTTTTGGACAAGTCTTAGGCTAAACAGATTTGTCGATATCTATTTATTCTTGATACAGTGAAATATGTAATATTTCAGACTTCTCTTGAAGGTTGAGCCATATCACGAGAAGAAAAGCTTTCCCCGTGCAAAGTTTGCAAAAGCGTAGGATGTGCCGCAAATTAGGTAAACATGTCGAACGAATGTATTGAAATTGGAATAGGAAAATATATAATTTAGTTTGTCATATGTAATTTTTTCGGTTTGTATCTTTTTCAATTATTATGTTGTTGTTGTTGTTTGTGTCATTATATGTTCTCTCTTTCTATCTTCTTTCTTTCAGATTAGGCTACTTATATTGAGGTGTCCACGGACACCTTTATGTCTTAACGAACTAGTTAATAGATAGTTAATACGTCGGTAGCATATTTGTCAAACAGATGTATATAGATATTGCTTGAAAAGGCCTTGAAATTATAGGTAAAGAAAACTCATTCAACACCGAAGTTACAAAGTTACTAAGGCCAGTCGCACTTTAGACGAAATACTTCAAGCTCTACCTCACACACTAGATGCGAAGTCTTAGTACTTAGTCGTAAGTCCAATTCATAATACATATGTTAATGCGAATTTTAATTTTAAGTGATTCGTAGATCTTATGGGCGGCAGTTACCGCTTACCGTCAGGTGGGCTGCCTGCTAATTTGTCTCTGCATGGAATATAATGTAGTTCAATTATAAAGACGTATAAAGCCGTTTCCAGACATGTGTCAAGATGTGTACAAATATTTTAGTGGGAAGTCGCTTTTGCAAAATATCTTTGTACAAACATTTGTACACATCTTGACACATGTCTGCAACCGGCATAAGAATTGATCGTACAACATAGTTCGTATCTAGTGCGCTTGAAGTGTACGTTTCACATTTCGTGAAATTCGTACGAAAACACATGACATCCACAGCGCTACTGGCCTCAGGTACACGGAGCATTCATTTAAACGTTCGCTGTATCCATTTTCATTTCATTTAATACGTATAACAAAGGGATATTGCTGGAGATTATCGGAGCGTGAGGGGCACAATAACTCGTGGGATTTCGTGGAATCCCCGCGTATCTGCGATCCGGGTTCAGACGCGTGCGGTAATACTTTTGGTGTATCGCTCCCTGTAAACGTGTAAGGGATGATTTGTACGAGGTGACAGCCCTTGTCCCGGCCGTGGTGTCGCTGGTGATTCGTATTGAAATAAAGGGTTAATGGATTTTATCCCTACACAAATAGAGTTTAAGGTTTTGTTATTTTAGTATGTATTTTAACTTTTTAATAAAGAGGTGAATTTTGTTAGTCTAGATGTTAGAGGTGATCTCCGAAACTAATGAAATGAATTTCAGAATTCTGTCACTTGTCCCGCTAAAATAGCTACTGAACCGTTTACGAAAATTCTTTCATTAATAGGCACATAAAATTTTCCCGAGGGGCATATTGTTTTTTAAGTCCCCGAAACAACATCTGGATAATGCAGGATCGTCGAATATTAGCAGTTTCGGATAGATCGCGGGGTAGAAACCGCAGGGGCCGCTGCGTTTAAATAACTTGCAATTCCCTGCGGTTTATACCCGCGCAGTTCGGAACTCTGTAAATAATCAACTACCCTGCGAAATCCTATTATTTTTCCGAGACTAAGAGTACTCTATGACACTAGGGAATAATGTAGCTTCCTATTAGTGGATGAATTTTTAAAATAGGTTTAGTAGATTCGGAGATTACAAACTCAGAAAATTGCAAACTTTTTCTCTTTATGAAATTAGTATACCTAGACTAGTATAGAAGAAATAAGCAACGTAAACAATCATCAGAACAAGATAAGAGTATAAATATAATTTCTAGAACGTAGGTACAGTGGGTGAATAACTTCTAATGAATTTTTTCCCTGTATAGACCTTGAATAGAGTAAATAAGGTAATAAAAAGTTCAAACGTTCTTTTGAGAACCGGAAAATGCTACATGTGTTAAGTAAATATTTATGATTTCCTTTCTAACTTCTTCTTGGCGTGTTGACTAGTGGCGGGTTAAATTTGCGAGCCTTCGCCACAGCGTTATCCATTCTAACTACCTTTATAAAACCCTTGCTTTGGGCGCAACAAAAAATGGTATTTTTAATACCGCCTATCAAAATAGCTCCCCAGACACATAACATTTATTCTTAAGTTTTTTAGATTTGGTACGATGTAGGGTTTTTACGTTAATTGGACCGAGTATTTTTAAGCTATTGCAGAGCTTTTAAGCTATTGAATAGCTTTTATCGCGGGCTTTGAGCGCGGCGACCGAATCAAGAAATTCCGTAACGAAAAAAACCTAACACCCCCCACTCCGACCGGCACAGCGGTGCGGCGTTGAAAGCCGTCGTCTAACGTCGTTTCAGTTCGGCAGACTTCGGCACGGTGTTTGTGTGCGTGCGACTAGGCGTATGCGTGTAGACTAGCTGCTAACTGCTCATAACTGATTCTATCTCTTTTAGACAGAATGCTAGGTGAGACAGCGTGCTTTTTGGCGGCGTTCACGAGTAAGTTCGATAAGGTAATCCAAAAATAGTTAGTATTAAAGTAACATTATATCTATATAAATGTACATCGCGCGAAATTCGATGATCAAACTCTTAATATCGTTCTTTTTGTTTAAATTGTTTTGAATGAAGGTACTTATTTTAATTGCATAAATTGATAAAAAATGCTATGCAATAGCTTTTTTATTTTAATAATTTTTTTATTCAATGTTGAAAAATAAAATGTGTTGCGACGATGCTATAATATCAACAGATAAGCTACTGAATGAAGCTATATTGTAAGTCAGAGAAGATATGTGCCATTGTGTCAAAAGTAGTCCAATATAGGTTACTCTCCCCTAACACTGGGCGTTAATCACCCACTGTACCTTATTGATCGACGTCTGTGAAAGTTATTTCACTGATAGAGGGCTACCATTCCCAAGTGACTTTCCTTCTGAGGAAAAACATATTATTTGCTTAAGCATTAAGATTTCCGCACGTGTGAAAAACAGATAAGGAAAACACTGTTTTCTCCCGTTATTGCGTTTTTTTATTTACTAGTGTTACGTGCTGAGGCTAGAATGTTTTCAATAATAGTATTAGCTATTATTAGACACACGTGTTATTACAGACAAACTGTTACAGAAATCTCCACAAAGGCCGGTCCTGTGCCTTCCGCTTTCAGCTGGTACCTGCGATCTTTACCAGGAAAAATATTTTTTTACAGCAAGCTTATATCGCGCCTTCTCTATAATCAGTCAGAGTATTTGTAACCAGCCCAATCTCGATGGGTTTACCATGCGTAGTTTAGAAGTTATGGCCACCTTCCGCCGTCATCAACAGATCAGCTCGATGGTATCATAACATTACATTGCCACCGAATTTACATGAGTGCAAATTTTCAGCTCAATCGAACACCCGAAAATGGGTGAAATTTAACTTGCACCATTTTATGGACGTGGTATTTTTTTATGCTACTCTGTGAAAAGCGAGCAGACAGCCCACCCGATGGTAAGTGGTAACTATCGCCCATAACACCTACAGTTCATATATTAAGGTTGCAGGTAACAAAACTGCAGAACCGCAGGTGCGTTGTCACTGTGAGGACTAAGATGAAATGCCTCATTCCTGTAATTTGGTAACATGTGAAACTAAATAAAACCTTGTAAAAGAGAGATTGGCTGTTTCTAGGCAGACATCGGCCACGTCGCGTCTCCAGTTGATAGCCTGCCCAGTATAACGAAAAATAACTTCAGCAATTTAATGGTTTAAACAAACACGCGAATAGCAAACACCTTGATGTTTTAATACAATTAAGCCAACCAATAGTGGTTTTTACGATACACCGCGCCTCCTTGTAGCAAATTTACGATCGGCATAAATAAATTGATGATCTTGTTGTGTTTGGGTGGATGGACAATTTACGATGCCGTGATATCTACCAATTAACCGGTACCTCGAGGAATTCCTTTATTATCGCTTCCTTCCGATATTTTGATGTTGGAGGTCATTTTTGGCGGTTATTTTCCCAAAGTCCCAGAGCGAATAGTCAACTATTTACGAGAGTCGGTGGCTTAGGGGTTAAGGTATCCGACTCGTAAGCGAGATGTACTGGGTTTGAATCCCACTGCCGCCATGTACCGATGACTCTTTTCTCAGTTAAGTACATTAGTTGAATGCTAGCCGATGCTCTTACAGTGAAGGAAAACATCGTGATAAAAACTGCACATCCAATCTGGTCAGGTTCCCATGGTTCCCAACGAGGTCAGATTACAGTCGCTCCACTGTAATTATCTGATCTGCTAAACCCTGGATCATGGTCAACGCGAACACCGGGCCCTTGTGAGCGAGAGCAAAACCGGGTAATTAATGCCAAAATGATGATGACGATGATTCGAAGCTTTCATGTTACTTGGATTATGTACCCAACTCATGCACTGTTTAATATTCCTAAGCAAAGAGTATAGAGATGGGCTGACTGTGGCTTAGGCCGACTAGTCAACATCAAATCAACTGTTAGTTTCTGTTTAGGGTACCCACTCTTGACCTGAACCAATTAAATGACATTCTATGATCTAATCGCCTACACATACACGTTTAGGTCTAGATCTAGGTCCTCTTCCAACTGTCACCTTCAGTCTTGCTTTATACGCAGATATCCAAGGCTTTGTAGGTTAGCATCATTACCCTCTAAATACGAATAACTGTCTTCTTTATCGAATACAAATCAGCCTCTTGATATGGCTGTTCCATCTCATAGCTGGCCGCAGTACTCCGAAATACAAGACCGAATTTGTGCTTAGTAAGCTATCGCTTAATTTTTGATAGGATGCTGATTTTTTTATGCAGTTTTTGGTTTGCCTTTGTACAAGCCTAAGTAAGAATGGGCTTCGTTGGGAAAAATACGAAAAACACGTTTGCGTTTTGGTAGAATTCAATTCTGTCGAATTGAATTGAATAAGATTTGATATTCATCGCATTAAAATCGCTATTTTGACACACAATTTCTTGCGGTCCTCTGTGACAGCCAAGACACCTCAATAAATCAAAAGCGAGTGAATTAGTTAACATAGTTTACTGATAAGATCATGTGCAGGTTTCATCACGATGTTTTCACTCACCGTAATAGTATCGGTATGTATGTATGTATGTAATCTCTTTGCATCAATTTAATTACAGGAAATAAAAATACAGTTTATAATGCAAAGGCGAGCTTATCTACGTGTCTTTGAACCCGGTTCCCCTCGGTTGCAAGTCGGATGCCTTTACCACTAGTCCATCGACGCTGAACCAAGGAGGCTTCAAATATAGGTTCTTTATAGGTCTACATGTATAATTCCTAACATAATATGCTGTGGCAGCGGAGGTAAGGCACGTCATCCTCCAAAGCCTAATTCAATCCCAAAAATATGTAGGCAAAAGGTCTTTCGTGGTAACGGTTTCAGGTAGAAAAGGGAAAAGCATAATAAGGCTAAACCAGTCCCTTCGAGATTTACCCCAATAAAAGTCAAGTTCTAAACAAGCATAATATTTTTGCTTAACTCAGAAATTGAGAAATGGCCCTGATCTTTGTTACAAGACAACATGACACTTCCAAATGTTGAAATACTTTTGCCTATCTATTTTTGATAAATGTAGGCACTATTAAACATCCTGGTGTGGAAAGAGTGACCTATATTCAGCAGTGAACGCCCTCCGGCTGAGATGACGATGACGATGATGGCTAATACTGGATTTTATTCAATTGTGGGATAAAATAGTTTGTATGCCGTGTTTCAATTTGCCTCCCTAGTACGTAGCGTTTTATTATTTGTTTCAAACTAAACTCGTACTCGTAAACTTTACACATACCTATTATTATATAAGACGGGACTTACTCGCGCCGTATCTTTTCTATTTCGGTTACACCCACCGTGGTCACGTGGAAACGTCGGGTAAACAAATCGAAAAGGTACGTCGCGTGTAAGTCCCGTCAATATAATAATAAGCGTTCTATTACTTATAGAAAAATGTTCCTTACTAGGCATAAGTAGTAAACAAACCTCACCCGATCACAAATCACGACATTCCGAAATAATCACTCAATTTAAACCACCACAATAAGTCGTAGATGGTATTACTTTATACACATACGCATGAATATCCTTTAAAAACTGCTAACATTAACCTTACAAATAACATATTTTAGCCAAAATACTAAATCTCACAAAACTACTCTCTCACAGATTATTGAAACGAAATGTTAGGTTGGCATTTCATTGTATGAATGGGATGAAGTGAATTAATGAATGATTTGGAAAGGTTCAGTTTTTTTGGTTAAATAAATAATTATGTTGAAACTGTAGCTGTTATTATTTGTAACTACGTAATTTGTTTATGTAATACGGCAGACAAACAGGCAAGCGAGCTATCTTTATTTCCTTCGATATACCAACACAAGCGCAAACTGTGTTTCAAATACCAAAATTAATCTGCGCCGGCTTCATTATCGGCGTTGTTGTCTAGCCTGTAATATTAATTCCCTCACCGTACCTTCTTATGAATTCAATATATAATTATCGCTTATTTCATTCATTCACTGAATCAATTCACACATTCACCCAACCCTTTGAAATGTCAAACTTATCGAGACGCCATATTTGTTTACTACATATGCCAAGTAAAAAAAAATTATGTACAGTAACAGTATTGTTATATTTGTAAAAGGGTATTTTTTTAGAGGCGGAGAACGCTATATTGAAATACAATAAAGTAAAAAGTATTTAATATCAGTGAAACTAGCTAGTAAAAGTAAAGCTTTACTGGAACGATAATTTTTTCACATTTATGTTTGAATATAATTTGGCCTTGACTGATGCGTAGATGGCCCAATCTTGATATTCTATTTTCATACAGTTTTTGTAACAATTGCGACCGCATTTTGTATATAATCTACCAAATGTTGTGTTCGATCGTCTCTGATTTATCGGTGTAAACAAGTGCATTTACATATCTCCAAAGAAAATAATTTTATAAGGCGATTAATCTCACTTTTGGTTGAATGATTAAGTTAATAAGCACACGACCGTGTGACAGAAATCATATTCAAACCGAAATGCTATTAAATTATCTTTCCAATAAGGCTAGTTTCACTGATACTAAATACTTTTTTCTTTGATTCATTTCAATCACATTTTTCCGCCTCTAAAAAAACACGTTTTAGACGTTTCAGGCTCGTTTTAGGGCTGAAAGCAGTAGCACGGGGCGCGAGTCAGGGAGCGTTTTGTTCCGCGAAAAGTGACGTTTCGCGGAACAAAAGGCCCTACCTCGCGTCCCGCGCCCGGCGTTGGCCCCGAACTTCTACCTCCGACACCCCGCGGATGTATTTGTTGTGTGATCTAGTATTAGCAGTAGTATTGCTAGTTGTACCTTTTAGAATGTCTGGGCATCGTGTGAGACGAGAATATTTTGTTAAATGTCAAGGAAAACGTAGCTGACTATGACAATGGAATGAATGAATTCAAAACTGTATGTAAAAAAAGGTTTCTGTCATTAGTATAGAAACCAAAAATGCATAAATATTTGGGACAAATCGTGCAGAAGTCGTATAAATATTTATAGGATTTAGCTGTTAGTAATAGTAACCTTACTTTGTACAGTATGTACAGCAGTGTTTATTGGCAACGCCGTGGTGGCGCACTTTTTTACACGCGTGTCGTGTGAAGAACTCAGCATAAGCCTTTTAGTACTACAAATTTTACTAAAAATATCTAGCTATATACCTACATTTGTTTTATAATGTGTGGTATTGACTATAGTTTCGTTCTTACTTTCTTTCTGAATACCACAAACCATTATGCAACTACCGCCGAAAAGTAATTTTAAAACATAGCATTGAATAATTATTTTCTACCCTTGTCAACGTACACTCACTCAAACCTTTTATAATATTAAATTGCTTTTGGAAATTTGTTAGCCGAGCCGAGATTGAAGATAAGTAAAGGATGTTTTTTTGGAAGCGGAGAACTTTAAACTGAAATAAAACTAAGAAAAAGTATTTAGTATCGTTTAGTCTGATTGATTCTACTTTTGACATTTGACTGATTCTACTTTTGACATCATAGTCAAATTTTGACCGATTCTGCATTTGATTGATTCTACATTTGGCCGATTAGTATAGTATTAGATAGTATCAGTAAAACTGAGTTTATTGGAAAAAAAAATTATAGCATGTATGTGTGAATATAATTTCGGCAATGTGGCTGCCGTGACTGGCGCGTAGATATCCTATTTTCATACACTTTTCGCAACAATTGCAGCCGTATTTCGCTAATAACTCACCGAATATTATGTTCGATCGACTCTGATTTATCAGTAGAAAAGTGACTTGACATATGACTCCAAAAAAAATTATGTCAAGTTACATACACAATTTCGTTCGGCGATGAAGCTCACTTTTGGTTGAATGATTAAGTTATTGAACGCACGACGGCCTAAATCATATTTAAAAATAAAAGCCATAAAACGATATTTTCGATAAAGCTAGTTTCCCTGATATTAAATATTTTTTCTTTGTTTTATTACAATTTTAACGATCTTTGCCAAAAAACAGCCTGTATTTCTTCCGCACTGAAAATGTTTGAAATTCGCGCTGCGATTCAGTATGTTTGTCTAGTCTACGTAATTCAAATTGTTGTTTTTGATTTTAGATAACTATACTGATCATTTATAGAGATTTGATTGAGAGAGAATTTGTATGGAAAAGATTTGATTGTTTGTTGTTTTGTTTGTTTGTTTGTAATGGATAGGTTAAAGCCGGATACTTGCCTCAGTGGGATAGTTGCCCCAGTTTTGAATACACTATGTTAGGGATGTTGGGGGCGTTAGCGCTTCACCACAATTGAAAGTGTATCTCACGTAGGCCTCAGTGCCATGTAATCCATCAGCGTAGGGGCACGCGTTTTGTCCTTGTGGGCAAAAATCTTCCTCGCTGAAGCTTTGACCGGCGTCAAAATTATTTTGGTAAGTAATTAATATTGAATATGTTTATTACTGATTCAGTCTACTTTTTGTTTCAATGCATGTAATATATTTTATTGTATTGAGCCCCCCCCCCCCCCCCCCCTTGTTGCCCCCGGATTGTTGCCCGCAAGTATCAAATTATTGAACAAGCAAGGACTTTTTTTATTTGTATGTGCTTTTATTTTAGGTGAACAAAATGCCTCACAAGAACAAGCAAAAATCGGACGTGGTGCCGCGCCACATAAGCTAGACAGAAGATAGTTAGCGATAAAGGGGGGGGGGGGACTAACTAAAAATCAACCTCTTCAGTCTAGCTGCGCCTACACCGAATAGAAGACTGCCTTCTGGGATAGTCTTGAAGAAACGCTGCAACGCGGCGTATGCTATCTTCTGAACAGATCGTGGTTTATGTGGATCTCACGGCATGGTCCAAATGAGACCCAAGACCAGATGAAATAGAGAAGATAAAGCAGGAAAGCAGATCCGGTCTGACAAACGCCGGGATGGTGATGATTTTGCAGAACGGCTGCAGCTATTTGAACCAGACGAACGAAGTCACACCGTGCCATCTAGTATTTAATATATTTCTAATGATTGCCCTTTAAATTGATTATTTACAACTAATTTAATAAATTATTTTGTACTAGCTTTTGCTCGCGACTTCGTCCGCATGGAAATCGTTGTTAGGGCACTTTATCTTTTTCCCGACCACCATAATGTATGAAAGTTACATACGTCCGTAGTACTACGGAGAGATCAAGCTGTATCTCTGGTTCTACCCAACAGAATTAGATGACATTTTAAGGTGGAACTACCAAACTGTGAAAACCCCGTCAAAATCCATTCGTCACCATTTTCATATTTCTTATAGTTTAGCTGGTCTATTATGATTCGACCTCAGGTGTTCCAGTTTCCAAAATCAATTATTCCCTATATGTTGCTCAGGTTTAATAGCTACACAACAACAAACAATTTCAATTAAATCCGTCTAGTAGTTCCGGAGATTAGCGTGTACAAACAGACAAACAACAATTTTAAAAATTATTAAAAAAAAATTATCATCGCACTAAAATATTTTTTGTAAATATATTCAATGTACAGGCACGCTTGTTTTACTGTTTTATTATTTGTAATAATGTAATAATAAAATCATCATATCAGCCAGAAGACGTCCACTGCTAAGCACAGGCCTCCCCCAGGGATCTCCACAAAAGCCGGTCCTGTGCCTTCCGCATCCAGCTGCTACCTGCGATCTTTACCAGGATTTTTTTTATTTCTTTATGTTATCCGGCAGACAAACAGGCATGCGGGCCACCTGATGGAAAGTGGTCACCGCCGCCTATGGACACCAGCATCACCAGGGGTGCTACCAATGCGTTGCCCGCCTCTAAGGAAACCTCTAATATACCTCTTGAACGATCCCATGTCATAGACCAAAGGAAACACCGTGGCTGGGAGCTCATTCCACATCCGAATCGTACGAGCGAGAAACGTTCTTTGGAATTTTCGCGTGGACACCACTAGAGGGTCCACGTAATGGGGATGAGTACCCAGCCCACGGCGGGTGGTGCGATGGCGGAATTGTGCTATGGGCACCAGATCAAATAATTCCTCAGAACACTCCCCATTGTACAGCCGGTAGAACACACAGGGAGCCAAAGTCCCTTCGATCAGCCAGTGGTTCTAACTTGGTATCGTCGACAATTCGTACGTCAAGGTCGTCGGTCCACCTTGTGGAAGGCCTATCCACGCTGCGTCTTCCGATACGTGCTCGCCACTCGAGAACTTTACTACCCCATCGGCCATCTGTTCTTCGAGCTATGTGCCCGAGCTATGTGAGTATAATATAATATAGATCTAAATTTACTTTTCTTCGTCTCCGTGCATTTGTGGCTTCCGCTAGAAGACGAAGAACATTCGTGTGGATTGGTAGATCGGTAATACACACACTCGTATCATAATATAGTTACAATTATATAACATATTCTAGGTTCACCTTAGTATAAGTAGCGGTGACCACTTTCCAGCAGGTGGCCCGCTTGCCTGTTTGCCTACCGTATAACAAAAAAAATGGAAATACCAACCTACAAAAAATAATACCTAACGTATTTCTAGTGGTTTCCACAAACTCTCATATCATATAATCGGCATCCACATACTCGTATACCATCGTATTCTTAGTTGTAACCAAAATAATAATGAACGACAACATGAAAGATACACGCAATTACTTTATGTAATACTTCTCGTTATACCAATGAGGGTTCATTATAGCGCCTTCTGGCGAGGTCAGGTAGGTCGTAATTTTATCAGTTTGTTTATCCTCCTAACTATAATACCTAGGGGATTATTTACGGAACAGAAAATACCTAGGTACGGTCGCACTCATAAATGCATTACCACCTTAAATTTCATATTCCTGTGCTGCTGTTAAAAGGTTTTATAGCATGTAGCATACGAAAGGGAATAAAGTAGAAAACGTTTTATAAATGAAAATAATATCAAAATCGCTTGTAGTTATTTTTTTATTACAATTCAACTTCAACAAAGCACTTTGTCAGTTTTCCTTTTTTAAGACACAACACACTCACAACAACACACAAGACTTGGTTTTTTGACATAAAAAAACAAAAACCTAACATTGTATGCAAATATTTTTTAATTTATTGTAACCATACATTACTACTTACTGAACTAAAAACAAAATTTTGAGGCTGTATTATCAATATTTTTATTTATAAGACAAAGTATAGAAATTCATTAGGCATAGGTAGGGTAGGTAGGTGTAGCCCCTCAATAATTTAATTTATTGACCTGCGCGAGCTCGTTGGTAAGAGATCTGTTTATTTCTTATTAATAAAGAGAAGGATGTTTACATGGAAATTGATGAAATAGAAATGCTTGCTACTTAAGCAGCTTTACTGTTTCATTTTCTTCTTCAGACATTTCACTTCGAATAAGATATTACAAACTGCACCACTGAGACGAAAATTGTCTCAGAAAACGTTTTGTGGTGCAAATTAATTTCTTAACAATTGCTTGTTCTTATGTGCTTAACTGCCCTCGTTATTTTCGTATTTTCTCAAATTGAAATGTCCCGGAACTCCCTTCGGATATACTTTTCACATTTTTGTAAAAATAAAACTTTTCCATTTGACTTTTACTTGTAGCTATATCCGTCAGAATGACCGCCCCCGATTTAGTGGCATCGTGATTGCGAGACCGATAACGAAAATTACAACACGATGTGGAGAACTGGATAGGTTACCGTATCGTACTTTAAGGTTAATCAAACTTCAGCAACGCATCCAGCTCAATCAATCAATGCTATTTATTGCAGTAAATGTGGTAAGTATGTATGTACAACATGATATTACGGAGTATTTAGTATAACACATAAAGCCAAATCAGCCTTGTGGTATCCGGCAGAGTAGAATAGCACCAACCCCTTACACTCGTGGGTGTCGTACGAGGCGACTAATGTTCTCGAGGCAAAAGATCAAGAGACTCTGTAGGCTGGAAAATGGTTTTCCATTGTTATATTTATAACACTGCTATCTCCAACCCTTCTGCCAAGCGTGGAGATCATGGCAATGACCTCTGCATTCGTAGGTGAGGCTATAAGTCCTGCAGTGGACTGTTGTGGGCTGTGATGATAAAGCCAAGTCAATTGGCATTCAAAATGAAAAGAGAGCGTCACAAACAACCGCAACTCGTATAGTTGCCGAAGCGCGGCTGACCAAGGTTTTCCGTTGGTAACTATGAAACTGGTTGAACCTCAGGAGTCGTTTGGCACCCCGTCAGGCAGAGAATCTGAGGCAGACCGGTTTATTTTACTTCTGGAACCCACACAAGAGGATAAGTAAGTACTATCGCTACGAGAAATCGAAGTTCGGTTCAATAAAACAATTTTTTTTTGTGCCAAGCGTTTTGTGGGTCTCCTAAACGTCTACTGCCTAACGTCTTTGCCGTGTGGTGTCCGGCAGAGTAGAATAGCACCAACCCTTTACACTCATGGGTGTCGTACAAGGCGACTAATGTTTTCGAGGCCAAAAATCAAGAGTCTCTGTAATCTGGAAATTAGGCAGCAGCATTTTCCATTGTTATATTGAAACATTGCGATCTCCAACCCGCCTGCCAAGCGTGGAGATTATGGCAATAACCTCCCCTTTCGTGGGAGAGGCCCAAAGTCCTGCAGTGGACTGTTACGGGCTGTGATGATGATGATGATGAAACGTCTACTATCGCTATAAAGTGAAATTTTTCTTGTACACGCTGCCGTATGATAAACTACGTCGTCCTCACAGTCTAGTTTGTTTACAAATAATAAGCTTTCTGTCATTAGTAGGTAGGTATAGAAATCAAAATTGTATTGACTGGTACGGGTCTGGGTGTTCTATGTATAATAAATATGTATTTAAAAAGTATTTAAGTAATATATCAGTAATCTCGTACCCATAGCTGTGTGAATTTGTCCACGATTATTTATTTACGATTATTTGTTGACATTTGGGACAAATCGTGTACACAGGACGGCTAATTGGCCATTCTTTTAGCCAATTCTATTTGTTTAACAGTGCACCTAATATCCTGTATGTGGCAGTAGCTACAAAAGATTTATACTCTAATAGTGGTAATGAACTTATGAGCTCGACTGTACGATAGTTCAATAAAAAATTGTTGATAAATAACAAATTGGGTTTTACATTACGGTGAGGGAAAACATCGTGAAGAAACCTGCAAATTTAGGAAACTGAATTTGTAAGCATGGTCCAATCTGGTCAGGTTCCCCTGATAGCAGGATCACGGAGGTCAGATGGTAGTCGCTCTACTGTAATTACCTGATCGCTAAATCCCGGATCATGGTCAAGGCGGACTCCGGGCCCTTGTGCTCGGGAGCACAACCGGGACATTGACGCCAAGATGATTATTATATTATTTTGCTCTTTGATAAATAACATAAAGCTTTCAAAATGCTAAGTGAAAGAAGTTTCGTGGGAAATGTAACACGCGGGTATGCGAAAAGATTTCAGTTTGAAATCTAATCTATAATAGACGAAGTTAGAGGATAAGTACTGATTTTCCTTATACTGGAGGCCATGCAGACGAAGTCGTGGGCTTAATTTGTTATTCCACAAATAGGCTAATCAAATGTGCTTGTCGTTTTGAAGCCTCCACCCGCTCATCAAGCTAACGATGTTATTTGTGTTGTGTCTTTGTAAGTAAGATGAAATGGTCCTGGTATGATTACGAATCACAGAAAAAGGAGTAACTTTTACCTGAGTAAAAATAAACTCGATGTGGAAGTTACTTTCA
Organism: Blastobasis adustella; assembly: GCA_907269095.1. Taxonomy (NCBI): domain Eukaryota; kingdom Metazoa; phylum Arthropoda; class Insecta; order Lepidoptera; family Blastobasidae; genus Blastobasis; species Blastobasis adustella. Next base: position 13,448,117 of record OU026131.1, read on the forward strand.
ACTCCAAGTTTCTAAACCATCTTAGCATACGAAAGGTATCTATCGTGCGAATGTGAATGTGAATGGAACGTTCGGCATAGGGTGCCCGAGAAGGACATACACTGATCAAATAAATTTTATATCTGGGGACCCAGGTCTTGGATATCAGGGGTTTCGTCGGATAGTACTTCTGTTACAGATATTCCGATAGTAGTAATTATATTTTCTTATTAATCGGCTGTCAGACAACTTCCCATTGATTATACGTAGAGAAACGTAGCGGCCGCTCCGCTGGTGCGTGCAAGCTGAGTCTACACTTAGGTATGACGGCGGCCCTGACATGGCTTTTGTTGGCAGTCTTGTTAGCAGTCTGTTTTCATACGCGAGATAATCTTACGAGCATGCACTATACCTGCCTTCGGGCACTTTGTTTTCGTACTTGCTTCATGTCCAATGTCCATAATATGGACTGGTAAGTCTGATTACTGGCAAAAAGCATTTTAAATGTACATTTCGTCGAACTGAGATAATTAGCTTTCAATGTTGAAATTGATATTTATCAATCAATACATTCAATTGTTTGAAATATTACAAGTCAAATAATAATTAAGATATTCAGCTTTCTTTGTGTTAATTTAAAGCTAACACATTTGCAGATAATTTACTGTTTATCATGTAAATATATCTTTTAATAAATACAAAATCACATTTACTATTAGATTAATATTATTTACCGAGGACATGCACTTAACTAGTCTTAGCTGTACTTGTTATAAAAACAGGAACGAAATAACAAGCTAAAGGTAAAAGCCGGTTCTTAAATTAAAAAAATTGGGCACATGAATAAATTTACGGAATTATTAGGGAAAACTTAGCATTTAGCTGATTTTATAGTCAAGTGAATACCAAACTTACAAAGAAATACCTTCAAGTGATATAGGTATCATCTGTCTGTTCAGTTCGAATCCACGGAAAAGTTGATTTCATTGCCATTTATCCTATTTTTAAATTTAGTATCTCTGCGTTAAACCGTCCTGAACTTATTCCATTGTACCAGTAGATGGAGCATCGAAAATTACATATAACTACAATCGTAACAATTTTTTGATAAAATATGCATTTATCATGTTTTTCTAGTAAGCAGACGAATGTCAATGCAGGATCACGGTCATGACGTAGATTTGACGCTTTTGTGTATGCAGGCTGACTGACTGTTTAAGAAAATTCCTGTATACGCTTTCGATTGCCAAATTTTAAATAAAGATATGGCTATCGCGGATAATCTATCATTAAATCCTGTACCTTATTCGAAGCCAATACATATACATATGAGAGCAGCACTTCCGTTTCCGCTAAGTATCGCTAACTTGGTTGTGGTATCCCTACTTTTGCACCTCTCCACCGCCCCAGGGCGAGCGACTCACGTTGGTGAGATCGGGCTCGCTCTTGGTTCCTTGGCGTCTATTTCCTTGCCCTGACCGGTCGTCGGAAAGAACCCGTGCTTTCATGTTACAAGTTTCTACAAATTACAAAGTATATTTTTACGGGCTTCTAGAGTACCTACAATCGGTATTGTATCGCAACTTTTAATTTATAAAATTCTCGTAAAAAGGTAAGCGGTTGTCGTTCGCACTCGGTAAGTAACCTTTTGTTCAACGTTGTATTCATTTGTACATTGTTCATCTGTTACTGACATAAAAACGGTATTACTGTTCGAATACGAAATAATTTTCGTATTTTTTTATTTATAATAAAATGTGGGTATTTGCAAATTTCCTTTGTCTCTTGTTAAAAGTTTTTTCTAAAAGGTAAAACGTTTTGTTTGAACACGTGTTTATTACAGTTTTTCATTATGAGTTCAAAAAACGATGATACAAATGATAGATCCCGTGCAAGAGGAAGAACTAAATCGAGCTCATCGAGTTCGACTTCGAGTAGTTCAAGCAGTTCCTCGCACAGACATCGTCGCCGCAGATCCAAGCGACGTGGAAACCGTATGTCAAAAAAGCTTTCCAAAGATATATCTGATTTGCGAAATGAAATTTATTTTTCTAAAAGTAGTACACCTCAGCATAATTCAAATGTTTTGCCTGAGTTTGTGGATGCTGATGTAAGTGGTGATTTGTACAGTGATAAACGGATAAACGGCCTTCACAATCTGATGATATACCATGTGGTCAACTGGACCCTCCTAGTTCCGATTTTAAAATTCAATTTGAAACGAACTTAAACGAACCAACGGTCCCTATTACACCGGAATCCTACTCAACAGCTTTAAAAAGCATACAAAGATTTGATCAAGCCACTGGAGCGATGTCCGTTTCGCAGAGGTCCAAAAGGCCTATTGTCACTCACCCGGGTTCATTGAACTCGAAACTAACGAGGAGTTAAAACAATACGATAATTCTAAGAATGAAAAATAATTTGCTGCGCTCACGTTTGCGCTTTTAAAACAGAAAGAAGTTTTAGAGGCTGGAATAAATAATTTTTTGAAGTGGTACCAAGAGATAGACGGCGACATTACCCCTTCTGGCGTAAAGGAAAAGTTGGAAGAAATCTTTGTTATAGGCGAGTTTCATAAGGTTTCCGTCGATGCTTGCACTTTCCAATACAGATCACCCTGGTGCTTTATCTAGCCATAAATTTGTTAACCAAATATTGAAGGCTATCTCCTTGAAGCGTCCGAAAGACCCTAAATCGCCGATATGGGACGTGTCCGCACTGTCTAGTTTTCTATCACAGAAACAGGAAACTGATAATCTCTACGAAGTGTTCAGGCACACAGCTACCCTATTGTTACTTTGTTCTGGAAGGCGTGTCCACGACCTTACAGTTTTATGTGTCGATTCTGAGCACCTAATAGAAACAGATCAGGATATTATCCTATGGCCTACTTTCGGCTCCAAGACAGATTCATCAGATTATAGACAATCTGGATGGCGAATCCTAAATAACTCCTAAAATCTGGGTACGAATCCTGTTCATTGGATTAATCATCTTATTGCTATAGGCCGGCAGCGGCGGGAAGCCTGTAATAGCAATAGACTTTTCGTAACCGCTAGAGCAGAACCCCGTCCTGCATCCCGCACCATAATCGGTGGATGGATAAAATCGATCCTGCGGAAGGCGAAAATTAAAGCCTCGCCTGGTAGAATCAAATCCGCAGCAGTCTCCAAAAATTGGATAGACAATTTTCCATTAGATAAAATACTGAGCCAAGGCAACTGGCGTTCTGCGGTAACGTTTAGAAAATTTTATAGCAGTGAAATCTCCCGTAGTGAAGTTGATTGTAGTGGAAATTTAAGTAATTTATTTCAGTATACATAAAAAATAATAAGCCGCATAAATTGCTTGTTCCTTATTTATGTTTAATTTTGGAATTATGTCATAAACACAGGAGAACACCACATGATGGTTATTATAATATCATGATTTTTCTATAATATCATGTTAATGTATCACATGATTGATTTATGTTGTATTTATTACTACCTAACTAACTAAATAGCTACATTATACCAATTGTTAAATAATAAACTTACCTACATTACAGATGAGAGAAATTTGTACTTATTTAGTACTTATCCATACTATGCGGTAAAACTAGCTACAATAAATAATCTATGGTTGCATACAAAACGTTGTCTAATTTCCCACACATATTCACATTGGCGTCATAATTAACTGATTTACCTCCACCGCCAGACGATATCAAACACTTCTCATATATGTATAGGCTTCGAATAACGTACAGGATTTAATAGACGCGTTTTACCTTACAATAAAACGCATATTAAATACTTGCCTTATTCGAAGCCTATACAATAAGGTCTGCCTGGCTGAGATGCAGCACAGCATCCAGCAATGAACCCGGAGCGAGCCCGATCTCACCAACGTGAGTCGCTCGCCCTGGGGCGGTGGAGAGGTGCAAAAGTAGGGATACCACAACCAACTTAGCGGTACTTAGCGGAAACGGAAGTGCTGCTCTCATATATGTATAGGCTTCGAATAAGTTAAGTATTTAATATGCGTTTTATTGTAAGGTAAAACGCGTCTATTGGTATTATTTGTATAAGTATGCGTAAGTGTAAGTTCATTAGCATCACGCCATCGACCAATCAGGCAAGTACTCGTACAAGCTATCAGGGCATGGCTCATAAACAAATATTAGTGATGTGGTCGAATTGTCGATAATTGGATATTTAGCGTACATTTTTCTTGACTATCCTATCCTATGACTATGATATTTAGGTCCCAGAAAAATTGTCACGTTGTTAAATTTGTAGGATCGGGATAGTTAAATGAAAATATGTTGATATTAGTTTAAGATTCCAAGAAAGAAACAAAGAAATAATAGATAGAATTGTACAACGATAGATTGTGTGTGGAACGCGTTGCCTGCGAGTGTGTTCCCTGATCAATATAATCTGGATGCCTTCAAGGCTAGAGTGAATAGGCTGTTCCAAGACGGGCATGCTCCATCTTCGGCCGCATCGTCACTTACCAATAGGTGAGATGGCGGTCAAATGAACTTTTTGTTTAATATGAAAGTTATTTCAATCAACCCTAATATGAAAAGTGTTCTGTGGTGTTCACAGTTCAATGTCAAGTTAATTTGGCAGCTGTTTCTCATGTCATCGATAGTGCTAAAATAATAATGTGCCCATTACTAGTCAATAGATTGTAGTGTAGATAACATTGTATCACCGATGTAGTGATAACCTTAATGGGTGGTCCGGTGTACTCGTAAACATTTATTTTATTTTCCCTGGATTTTATTCCCACGTTTTGTATTGGATTTGCGTCGTAACTTGTAAAACAAAACCCACGCATTAAGGAAGGAAGCGTCAATTTAATTAATTGGTATAATATTTTAAAAAGTATCTGTCTAACGTCACGCCATTTTCAATAAAGGGTAGGCAGAGACCACATTCGTTCCATTTCTGGATTTCGCGATCCGAAACAAATACACAAATATGCAGTTTCGATGTTTTAATAAATAAAATACGCAACAAAACTACGCTGCCACCCTTTCCTGTATTCCACAAACGAGTAGATCTAGACTATTTTCCTTGCAAATACTCCCACGCGGCTTAAACTGCGTACTTCGTACGCAATATCCCTCACTCATCGTATATGAAGACATTTTGTGGTTCGGTCACGTCCTCGCTTCAGTGGTGCGACTGTCTCAATACAAATTAATAGAAGATCGTTCAGTGGGAGTCCTTTAAGCCTTAGAGCCGCCTTAGTTGAACATTCTTACCAGTTCCCGTACGTTGATTAGGGTAGGCGGTATAGGAATTACGGCGTAAAACGTAACCTCTTTGACGAATATCTCAATGATCATTATTTCTGTTGATAGACCAAATATTGGAAAGTTAGCTATCTTAATGGCCGAGACTGGTATTTTTGTGATTGTGTTGTGTAGTTGATGTGTAGTATAAAGTGTGAATATGGCAATAATCTGGGGATAATCTGTCCTAGTCAGACCTTCTTGTAAACATTCAGTTATTTGGTAACTATTAGCTTGAACTTGTAATTTTAGTTTATCTAAATTATTAATCATGCTGGAAATTATCTCCCGCACTTCCTTTTTAATTGTTTTGTCCATTACTTAATAATATTTTTCATAACTAAACAATTCTACAGAAATCCTAAAGTTGCCATGCAGATATTTTTTTAATAAGCTATTCTGACTTAGCGTGGTCTTATTCTAATTACATTAATCTTTAAATATGTATAATATATTTGCTTATCAAATCTTTAAATGTGTGCTTAAAGCACTAAAGTTCAGTGTTTTCTTCATTAATTAATCATCATCAGCAGAACGTAACAGATTATACGACAGTCTGGTAGCTGAGCGTGTTGGTGTTTCAGAGGAGTAAGGGTTCAATATAATAAATAAACATTTTCATACATTACATACAGTTTATGGAATCAATAATGGTCTATTTAATGTTTTTTAATTATTTTTATACGACTAGCAATCTCCTGGTGAGTGACGATGAGGCCGAAGATGGAGCAAGCCTGTCTAGAAACAGCCTATTTACTCTGGCCTTGAAGGTACTCAGATTATAGTATAGAGGGCACCCCCTCGCAGGTAACGTGTTCAATTCCTTAGCCGCACGCATTTAATGTTGATTTAAAGAGGTTTGTTCGGATAGCTAGAAGATCCTCTTCTTAATAAGGGCGATATAAGGACTTTTCTTTTAAATGTGGTTCGACTCAATTTCCTATGAGGAAGATTTAATTGTAAAAATAAAAATTTTTTTTTGAGTTCTGGTACCTACTAAAGTTTTGATCATGTTTAATTAACTATAATAGGACCACGATAAGTCCGAATTGACTGACAGTAATCTGGAGATTATCTGTCTTTGTCAGTCCTTGTCAGTCCTTCTTGTAAACATTCAGATATTTGGCTTGAACTTGTACTTTTAGTTTGATTAAATTATTAATCTTGCTGAAAATTATCAACTCACGAAAATAAACAATCCTACAGAAATCAAATTGTTTGTTATGACTATTATGGATGACGTTCTATTACTTTTAAAAAACTTGTCATAAGTTGCCATACAGCGTTTCTTTTTTAATAAGTGATTCGGACTTAGCGTGGTCTTATTATATGTTGTTTACAATAAAAGTTATTTTAAACTAAGAACAAAATAATTAATTGTAACAATTTTAGCTATAGTTTTGCATTTGACCTCAACTCACCTGATAACGTAATTTTTCATCTGACTGTGTTTGATTTGCCGACTACCAAAAATAATTATAGAGTGACGTATATTTTTAAACTTTTGCTCGTTTTCTACGAGTACCAAAACTTTGTAGCTTAGCAGAAAAAATAGATAAGGCGAAATCAACCGGATGGTACCAATCCAGTCTGGCTCCTGAAACTTGATAAAGACATGCCGCCGGCTTTCGAGCACGAGGGGAAAATGATGCGTAAATGTTTGCATTGGATAATTTAATAATAACAACACACTCTCTCTTATGCATGTATTTCCTGCTTTCCCCAAAATCCATATTAGGAGCGAGAGCGATTGAATTGAAACTTTATTTGGTCTGCATAGGCGTGAAAATGGCGTAGCACAATGAAATCGCATTTGACGACTAAGGGGAAAGAAAGATCGTACTCATTAGGAGAATATTTTCAGCTAGATGCACAAAACATTCCTAATACAATTCAAAGCAAATGAAATATTTTCAAAACACATAATAAAAGCATGAAAGAGTTACTTATTATTTTATATTTTTGACATTTAATGTCCAAATAATTTTTTTATAATATCTCTAAAATATAAAAAGCGTCAACCAGGTATAAGCAAAGCTGTAAAATTGTTTTTGAAATAGTATATATTACATACAAATGCACAAAAACCTCACTCTGCTAAACACCATAGGTCCATATGCGCTAGAGCTGCGCAGAGTAGTTCAGCACATCTCTCGTAGATACTCAGCCTTACACATTAAGTTACATATCAATTAAAGTGACGTTCTTTCTACCTAAAGGTAGTATTAAACAGTGACTTCCATTTTCCAATTTACTGATTTTATTAGGTATACACCACATAGGCATCTAAGGAAAACGACGCGTGCAGAGTTCCCTATAACAAGGAATCTCATAAAGTCAACTGTGTTTACATAAAAGTTGATTAAAAAACTTCTCGCGGCGGCGTGTTTTTAGAATGTGGCGATATTTGGCTTACATTATTTTTTTTGCGGAAGGCATCTTTGGCAGCATTAGCAATTCTCGTCATTTTTGGCAGCATTAGCAGTTACGGATTCACGGAAGTCGTTATCAAATTATGTTTTTTATTGAGTTGGCCACTCGAGTTGTCTTTTCTTAGGAAATGCCGATAAAATGAAAACATAGAAAAGGGAATGATAAGAGATTTTCTAAGATATTGATGATAAGTAAGTACTTATACATTTATTACTTTAGGCTACGAAACAGCTTTTTGAACAAGGTACGCGTTTTTTATTGTTCTCGTTTTAAGTAGCCGTAGAAGTAGTAGTAGCGTAGTAAGTATCTAGATTGCTATTTATGTTTAGATCACAAACTTGGCCAAAATTGAAACTAAGTGCCGCAATTTTGAAATTTAATTTTGTTGTCAACAATAGCGACGCCGTCACCAGATCAGATGAGTGGCACTGTACATTGTAACACTACTCAACATTTAAGTAGCAGTAGGAACTTAAAAGTCATATGATAAATAAATAGAATCTGGCCGAAGCAGACGCAGATAGCAAAAGAGATTTCAGCTTAGACAGTAAAACCGTCTTAGTACCTCGTTCCTGATTTCCGTTTCAGGGAAGCAAGTAGGCTTAAGTGAATCGTGGCTCAGTTCCGGAACCGGTAATGACGTCACGACCCCTGGAGGGTGAGTTAAGGTTGAGGTGCTTTCCCTTCATTACTGTACACCCCGCTGTTATCGTTTCAGCTAAAAGAAATATGCAATACTCGGAGTGTTTATTGAAGTAAAGAAGAACACAGAAAATTACCCGCCAAGAAAATGTGCTCCTGATGAATGGGGTTGAAGAGTAGATTCTTCCGATGATGGGATTTATAATAATAATCGATTGATTAGGTGAAATACATCGCGTGTGAGATGCATGGGTTTTTTTAAACCAGCGCTGAAAAAGGCGCAAGCGTCAAAGCATTGAAAAATAGGACATTTATCATGCTCGTACCTACATAATTATAATGTACGTATTTCTCTGTAGGTAAGGTCTGACTGATCCTTTGTCACCAAGAAAATCCCTCGAGTTCCTATGGATTATTAGGCCGTGTGTGGCCAAGTATAGCACTAACCCCTTACACTCGTGGGTGTCGTACAAGGTGACTAATGTTTTCGAGGTAAAAAACTGAGATTCTCCGTAGGCTGGAAAATGGGCAGCAGCGATTTCCATTGTTATGTTTATAACACTACGATCTCCAACCCGCCAGCCAAGCGTGGAGATTATGGAGAGGCTGTAACTCCTGCAGTGGACTATTATGGGCTGTGATGATGACTATGTATTCGTCTAAAATTGATAACTGATATCCGCAGCAACTCAAAAAATGTAGGCAAGGAATTCTGGTACCTAAGTATTGATCAAATAGGTATTAATCGTTGCAACGTTATTAACGTGCCACCGCCATCGCCCGGATATTGCTAAACTCGACGACGGCAAAGTAGGTATCCATGGCATATTATCTATACACAGGATACAGCTGCGGTGACAGCTTACCATCATACGTCACCTCAGTGGTATAAAAAAAAGTCGCTTGCCGCCGTCTGTCCCTATGTACGATTAGATCTTTTAAACTACGCAACGGATTTGATTGCGGTTTTTCAATAATAGATAGAGTTATTCAAGAGGAAGGGTATTGTAGATGTAGTTGTACGCGAACGAAGTCGCGCCGGGTCCACTGGTCACCTTTAATATTAATTAGCAATGGTTTATCAAATCGTAAACAAATTAGGTGCCAAAGCTTTCTCTAGGAATTGTCTCTATGTAAAAAAGTGTAAAATATAAAACAAATTTAAAGATACATCAAACGATAAGCTGATTAAAATATAAATAAACTGCATCATCTGTTTTCGGGGAATTCGTTAGCGGGTCCCAAACTGACAATCGACAAACGTTGCAAGCTACTGTACAAATTATAAATCTAGAAAATAGCAGATAGGTATTGGTATTTTGGTTGAAACACTGCTTATGCTAAGCAACAATGAGTGAATGCTGCTTATCTGTTGGATAGGTACCTATTGTAAATGGTTTACAATACAGTACAATACAAAACTCTTTATTGCACACCAGAGGACACAAGTACAGGTACAAAAAATATGCTAGGTAGTACAAAGGGCGGTCTTATCACTAATGTGATCTCTTCCAGACAACCTGGGTATGGAGAGAAGCACAGGATTATGACAGCAGGTTTACTTCTTTCTAATACAATTAATAAGTAGGTATTCATTTAATTTAACATTTCTTGCCATTTATTTTCTGATCACGGTAATTTTCAAAATGCTTTGTTCTTAAAATGTGTTTTTTATGCTATTCAGTGACAAACGAGGCAGCCCATCTGATGGTAAGTGGTAACTGTAGACCATAACATCTACAATTCATACATTGACGACCTGAGAGGTTCAGTTGGTTAACATGCCGGTCGCCACGCAGAGGTCCCGGGTTTGATTCCCGGCCGAGCAGAAATTAAAATTAGTCTGGATGTCTGTATTAAAAAAAACTATAGGTAGTTTATCTGTTATCTAACACCTATAACACAAGCTTTGCTTACTTTGGGGCTAGATGGCGCTGTGTGAATTTGTCCAAGCATATTTATTTATTTATACATTTAGGTTGCAGGTTTGAAATTGTTGCATAATAGTCTACATTATAGTTGGTATAAGAGTCATTTTGCTCTGAAAACCATCTGCTACGAATCGTTCTCAACCACATATTTGGTAACATTGTCGACATTTTTAACGATAAAGGGAACGATAACAGACTAAAGGAGGTTTATGCCAACGTTACTGAACCAAGGAACACCATGTGAATACGTCGTTAAGCTAAATGGAGCGGAAGTCTTGAAGCTTAAGCACCGAATGTTAAAGAATAAAATCCTACATGAGTAATGTCGAATACCGTCTGAATAAAATCTCAATCTGAAATAAGTTCTCATTTTTTTTTTCCAAAACAAGCTTTAGTTGCGCGGTATAGTGGGGTTATCTTATTGCGTTCCTCAGTTCCTATGACCACCTTCCGACTCCATTATCAGACCAGCTCCATGGTACTATATTAATGCATTGTCACCCAAGTTACATAGACCAAATTTCAGCTCAATCGGATAACAACAAATGGTCGAAATTTTTTTTGAAAATGACAGATAACTTACATACGAACAGTGAACAGTGCAAGCTTATAAAAATAAATTCAAAATATGCTTAATATTAATTGTGTGGTCGATCTATAAGCACTGAGTTATTATATAACTGGAGCTCTATTTTTCAATCGCTCGCTTCGATTCAAACCGTTTTCTATTTGATTTTCGGCATGAAAAATTCTATATTTTTTAAATCACATTGGCAACACCGAAAGAGTATGGTTTAAAAACAGTGAAAATCAGCGCCATACATCAAAACATTAACTTTTTATTCTGAAAATCAAAATTGAAAACCATTCGAATCGAAGCGAGCAATTCAAAAGAGAGCTCCTGGACCCTTACCTCCGAATTAAGGTAGGGACGCAACTTAAACAAAGTTTTACGGGACCCAAAACCTTTTCCCCCTTTTTGCTGTACGAGCTCTTCAAATTTTACGTGCTCATCCATCAACAACCCTTGTTTTCGCACACAGCTCTGGCGCGGTACCAGCGAATCACTAATTTTGACGGATGGATTTGATTTTTTTATTTCCTAGTACCTGATGCCGAGAGCCGCACACAAGCGTTCCTAGTGATGTTTTCGCATTAGAAATAAGAGAAATGTGTTATAATTTCTCGATGCACCCTGCTGGCTTTGGGCGCTTTTATAATTTGTAACGTGACAATGTTATTGTGGACGTCCACGATATAGGGGAGAGGTGGCATGAAGGGCCATTCATATTTATAATGACAGAAATTGTGCTTCGGGGTTGCCACAGAACTAAAATTTCGACACCTGTCTTATTTTACCGATCATTGCCATACATGCCACCTCTCCTCTAAATCGTACACGTCCACGATAATATCGTCACGTTATAATTATCAAAGCGCCCTTTGTCGTCGGGGCAAGTACACTTAGCGGCAGGAAAAGTGGCCAAATTCTTTTATCGCGACTGTAATGAACTAAACGTTATTTATGGGGTATTTTGATGCGAATAAATTAAAGTGACCCGTTTAGTTAATTTAAGTGACTAATTTAAGATTAACTTATGTTATAACTGTTCTGTGTAATCAAAGTGAATGGAGTGGAGGGACAGGTAAAAATTTAAAAATAAATATTCTTGGAGTGAATTAATCCAAGAATATTTATTTTCAGTTATGTAAGCTGTTGTCGGTTAAGTAGTAAAACTAAACGCTTGAACTCGCATTTAGCACTGTAAGTAAGTAAGTAAGTAAAAACTCTTTTAAAAAACAGGAAAAAAGAAAAACAATTTATATGCGCGCATAGGCGGTCTTATCGCTTTAAGCGATCTCTTCCAGACAACCTTTGGGAAGAGGTAAGTTATCACAATATCTCATAGTAATGCAAGAGCAATATTATAATGTAATAAACCTAATCTTTCTTTCTTTCTTTCTAACCTCACTTTAAAGTTCTTTTCACGCGGATATCGCCCACCTTATTTAATAGAGACTACGAGTCCACGAATTGAAACGGATTCCTTATCAAGGAAATATCTTAATTGAAAGAGATTTCGTCGGCATACCTCAGACCGGCGCCACCCAGCGGCTGACAAACTAAGATAATTATTTCCTTGCCTTTGTACAAAATACTTGTCTTTTCGAATACTTTGACATTTAAAATTTCCTTATTACTATTGCAGTAGATTAAGTGGATGTTGATTGCTTTCTGGTCCACGTTTAAATGCCTTAGTTCTCTAAAGTAAGGATAAGTCTCGTGCCTTCCTAAAACATTTACCTATTTCTTAGATGCGTACTTGGCATACTTCGAAGGTTTCTAACTAAAATAAGACTGAGTTGGAATAACATTGTAAAAACGCTGAATGGCTGCCCGACAAATGGGCAGTGAGCATCATCGAGCTGCTCTGATGATTAGCAGATTTAGATTGATTAGACACCTGGAAAGGTGACAATAGGCACACCCAATTATGTAATGTGATGTGATGTGATGATGATCAGCTCTCATATCAAATGAACAAAAAATCTCAATTGCACACTTGTCTTGGGAAGGGGGGCAGGGAGCTCAAGTGTGTTTCCGAGAAAATTCATCAAGACGTTTCGTGGAACAAAATTCTTCCTGCCCCGCGTTCAGCCCTGAAACTTCACCCTCCCACCCCCGCGGGCGATGTGTCGGTTGTGTGGTCGATCTTTAGTCATATTCAAGAGTGTGACGTAGTTTATGGTCCATGTTTTTTCAGAAAACAGTGAAATGTCTACAAAGGCTCTAAAACACGTGTATGTGGTATTATTAATCAGATACCTAAAAGTTAAAATATTAATCATACTTAGGTATTAGATAAGAAAATCCTTAATATGGCAAACTCCAGGAAAATCAATTATGCTTGCTTCTTTCACTCACTTCTAAGCATCGAATCCCTTCGCTTTTTGCGTCATAAAGTTAAATTGAAGTCTTATGAAAAATCTCGATAGCACCTCGTGCTGGTATATGATATTATTATCATTTTGATATTCCCGTAAACATCGTATACTGTCTTGATTTTATAACATCAATTAGTGGACCCGGCGCTACTTCGTTCGCGTGACGTCCTACCCCTACCCTGCCCCTACACCTTCCATACATCTAGTCTACGCCTACACTACACTTACTTTATCCCAACCTACCCTTTTTTACTCTTATATACCTTCCTCTTTAATCACTCTATCCATGATTGAAAACCGCATTAAACACCGATGCGTACTTTAAAAGATCTAAGCGTACATAGGTACAAACGGCGGGAAGCGACTTTATTTAATACTATGTCAAGATTTAAATTAAAGCGTCTGGACGAAGTTGGAAACATCAAAAATGTCTGCACAAACGCGCGGCTTGGGGCATCATGTTGACACCATAGCAAGGGAGAAATGCACTTGCTACAGAGAGCTCATACGGTAGAGCCCGTGTAGGTATAATCTCCAACCTGTCAGACGAATGCGGGCGACAAGAAAAGCCGTATTGTGTAGTCCAGCTCGAAATATTTAACATGAAAGGGTAATAAAATACACGATTTGGACTGTAGCAATGCGTGGACTCTGTGTCATAACGTAGAATTGAAGTACTTCTCTAAATTAATTTAGCAAAATCGCTGTTTCGTCGTTTACTTCTTCTAAACTAAGCGAGGTACTTTGATACTTTGACAGGTGTGGTTTTTTTGAGAGCGTCGGTGGTAAAGGTGTCCGACTCGTAAGCGAGAGGTTCGAATTTCAGTGCAGCCATGCACCAATGACCCTATTTTAGGTTATATAATTAGTTGAACACTAATCGATGCTCTTACGGTGAAGGAAAAGATGACCTACACCAGAGAGCGAGAGAAACCTGCACATTCAGGCGACTGAATGTGTAATCATAATCCAATCTGGTAAGGTAAATACTTTGAAATGAGCTTGAATTTGTATTTAAAGTATTTATTACTTGCTCTTGTAAATAGGATGTTATTTTCATTAAAAAAAATAAAGCTTTGATTTAAAAAAGTTTCCGCGAACCCGCGTACGTGCTCGTAATAAGAGATGTTGCTGCAAAAGTGAAAACTCCTATATTTATGCTTCGGGGTTGTCCACGAATGGAATATAAAACACGAGGTAATCGTACACGTAAAAAACATTAAATTACAACCCTCGGTAATAATAATGACAATCCATTCTAGATCTGCATAGGCTACGTGTGTTATGATTGCTGAGTACATGCGCTCTGTTTTCAGAGACATATATTACTAAGTGCTAATTTGCTCGAAAGTAGTTGACATAAAACACCTAAAACTTTAGTTATTGTCCAAAGTACGAACTTATATCTGCAACAAAATAATGGGAGTTTGGTATTCTTTTTCCTTACAACTTTTTTAAATTACGTTATATTTTCAAAGGAGAGACAGAGATAGGGAGAGAGCTCTACGTGATAGAATCAGAATTCGAAACAGAACCACAGTCCAATGACCGGATCACCTCGTGAACATCGTAGGTTGGCGATGGATGCAGGAGCCATAGATTCAGCAGCGACGGATTCAACAGACCCACGGCTGAGACTATTTTCTATTGAGAGAGTTTTTTTTTATCAAATTTGCTCACTAATAGAATGTAATTCTTCTCTAGTACCGCGCGCGCGAGTTAATGTTCATCGGGCACGACCGTTTAAATAATTCAAGTAGCGTTAGAATTCAATTATTATAGCTATCTCACTCGTTTGCTGTTTGAGCGATTGAGATGACGATATACATATAATCCGTTCGAGTTAAACGGTCGTGTCAGATGGACACGAACTCGCGCGCGTACAGTACGCCTATTTATACATTTTAATGCCCAGTACTTTGTAAATAAACAAGACACTTCAATGGATGTCATTTATGAGAACGAAAATAAAGATGACAGCGCACTGGTCACTAATGGCGGTCACACTAGGGCATAAACCAAACATGTTTAACCGAGGTGACCGAGGCAAGCCTGACAGGGTGCTGAGTAAACACTGTTGGTAAACACAGTTCTATTTACTGGTTGTATGTGGTATGACCATGCTTGACTCTGTTTTTACGTCGTTGTTTCTGCTACTCGTTGTAGGTAGTGATTTATGTTCTATTTATTTAACAAATCATAATAAAACGCCCACGTTTCCCACAAGATCTACGATTATCTATTGCATAAAGATTTAAAAAATAAGTACAAAATTAAAACAATGATTATTTCCGATTAAACTCACAAGTTAGTATATTTCGGAACCTAATACAGAAAAATGACAGCATAAATAGTATTGGCACAATAACTTTGCTTGTTAAATCAAAGCAATAGCGACACCTTAATGGTTTAAAAAAATAAAATAATATTATGACTTGGTATTACAATGTTTATGTATATATTATTACTAAAATAATACTATTGCTGCCGACTCTACCAACGTTGTGAGTAATATTAACATTTCCTACCTATTTTAAATAAAACTCAATTTATGTTTGAGAAAATGCTTTTATTAAGATAAATATTAGTCAAGGCATGGCTGTAAGACGGCTGATTACCTTTGCCGAAATGGCAATTTAGAGAAAATAAACGATGGTATTGCTGGTATAAAATTAAAACTCACAACAAAACTGAAATGCGGCATGGCTGCTTACAGTTACCAACACTACCCATACCTGTACGCATAGAAGCCTTATCCGTTAGCGTGATATGAAAATAATAATCGCAACATCATTAATATCACTTCGATATAATGTTTGTCGCTTTGACAGTCGCTTGTCATTGCACTGTCAGTTTGTAACGTGGGTCCATTTGGGAAGACACGGTGCATACGTACCGTTATTCGATGAAACGTTTACGGTTACCCTTAATGGCATGACAAACAATATCGTGCCTCCAACACGTTTTACTAATTTTAGAAACATATTCATAAATCATTCACGAACGTAATGCCTACGTTCTGTTCGGGGCAACAACGACACAAATGTATATAATTGTTATTCGGATGCGTTCTGTTCGGTGCAACAACGATATAAAGGTATGTCGTTGTTGTCCGGATGCGTTCTGTATGGAAAATCGCAAAATCTTTAGCTTTTCAGATTGACTTAAAAAGTCGAGGGCGAGAGCGAGCATGTTATCAAACGCAACGATGTTTTTGCTTAGAGAATACCATTTTTCTTTAAAAAATGTCAAACCAACGTTAATGAGTAGTTTTATCTCACGCCGTCAACATCTTTGTAGCGCTAGTACGGGCTAATGACCTTAGAATACCATATTGCTCGCGCATCAAAATTTCAATGTTGCAGTGGAGGTTGTAAGGATGACTGCGCTTAAATAATATGTCTCCTGTTCGCTGCAACAACGACACAAATGTATATATGTCGTTGTTGTTCGGATGTGTTCGTTAACAAATATCACGAGCTTTCGGTTCGATTTTCCTCCAAGGAGAAACAAATAAAATACATTTAAAGCAAGATTTGTTATTTTACCTGGAAATTATTCTTTTTCCATTTACCCTTCAGGGGTCTGCTTTTTAATTTTAAACAAAGCATTTCCGTAGGGGACTGTAAAAAGTCTGTGAGTTCATTTGTTTACTGTAGCGAGTGTCCCTTTGATACTGTCTCAGCATTTTGTGTCCTATTAAATGGGGGAATTATTAACCGGACGAATAAATACTCTATGGATGACAGTTAGTGAGATAAAAAAAAATCTTGGCGTTAATGTCCCGTGTGTGCTCTCGAGCATGAGGGTGCGGGGTCCGCCTTGACCATGATCCAGGAATTGGCGGATCAGGTAATTACAGTGGAGCGACTACCATCTGACCTCCGTGACCCTGCTATCAGGTAAACCTGACCAGATTGGGTCACGCCCGTTTTTCGCCCACAGTTTTGTTGGCAGCCTTAATTTTAATTTATATTCGATCATTTAAATACTATCCTTTTAAATAAATATTTACTTGTATTTAAAGGCTTATTATAAAAAAAAATTGTCCCGGTAGAGGCCGACCGAAGAAAAGATGGCTGGACTGGCATGAGAAAGAAATAATTGCCGAAATGACGAGCGATAGAGTTAAATGGGAGCAAGAGACAGTTATGCCAATCAAGAACAGGGGACCCTGATGATATCTGGCAGTACAGAATAAACCCCACACCACTAATAAATGCATCTTAAATCTAAAGGGATGTTTACACCGTTCAAGTTGATAAATAATTTTGTTAAAATTAAATCGTCTAGCCTATGGTAAAAGTACCTTGCACTTGAATGGCCATCTTATTTTTTATTTCCTTGCTTTGACTTTTCTTTCATTCATTTGTGGCGATTCCTATTCAACCACGGCAGATAGCCGTTGGACCTAGAAAGGAAATGAATGAGATGTACGATAGCAAAAGAGCGACTTTTCCATTCTTTCTGAATGAATAGAAATGATTGAGATGTACAGTGGCAAAATAGCAATTTTTTTCTTCTTTTTTCTTATCAAACTTCTCAAACATAATGAAACAAGAATGTCTCATAAATATAACATTGAAAACGTATTTACTCACACGCCATTTCTGTATTCAGGGATTCGAATCAGCAAGTAATGTAATTAATCTTCTCCTTGCGGTTAATAATGCCACAATCGTAATTTTTACCTTTAATATTAGTTAGGTCAAGTAAGGCTTTTTTGTTTTTTTTATAAGTAAAACTTATGTTTTTATAAATTGTAAATGAAACATTATATTATCGTAATATATAGTTTATCATAATAGTTTGTAGTTTATAGTAAACCATAATAACATACCAAGGAAAGTATTTTAATTAAATGCGTTATTTCAATGACAACTTATGGAGTTAACGCCCAAATACGGATCACGGGCTTGAAAACTACCCACATTAGGTAAGGTGTTTTAAAACGTGCTTTTACAAGAGCTTAAAGCTCCTAGAGCTAGAGCTTAAGAGCTTTTACCTACCACAAAATTCAAAGTGCGGAAAATAGGTTGTACCTATATTTAGCGGACACGCATTAAATTACATTAGGGGAAATATCTTTCCTGTGTTTATGCAAATAAAGCCGCTTAAACACGATTCAAATGCATATTTTGTGGAAAATGTTGCCACCAAATAAATAAAAATAAATCTAATAAAATTCATTTATATAAATAGTAGAGAATTGTTATCAGACGGAAGTCGAAGCGTTATGAGTATGACGACACATGTGTTTATTTGATTAAAACTAAAAGAAAAACAATTAACTTAATTTAGCTTTTTCATGCTATTTAAATATCAACACGAAAGTGGATTACATATTCTTGTTTGATGGTTACGAAAATAGCTAAGAAAAATGTTGTTTCCTAACGGGTTACCAAGAACAGTTGCGAACGTGGTTCGAGTGATTTTATCGATTAGATATTATAGAATAGATAAACATCTTGTGTTTGCAGCAAATTATGACTTTTTTTATTTGTGTATGCGCTATTGAAATTATCATTCACACATTCGACATCGGTTCTCGTACTAAAATGAATCCATGGTAGTTGTAGTACAGTCAGCTACGTAGAAAGGTAAATTACCGCAGTAACAACAAAGTACCAAAGAGGGATCACTGTTTTCTGATGCTTACTTTAAGAGCTTAAAATTAGGTCTCAGGGGCCAGATTTTGTAACCGCCCGAATCCACGCGAGCAATCGCGTGCTGCCTATCTCTTTCAAATTCGTTGTAAGTTGCTAGAGACAGAAGCCCAATCTTCGCGCAAGGACGCAATTAAAGACGTCATATCAGTCTGACGTCATTTCAGACGTCGAAAATATATCAATCACGTCACGGGATATATCTAACATCACTTAATTTATAATTCTCTTTTCAACGTTGTGGTAAACGGAATACCCGACACTCAGCATGGTTTCCTTCGGGAACGTTCCACCATCTCATACCTGTCGCTGGTTACAGACTATGTACTTCCAGTGGCGTGCTATATAACTTATTAGAGTGAGAACAACCAACAATCCAATGGAGTTTGGTACACCGATCTATGAAATTGTCTTATAAACGATTTACTAATCTGAGATATAGGTACTTAAATCGGGCGTAGGTTTTGGCGAGAAGATAAACTATTTTTTTCTGAGAGATGTAAAAACACTTTACCTTTTTTTCCTCTCTAATCAAAACTTGTGCACATATTAAATCACCACAAGGGACTATACTTCTTCTATTGTCGATCAATCCAATTCAATCACTTTTACTACAAAACACAATACAAACACAACAAAAAACTCATTACTTATCCGCTCAAACAAAACAATAGTGAAGTTAGATCGTATTCCAGCATTCAACTCTTTTTTATAATGCGTACATATATGAGTGTTTCGCATTCGCTCGTAACTTGCTTTATGCTGATGACAAAAAGGTCTTCCTTTTCATACAATCATTTTCTAATTGCGAGCGATTACAGGAATACCTAAACAGTTTAAATAATTACTATAAAAATAACAATATAACTGTCAGCATAAGCAAATGTCAATGTATAAGTTTTACTCGGAAATCGAAATCAATTAGCTATAATTACTCACTGAACGACGTCAAATTAGAAAAGATAATTTGGTGAGAGACCTGGGTGTCTGGCTAGATTTCAAAATGTCTTTCAATGCTCACATCAATGATGTAACGGAAAAATCATTTCGTAATCTCCCCTTTATTTGGCGCACATGTAAAGCATTCAAGAGTTCGGAGAGTCTAAAAATTGTTTATTTCGCCTACGTGAGAAGCATTTTGAAGTATGTCAGCTCTATATGGTCTCCTGCGTACGCAAATCATAAGCACCTGAATTTCAAACTGGGACAAACCGGATTTATCTCGTATGAGGGTAGCTTAAGGTAAGGATTATTTTTTAATTTTGTTTAATAATAAGCTTTATTGGCAGGCTTTAGAATGCCTAGTTTCTCATTTATTTTTTAACATATGAATAGATTATCTGTGGATAACTGTTAATGGCCCAGTTCTTAATTGTACTTGAGATATGTATAATGATAAAGTTAACTGTTGTTATTCCATAAAACGAAAAAATAAAAAAATCACCCAATGCACACTAATTAATGCCACGTCATTTTAGATGTCGACATAATAGATATTGAACTCGTCACGGGGCATAGGCATCTGACGTTTTTATAACGTCTAAAATATGCCAAACTCGTCTTTTACTCACTTGCAGCAAAAGATTTCGCTACAAGTTCTTGCGGACCAAAAGCGCCCTTTTCGTGCTAGGTATGTAGTCTAAAATACTTAGTTCTTCGTGCTACCATCGGTAGACAAACGACAAATGAAAGATAAAGATACGGCAAAGTACAAATAAAGGATAGATTAGACGTCATGGACAAAATTCGATACCTATATTTTTATTTATTTGTTTGGAACACAAACAGCTTAAATAAAAGTGATTGGTATAAAAGTATGTAAGCCAAGGAAATTAGTTTCTAAGAAATCGTCTAGATGTCGCTGTACATCATTTACCTACATCACGGTGAACAATTCATGCTCCCTAGCACATATCTGAAGATGCCGGAGATTCCAGCCCGCTGGGATTCTCGGCACGGGTCGGCCCGGCATTGCAGTGCCACAGAGATAACCGAGTTCAGCCTACATATAGCTAAGCTACCAAATAGGCACTGCAACAGTACAATAAAACATTAATGAGTGTCGTAGTATAACGTCTTCGAAGCAGGAAGGCGGACACTAGGCCCTCACGTGCCGCGCGGGGACGCAACCGGGACATGACGCCAAGTTGATGATGATGATGATGAGTATAACGTCATCGAACATCTTAGTGAGACGTCATCTAACATCAAATATAACGTTTAATTTATGACGTTGTCACGTAACCATGACATTAAATTTGACAATAAACTTACGTAATTAATGACGTATCTTTGTTGGTTGAGAGAGACAGGCATTAGAAGACAAGCATTAATTCGACTCAAGGCAAGTAGTTCAAAAATAGAGCCTCTGATCTACAGAAACAACTCAAAAATTTCTGTTTGAATCCGTATCATCCAGATTGACTCAAATGAAGCGTCTTATTTCTCTGTAAGCGCCTATGGTACATTGACATTGCCTTTATCTATTCACTAATCACTACTGTTACTAAGAAAACTCTATTTGTACCCAAATCAAATCAAATGAAAGGCGTTAGAGACAGCTCTTTGTCGGCGCAAAACTAATCAAGTATGCCCATAGCTATTTATCTTTAAATTTGACCGCCATCAGAGCCTCTCAGAGAGATACTGGACCTTGTAGCGGTCGTACCAATTTTGGTGCTTACATCTATCATTTCTTAATAGTATATTACAAAATAAATACGCAATTCGCGACAGTCTGTAATCAGTTTATGCTAAGTCATCATCATCTTATACTAGTCCATTGCTGGACAGACTAAGGCCTATGAGCGCCTTACTCTCTCTCCTTACTGCTCCAGTATCCACCTTTTTACCCACGCCGGACGGAACGGAACGAAGGCGTTGTATGCTTTTGGGGTTTCAAGAGGTTGTTTGTTTGTGTGTTTGTATATACGTTACCACTTGTCACGAAAACTACTGGGCCGATCTTTTATATTCTACTCAATAACAAACGGGCCTAACAAACGCCTATAACATCTGCGATTCATGCATTTAGGTTGCAGCTGATAGCTGATTCACTTAATTTTCAATCACTTTCATCTTGCTTTATTTCAATTTAAAGTTCTCCGCCACTAAAAAAGCACCCTTTATTTATATAGGTACATATGTTTGTATAATATTCGTAGCGGCTTCGCCTGCCTAAAATTGGGGAACGTGAAATGTGTTCTCGAAGGAACTACTTTGAAATTCCAGAATAAATTATAGCCTAAGCTTTTACCCGCTACTTTGTCCGCGTATAATTCAGGTTTGCTGTTATCCAGCCTGTACTGCGTTGAATTTTATGTGTTATTCTGGGTATATGTTACAACACTGCAAAATATCATCGGAATCCGTGCATTAGTTATGGCGTGGGAGTAACATAACATTAAAGCATTCATCAAAATACCCATTGTTACAAACTTTCAGTTTTATAATATTAGTACGGTATGTTATTCTTGGGCGTAAGCCTATGCTACAACAGTAAAGTTTCTTGAAAATCTGTTTATTACTTTTTGGAATAATAACAAACATTTTCACAAACCATTGCCTTTATTTATCATATACCTAGTGGGACATTGTGACATTGACGAAACTGTATAAATAAATGTTTAACAGGGCTATCCTATCACCATACGACATATCATTTTCCATACGACATGCCTGTGTCAACCCCCGAATAAGAACAAAGCGATTCGGATTCGCCATTATACACTGGTATGTAGGCTTAGTGTCTTGCCAGCACTGAAGACCCATATCAACGCCACGGCCCCAGTCGCGCCCTTCCGCTCTGTCAACCGAGAATTTGCAGCGAATTATTATTTCAAGATTCGTTTTCGTGGTCTCGTGTGTAGCGATGTTGAGTGGTCTTAGTTTAATTTCGTGATCATCTAAGTACCTTCTATTTATTTTTAACTAATCAATCACAAACGCAGATTGTTATTTTTCGTCTTTCTGTATTTCCATGTTTTTTTTAATTGTTATAAATGGAACCTTATTATAAAATGTACAATAAAAAGAAAAATAAATTAACTACCCACTACCTAGCGTACCCAAGATGCTGGCAGCATTACCTCTCTGAATAGCAATGCTTATTCTTTGTGCGAGGTAACTGCCAGCTCTTCGGTCACCTGTTGTGTCGACCAATTTCTTTGCAATTTTTCTGTACAAAGCGAGCGCCCCGGGGCCCCACGGACCCAGGGTCTCGACACCAAATGCAACAAAATTGTATTGGGTGCCGATACCCCGGTATTTCACAATTTTTTGCCTTTCGGCGGTCTCGGCCGTAGCAGCAACCTTTTTCGAAGTAAATGGAAGATGGGAGGGTGCCAGAGTGTCGACACACGTTGCATCCCACACTAAGGCCCGACCCATCTTCCAAGGGATGAGCGACATTCCGTCCGGTCTCTTGCCATCGTCACGTGCGATACCGTTCGGCTCTAGAATAGCCGGCACGTTGACGGTAGCGAGAGAGCGGCGCAAAATGTCGTTCAAGGCTGCATGGCGTGAAAAGCGGCCTGCGCTTTTTTGGCAGGATAGACCGTGGTGTCCCAGGTGGGCGACGTCCACTCCACACGGGCATTTATGTGGGGTGCAGACCTCAGCACCGAGGCGGAGAGCCACGGCCAAACGAAAGGTGGAGTTATCTAAAAAAGTGCCGGTATTGGCCGATGGGTAGGCCTGGAGCCACTGGCCAGACTCCCACCTGGACACAGCTTCCAACCTGGCGCGGGTAAAGTCGGTACAGTTGCTAAATAGTGTTGAACGTATAAATTTGGATTGAATTTCATCCCAGCTCTTTTGACTGTTAGGGCATAATGGTAAATTTGGACTCGGGACAGCCGTAAGCCAAACGTTAGTAGTCTCGCCTAGACACGCCACCTCAAAGTTTGGGACGGAAGGATTTAGAATTTTTTCTATGAGGTTGGACGTGCTGTGGATTGAAGATAAAAAAGCTGGTAAAGATACGTTTGAAATTTTGCGGATACCTAAGCCCCCAAAACGGATAGGCAGAGAGGCTTGAGTCCAGGCCTGCTCGGAAAGGTTGACATTTAAAATATATTTTAATTGACTTTTGACCAGATTGTCAATAGAATCAGTAAAATTTTTGAATTTCCAGAGAGGACAACACCGGACTAGATAAGTAAATTTGGGTACAAAGAGGCAAAATTTCAAAATAAAAATAGCCGTATGTGTGTTGATTTTAATTAGGCGGTCCGAATATGAGTTGAATTTAGAAATCGAATGCTGTACTAGGGGTGTTATGTAGTCATCGAAGATGGGTGACCCTAGGAGGCTAAGTGATGTCTTGGAAATAATTTTGATGTTGGGGGCCAGAATGTTGAAGTTATTAGTAATGGTTATGACATCTCCGGAAGGGATGTTATCTGATATGAACAGTTCACATTTGTCTAAATTCAGTTCGAGACCTAGTGCTTGAAATTTCTGAATTACATTGGCGAGGTCAGCTAAGACGGAATCTGCTGAGCCTCCCAGGGTCCCATCATCCAAGTACCAAACGTTAAATTTAGATACCAGACTTTGGATAACGGGGTTAATGTGGCTGAGACCCTGTTGACAGCCGATAGCGGAAAATATTTCATTATTTTTATTCATTAATTTTGAAGTGCTGGAGTAGCACTGGTGGAGATAATTATAAATTTCTGGCAGGTTTGTTTTAATTTCTTTCAACAGGGTGTGTCTGTTTACTGAATTGAATGCATTCTTAACATAGATTTTAACGATAACATCACTGTGGTCAGGGCCATTCAGAAAGGTCCGCAGGGCGTGGACGGCAGCTTCGCACCCGCCCTTCGCCCCGAAACCTAACTGAATGGGTTCGAAAATAGGTTTTAAAATTTTGTAAGAATGACGAACGCAAACTTTTGACACCAAACGCCTGAAAGTTGAACCCACAGCGATGGGCCTGACTCCGCCGTCCTTCTTAGAAAGAGCTATGAGATTGGCACCGTACAGTATGGGAGTGATTAAAGAATTAACTTTACCGGCGAGCATGAAATTTACAAGATGTGTGATAGATTGGGATAGACGATGGCCCGAGTCCATTATAAAATTTGAGGTGAGATCTTTTAAATGTTGTGGTGATATCCCGTCTAAGCCTGCGGCTGACCCAGTTTTGAAAGAACCAATCGCAGACAAGATATCCTTTTCAGTGACACGGAGGCAGGCTTCTGGGGCAGTTGGGGGATCTATTGCCGGCAGTACATTAGGAGCTGGGGATGCTTGCTACGCAACGCAGCGAGGGTGGCAGGTGTGTCCGGAGACAGTACGTCACTGGAGAATAAAAGTCGAGCGGCGCCTTTAAGATCTCCGTCGCTTACTTTAGTTTCCACCTTTCGATAGACATTGAAGGAGTTTGGGTTATTACGGTTACTGTTGAGTGAAGAGGAATGATTTGGGTTAGTGAATGTGCAGTTGTTTTTAATTTTTTGGGTGAGCGATGTTCCTGAACTGTCCGATTTTGCATGTAGGGTAACAAATGAAAATGTAAGTAACTTTTTCCAGTCATCGAAGCTATTGCTGCTTATGCATTTTGATATAATATCGGAAAGGCTGTTCGCGACGGAGATCCTTGCACCTCTTGGGATTCTTTTGACAAGAGGCGTGGAGTTTTTAAGTTGGCTTAGAACAATATGTAATGGTGAACTATCTGCAAGTTGAGTAGGGTCGTGTTGGGAATTTGTGGGGGCGAGTAGGGCTGACTGAGATATGGAAGGCGGAACAGAAGAAGACTCACGGTGTAATTTTGAATGGTGTATGTGTAGGCCTCGTATGGTTTTGAAAGAGCGGCCACACAAATCACATGCATGCTCCAGTGATGTACTGTCTAAGGATGATGAGACCTGCATCCACAAACGACTATATCACTTAGCATAATATTTACACAACTAAATTAAAATTATATAAAAACACTGCACCAAAACACTGAGAGCACCAATGAAGCACAAAATGCGCACAAATATTTTGTGAATTTGCTTATTTGTTGATGACGCATAAGTTTCTGCCATGAAACCTTGGCGACGAAGGGGTAGACTGCTGCGTCGTCATGGATACTTATATGTCAAAATATGGCGTCCTATCAAAATATTTGTTGGTAAATAAATAACGATATAAAACAGCTGATATGATATGTGGCACGCTGCCTACAAAAAAGGATGTACCCGTACACTAGGGTGATAAACGGGATCAGTCTGGGTAACTGCCCAAAGGACTTTTCAATTTTACTGATTTTATTTCATTGTTATTGTTATTATTTGTATAGGTATAAGCAATAAAGAATTTTCATTCGTTCTATACGATTTTCGAATGCGATAATTAGAAAATGATTGGTTAAAATATAAATTGTTTTAATAAATGAAGGTATTTGTGTTTAAGAGTTATTAGCATAGTGGCCTGAAACAAAGAGACTGGGAAAACACTTCACTCATTGAATAAAGACAAATTCGTACTAAATTAAGAAAATATTAAACCTTCCACTAACTTATTTTGGCCGTGAGATGAGCGATTATCGTTGCTCGTAGTTTTTTTCTTGAACAGTTTGATAGCAAGTAGAAATATCTTACCATATTTCATCTAAAATCGGTGCAGCGGTTTACCTGTGAAAACAAAGAGAAAGTTATAAAGTTTCGCATTCTAAATACTAATGCATGTATACATGCTCCGCTGGTCACTGGAAAGTTCAGGCAGTACCCGGAAATAATTAAAAATTAATATATTTGTAGATTTAAATTAAAAAATAGGAAATTTCCGGGTTCTCCATATTTATATTACTGCTACCAAGTAACAAAGCTTGCATTGTTATGTACCTGTTAGACTATTCTTAGACACTAACCGATGCTCTTACGGCGAGGTAAAACATCGTAAGAAACCTGCACATTCAGGTGACTGAAATAACCATGATCCAATCAGGTCCGGTTCCCCTGGCAGCAGGGTCACGGAGGTCAGATGGTAGTCGCTTCACTGTAATGATCTGATCGCTAAATCCTGGATCATGGTCAAGGCGGACCGCGGGCCCTCGTTCTCGAGAGCACAACCGGGACATTAACGCCAAGATGATGAATCAGGTCCGGTTTCCCTATTAACAGGGTTTCGGAGATCAAATGGCAGTCGCTCCACTGTATCTGATCTCCCAAATCCTGGATCATGGTGAAATCGGACCCCGGGCACTCGCACGCGATAGCACAACCGGCTCATTAACGCCAAGATCCCCCTCTTAAGATATTAGTCGCCTATGCGTGTTAATGGATTATACTGGTGCTAAAATAGACTCTGCCGTACACAACAAGGCCGATGAGACAAATTAAAACCATCCCCTAATTCCCAGTGCTAATGACCAAGCAAACACGTGTACAGGAAAAAGGGCCGAAATAGCTATAAATAACTGAGGATTATCAGACACGCACTCCGAAACACGTAATTCCAATTGAACAAATCCTACATTTACCAAAAAAAAACCGGGCAATTTATATTCGCCACATTCAAAGGAATTTCGCTGCAAATGATTATTGTCCCGTAAAAATTGGACTTTAAGGTCGGGCCACACATTGGCGCTATTATAATTGTGCACGTCCAAGTTACATGCGTTCTTATAATTCGCAGCCGTTGATGCCGCAGTGTGACCATGTACATTTCTTCTCTTTTTAATTTTTTTTTGCATTTTAATGGAGTCTTGTAGGAGGAATTTTTTTTTACGTATTCATAGTATATTTACATTCAACTTTCTTCCTTTCAACCCATCAACTTTCCGTCGTACCCTGGACGTTCACGATAATATCGTCAAGTTAAAATTATAAAATTTGACCATTGTCTGGAAAACGGGAAAGCAGTCTCGGCACGGTACAGCGGAAAGCGATCGCTTTCCTAGACCTAGTTACTAGGGTCTTAGCAGATCACCAGTCAAGACGCACCGGTTTGATTTGAAAAACGGTCATTTTCGATACTGATTGCAAGAAATCATTACCTTGGGGGGTTTAGGAACCCTATTTCTACCTCATGAGCCCAAGCTAACCTAACCTGCTCGTGGTGTCCCTGCTAAAAGACGTACGAGTCCAAGTCACATGCGTTCTTATAATTCGCAGCCGTTGATGCCGCAGTGTGACCATGTACATTTCTTCTCTTTTTAATTTTTTTTTGCATTTTAATGGAGTCTTAAATAAATAAATATAAATATTCGTGGACAAATTCACACAGCGCCATCTAGCCCCAAACTAAGCAAAGCTTGTGCTATGGGTGCTAGATAACTGATAAACTACTTAAATATTTTAAAATACATACTTATTATATATAGAACACCCAGACCCGTAACAGAAATTAAAATTCATCATTTCAATTTCTGCCCGGCCGGGAATCGAACCCGGGACCCCTTGCGTGGCAAACCGGCATGTTGACCACTGAACCACTCAGGTCGTCAGGACCACTCAGAACTCTTGTAGGAGGAAATTTTTTTTACGTTATAACATTAACGTGAAAGGAAATTTAAAAGCGTATTCATAGTATATTTACATTCAACTTTCTTCCTTTCAACCCATCAACTTTCCGTCGTACCCTGGACGTTCACGATAATATCGTCAAGTTAAAATTATAAAATTTGACCATTGTCTGGAAAACGGGAAAGCAGTCTCGGCACGGTACAGCGGGAAGCGATCGCTTTCCTAGACCTAGTTACTAGGGTCTTAGCAGATCACCAGTCAAAACGCACCGGTTTGATTTGAAAAACGGTCATTTTCGATACTGATTTCAAGAAATCATTACCATGGGGAACCCTATTTCTACCTCATGAGCCCAAGCTAACCTCACCTGCTCGTGGTGTCCCTGCTAAAAGACGTATGAGGTTTTGGTGAATCAACAATTTTCAAAGGAATCGTGGAGCGTGTCAGATCGTACTCGCCGTACGAAAAATGTCATAAAAGAACACGGTCTCGGGCCAATTAACGTCTCACAAGACCGTTCATGACCTTGGTCATAAATACCTATGTACAACATTAATGATAAATAAATAAATTTAAAAAAATCCTCGCTTCGCTAACAGTCAAACACCATAATTTAGGGGTGAAAAGATCCTGATGATATAACAAATCTGGATAAGTTCCCAGATTTGTTATGACCGAAAGACCGAAAAGTGAAGGAGAAAGAGTAGGAAACCCGGGATTGACAGCTACAGTGCCGATGACGATTGCAAGAGCTTATCACCTACCCGCTTTACCGTACCGTTACCACTTTCCCGCTATCCGCTTCTATGTGGCCCGACCTTAACGTATTGAGTCGACAAATTTATGGTGACAATAAATAAACGCTGGAAAATTATTAACGTGTTTATTAAAGGACGTCCGGGAATTAATTTATTTCCAGCATAAAAAAATGTAGTGTAATTGACCGTGGATTTTCGTTGAATTCGATTATGCCGTGTTCCCGCGGGAACTACGTTGAATTTAATGATAAATTTTAGCCTGTGTTATTCTGGGTCAGTAATTTTTGAGGAACAAACATCCATCCATTTATAATGACTACGAATGTAATATCATTGTCATCCTAGTGGGTTCCGTCTGGGTTTGTTTTCCTACTTTTCCTTTTCTATTTGTCCCGGTCTTAAGCATCGTCGCGTAGCGTCATTTGCTGTAGGCTGGGTTGACAGAGCGATTTCAATCGATCGTTTGATTGTGAACCATTATTTTTCTTTGCAAACATTATTAAGCGTACAATAGTCATTATCAGTACAAGGTTATCTTTTGAGGAAGTTTTAAACTTTCAATAGCATAGAGTAAGAGTACGCAAACCAGGCCCCTTGTAGCTGAGATGAAGTACTCCTCAGTCAAGTGTCAGGAACAGACGTGGCAGCTAATTTGAAAGCCAACTCTTTGGGGAGGTCGGAAGTATAGTTAATTATATAACTATAATTACCCCTCATATTACAAAGTTATATGAGGCGCAGTACGGTAACCGCTTACCATCTACTTTCGTTTGCCATCATGGGTCTGTCCAGATCTCGTGATCACGTCACAAATACGCCGTTGCAGGAACGGCTCGCGCTCCGCTCGCGAGCCACGCAGAAACGGCAGCGTTCGCGAAATCTGTGAGGTATTTGGCTAACTCAGTTACCGACTGTATTAACATGAGATAATTCTACACTACGTCATCTACGTTGGCCACTGGCTACGTCTGCAAAATTAGAAGAATTAATGTGAGATTTTTTAATGTTAAATTCAGTTGTCTACTGAGATAGCCAATAGCCCCGCTTGGCCTCAAGTCCGCTAATTTACTAATGGGTTGATTTATATAGAAATAGAAATAGAAATAGAAACATTTATTTACACACAATAACACCACAAACACATAACATAATGGCTCAAAGGGGATGAATCACTGACCTCCAAAAAGATATTTTTGAGGTCAGCGGCTCGACTCCAGAGCCGTAAAATAAACAATTAAAAAAAAAGAAGATTAAGAAAAAAAAAAAAACAAAAAACGTGACAACAATTCACAAACAATACCATTAATTACAAACAACATGAAATGAGTAAACGACAACTAGACAAACATACATGAATAGAAGAAAAATGATGAATAGAACCGTTGCATGTGGATGTGGTGTAGCGTGTAAAAGGGACCTCACTCAGCTTCATGCCCTGGCGGAGACCAGGGCGCTGGTTTTCAGTGAGACCTGCTGAGTGAGGCACGGACGAAGACGTTTTAAATAGATACGACATGTGGAGTGTAAAATACGTGTTTAGTGTAATGTATTGTATGGATGTATTGGCCGCAACGAAGAGTCAACAATACAAAAACGACTTATGTATCTAACCTATTAGGACTAGAAAAATAAAAAAAAATAAAAATTGGTAAAAGGTAATTATTGTGTCAGGTGAATATTAATATTATAATTGTATTGGATTTTGTCAAGCTATTGAATAAAGAAAATGTCAATGAAAATTTTAGAAAATAATATAATTATGTCAAACTTGCATTTTCAGATATCTTTATCTACCTACCTATGTCTAAGCAAAAACACTAAAGCAACTCACATTAAAATGACTTGGAACCCTTGCACACCTAATGCGAAACGACCCAGCCAACGCCCCGCTGTGAGTCTGCAACCCTTGTGGTAAGTTGAATATTTTATATTTGCTTCTTTTGAATATCCAATAGCAATATTTTGAGGTGTTTTCTAAAAGTAAACAATGATTGCAGACTACGCAGAGGCGGCGGCAAGTCATTCCAACATTTGGTGGCTGCAAATTTAAATGACCCACGAAATGCGGTCG
Organism: Blastobasis adustella; assembly: GCA_907269095.1. NCBI lineage: Eukaryota > Metazoa > Arthropoda > Insecta > Lepidoptera > Blastobasidae > Blastobasis > Blastobasis adustella. Next base: position 13,479,300 of record OU026131.1, read on the forward strand.
TTCTGTGGCAAGGCAACACCAATGAATACCGAGAGGCTCTGGTGACATTCTGGATATCGCTAGTCCACAAAAGTTTATCAGCGAGATATGGTGGTGTCCTGTAACGAACTATTCCAAACAGGAGGTTGGCTAGGTGTAGCTCTCTACGGTATTGCATTTTCAGTATATCAGCTTTATTCAAATATGGAGTGACATGCGTGCGGGGAGGAATATGAAAGTAAAACCTGGCGCATGAGTTTTGCATCTGCTGTATTCGTTTCTTTGTCCTTGCCAGCAGTCGAGGGCCATAAACAATGTCCATGTAGTTCAGCTTGGAGAGGACAAGCGTGTCGCAAAGTTGAATCCGTACCTTGGTATTAATAAACGGTCTGATTTGGTACAACACCTTTAACCTGTAAAAACATTGGCTTAGCACATTTGAAACATGTTTTTCGAAGCGAAGTTGCTCATCCAGAGTCAGCCCTAGATTTCGCGCCTCACTGACACGCTGAATGGGTTCGCCTTGAATTTGCACTATTGAATTTTTTGCCGCAATTTTCTCAATTTGCTTTCCGCTACCTAGGATCATATACTTGGATTTGCTACTGTTTATAACTAGTGAATTCGATTTTGCCCATTTGGCTATATTATCCAAGTCTTCATTTAGGCTTATGATTGCCGAATCCACATCACCAGGACTACAGGGTATATAAAGCTGCAGGTCGTCGGCATAGATGTGATAAAAGCAATGCCGAATGACCCTTGTGATATCGGCTGTGTAAATGATGAAGAGTATTGGTCCTAAAATCGATCCCTGGGGAACGCCCCTCATAACAGCAGATTGTCTAGATTCATGCACCACACCACCCCCATCCATTGTTTCAACGTGCTGTTTACGGTGCTCGAAGTAACTGGCAAACCAGTTCAATGTTTGACCACAAAAACCATAATATTTCAGCTTCGCTAACAGTAGAGAAACATCAATGCTATCAAAGGCTCGGGAAAAATCAAGGAGAGCCAAAAGAGTCCCCTGACCATTGTCTTGCGCTTCCAAGATGTCGTCGACCACTTGAGCCAAAGCCGTGCAAGTGCTATAATGTCTTCTGAACCCCGACTGCACCACGGGCAATATGTCATTTTCCTCCAAGTACTTACGGACTTGGTCTCCAACAACCTTTTCTAGAATCTTGGAAGCGCAAGGTAACACACTTATAGGTCTCAAGTCGCTCACCGTGGCTGGGCTACCGTTTTTGGGCAATGGCCTGACTATTGCATGCTGCCAAGCGGTGGGGAATTGACCAGTTTCAATGGAGGTATTGATGACAGAAGTGAGAACGGGCAAAATGTGTGGTGTCATCATTAACAGCATATCCAAGGATATACCATCAACTCCAACCGCGTTAGACTTAAGGCTTTTTAATGTTTTGTAAATAGTCTCCTCTGTCACCGTCCTCAACTGAAACTGATTAAGGTTACCGCAGTGGGTCTTGAAGTACTCAACTTCCAAACTAGAGACATCCAGACTGCCTGGAACCTTTAAAAAGTGATCGTTAATTGTATTTGGATCCTTCAGTAGATGGTCAGGTACTTCGCCAACGCTTCGAATCCTAACGTTACGTTTTATGTGAGACCATAAGCTACGTGGGTTGTGTACGTTAGAATTGACATAAAAATCATAGTAAGCACGCTTTTCCCTCACTAGCGCCTCGTCAACTACCTTTTTTAATTCTTTGTAATATCTAAAATGTGTATCTAGGCCAGAAGAACGGGCGCGAGCATGGGCCTCGTCGCGTTTTGACATCATTTGTTTTATGTTGTACGTGATCCACGGGTATTGATGGTCTTTTATTCTACGATTTTTTAGCGGGGCGTGTTTGTTAAATAGCAAGAGAATGCATTGATTTAGATAAGTCACCATATCATCGACTACTTCCAGTGAGGAAATATAATTCCAGTCAATCAAAGCCAAGTCGGCATTGAACTGTTCTAAATCCATTGATAATATGTCCCTACGTAATACATTAAATGGTGTTAATTTGGGCTTACTAATATTTACTTCACAAGTAAGAAATGCGTGGCTGCCAAGATCCCTCACATAATGAACCCCGACCTCACGGACCTTAAGATCCGTGGCTATTATATCAATTAATGTCGCACTCGTATCTGTAAAGTGTGTTGGCTGAGTGACACACTGAGAAATTCGAAAACAAGAAAATAAGCTTATAAGTTTTTTTGTGTTTGTGGTATTAGGCTCTAATAAGTTGATGTTAAAGTCACCTAGCAGTATTATATTATTTGCCCACGAAAATGCGCTCAGTGATTCCGTCATTGCATCGATAAACGTATCGACGCTCAGCCACGGCGGCCGGTAGGCAGTCCCAACAACAATGACGGTCCCGCGCACAGACAGCCGCAGCCACATTTGTTCGACTTGGGGCGCGTCGGGATGGACCAAAGTGCGAGCGTGTACTGTGCGCGCAACGTAGAATCCAACGCCGCCTCCGCGCGAGCGCACGTCATTCGATCGCGGAATATGCCGCAGACGATAGTTCGGCACCGCTGGCGCTCTAGCAGTTTGGTTATCCCGCAGCCAGGTCTCGTTAATCGCCATGATGTCGACCCTGTGACGGTCCATAGCCACCAAGAACTCGTCGTGTCGTGTGCCTAGTGAACCCGCGTTTAGCAAACCTAACTTTAGTCGTTTGTTATTGAATGTTGATAATATTTGATGCGGGTGTGAGAGAATTCGATTTATAGTTACTGCATTTGATCGTCAGTGAATTAGATAACTGTTGGTTTGAATGTGTAGTGCGATTGGTGTCGTGTATATTATGTGTATGACTGAGTGGGTAGTGTACGTATATAGAAAATGAATTTAGTAAGTGCTGACAGTAAACGCGGTTTGTAGGTAAATACATAATAGGGCAATTATAGGTTATATGCTTTGGACGTGTTAATAAGATGTGTAGGTTATGGGAATGTTTTTGATTGTAAGTATGAATGTTGATAGTAGTGAATGGGTAATGTATATATTGTGTGATTATGTAAATATTAAATATAAGTTGATTATATAGTGTGTGATGTTTATAATTACACATGCAACGGCACTGAACAACAAAAAGTATACGGTAAAAGAAATAGACGAAATACAATAAACAAATATAGTTTGTATAATTGTACAATAAACAAATATAATTTAATTGTAATTAGATAGTAATCGTAGCTAAAATGCAGTTTGACACGTTTCTGGTATTCTGCTACAATTAAAACTGCCGTTGAGCTGCTTCTGCAATCCAATTACATTTCATCGGTCCAAGTAAATTTGTGGACTCGAGTTCTGGGCGCTTACTGCGCTTACGCTTAGTGGTAAAAAAAATATGAATCGGACTGGCAAACAAACTGATCACAAACGAAACTTTCCCAAATACAGTTAACAAAATAGTTTTGAGGCTCCTTACGGCTAAGCAAAGTGGATGGGAATTATTTGTGAGTTTCAACGAGAAAATAATATTATTGGTTTATTCCCAAGTTCGAAGAGACTTTGCAAAATCTAGTTAAAAGTACCTATAATTTGTTGCTGCCTCCCGCGCGCCCTTCAAATTCAGCAGGATCCCACTGCCAACTTACGCTTGGCATGTATGCCGTCCAGCTCACATGCACACTGATTATCGTGCCAACGTTCCAACTAACAAAGCGGACTTTTCTTTGGGCTAGCTTCTTTAACCGAGTCTGCCTTTGGCCCGGTAGCCCTAACACACTTAACACAGAAGACGATCCCACTGCGCTAACGCATTTTTGTTCAATTTAGAAACAACATCTAGTGGGTATGAACTTTTTTTCCAAAAATCCCTTTAATTTTTTAATCAACTTTGTATTAATCACGTAGTCCGAATCTGACTAAATAAGAAACTGACCTCCTCAGAATCTGGCGTCCTGAGAATCTGACCTACTTCGCCGACCGCAATCAGACGAACATTAAGCTTACTGGTGCATACATAGATAAACATCTAGATGCGGTTGAACGAACAAATAACTCTGACGGTTACCGTAGTAAATAAAACAGCGCCGTCTACAGAGCCACAAACATGTCTGCGCCGCTGTTAATGGCATTGACATTACATTTCAAAACGGCATCCTTAGTTCCGGTTTTGGCCACCGGGTCGAATAGGTTTGTCAACAATCTTATCAAGCCAGATCTTAACATTGTTGACGCGTACAAGAATTTGTATGGACAGTGGTAACCATTCCAATAGGTATGTGTAATAAGTCGTTGGATATATATTTTCGAGCTGAACAAAAGCTACTTAGTAGTTCGTAGTAACGAAGTTTCAAATATTAGTCCGTTCCGGGTTATAATGTACTAAACATAATAAGACTAAGACTAAGACTAAGACACAGTAATAAGTATTTTTTTCTGTTCTACCCACATTTAATGGTCAGAACTAAATCCACATTGTTATACCGCAAAAAAAAACATCATGGGCATGCATGTAAGACGGCTAAATAAAAAACAACCAGATAGAATGCATTGAATTTGATTGAACATACCAACTAATCATGGCCGGTTAATAATTTAGCAATAAACACTAAAATATTTATTGGAAATGCTGAAAACATAAATTTTACAAGTAATACATGATGTTTGTTATACTTTACGGAAAAAAGATACTCCATCCTTGTTTTTGGTTGCTGTTCATCGGAATTAGTGCATGTGTTTCCTACGCAACTCGGCATTTTAGATTGTAAAGTAACGACCATTCGTATACATGGCCGAAACGTCACTGAGACGACGTTGGAGCTCCATTGCAGTTTTAGCTCTAATGAAGTGGTCTCATTGCCTTTGTACAATGAAATGGTCCATAAATAGAAGTCTTGGGGTGCATGCCATTTTATTGTGATAACTACCCTCTTCATTAAATTACACTTGGTTAAAAAAGCTAAATTGATGACAACTAAAAACAAATAATAATTTTGATATGTTATGTACAATTAAAACTACTGAAGCAAATATATTTTTGCGAAAAATACGCCAATTTCATAGGTAAAAACCACGCCAATTTAATAAAGTAAAACCCAATATTAACATCGTACGATCCAGATAACTATAACCTATCTTACTTGACAGTCAGATATTCGACTTCCAACACACCCAATGTTAAGTCTATGTACATTTGGCATTCTTACCTTTTAGGAAAAGGGTATGGCAGTTAGAAGAGTACTAAACATCCGTTCGATCCCTTTCGACGCATTGTACTAGAAACGCAAATGACCGTATTTTAAATGCGCAATATACCAGACACGCAAATAGACCAGATACGCAAAAGTCGGCGATGACGCATTGAGGGCAACTGCCCAGAGCTAATACCCCATGTGGTTATGGACCTTATTGGGCTAACAGTTGGCATATTGATCAACACGTAGGTATGGTATAGAAAAATATGTGATTGAACAACTGATTGTATTTGCAACGGAATAGGACGTAACAATACAAATTAATAATCGACAGCTAAAGATGGCCACATCAAAGCAATTTTTTTATAGATAACCCATGGAAGCAATATATTCTTGTTTATTACTAATTACGGAAGACTTATACATAAAATATTAGCTATCGCCATTACCAACAAATAAAAATATTTCCCAGTTACGCTATTATTTACATATAATAGCGTAGCATTGGACATTACAGTGTCCAAAACGAAGAACATTCAAAAATATATTTGTCCTATTTACACTATGTTTGTATTATGTACTATACATTTACTCGTATATCTATTTGCCATGCTTTTCTACGTTAAAATAGCCATCTATTTTCTCTAGATGGCGTTACGATACCGGCTTCATTTAATATCTCATTCCATAGTTGGTAAGAGCGTCGGTGGCCAAGCGGTTGAGAATCCGACTCGTAAGCAATAGGTACCGGGTTTGAATCCCGCTGCGGCCATGTACCAATGACTCTTTTCTGAGTTATGTACGTTGTTGAATTCTAACTGATGCTCTTACGGTGAGGAAAAACATCATGACGAAACCTGCACATTCAGGCCACAAAATTTGTAACCATCATCCAATCTGGTCAGGTTAGGTTAGATGGAGGTCAGATGGTCCTAAATCAAATACCTGATCGCCAAATTCTAGATTATGGTCAAGGCCGACCTCGGGCCCTCGTGCTCGAGAGCACAACCGGGACATTAACGCCATGATGATTATTCAATAGTTGGTTTCTCTCACAAATCGTCTACGTACATACCTACAAACTAATATATATCTTCCAGATACGCGCTAAAAACATAACTCTTCCTGTAAAGCTTCAAAGAAAAGCAATGGCGGGAGCATTTTTGCGCGCAGTACCGTTGTTTTTAGAAGCTTTTTTATCAATTTTTTTTTGTATTTATTATTTCTGTTCTACAGAATTGTTAAGAAATCAGTTTCCTGAAAACTGTGTATTTCTTATCTACGGTCAGTAACCTCTTTCTGTAACTATCAACAATACAGAAAGAGGTAAGAGGTTGTTTCAAATATTGCACGTCATTTGAGGGCGAGCGAAACAAATGGTGAAATCAAATCTCCATAATTTTATTGAAAATGTAAGTTTTTCTTACTTTATGTGTCATATTGAACACTAGAGATATGTTCTAGAGCTAAAAACGTCAAATAAACGTACATATTACGTATTAAATCAACTTAAACGTAATATTCTCAGGTTCTCGGGGCTTGGGCCCTAATAAAAAATATTTCGGCAAAAACCAGTCTCCAAATCAATAAATATGTTGCCTGATAAGTTACTACTTATCAGGCAACATATTTACCTACTGGTAAATAACATACATACAAATCAAAAGTCATCATCTTGGCATTAATGTCTCGATTGTGCTCTCGAGCATGAGGGCCCAGGGTCCGCCTTGAACACGATCCCGTTTCAGTGCAGGTTTCATCACGACATTTTCCCTCACCGTAAGAGCAGCGGTTGGCATTCAACTAATATACATAACTCAGAAAAAATCATTGGTACATGGCCGCAGTGGGATTCGAAACTGGTACCTCTCGCTTACGAGTCAGATACCTTAACCACTCAGCCACCGACGCTCCAGTATAAATACGTTGCCTACTAAGTAGTAAATAACATACATACAAATCAATAGTATCTAGCAACAATTTATGGCCTGAATCATTAATTTCCTGGCATACGCGACGCGCAGATGTGGGCCGTCCGAAAACTCGGTGCATCGACGGTCTAGCGCGTCCGTACATCGACAGGCTAATAGGCAAAATATTCCATTACGAGGAACTAATTACACGACGTGTACCGCTAATTGGGCTATGACCTATCAGAAAATTGGGGTTTATGTATATTTCTATGTTAGACTGGGGTTCCCGAACTGTGCTTCTCGAACGAAGCCCAGCGGCCCTATTTTCTCGCTCGCGTGCGCTACCTATCTCTTTCACACTCGTAGTAAGTTGCTAGAGATAGAAAAGACAAGCATTAGAAGGCGAGCACTCGCGTGGATGCGTGCGATTTAATAAATGCGGCCCCTGCGGACGGTCAGAATTACCCCCGTACAAATTACAAAAAGATATGAGAGTAAGGATTTTAAAGCTTAATTAGAAAAGTTTTGATTAGAGAAGCAAGCTAAAAATTCTCAGCTCATTTGAGTTAATGTCTTTTAAAGCCACACGATTAGATCTTCTTTATAGAAGATCGTCGAAAAAAATCCTTCTTGTAAAGGAGTCGGGATGTGAAAAAGATTGGGAACCTCTGCTACATAATAATACATTTCGCAAACATTTAGTGAAGTAGGTAAATAGAGTTTATTAGAGAAATTATTTATAGAATGAAGCACCTTTGAACATAGTTACATATTAAATTTTGTAAATATCATAACGTTTCTGTCGGGCGTGATAACTTTGAAGAAGATAATATCGTGGATAAGTTAAAACTTACTTATTTAAAAAACCCAAGGCCCTGAGTAGGATTCGAACCCAGATCGTCCACTAGCAAGACAGACTTTTACCAATCGGCTACCACCTAAATACAGGTACACCTATTTTCGTATTAGTTTAGGATGGTAGGTTAGTGTTCGCATAAACTGGATTTTATGTCTATCGGTAGACAAGCCCGTTTGTCTGTCCACCTGATGAAAAATAGTAATTCTATTTAAAAGTTATATCATTAAATTAGTAGCCCACGCCTACCCAAAGTAAATTAAGCCATTAGAAACGATGAGAAGGGGAGAGTAGGGCTGGTGTTAACGGGGGTAAGAATTAATAAGCTCATTTCTGTCAAAGTAAAAGGGTTACGATGGCGCTTATTGGTTTTTGAAGCACTATTAGCCAACGCATTGCAACTTGTAAGGAGTTCGCCCGGTAAGAGTTGTGAGTCAAGTTTTTTGTCACAAAACTTGATAATCCAACGATATTTATATATAGGTAGGTATAATTTTATTTATACAGAAGAAAACAGGTAAATTTTTACCCATTACGTTATTATTTTTCTCGGCCTTGTTAATACTTGGCCCTCATACGGGGACATAACTATTGACTTGCTTTTTCCGTTCAAAATAACATAGCTAATTGATTGACTTTTTATTTTAGCTTACACCACAACTAAAAAATTGATTAGGTGATTAAGAAATCCCATACAAATGTTGACTACATTTGAAATATAAACCAAAAAAAAGTTTGCTGATCTAGCCCCGTTCTCCACTACCTATTTTATTTCATTTTGTACTTTATAATAGACAACCCTTTTACTCGTTATATTATAATTTATAATACAGTTATTGACTATATTCTATTAGTGATGATCACGAACATATTCTCAAATGAGTAAGGCTGGGAGAAGATGTGTCTAGATCGTACCTGTGGACATGCGAGTGAATAGATCCTCCTACACTGTTGAGGGTACTCCTGACTGATTCTACTCGCTCTTAATACACAAATACAATACTCATTTGCGACAATCTTACTTTTTTACAAATATATTTTTATCTATTAATAAACGTACGACCTGGTTTGAATGAGTTTGTGTGAATTTTCATTTCTGTTACGAGTCTGGGTGGGATACTACACTATGGATAAGTATGCATTTCCAAAAATAAAACTTTATCAGTCTGTTATCTAACACCCATAACACAAGCTTTGCAAGGGCTAGATATCGCTGTGTTTATTATTTTTATTAATAACACCAAACATAATTACAGCAATAAATAAAAATTTTCGAACTGAATCCTCCTTACATTTCGAACGTTCGAACTTTAAAGTCGAAAACCACATGCAACAAACATGGTGGACGCCAATAAACCATTCCGACGGCCGGTCAGCATTGATCTTGAACTGTAATGGATCCCTCGACATTATGGGAGCTTCATGCTGGTATTGTAATGGTATTGCGCCATTACTGAAATAGGTTTATGACCAATCAAGCAGCAGTCGTTAACTAGACGTGTGTACTGCCTAGTGTCTGCTGTAACTGAGGACGTATTGGTATACACGATTACGATCAGATTTGAAGCTTACATTCGGAGGAGCGTCGGTTGCCTAAGTGGTAAAAGTATCGCTCGAATCCCACTGCCGCTATGTACCAATGACTCTTTTCTGAGTTATGTAAGTAGGTGGGTGGTAAAGCTATCCGACTCGCAAGTGAGAGGTACTAAGCCAGAATCTCACTGCCGTCAGGTATCAATGGCTCTTTTCTTGGTTATGTAAGTTAGTTGAAAAGTAATGGGTTAGTTTTCAACGAACGGTAAGGGAAAACATTGTGACGAAACCTGCATATTCAGGTGACTGAATGTGTAACCATGATCAAATCTAGTTTCCCAGGTAGGAGGGTCACGGAAGTCAGATGGCAGTCGCTGCACTGTAATTTCCTGATCTGCCAAATCCTGAATCATGGTCAAGAGGGACCCCGGGCCCTCGTGCGCGAGAGCACAACCGGGACATTAACGCCAAGATGAATATTTTTACTCGTGATATAAAAGATTTTTGGAGTCGTTATTCGCCCCGGTGACTTTACCAGTCGACAGGGTAATTACGAAAAATTGTTTTTACTTGGAGGAAATTTTAAGCTATAATCCATAAAACATCTCTTTGCAAAAAGAAATCGCTGTGTTGCTGCGAAGAATAACAAAACAATATCAACAAACATACCAATTTAGAATTTTTTAGTATCAGAAGTAGTATGAATATATTTGTATTGTAGAAGAGAATCCGAACGTTCATTTTCATTTATTGAATGGATATTTTATTCACATAAGACTTACTTGGAATACAGAAATATAGACTATAGAAAGCAGATTTTTTTGTTGTGTAATTTTGCATTAGGGTCTAAGATATCCAACCCGCAAACATGGAGATTATGACGCAACCAAGCTTTCTCCAAGTTTAGAAGACTTGGAGAAAGCTTATAAAAAATAGGCTCTCTGTAGAATTCCGTAATAACAAATGCATTTCTTAAAATGTTAGCTTAGTGTTTAGACCGGACTGCGAAAATAATATGTGGAATTGTGTATATGAGATCCGATGAACCTATGTACCGGCAATCTAGGGTTAAGTTACCATTGCAAATCAATGCGGATTAAAGGAACTGCCATAATTGCACGCGTAATTGGTTGCGTCCCCGCACGGAACGCGAGAGTCCGCCTTCCTGCTTGTTGGATACTTACGTGAAACGTTCAATGCTAAGCTATTGAGAACAATTTTAAGTGTTTATTTGTGTTTTCACCATAAGGATACACTTGGCTGTCATAGCTACGACATGTTGTTTGTTGTATGTGTTGAACTCCAAGTTGCACCACGTCCTTAGGAGAGAAACTACCGTTGCTCACAGCAACCGGTACAGCGTACTATCATGAATCAAGTAAAACTTCAAAATATAGCAGAATATAATTCAACGAAGCAAACGGTCCGTCGAACTACCGATAGTCGATCATTTATAGTTCAACCCACGGTTACGGACTTGAATCTCCGAAAAACACTATTTTAGTTATTCCATTAAATAAGTTGATTCGAAAATTCAATCTTAACTTTTTCCCAGCACAAAATTGAAACTATTCAGGTAAAATGTTCTGCCACCTAGGTTATATTAACTTCAAAACGAATTTAGCGCAAGCGTCAAAGTATTTACAAACGATATCGTGTACGAGTGGTGTAAAGTTCTCGACGTACGGTGGAAAGTAAACAGCTAGCTATAAAAGAGAACTGGCTTTCTGAAATCTTTCCAAGAACCTGGAGAGAAATTAGAAAACAGAAGCCTATAAAATAGCTGCTGGTAATAATATTCAAGCCAGCTCCTTTATAATTCCTACGGAATCAGTAACGGGCAAGGTAATAAATTTATTTAAATAAAACTGTAAAATTTTATTAAACACACGTTTCAAAAAACCGTTCTACTTATGTTTTTCATCCATACCTACAAGAATTTTATGCAATGTATCTATTTTCATCATCATCCCGGCTTCTGCCAGGGTCCGCTTTTTCTCCTCCAGTTCGCCAGGTCTTCAACACTCTCACGTCAAAAGTCACATCAGGCTCAACGATATCAATCTTCGGCCTCCCGCGGGCTCTCTTTCCTGATACCAGCAGGTGTAGGTTTTGGCACTTATTTCTCATTTAACACTTTGGTTTACTCAGCACGTGACCAAACCTATCAATGTTATAACGAAAAACAATCGGGTGGGGTAAATTCAATAAATACATGCAAGAATCACCACCCACTCTATTACGTATGAGTCGTAGAGTTACGTTGAATTGAAATGCGCGGGAGCGCGCGTTTCGTCTATTTAATGCAGTGACCCTCCGCCGCCCCACCCGCCGCTGACGCAAATTAAAGGTCAAAACAGAGAGTTGACCATATATGCAAAACAATAACACTGAACTCAGTTTCTAAAACACACAGTTTTTAAGTTATTAAGGTAAGACGGCATAGACCTTTTCGTTACGGACCAGTTTTCTGAATTGATACTCAGTGAGATTTTAAAGACGTTTCATGTCAAAAAGTCTGTTCAACAAAAAACAAATTTAAGAGTATAGAATGGAATGTAAGCCGTTTTCAAATTGTATTTTTAATCGGAGAGCTTTCATGGCGTTTATCTTCATTTACAGATAGCAATTCTGCGGCTTCGTCAACGGTTATTGTTTTGTTACAATCATAAAAGCTGGTGTTTGTTTTTTTAGGGGTTCGAATCGAATATCGTGGCTTTATATGCGGTATTGGATTAAAGAGTACTCAGTCGGAAACGCGAATTCATGTGGTGAATGTGTGTAAATTGCGAGGGCATCCTCGCTCTGTGCTTTGTCATCAACATCGTTTATTTATTCGTATGGTACAGTAAGTAGCTAATTATAACCTCTAGTTCAAAATATTATTAATGAACACTAAAATGAAGTGCATGAAGTTTTAAATAAATAATAAATAAATAAATAAAACTATAATTATATCAGCCGCAAAACGCCCACTTCTGGACATAGGTACACCACCCCCAGAAATCTCCACAGAGGCCGGTCATGTGCCTTTCTCATCCAGCTGGAACCTGCGGTCTTTACCAGGTCGTCGGTCCACCTTGTGGGACCTACCCAAGCTGCGTCTTCCAGTACGTGGTCACCACTCGAGAACTTTACTGCCCCATCGGCCATCTGTTTTTCGAGTTATGTGCCCTGCCCACTGCCAATTAAGCCTGGCAATCCTTTGGGCTATGTCTGTCAACTTGGTTTCTATCGTTTGTACAAAAAGTTTATTTATATTCTGTTCTGCTCTAACTACAACGTTATTTTACAATATATTTTAACTTAGTAGAAAATCCTATCAGCCACTTTAATTATTCTCCAATACCGCCTACAAATTCGTCGCAGTTGATACCCACGTTGTTCCAACAAATCAAAGGCTTGTCTCCTACATGAAAGCTTGACAAGGTCCAACCGCGACAAAGGGCGAACTAAAATCTGATAGTGTAGCCGGATAGCCCTGGGGGTTGCGGGCTTAATAGGTGGAATTGGACCATATTCCGGAGGAAGTGGGGGCAAACCAATTAGCCTCCCCTTTACCCCGAGATGATCGTCCCAGTAGGCGAACAGCACATGCCCTGAGTTGCGATTAAGCCGACAAATTGGCGTGTGACGTACCTACCTGTTTCTCTCTGACGACGGTGACTGGATTGTCACATAATAGGTGGGTCTTATGGGGTATTGAGACTGGAATGTTAAGTGTTACGTTGATGATATACTTCACCGACATGAAGTCATTTGCCTCTTTTCGATTGGCAATCTTTAACGTGTTTAAATTTTTTAATTATATTATTATTTAAATGTATCTAATAGAGTTCGTCGCCCTTGAGGTTCGAAACTGCTAAAGACAAGATTGACATGTATATACCGCTACTATATATATATAATATAAGTATCAATGGCTGTGCGTTAGTCTCGCTATATCTCGAACACGGCTGAACCGATTTGAATAATTCTTTTTTGTTTTGTTCGCTATAATGCAGGGGTGGTTTAAACGCAAAGAAAAAAGGGTAGGTAACGGTAAAGTAAGTGTAGGGTATACCCTACGCCTACTTTACCCCTACGACATATATGTCGGTTAGGTTTAGGGTAGATGTAGGGTAGGTTTAGGGTATGCGTATAGTGCGTATAGTGACATTTCCATGGGCATTAGGAAATTGTTTACATTCGTTTTAGTAGTCTGCCAATTATCACATCCCATAGGTTTTTGGAGGCAATTGAAAGAACCGCTATCAAAGGATTGTAGAAGGCAGGTAGACAAACAGCACTCGTAACACATAAACTGTTGTGGATGCCTTGAAAAAAAAAAACTGTGTACGACCGTACTTGTACCAATCGGTATCTTAGGGCAAATCACTTTTGACAGCATATCTCGCTATAGTTCGCGAATACCGAAACTATATCGGCTTTCAGGCTCAAGAACTGCGTGTCCAGAAATACTCATGTACAAGCATATGAAGCGTTACGTTTCCTACAAAGTTATTTGTTTTTTCATTCGACATAACATCTACAATTCATACATTTAGGTTGCAGGCAACAAAACTGCAGAACCGCAAGTGCGTTGGATAGTGTTTTATATAGCTGTTGGTACTCCAATGAATAAATAACATCTACGATTCACGCAGTCATGATACAGGCAACATAAATGCAGAACCGCATGTGCGCTGTGAACACTAAAATGAAATGCTTTATGCCTGTAACAGCGCTGGCTACCTTAACCGGAACACAACAATGCAAATATTGTTCTTTGTATTTGCATGGAAGGCGATAAGGCGGTGGTACTCATCCATTCCTTGCGGGTGAGATTCCTCATGCTTAACAGAGTCCTAGTCGTACCTAGTCGTCGTATATAGTATTACCTACAGACGGTAACACAGAACATTCAGAAATGCAATAACAGTCCGCACATTCGCATATACTTATTTGTTTATTAAACCGGGTTGCTCATGCGACGTTTTATTACTTTCCAATACGACGAATCTTCAACATTTCGAATACACATTTTATCTGGAATGCAATCTAGCTAGACGACAGTACAAATTTCAGTAATAAAGTTGAATTAAGTTCGGCGAACTGCGTCATTCGGCGACTCTGCAGCCAATCCTATGTCGGAAATACGATCAAGCTATCTGCTATTATTAAAAATGATCTGGACATTTTTAACAACGTAGTTGATCAGGTACCCATATAGCGAGCAACTTTATTACAGAGCGAAAAAAAGAATAATGCAAAATGATTGTCTTGGTACAACAACTTGGTTGTAGCAAAGCTTGTTTTACCTTACTGAATCTGAGATATTATTACTTCGACTTGTTTCAGTTTGTATACAACCCTTTTTAGATATTCATAACAGAAGTTAAAAATAAGTGAATAGAAAATGATTTATTTTCGGTGCTGCATCTCAGCTTTTACAGTAACTTTGTGAAATAATAACAACTTTATTGAACTTGAGAAATGTAGCGCCAACATAAACGTAATAAAAATATAAAAAAAGTTCGGCAAAGACGTTTCGTACCACGTGCAGTGTTGGATGCCGTAATTGCCTGTCATAATATGCGTGCAAAAGATAAACGCATTGAAACTCGTTACAAATGTACCTAACTGAAATATATTTTCAATTTGTATGAAATGACTTTGATAATCGTCGTGTTTCTAACAAAAATAAGACTTTAAAACCAAATATATCGGAAACGGAAAACTTAATCTAATAACGCTCTTTACGTACCCCTAACGATTTCAAAATACCTATCAATCGACACCCCACACAATGGACTATACCTAAGAGAAAAAAAAATCTTCCCCCACTTTACGTGTAGGGGTACCCAAATAAGGGAAATACCCTTCAAAGATTTTATTTTACAACTTTGTCAGCGTGAATACAAATTTCAGCCTTCTTGTACTAACAGTTATCAAAATAAGCCGCGGACAGACAGACTGACGGACATGGCGAAACCATAAGGGTTCCTTGGTTTACTACGGAACCCTAAAATTTAATTTCACTCATCTTTCAGGTAAAACATTTCATTTCCCCAAGGAGACGTAAAACAATTATGTAACGAAAGAATAGAAAAATGCGGAAATTGGTCGCTACAAATCGTCTCAATAAAATGAAACCAGCACTGTATTAGCTTTGAAAGCAACATTGTAGAGCACAGTAACAGCTTTACAAGGCTTTACATTTGTCAGGGGATAGGCTGCTATAACAGTCCCCGGTATATTGTCGTGTAGAACCTGCGTTTGACGTAGCTTTGCGGTCGTCACAAACAAAAATACACGCAGATTTTCTATGGGTTGTTTTGTATTTTTTTTTTACTGGGTAAAAGTTTAGCAATTCGTTTTAAATATTTTTTATCAAACCTTGCCTCATGTCAACTAACCAAAAACGAATGTTTGGTAGAAATGCATACGGAGCAAGGAACAAATATTAATTTTTACTTGCTGCGATTTAAGGACGAGTATCCAGTTTTTGAATTTCGAATTTCCGGTTTTCCTTTGTGATACGAGAACAATTTTTTTTTTTATGGCTTACGGTAGGCAAACAGGCAAGCGGGCCACCTGATGGGAAGTTGTCATCGCTGCCTATAAACATTAGAAACACATAGTTTACGCCAATGCGTTGCCCACCTCTATAACACGTTGCTCTGCCAGCAAAAATCAAATGCTCCTCCACTGCCTAAGCCACGGTTCCCCAAATCCCCACCCCATGGAGCACTGGAGACCTTACTCACTGGCAAAAACACAATACAGTTTAAAAGAGTATTCTGTAAGGTGGAGGTAGTTCCCTAGTCGGGCGACTACAATTCGAACGGGATACCCCGCTATGCCCTAACTCTCTTATAACTCTTACAATAATGTGAAGCATTTGAAGTCAAACGAAAAGTGCACACTAAAAATAAAAATCCCATCATAACAAAACTTTTTATGATCTCGCCTACCAGTAGATCAATTTTATTGCGTTTACAAATTCAAAATGATTTACTACGCATGTAAAAAACAGCGTTGCCGGGTGTGCAATTCTTCCCGACGCGACGTACCTATTCGATTCATGGTGGCTTTAAATAAGTAATTCATAATGTTCTCTATTTATGTTTTGTTTACATTTTAGGTAAAGGTACAGTCGGCTGCACAGGGAGCGGACCTCAGCATATATCTATATATAGTATAAAACAAAGTCGCTTCCCGCCGTCCCTATGTAAGCTTAGATCTTTTGAACTAGGCAACGGGCTTTAATGCGGTTTTCAACAATAGATAGAGTGATTCAAGGGGAACATTTATAAGCAAGAAAAAAGGGTAGGTAGAGCTAAAGTAGGTGTACGCGAATCAAGTCGCGCCGGGTCCACTATTTTAATATATGCTGGGTGTCCGGTCACTCCACAACTATAACTAATATTATACCTAATTTTTTGTATTGAATGGGAACATTATGAGACATAAACAAAATTATAATCATGTATTCGTACCAGAGCTACGTCGCATAAGAGATAATTGCTTAATCTTTCTTTCATATTTGTGTATAGGGTTAATGAGGGTTCCTCTTCCTTATCCTCGGAGGAATGTTATAGGAAGCAGTAAGAACTTCACTCTCGCCGCTCCCTTCTACAAATTATCGTGACTGTCCTTTGTGTGAAGGTCTTAATAAGCTATAATAAAAATAACTTGGTCGATACACTCAGCGCCATCTAGCCCCACATTAAGCAAAGCTTATGTATGCTATGGGAGCTAGACAAGTATGTAGGTATGTAGGTATTATGGATGGATCATAATATTAAGTGTGATTAGAAAATTATTTCCCTCATTAAAAATACGAATACCTACTTACCATAAACTATTTCTTCATATAATTTTGTTACCGGTCAGTATCTACCTAACTTCTCTAAAGTCATCTTATTCCTCATCCGCATCCTCTTCCTAATAACTGCTACCCCATCAACCCTATTTTTGTACATCAAAGAAGAATGTAGCTACTGTATCTAAATTACAAAGGCCCCCTCTTGCTTGTTTAGAATTTAAGTGGCGATTTAAGGGCCTATTAACATGATGTGTGAAGCGGAAACCTCCAAAAGTAATTAAATATAAAATTTGGAGATTTCCGACTTGTCACGTTACGGCCTTACGGCGGGTTAAGATCTTTAAGACTTCGGTTTTAGTATGTAAAATGTGGAGAACTTTAACAATATCACAATGCCAAACGGTAACCTTTTTAGTAATATGAATGTCCACCGACCGTACTATACCCATAGCAAAGTTTTCATAGACAACGTCTTAGAACAGCTAAACTTTTAATTTTGGCTAAATCGGCGTTTTTAGTTTATGTGAGAAAACATTGCTATCTAGAGACGCCTTAAGCTTTACAGAGTTTGCCAAAGGTAAAAATCCTATAAGTAGCTAAAAACCCCAAGTCGGATTAGTAACCCAAAAAGGCCGATATCCGGTCCAATCCTCATTTATAACCAAACGTTCTGCTTTTAATATTGTTATGGTAATAAAATTGGTACCCTTTGTTATTGTAATATTCATCGAATATCTTGTGGACTAATTTCTATGCATATTGGATAATAATTGCTGGCTGTTAAAGGTCGGTTTCAAAGGCACAGTTCTGTTATAGTCGATCAACGATAGCTTATTCAGTAAACTATGGACGGAATATCAAGTGATGCTGTAATATCGAACATTTCACCGTAATATAAGGCATCGTGAATTGAGGATGACGTAGATAGATATGTAGAATTAGATGATGGAATGGATAAGTACTTTATTGCCCATACGAACATTACAATAAGAGAATGCTTTTATTCAGTGATAGATGAGTTTTGGCTGATAATAATCGCGGAAAAAGTTATTGAAGAACTTCGCATCGACCGATCAATAGTCAAGGAAGTCAAAGGTAAAAGGAAAGTTAGCTAATTAGCAAGTTATTAGTAGTTAGCTAATACTAGATTATAGTATTAGATCAACTTTGGACTCAAATTTACTTTATAAGGTGGAAGAAAATAAGGTACCTAATTCTATAGTATGTAAATGAGTCGCCGGAAAAACCAAAAACTTTAAGTAATTCGCTCTATTGTTTTTCAAAATATTTTTTACCGCAAACACCAGCGACATCTGATGAAATTCTGTTCTTAAAAAGGGTAAGACTCCTATAATATTATCTAGATGCTAGGAAGTCACAACATAAACAGCCGGCCGTTCTCCTAACTGTAAATATTTGTGGCTACTAACCGCCATTCATACCAAACGTCCCCCTATGTGATCAGTTTTATGTGTGTTTTCCGTAAGTATATTGTCGCCGGTAAGATGGCGAAAACTTGTTTAATCCACATAATATCGGAGATAGCATCGCTGTCACGTCGAGGGCAGTTGTTTGTGAAGAATCATGATACCTTAGCTACGGAAAAAATAACGCAATGTTTTTGGACATTCTTCATTCTGTAATAAACGATTATATTTAAAAATTTACGGATTGTGTAAGAATATAAAAATAGAGTTTTAACCGAATTTTAACATTCCAACTTGCACATTGACGACTGAATATGTAACCGTGATACAATCTGGTCAGGTTCCCCTGTTAACAACCTCACGGAGGTTAGATGGCAGTCAATCCATTGACCTGACTGAGCAAATCCTGGATAATGGTCAAGGACCCACAATCGGGACATGAATGCCGGAAGATGATGACACACATACCGTCACGCGTTTCTCGTGGGGGAAGGCAGATACCACATTGTTCCACGCGCTATAGCGTCCTGACAAATCTCTCTCGCTTCTTCTACATTCCCCATTTTAACTTTGTCTGATAGAAGTATAAAACGTAGCCTTTGTATGTACAAAGTGATTTTATTTTGTTACGATTTCAGTCGTAGCGAAATTTCACGACAAAAATTACCTATAATCATCATCGTCATCATCACAACCCGTAACAGAACACTGGTCTTAGGGCTTCTCCCACGAATTGAAGGTTATTGCCATAAACTCCAAAGAGGGTTGGAGTTCGTAGTGTTATAAATATAACAATGGAAAACGCTGTTGACCATTTTCCAGCCTACGGAGACTCTAGATCTAGCCTATAAAAGATTAGTCGCCTTTGACGACACCCAGAGTGAAAAGGGTTGGTGCTATTCTACTCTACCAGACATCAGTCAACCGACCTAACTATAATAAATTGTTCAAATTAACTGTAAAAAGTTGTTTGCATTTAATGGTACAACATATACCTTAAATATGTTCGTAGCTTCTACGGACACCGATGTACAATCAATATTGTGTATACCTACTAAATTATGCATCTTCAGGCAGCAAGTCTAACTCAAACAAAACTCTCAACGCAGATCCAATGTGCAAATATTTTCATCGATCAGCTATTCTAATTGTTCGACTGGGAGTACTTCCTTTGGCAATCAAAAGGCTCGCAACTGTTTTAGACAAATATATTTGTGTGAGTGTATACGACGTTATTACCGAAGTTTGTTACTGGTTGTTTGTTAAGGCGTGAACAGCTGTTAGAAATCGGCTATCCCAAATGCCCGCATGCAATTCGGTAAGCGGTAACGCTAACCTAATTTTATTTCATTTGACCCACACAGATTTACGGAATAAATTAGGGCCCGATTATACGTTGCAGCTTACAAAGCGGACGGAAAACGCGTACGCTTAGTGTCTGCGTAGTGCGTATTGGAGAGAAAACGTGCGTGAGTGTACGCGGGTGCAACACGACGACTGTGCGGGTGCTACACGGTGACTTGGCGGTGACTATGCGGGCGCTGCGCGTTTGTTTACAAATAATGAAATAAGCTTTCTGTCATAAGAAAATTGCAAACATATTTGGGACAAATCGTGCAGAAATTTATTTAGGCGGATAATGTTAGCAATATGTCCATTCGAGAAAAATGTATCCTTTCTCAAAAAGTTTTAGCTAAAACACATTAAAACTTATCCTGTACTAGATCTTCAAGGCTAGAGTGAATAGGCAATTATAGACAGGCATGTGCTATCTCTGGCCGCATCGACGAAGTAATTCGTTCGAATGAAAAGGGCACATATATGATATACTTAAACTAGCTTTTCTTATGACTTTCAACGACTTTGAGTATACCGCCGTATTACGGCCTCTATATGACGCTAAAAGTTCTAGAAATATGTTCTATATGACGCTATAAGTTCTAGAAAGTGCGTGAAACCTAACCCGCCTAAGCCAGCGTGGCGTTGGGTCTAAATCCCTCTCAAAAACTTCTGCGAGGAAGATTAATGTGCCTGATTGTAGGCATGCTAATTACGATCTATTCACACTCTCAAACTTTCTTTCATAATGATTTCCATACAAGTATTGTAACACATGAATTATTTTTTCGCTATTTAGTATTTTCTTACACGACTCGACTGGAAATACGTACTCGTTATTATGTAACTATTATTGTGTCGGGTTGTGCTATATGTAAAAATATCTTCCTTTCTGCCTTTCTTCCTTTCTTTCTTTCTGTCTTTCTATCTTTAGCAAACTTTTATACGACACCCATTGAGAAATATCAATATCTACCATCAACTTCTAACACAAGGAGAACAAAACAAACATGTGCCACTTAGGTCGGACCGAGAGCAAACATTGACGTTATGGATAACCGTAAGATACGAGAATCAGTTCCGAGCCATATCATATTATGATGTTACGTTCTTCCTTATTTAATTGAAAAGGAATTTATTCTCGATTGCACAATATCAGGTGGTACGACTAGGACTCTGTTAAGCACGAGGAATCTCACCCGGAAGGAATGGATGAGTACCACCGCCTTATCGCCTTCCATGCAAAAACGAATAACAATATTTGCATTGTTGTGTTCCGGTTAAGGTAGCCAGCGCTGTTACAGGCATAAGGCATTTCATTTTAGTGTTCACAGCGCACATGCGGTTCTGCATTTATGTTGCCTGTAACATGCATGAATCGTAGATGTTATTTATTCATTGGAGTACCAACAGCTATGTAAAACATAATAAATATGGGCTATGGGTTATGGGCGACAGTTACCGCTTACCATAAAAAAGACGTATAATGAAGCCCGCTTCTTTTTGCAAACATAATTTAGCTAAAGACGCATCAAATACCCTGAATTTTACTGTAGCTGCAAAGGATTTTTTTCTTGACGTGGTATGCTTGGCACGTATGATGGTGCACTGTATCTATACACTTCATCTATATACATCGATCCCAGGACGTCGAGACAGTTTGGAAACCCATGAACTTGTACAATCTAGGTAGTGTTAAAGGAGGCCAGCAAAGGCTGTTAGAGCACTTTTACTTCTCCACTTCGCCTGGCAATCCTGGTAGTCCTAATGTCTGGTTGGTAAATGGACTTGATATTTATTTATTTATATCTATTCATAGTATAAAACAAAGTCGCTTCCCGTCGTCTGTCCCTATATATCTTATAAGCTAAGATATTTAAAAAAACGC
This sequence comes from Blastobasis adustella, assembly GCA_907269095.1. NCBI lineage: Eukaryota > Metazoa > Arthropoda > Insecta > Lepidoptera > Blastobasidae > Blastobasis > Blastobasis adustella. The sequence continues at coordinate 13,501,216 of OU026131.1, forward strand.
ACAGGATTTTAATACGGTAGATAGAGTAATTCAAGAGGAAGGTTTATAAGCAAGAAAAAAGGGTAGGTAGGGGTAAAGTAGCTGTACGCGAACGAAGTCGCGCCGGGTCCACTAGTAATCAATAAAGTGAGAAGTTGTATTTACAAGCGGCACTGCTTTTGAAACTACACAGGCGCTTGTTTTAGGGGTGTGTTGTCATAGTATAAAATATAAATTTAATAGGTTTATTTTCACTGAAATTATATTTGCAAATAACATAGAGCAGATGTGCATAATTTATACTTTACTGCGCAATACACAACGTTATTATCTAAGTCGTTTTCGGATGTGCGGATCATATTACCTTCAGTAACGTAAGAACTCATCGTAATTCCTTCCCTGAACGACTTTTCATTCATTAAACGCATCGTAAAACCCGTAGCATTTATTCTTTGCGTAAATAATAATAAAACGCGAGACATGAAACGGAAAAGTGTTTAATTTAAATAAATTCTACTCTTACTCGTATTATTTACTTTTAGTGTCTAATTTCAGGCACGGTAGTAAGGCTGCACAAGCATTTTCATGATACTTTTCGAGTGTATTCTTGCCTGACCGTCCTACTCTTCATAGAGCTGCGATAATTTCGGGTAATACAACTGATTCAGCTGGTCACGTCTGTATTAATTACAGTAGCTGATATTGACGACAGAGTCAATGGGCTGAAATCCACAGATGGACAACGTGCCCGCATTTGTTATAAAGGGATGCAAAGATTTCCTAAAGAACCCGTTCTATTTTATTTTAAATCAATTACTTTTAACTGGCGTGTACCTGAAATGTTGGAAGACTACTCGTGTCACCCCCATCTTTCTAGCGTCGAGAATTATCGACCTGTAGCTAGTTCCTCGGCATCCTACATAAACAAATCTCGTTCCAGAATAAACTGTATTAATCCAACTGTCAACATAGATTTTGTTCGAAGCGCTCGGTTAACACCAATCTTTTCACTTTGGTTGATATTATTTCTGGTCACCTTGACCGAGTTATCCAGGTAAATCGACAATTATATTGTAATTACGTCAATTTACTACGAATTCTAAGATGTAATATTATGTAATTTTATAATGCATTCGTTTTTAATTTATAGGTAATGCTGTGCAGTTTATGAAATAAATAAATAAATCGGGACTCGTACTCGTCGTGTTACACTATCATCATATTGGATGACGCCGTGGCACAATGATCCTGTTTCTGACGTCTTTTAACCTCCAAACTTAAGTTCAGAATCATTTTTTAATTCACTTTGACACTGTAACTATCTTCTAAAATCTAAATATACTTACTACTTATACTTTAATATGGGCATTTTATTTTCGTAAGCATTTAGGAGATACAACTTACACCCGTTTTCACTAAACTAGAATTATGCTTTGCCTAACTAGGAAACTCTAATCTTGAAGAATGGCCTTAGCCAATTGGTCTATTTCACCAAACTTCCACCACTAGGCAAGATTTATCTATGGATTCGCGTTGTCATGTTTGTAAACTGTAGAGTGCTGTTGGAAACACAACATAACTGTCATTTTAGGCGATGTCGAAGGACTAAGCACCGCCTAATCCATTTCATAACTTTAAGCGTATTTTGGTCGTAAGTAATTCCTAAGTATTTGGGCATCGGAATTAGGCGAACGGTCACTTAGCGAGTGTAGTTTTTATATAAGTTTGGTTGCTGCAATGCTTTTTCTTGTTAGGAATATTACAAATCAACTAAAGCGTCGCCTAAAGTTTAGTGAAATCGGGCCTTAAAGTATAGCCTTTATAAACAGCTTCAAAGGTTAGCCTATCTACCTCCGGGTCAATTTCATTAGCGTTTGACCGGAGGTGGCATCCTCATAGACTGACCGAACCCTTTTGGCTAGTAACTTGATTAATTGGTCGGCTAACAAGCCTGTATTACAGAACGTCCGTGAATAAGTTCTACAAGTTACCGCGCGACCAACTCATGTGCACGGATCTGGAAAAAATTTGGCGGATACTCTATAAAATTTTATGTGTAACATAAAAATGGCTGCCCATTTATGTGTTGCGAGTTTTGTCACTGTCATTTTCTTGACAGCGCGGTACAAAATCAAACAAAATGGCGGCAGATTGTCAGACCTGGTGTATCTGTGTCAGTGTGTAGGTCATGTACAACAAATAAATTATTAAGAAATTGTCGTATATCACATACTTCACTTCTCTTTAGTGTAGAATGTTGTAGGGTCAATATTTTTTTCAGGTTCGCGCTTATCTGTTCAGTTGACGGCGGCGCTAATGTTGAATTAGTGAGCGTTTCGATCTGACCTTTTAAAACACTAATGGCTTAGTTCCTTAGTTGTCGACTGAACAACTAAGTTGGTGCCACTGTACGTTTGAACGTGACACTATCTGATTAAGCATCTGTAATAGTATAAATTCAAATTGATATTGATTGATTGATGATTGAAGTTTAATTTCAGTCGGTGTGGTATGGAGTTTTTGTACAGCAGCGTCGTCTGATGGTTTGATGATCTTGTTCTAATGGTTTGTAAATTTATTAATGTATTTATAAATAAGCCACCACTAGAATGAGAGGTGGCTAGGGAGGCCTTTGCCCTGCAGTTATACAGATAGGTATGGCTTATAAATAGGTATAGCGTCTGACATAATATGTTTGAAATTTAAATCGAATTTTAAATTGTTCTTTAATTATTATAGTGTTTTTAATTCATTTAATTATACGATTACCAACTTACAAGGGAAAATCAGTAAATCTCGAACCTTTTCTTAATAGAAGTGCGGACCCTGGCTGGCAGATTTACCGCTAGCCACTGAGCCGGGATTAACCGCTAGAATGAGAAACATTTCAGTTCCCATCACCCATTAGACACGGCAACACCCACTAATAGCATTTACATTATCGTCGATAGTTCCAAAGTCATTCATTATTAGCATAACCAAACCGTAACGTTAATTACTCGCCAAATATCTATCCAATACTATATTAACGTGTTCGACAGGCCCCTTCGCAAGCGTTGCTCGGTAATAGTTAGGAAGCAACGATTAATTTAATTTAATGGGCTTATTCCCAGCTATTCGCTATTCTGACCTTCAACTCTGTCTAGCAGGGGTTGAAATTTGTAATTACTAGGGCGAAATTCATGTCGCACATTGAAAACAAGCGGATTAAAGTCTAGACTTGTTTCAGACTTATTTTGGTACTTTATGAATGTTGGTGTCTGGCAACACCAATTCTTTGTAAAACGGTGACTAGACTACAAAATCGTAAACAGTTATCGTAAAAAATAATGAGTTGAATTTTGTTAATTTAAGCTTTGAGATTAACAGTGGAAAGTTTGAAAACTCTATAAGCGCAATAAGTTGAACAAATATCATTTATTTTAACCTTTTGTACTTCACATCAAATACCAAAACCGTCCCTCAGATGCCAAGCAAATTAAGTCGCTACACTCTTGTCAGTGTTCGTGGTCTTTGGTTGAGGATTGGCAGCACGCTTTACTATCCTTCGCCACTCTTTTTGAACTGCTGCTTTCCTAGTATACTCATAGTGAGTACCATCAACGGCAGGTCTTACTTGGTCGGTCCAGCACATCGATGATCTTCCGTGTGGTGGGCATCGGTGCCTTCCACCTTTCCCTGTACCGCAAGGCGATCCACAGAGACATCTAGTCGTCGCAACTATCATCATCACAACCCATTCATCACACAGTCCATTGCAGGACTTAGGGCCTCTCTCACGAAAGGTTATAGTCATAATCTCCACGCTCGGCAGGCGGGTTGGAGATCGCAGTGCTATAAATATAACAATGGAAAACCCTGCTGCCCATTTTCCAGGCTACGGAGATCTTTTTCCTCTAAAACATTAGTCGCCTTGTACGGCATCCACGAGTGTAAGGGGTTGGTGCTATTCTACTCTGCCGCACACCACACGTCGCAACTAACAATGCTATAATAACGCTCTAAATATTCGGTACCCAAATACCCAACTCTATACCCACCGTCACATCCACTACCACTAATTAACTAGCCTCATTATCAATTTCGGCCCAACCACAATCATTCGGGTATCTTTCTGAACAAGTTTAATTAACTAATTACCACCCTTTGAATTGGAATATGTAGTTCAGTGACACATTCATTTGTAGGTAGTAGTGTACTTGGTATACAGTGTTTCGAAATAAAACGGCACGTCGCTACTGTGCTTGACAGATTGGAAAATTGCTGTATAGAAAGCAATCCCGGTGTAATTGGCATTCACCGTTCTCAATATAGTCCAATGCACGTTTATTGTTATACATTTTGCCTGATTTCTAGCTAAAGACGCACCAAGTACCCTATATGTTACTGTGGCTGCAAAGGTTTTTTTTATTGACGTGGCAATACACTTACGCTCTTGTACTGTACCTACATACTTCTTCTATACATGGTATAAAACATAGTCGCTTTCTGCCGCCTGTAACTATGTATCTAGGTATGTATCTATGTACGCTTAGATCTTCTAAACTACGCAACGGATGTTAATGCGGTTTTCATCGATAGATAGAGTGGCCAAAAAAGGGTAGGTTAGGGTAAAGAGATTTTATTTTGGTTCCAAACTTCAAGAATGCGCAGGTTTTCCCACACAGACTCAATTGATTTTCTTTCAAGCACGTGTAAAACCTACCTACTATGTATCAGAAACTCTAACACACAACCATCCACGTCTTTCTTTTAGCGTGCAAATGTCTTCAAATCAATTTCATTGAAATACACGAGCATACTTTTTATATAAAGACAAAAATAAAATTCCTATAGAAATTATTATCATAAAAATAATTTCAGTAGCAAATTGGAATGCCTTGTTCACGTTCACGAATACACGAGGCATAATCCAATTACCACATACATTATACAGCATTTTTGGGGGTCTATGACTTTGGGAGACGATATTGTAACTGGGTGGACTTAAAATAGGGTAAGATTCAGGCTTCGAGTCCGTAACCTTGGTTCGAACTACAAATTATCGTATACCGCTTATTAAACTATTTCAACAAATGAATTATTGTTTGTACTTAGTATGAATTCGACTTGTTATACGTACATGGTTGTGTCGGAGTGTCTGTAGATGATAATATTATTATTATGTTTTAGATGTTTAATAGTACGAGTAAATTTGTTTTTTTTTATTTAACTCATAGGTCAAATTAGGGTCGGAAAAGATATTACTAAGCTGTCTGTATTTTCCACACCCCATTTTACAACGGTAACTGTAATATATAACGATCTGAGTGGTTCAGTGGTTAACATGGTCTGCCACGCAAAGTTTCCGGGGTCGATTCCCGGCCTAGCAGAAATTGAAATGACTGCGTGATATATGTATAAGTGTCTATTTAATAGAATATAAGTAGTTTATCAGTTGTCTAGCTCCCATAACAAAAGCTTTGCTTATTTCAATTTATATGTTTATAATATATCGTTGATAAATAATACACAGTGGCCAGTTTCGGCTAGAGAAGACGCTCTACGTATCTCTGTATTTACTGGCATGTACTTTTCTTATTTAACCTAGTTCTTAGCTTCAATCTATCTATCTACTTTTCTTTTTTAATCTGACCCGATTGTAAGTGTTACCTGATTGTAAGTGATCACCCGCCTATGAACATTCGCAGCACCAGGAGTGTCGCGAATGCGTTGCTGGCCTATAAAAAAGATGCAGACTCGTATCTTGAAGGCTCTTATGTCAATGTTTATGCAAAACTTATGAACAAACGTATAATGTATAACGTTTTTAACCTCACTCCACGGGGCTCCCGGTAGATCACCGCCGCGGCTCCGGCCGTGGCTCATGCTGCGTGAGGTCCTTTTGTTGACAGGGAGTGCCACAGTACAGCAATTCCGAATCGATGTATATGTATTGTATTTTTTTATTATTTGTATCATTAATGTGTATTCTCCGTGTGATTGTTGTGATGTGGTGTCTCTGTTGTAACGTAACACTATCCGTCGGACAGTGCCAGGCTCAGTAAATAATAAAAACAACTAATAACAGGGTAATGGGTTTATGTACATTCAGTCCAGAAACTATAATCAACTAAACAAGAAATTTTTAAAAAGAATTTAAAATGCTAAAAGTACGAAAGTTCACGAAAGTCCACAACTTATGCCCGGGCTGGATCACTGCGTTCACTTTTGGTCGAAAAGTACAGTTTGCAGATTGACTTTGACAGACTATTTAATTTAGAAAACTTCGAGGATAAACTTTTATGACGTCACATGCATAATTTGACTTTGAAAACTTTGAGGATAACTTTTATGACGTCACGTGCATAATTTGACTTTGAAAACTTCGAGGATAACGTTTATGACGTCACGTGCGTAATTTGACCGATCGATTGGTATTTAATTTTTGGTTTCTGAAGATAGCTTCTTCTAGCTATTATCTAGTTCACCTTCTAGTTCGAAGGCTGGGAGAACTCTGCCCACTCATCCGCTGCACTCTCTATCGCAGGCTCGGGTCTTCATTTAAACACGTTCGAGAACGCATTTGGCACAAAAGAAGATATAGTCTTGATGGCCAGTACTCGTAGTCGACCAGCCAGTTTCTGAAGTGGTCGATATTTATTTTCGGACGACCTCGTGTTTAGCAGCCAAGGATATAATCCATGAAGATATGATGAAGAATTGGATCCAGCAAATATCTAGAATAAGGGGAGCACAAAAAATATTAAAATCTCCGCCATCTATGGACTGTGGCCGCATGACAACATATGACATATAAAGAATAAAATAATAAAAGATTAACGTCAATTTGGAAAATGTGCAATTATAATTACAAAATACAATATTTGCTACTAAAGAAACCTTCTAATGTGATGGAAAAATGACCCCCGTGGCATGGGGGCAAACTTGGATACATAAAAAAAAAGGAAAACAAGAAGATACAACGGTAAGAGTCCAGACACACACCCCAATACCCTTGTATTTATCCAAAAACCCTCATTACTTTTACCAATTGGATATTTAGGATACGAGAGATCATTTCCCCAAAAGAAAATACTCTAATCGAAGTTCGATTCGATTCAAAATATTTGTAGAACGTAATTACAACGTAGTCAGAATTTAACAGTATTAACTAATTTTCCAGGCAAAGATGATGAGCATTCAGAACCTGAAGGGCCAAACCCAAGAATATACCAATTACATGTTTAAAAATTTGACAATAAAAGTGTCAACGTGCCGAACAGCCACTTGAACAGGAGTAACAGTAAGTACCTTCAGGGCGAGACCCTACACTGTTAAGCAATAAATGTTGTTTCATTTCATTTCATTTCATTCATTATTCATTAGATACAGCTAGGCAAGGCATAAACAACACCCGAGTTGAGATTTACTGTTAGCTCTCCATCACACACGCAGCTTATTCTTCCCTTCAACTTTACACTTTGACATTTACCGTCTCGAGCTGTATTTATCTTCCTTAGCACGAGACTGGCCTAGAATTTGTCGGTATTTCTGAACGTGGTGAGCTCCACATTTGTCGGAGATGGGATGGTTTGAAGTAAATATACAAGACAATGTTGCTATCTATTTCTGCCAACAAGCAACGATGCTTGCACAGTTGTACGGTTTGAAGGATAATGGATAGGGTTGCGAGTGTAGTTCAGTCAGCGAATAGGTACCTAACTGTCTGGCTCCAATTTGATTAATTTCAATACGTTGTAGAGGATTCTAAAATAGCAGACACTTACTTTTTGTAGTTCAATATAATAGGCGTAATTGATCTTCAAAAGCCCTAAAAAATGTTCAAACAAAAGTTAACTTATGTAAAGAGCAATTTATAGCAAATATAAGCTAGAACGCTATAATAAAATACGTGTTGTTTAATACCACTAAGGTGTCAAACAAGCTTACGGCCTGTCTGATGGTAAGCAGTCACCGCAGCCTATAGACGTTTGCAATACTAGAGGTATCACTCGCGTGAACCGACCCCGTAAAAACCTTTTCACTCCTTTCTTGAAGAACTCCATGTTGTTCTCTCAAAGAAAAACATCTACGGGTCTACTATAATTGTTTCTTGTTTTCATACCTACCTTGTAATTTGCTTGAAAAAGAGGGTACAGTCCTTTTTAGGACTAAACCCTCTTTTTCAACCAAATTACTCCCATTGCTCTCATCCCCATAGTAGGTCAATTACTCCCATTAGATAGAACTAGGGCAGCTACAAAAAAATACTTACGTGTCTGTTATTTTAGAGCACTCTTCATTTATCAAGAGGTAATTTTCAATAGTGATTATGTCCACTTTATGCCAAATCGAGAAAAGAGGCTTTTGTGTACCGTCATTATGGACTTCATAGTGATGCTTAGTATGGTAAATATAGATTATTGTGGAGTTCAGGATTTTTTAAATCAAATAGAATTTAGGTAATACTTAATCATGTAAAACAATGTTTGAAAATACCTGCAAAATTTTCTTTTTTTTTGTTTTGTATATTTGTGTGCAATATAGAGTGTATCTATCTAATAAGAAGAGAAACGCAATTATATATCGAATTTGCCTAGTTTTGTTTGCAAAGCGTGGATTTTACCAGTTTTGTATGAAAACGAACTGCATTTGAATTGTGGTTAGGAAGCTATCAGGATTTGACTACTTTTTAGCGATCTCCAACTAACGATTTAATTCGGGTTGGCACTGGCTCTACATAATGTTATCAAAGTAATGGTCTTAGTCATAAAAGTTATTTCTTTGTCATGAAAGTAATTTGACGTTTATTAAACCTATTTTAGCTAAAATATGTTTGGTCACTTTCTTTCAAGTTCTATCATTTCAGAGATAGATAATGTTCGTATTATATCGGTGTATTTTGTATGAACAACCAACTTAATAAATATTCCTAGCCATCGTCGTATACAATGTCCGATTTTTTTAGATAGATGATGACAATAGGTACATTATGACAACTATAAAGTATATAAGCCTAATAAATGTTCTTTAAGATAGTATTTTTTTCAATGCACTCAATATTTTTAACGACAATTGATTAAAAAAATAGCAAACCGTTATTTTTATTTTCGTCAGTATTTTACTATTTTTCTATAAATTTCATAAATTTTAAATTTTTTCTCACACCCGATTTATCCGAAAATGAGACCTAACTCGAGGTGGTAGGTAAATAGAAATGGATATGATTTTTTTGGTCAGCTCACCTTGACCTGGCGTGCATCTGTACCTAGTGAACTCATCGTAAACAAAATGTTGACCTTTTGCAACTAAAGCCTTTACGTAAAGGCGAGTTTTCACGGCCCGTTATTTCGTGGGCGGACACGGACCAGCCCGCACCGATGCACCGTGGAAAGGGTGTCGTCCGTGCTATCGCAGACATGTCACAAACTTATATCTGAACCGGTGACGGCGTCGCCGTTGTTGAAAACAAAGTGACATTTCAAAGCGGCGTCACTTAGTTCCAGTTTTGGCCACCGGGTCAGATAAGTTTGTGGAACTCCATGGCTATCTAGGGTCGTCCGCCATGCATGAGAATCTGCATAATTGCGGACCGTGGAACGTCGCCTTAAGATTATGAAAACTGTATGAAATTATGGACGATAATTATTTTTATTTATGCATTTATAACATAACCTAGGCTACGTTAGATTCAATGCTACGGAAAAATTGAGAACTGTCGCAATTCCTGGGCCGAGTTGGCGATTGTAAACAAAATTTATAAATTCACAGTTCTTTAACTTTTTAGCTACGTCAAGTACCAACAATTACGTTTGTCAGCAACTTTCGTCCTTCAACAAAAATGTTCGCAACAAATTCAGCTTTAATAAGGCCTACTCGTCAAAAATCCTTGAAAGTTCTCATTTAACACCTCGGACTACCTACAATTGCGTGCCACCTTGAGAATTTTTAATAAAATCTTGTAACAAACAAACTTCATTATTTTATGTAGATATACCACTTACGCATTTCCACTTCAAGAAATTTTTTCTTTGCCGCTAAAGCAACATTCACGGCATTTGGTGCGTAATTAGCCAAATAAGTTTACTAAAAGAAGGGAGAGCTGTCCGTTATGCCTCGGACTCGTCCTTTACCCCCAGGGTAATTTTTAAATAATAAATTAATTAACGAATACTATAAAAACCGTTTAACAACAGCACAGTGGTGCAAAGGAATATGATCCTTAAGGTGGCCATGCACTTATGCAGTTGCATTGTACGTCCTATCCCAAGAGAAAATGGTAAACATAAATTAAAATTACTGTTCTCCGCTGACTTTAAGAATACGTAATCCTCAATCACGTACACTATTCTACCTAAATTAGGAGCAGTTCACGCCTATATACTTGTAATGCTTTAGTTTCTGTAGCAATTACTAGAACTATTTCCATTACGTCCCTATTAATTTCTGATGAAATTCTATTTATTGTTTACATTCATACTAATTTTGCAATAGTATATGAACTGATCATCATCATTGCTTCCACCAGGGCCCGCTTCCCTGCTCTTTCACTTCCATTTCGCCCTGTCTTCAGAAATAATGGCTCTCGCATCCGACTCAACGATGTCAATTCATCACTTAGTAGGCCTCTTACAAGACATCTCTCCTGATCCCGACAGGTTTACGTAGGTACGGTCGCGCTCATAAGTGCATTGAAGTTCATATTCCTGTGCAGCTGTTAAAAGGTTTTATAGCAAGTCGCATACTGTTCGAAAGGGAATAAAGTAGAATACATTTTAAAATTAAAATAATATCAAAATCGCTTGTAGTTAATTTTTTATTATAATTAAAAATAGCTTTGCCAGTTTTCTTATACATGCAACAATAGTTTTTGCTTAAAAAAAGTAAACATTACGTGCAAATTTTTTTAAATGTATACTATATTTACATTTACATTTATGCTGACTAAATTAAATATAAATTTTGAGACTGTATTATCAAAATATATTTTATTCCTAATTTATAAGACAAAGCATTTAATTCATTACTGCAATTTTTGTTTATTAAATAAAAATAACCAGCAGTGAGTAATTCTTAAGAATTACTTACAGCTAATTTCATTTGTTTAACAATGCACCTAATATCCTGTATATTGCAGTAGCTACAACTTTTTTTTCTAAAAGTGTTACCATGCACTTATGAGCACGCCTGTACCTATTTCCCATTCGCCGTACCCCCGGGACAAACGCAGCACGTGACCAAGCGCAGATGGAAAGTAAAGACGACTTTGATAGAACCTGTCACGGTAATCGGTCGGAAAACTACAGGAGCACTTTAGAAATAAGATATTTTATCTACGTTCCTCTGATCCAAGATATAGATGCGATCAAACAAGCCGCCATAGTTAATAACGAGACAGTATTTAGCAAAACACTTGAGAGCGTCAGTGGTCGAGCGGTTAGTGTATCCGACTCGTACACGAGAGGTACCGGTTTCGAATCCCGCTGCGGCCATGTACCAATGACAATTTTCTGAGTTATGTATATTATTTTAATACTAACCGATGCTCTTACGGTGAGGGAAAACATCGTGATGTGACCTTCACATTCATGCGACTGAATGTGTAATCATGATCCAATCTGGTCAGGTTCCCCTGGTAACAGGGTCATGGAGGTCAGATGGTAGTCGCTCCACTGTAATTACCTGATCGCCGAATCCTGATCATGGTCATGACGGACCTCGGGCCCTCGTGCGCGAGAGCAAAGCCGGGATATTACGGCAAAACGACTATTATTTATTTATTTATTTATTAGGAAGACCAACAGCTTTATATTACGATAGTTATTCATATAAGAAAAATAATGCCAATTATAGGTCTTCACAGATAGGTATCATAGTTTGATAGTAAAGGTATTTCTTTTAGCAAAACACTCGATGTGACGAATCACAGATAGACAAAGGTCGAGGTATATCGGTACTATTACATCCTATTACGGCTCTTCAAGGCTTATCTGGCTTTATAGACTTGGCTTAGATTCCATCACACTGATAACATGTGTTTACAACAGATAGCTGGACTTCGCGGTTATGTTCGTAAGCAATTCAATGCGTGAAGTGTTAATTTCACCGAGAGAAGGGATCTTTCGACAGGATCAAACATGGATGGGTAGTGGATGGATGTTGATAAGATGGGAGGACATTTTTAAGCTTATAGGTAACTAGTGGACCCGGCGCGACTTCGTTCTCGTGGCGTCCTAGTCCTACCTTCATACACCCACTTTAGCCCTACCTAGCCTTCTTTTCTTGCTTATTATCCTTCCTCTTGATTCACTATATATTATTGAAAACTGCATTAAAATCCGTTGCGTAGTTTAAAAGATCTAAGCGCACGTAGATACTTAGGGACAGACGGCGGGAAGCGACTTTGTTTTACACTATCCATATATGTAACGTGCTTATAACCTAGAATAACAAATAGGCTATAATTTGATTCGAAATTCAATGCGAAATTCAATACCGCGAAACCCCGTATAATACGAGAATAATATATCTATAGCTATTACAAACATAAATTAGATCGTACCTCTGGAAACGGAGATCAATCAAATTTAAATTATCACTCTACTACGAACTAACTATTTCACGGAACTGTGTATACGGGATGGGCTATACTGTGTCTAGGTGTTCTATGTATAATAAGTATGTATTTTAAAGTATATAAGTAGTATATCAGTTAGCTAGCACCTATAGTACAAGCCACACTTAGTTTAGGGCTAGATGGCGCTGTGTGAATTTGCTCAAGCATTTTTATTTATTATTATATTTATGGATATAAAAAAGTGCTTGCGAGGCAGTGGCAAGAAGTACCTACCTACGATTGAAACTAAGCATTTTGTATATTTCTTTTCTTGACCAGTCACTTAAAAATTCTGTACCTTAGCCTTATTTTAAGGGCACCATAGGTACTATAGTTATCAATGCTCAATCAGAAGATGGCTGCCTTAGCCATAATGCAGCCATTGTCGCTTTGAACTCCGAAATAGAACAATCGATGGTGTGCTAACGTGCGAATAACGTGCATGCACCTTCTCTCATAAAATTGGTAGTGGTAGCCACATGGGTGGTCTTACTATCTTTAATTATTATTTAGATTCCTGTGACATGGACAATTGTAGATTGAACAATAACATCTACTAACAAAGCCTTGTTTTTACTGGTCACATTAAAAAGGATGTGTTAATATTTTTTTTTTGTTGAGAAAGGTTTTATTTTTTAGGTTTCTGTAATGTCCATAGTAAATCATTTATAAATTGATCACAATAGTGGCCTTTCAATGAAGTTATCATTTTATATTTAACTAATACAGAATAAAGTATTATGAGATACTTAGGTATGCTGCGTATCTACTATTAGATATATATTTACCTACCGTTAAACTTCAAATAAAGAATACTCAAGACACCTTATTCCGATTTTGCTATTGCGTTTTATATTTATGGCTGAAGCTCAACTTTATTATGAAACGTAATCATAGCGTACAAACTTCGCCTTAATCCGCCAATCTACGGCCCGCTTAAAATTGTTTAGGTACTTACACATCAATTCAAACAGATGACGCCATAACCTCTACTTAGCCCGCACGTGTCCAAAACTAGTTAACTTCCAACCCTTGAAATTGGCCGTATTTGTGTCAGCAAATTCCTTTGGGAACTCTCGTGAACCATACCTACCTAGATAAATATACCTTGATAATGAACCGTAATTTATCCTTTTGACAAGGCAGGTAAGTTTTGTTTTGAGACGATTTTGAGATACGTCATGTTCTGGGTTAGTCATGTTCTCAGTATTTAGGTCCTTATTTATCGAAGCCCCTGAATGTGGAAGGAAAAGTAATCCGTTTAATATCGTACTCGCAAGTTATTCAAATTATAAACTACAACAATTTTGGTCGCGCTGCTCCACTGCATTCATGCAGTACACATGCAGTTTCGAGCTGCGGTCTAGACTGGAGAACAGCTAAATGGCCTGACAACCCCCAGCCTCAGCCAGAAGAATGGGTACTGACAGCAGTTTTCGTTTTTCATTTTCAGTACGCGTATTATGATTTCCATACTAAAACACGAATATTTAAAGAAAATATCAGGTAAGTACATTAATGTATTTAGTGTGGATAGCTCCTCTAATAACACTGTGTATAATTTCACTTAGTTTTCGTTGCGACTTTACATAATGATTGTAAAACCTTAGTGATAAAAAAATCTATTAAAAGCAATTTTGAATAGATTTTGTGTATCTGTTATATCTGGGTAGGTGGCGATTGATTACGGTTACTGTGACATGTGTCCAAGTCTGAGGTCCAAATAGGGCACTCATAAAAAAGGTTAGCGGACGATAGAGACAGCGGTCGGAAGGCCCGACAGGCGTCGGACAGGCGACGACTGAATGGCGACCGGTATACATACAAGTCTCAATAATTTTATCAAACGACAAAAAGCGACACAAGAGGCGAGTTGCCTCACAAACGCCCTCCATCTTGTAATTTTTAACTCTTGTTCGGATCGCAAAAGGTTTGCTGATTTACAGGACTATGGAGTCATTATCGATTCATTATCGAGTCTTAATAAGTATGTTATTAAGACATATTAAAAAAAAAACTATGAATTAACATAGGCTCTGTGGGTTTCTTGCCGTTTATTTACTACAGAGAACCACCTAGGTAGCGGCGGTAACTTTCCTTCCCTTCCCACACACGGTGTCTTTTGGTCGTTCCGGGCTAGGGGGCACCTGCTCTGCGTTGGTTGCGGTGGGGATGGCGTAGGGTAGGGATAGGATAGGGGAAAAGTAGGGGTAGGTTAGGGGTGGGTAGGGATAGGGTAGGGTAGTGGTAGGCCGGGGTAAGGTGTGTGTAAGGGTAAGGGTAAGGGTAGGGTAGGATAGGGATATGCTACGAGCAGGGTAATGGTAGGGTGGGTAGAAGTAGGGTAGGGTGGGAGCAGCTACCTATCACATGCAGCATCTGTGACATGCTTGCTTAAAGGTCGTCCTGGCGAGGGCATGGGGGTTGGGTCGCCCTTTTCCCTCATATAGGGTTAAATTGGCTGATAGCTGGGCCCTGCGTTATACTCGTGAACGGGTGCTGCCGTGGTGGACTGGCTTACTCTTGCTGTATAATTAGGTGGCTTTTTCTATAATATAGGTATTATCGGACACGGTCCGCCAGTTGTCGGCATGGGGTGGATGTGCTCCGGTTCTAGGGCGGCCAACATGTCACTGTGTGTTTCCTTCCTACTTTTCTACCCCTTGCTCTTTGATGATTGAAAGAGATATTATGTAATATCCTACTCAATAAAGAAATTTTAATTTGATTTGACAGAACAAAAAATGCGACAAAAAAGCAAAAATAAAAACATTAAAATCTCCCGTTTTTTACTACAGACCTGTCACCAACACGGAACAACCTGCCCATTTCGCTGTAAAACAGCGAGCTAGCTTTATCTACCTAGATCTTTATATCGTCCAATAACCGGCTTTCGATTAGATAACCGATAACTAATATCCCTTACAGATATAAAGGGTGTGATAGAGCGACGGGTAGATTTCGCGGGATTTACCGATAAACTCTGCACACAGCGAATGTATCGATAATGGACTCGGTGCATGCAGTGTGTTTGTTCGCGCACTTTGTATCATGCACTCAGTACAAACATGGGGAATTGGGGAGAGTTCAACAAACGGTTATAGGTGAACAAATACCACTAATCTGAATGGCTTTTATTCTTGAGATTGAGAACTTCTTCCTTTTTTGAAGTCGGTTATAAATGTGTATAATGCCCTACTCATCCTATTAGTAAATCCGATCAGATAAGTTTCGCTTTTCATGGAATGTGCTATCAGATTTGCTGAAAGCGGTTTCCTACCAGCATCCAGAAGATTTTTTTTATCTGTATATCAATTTGTTTTGTTTTAAATAGAGCTTTATAGAACCATACGATAAATAATTTATCAAAATAAACAAATTAATTTTAGTGTATTTGTATAACTGATGCAAAAAATTATATTGAGTTGAGAGTCTCTCTATATCCAAGTAGCAATTTATGTCATTTAGGCATGTCACACCTAATTCAAAGATAGCCGAATGATAGGAACATTTCTACATCAATCTTGCATTATGAACATCAAACTGTTTTCGGGAAATCGAACAGCAGAACATCCGACCTTGAAATACTTTACAGAGAAATAAAAATAGTTGTAAAATCCAGATATTCCATTCATTGCACCCATTCACTACTGAAATACATCGTGGTTTATTTTCTTTTCTTCGCGTTGAATGATAGCGATCACTAGCGGGCAACGCTTCCAGAAGAATAATGCACAAAGCAATAATAAACCGGACGAGGATTTTTGGCCCGGCACCAAAAAACAACTTTTATTTTATACTACGCCCTTGTTCTGCATTCCATGTTTATTGAAAGGGTGCCGCGATAAGGATAGGTGGATCGCTGTAACTGAAGTGGGACTGGGAAAAATACATCCACCATCGCCGAGACGACTGCGCTGATATTTAGCTTTGTTGTGGACTTTCGCTGCCTTTTTCTTTCCTCTCCCAGATAAGTTTATGATTACGCCAAAAAACCCTTTATCTTTCTCCTCCGCAACCGTTTGTACTCCATCTGCTGCTGCTAACGTGGCCGGGCCCATCTGCCAGCTGTAGGCCTGCCACCCACCGTGCTGTGGCTCCTGATCCCTTTCCGCAAGCAGGATCATGCCGCTTGTTTGATTTCGGCAAGGATGGAACGACCTCATCGGACACCCTTATCGGAGTCGTAGTTTGATCGTTGCGGGTCGATGGGACACTGGCAGAGCCAGGTTATACGTCGTCATGCCGTGGCCATGTCTCCACCTGTCGACCCGCGGTCTGCGGATTCTCCTGACAACACGTGGGCGGTGCCTCGCCCTTTTTACTGAAATACCGTATTTGTCATTCTAGTTTGAGGAGGACTTCACCCACGGGGCAGCCGCCACAGCCCTTGATGGAAACACAATATGCCCGAGACAACATTTCTTAATAAGAATAATATTGCTACCGAGCCGGTCGCAAATTATTCTTTCCTCGGACGGCGTATTTCAAATCTATCCTTTTTAATTTTTAAAGGATAACTAAGGTTTTAGTAAGTTAGTGGCGTTAACTAAAAATTCGAGGTTCGTATTTTTGTTACGAAAATAATATAAATCATAATAATCAAGAGGCTGTTATAAGTAAATATTTACATGTCACAAATACTGGTTTTTACAAACCAAACAATCAAGTTATTATCTTAATTAGGAAACGAAGAAACTCAAATCACATTGCAAACAAGAAGTATTATAAAACGCCAAGAAGCTACAAAAGTAGATACTTTCAACGAGGTGATAAATACTTAATGTTTGTAATTCGAATTCTAATGTTGTAGGTATATAATTTAGCAAGTTTGTTTAAGAACAGACCCACTTAGCAATGTTTTTGCAGCATGTCGGAGGAGCCTTGTGGGTGTAAAGACTGAAAACTTGTTCTAAAAGTACGCTGCAATTGTTAAATTTTAAATAAATATTTTTGTTGTAAAGGCACGTGTACACCTATGCCATTTTTTTATCTCTCTTGGTGGCAAGTAACAAAGTAAATGGTTGTAAATTTTATTTTTTGTATTTGTTTATATCGTTCTTTCGCAAAATATGGGCGGTCCAAACGCTATCTACTTTATGGGCCATTGCACTGGGAATCCCAGGTTACAATAAACAAATTTTTCGGCAGGAAACAGCGCTTATCCAATTTCATGAATCCCTATCACTGCTCCTCGTAAAAGATGATAGTCACACGAAAAAGCCACCAAACAGCATTTGGCGTTCAAACAAAGATAAGTTATCAGGATCATTATTGGATTAAATTGTTATCACCGAAAGTATTAGAGGTTGTATTTAAGACTTTATTGTTTACGGTCGGAAAATATGACGCGTGAAATGTGAAGAAAGGTTGAAATGAAATACAAAGGTCTCAACATCCTGAGATAAGTCTAGAATCTAGATCCTGTCGTAGTACTACAGCCACCTTATTTCTGCATTTAAAAAACAATGCCTGTATTGTGTTACGAATTGAGGATCAGGCTACCAGTATATTCAAAGACATTTACTTGAGAAGAGACTAACTAGTAAGAAGTGTGGAAAGTACATAAAAATAGGCGAAAGATACTGCTCGATAGCAGGTGGGGTTTCTGATACTTGGCTAAATAAAATTGCCACCGCGGCCGCGGTCGCGGGCGCGTGTTAACGCGTTGGTTTGACCGACGCTTAACTAGCGTTTTTACAGCATTATCTTTTCTACCTACATCTCTCTAAATTATTTTTATAGTCGTGATATTTTTAAATTCTTCGGTTTAAGCCAAAAGATATTGAATGCTATTTATCTGTGGTGTCTGTCATCTATCAGTCTATATGGGTACCGCCGCCGTATCTATTTATTTATGCCAACAAGCGAAATCGATTGTGTAGTTTTGAAGTAGTTGCCTTGACGTCTTTACGATATTACTTTGCCAGACATCACACTGTTCGTTTTGTTACAAGTAATTAATAAAATGTAAACATTTATTTCCAGTAGCATGGACAGTACTGGGACAATGAGGATTTTTCTTCTCACTTGTTATTTGGGTGACAAATCTTCCCACCTATCCACTTCCGCTTCGTCTTAGAGGCGACAACTGGGAAACTTTTTTCTCAATTGCCACCCGGGATGATAATTATAATAAATCATGCATGCTATGGGTAACGGACGACGTAACAAAACCCATACAATTACAAAGCGCTTCGTACACCGGATGGCTCGTTAAGCCGTTGGTACCGCCCGGTAGCCACGTGACGCGTCGCTGACGCCTTTGGTGTCTCGAAACTTGGTAGAATTTGATAGCTAGAAGAAGCTACATGGAAGAATAACCTTCTATTTGTTTGTTGTACAGGATTGCTATAACAAGGAAACCTTCTCTCACGCAGCTTGTGGAATGAGCTCCCTGGGGAGCTTCTCCCTGGATATTTTCCCCAACATGGTATTCTTCAAGACAGGTGTGAAAATGTTTTTACAGGGTGTTGCTGACAACACGGAAGTACCTCTAGTAACTACAGGATACCCCTTGTATTCCTCATGGCCATAGGATGCTGTAACTGCTTACCACCAGGCAGGCCGTAAGCAAGCTTGTTTACCAACTTAGTGGTAAAAAAAACTTACCATCTAACTTGTTTACACGAGTTTCGAATAACCAGTAATTTACAAAATATTTGACGGACTATTTTCGTACAATAGGTGTAGGTAAATTGAAAATGTTTTCCAAAAACAATGTGAGCGAACATAAAGTAAGGAAAAATACTTTTTAATTAAGCCCTGGCTAAATAAGGTTTCGTCAATCTTGGCAAGCTCAATACAATTATAGTAAAAACAAAATGTACGTAATAACGATATTTTAATTAGTAATTTGATTCATTTAATATTTTATTATTCTAACCCTTTATGCTCGTATGTATATTTGATTAATAAAATGTAAACGAAGATTGAAACGTAAATAATTGTTCTTTACCAAAAATAACCAGTTACAATAAACTAAATGGCTGACTTCGCTTGATTTAAATTTGTAGTTGAATGTATTTCTCGTATATTGTATTTTTGCCATACGAATAAATAAAATGGGCAAGAGGTAGGTCCATCATTAACTGAAAGGAGATTTAGAACCAACCAACCCATCTATCTTCTCAGACAAATATTATATTGAGAAACCATCCCATTCTTCTTACAAAAGTTAAACATCAAATCGGGAATTGCTCGTGAAACACAAATATTGTATGAACGATTTTCCCTAATACGGGACAGTAGCTTTTTGACATATACATATATACCTATGCCGTTCCGAAATTAGCTACAATAATAATAGATAAGTCTTCCAGAGAATAATATTAATCACTCATTAGTTTCTACTGGGTAAACAAAGTGTATATGGGTTTAGTCTATCGACTCGCAAATAAGAAGAAGTTTCTTTAGGGTTTATAATGAGTGTCATCTGAGTGGGTTACTTGGTTGACGTACCAGTATGCCACGCAAAGGTCCCGGGTTCGATTTCCGGCCGAACGGAATTTTTATTTATGTATTTGAAATAAAGTATATTTTTATCTAACCTATAACACAAGCTTTGCTTACTTTGAGGCTAAATGACGCTGTGTGAGTTTGTCTAAGCATACCTATATTCATTTAATTTAATCTCAAATTTATTTCTTTCACTTTTATCAATGTTTTCCCGTTAAGTAGCACCTACTTAATCTCTCTCTGCATGGTCTGCTGGTTGACTGTTAGACAAAGCTTCAATGGCTTTAAGTCCGCCAATTGCTGTAATTTGTGCAATAAAGTTTTTAAATAAATACATATTTTATTATATTTATTTTATTTATCGCCTTTTCTCGCTTATCGCGCGCGAAAGTGCACTTGTGCTAGCCGTGATAGTGGTAAGTGACAATGCTGCCGAAGATAAAGCATGCCTGTCTAGAACTCTGGATTCATAGGAGTCAGATTAAAAAATATTGGCCGCCTAAGCGTTCTATTCCTTAGCCGTAAGTTGTAGGTGAGGATACTCGTAGCTAGGAGGATCTACGAAATCACAGTTACAATGTCAGTAAGATTGCAAAGTTGTCCATCACATAGTAATAACAATCATGTGATGAAAATGTTGTGAATATCATACACGCGAATGTAAATTATGACCTCATTTCTACTATCAGTCATCGATGACAGGCGATATCTGCCGGCTTTATGCATTTTATTACTACAATGTCAACCATTTTATTATCATCTAGAGTATTAGCGTCTCCTTAACTCAAACTGGCTACTACTAGCTTAGCCCGCGACTTCGTGAAATTCGGGTTTTGTAAGACATAATTGTAGGCTTTCCAATCCCATATTCCCCAACTATTTCCATACCCAATTTTTCCAGTGGTTTGGTTGTGAATACGTATCAAACATAGTAACTTTTGCATTTATAATATTAGCTTTAATAGCATAAAGTCAATTTGTTTCTGTCTCTTTGTTTGATTAAGTGTAAAACTATTTTTAAAAGCTTTTATTTAACTTGCACTGTTCGTATGTATGTTTGTGAGTCGTCCGTCAAACCATTTTCGGACCATTTGTTGGTAACCGATTTAGTTGAAATTTGGTATACCTATGTAACTTGAATCACAATTAATTAATATTGTACCATGGAGCTGGTCTGATGATGGAGTCGGAAGGTGGTCATAGGGACTAATGAACGCAATAAGATAACCCCATCGTGCATGTCCTCTTTGGAATGTAGGTTTTAAAACTTTTGTGAATATTCACAACACTTTCACTACACATATTATCAGGTTTTTTACCAACGTTAGTATTGTTTTTACCTCGAGATAACTGCGTCGATGCAACTGCGTCGAAATATCGAGGTAAAAACAATGCTAACCGTGGTACAAAACCTCTTTGGAATGGTCTCGATGAGTAAGTACTATACCGCGCTATAAAAGCTTGTTATGAAAAATATTGTTATTTGAGAACTTATTAATAAAAAGAAAACCATACCAAGGTTGTCTGGAAGAGATCACATTAGTGATAAAACCGCCCTTTGTACTACCTAGCATATTTTTTGTATCTGTTCTTGTGTCCTCTGGTGTGCAATAAAGAGCTTTGTATTGTATTGTATTGTATTAATACGGTCCCCACTGACGGCTGTAGTGTGTCACCGGGAATAAGTAGGAGAGAGGATTGCTAGTATTTATGTTTGAGTAAATGCATCGCGTTGCGTTAAATCATTGAGTAAATACAGTAATAGTTATATATTGTGAGCTTATAAGTATTGAGTAAATACAGTAAAAGTTATTTATTGTGATCGGGTGCCCTCTTTTTAAACCGCTCGCCTCGATTCGAACGGTTTTCAATTTTTATTTTCGGTATGAAAAATTTATTATGATTTTCCCTCGATCTATGGTCTTTAACCCGTCTGCTTTCGGTGCAGTCAATATATTTTAAAAAATTCTACTCGAGGCGAGCGCTTCAAAAATACGGCCCCGCAGGCAATTCGTTATCTAGATCTAGACAACCTTTAACTGATATCGAAAGTATGTTGCGAAAAATTACATCTATTACTTTTTAAATAATACTGGATGTGTCCAATATTTTGATGTTAAAGGTGCCCATTTTAGGTTCTACGACGAATTACATTCGTCGACAGGATTGACTTAATTTTACCCATTTTAAGAGCTAGTAATAATATTTAAATTAGATTCACGGTAAGTACGACTTATTTTATTTAAATAATATATGTGTAACATAATATTTGTATTGATCTTGCATAAAAACCGCCACTTTCTTATCACAGTCGTTATGACAATTTACAATCATAATTTTAGACTGATTAAACTCGTAACTGCCTTCACCGCTCACTAAAGGTCCTCTCAGCCTATTAAAGGTTAGCTGGAAGAAATCCCGTTGTGAGATAAGATCGCCTTTGCATTATAAACAGCTTTTTTATTTAGTGAAATGTTTTATGCAATACAGAGATTATAAACAGACAAAGCAAACAAATTATCCCCAGCCTTCCATTGTTTTATATTCTTTATTTTATATATACGTTTATCGACTTATTAATACCTAGTAAGTTACTTTCCTTTCTTTTCCTAATTATATGAAATAAATGTATTACAATATTTACCAACCTTAAATTTAGCAGCTAAGTATTTTGATGTAGACACCTGGTATGGAACTTTCGTAGCACTCACGTAGGAAATAACGTTTGTAAGTAAATAACTTCGTAATAAAGTTTTACTTCACATTTTCGAGGCGAAGCAAAGTTCCCAGAAACCCGCAAAGAAATGAATTTAAAATAAAAACAAAAACGAATCGAAAGTCAGCGCAGCAAAACTTTTTCCACTTCGAAAACGACAAGTATTGTTTTTAAACTGTACTGGCCAGTAATAAATTGTGTTTTTGGCACCAAAAATTTGTATAGCCTCAGTGTTGTTTATCTATGATTTTTCAACTTCATTCTTGGGATTAGTACTCAAGTTTGCAAGTTATTTTTTACCGGGCTACGTTCGTAGTTCGGCGCAGGATGGGCGTGCGTATCGGCCGCTAGCTAAGTACAGACTGGC
This sequence comes from Blastobasis adustella, assembly GCA_907269095.1. NCBI lineage: Eukaryota > Metazoa > Arthropoda > Insecta > Lepidoptera > Blastobasidae > Blastobasis > Blastobasis adustella. The sequence continues at coordinate 13,524,334 of OU026131.1, forward strand.
TGCCGGTTATGGCTTTTCATCCATCCAGCCCATGGCAGCATGATGGCGGTCTTAACACGTTCTTATTTTGAAAGTGCGAGCAATTCCAGCGGCTGTAAACGTGAAATGAAAGTTATTTTCTTGGCTTCAGCATTTTCATCGTAACTTTTCAATTAGAGATTCCTCAAGTTAGGTTGCGTGGCAGAGTTTTGCCGAAATTTGATTTACGGCTGATAATTAGATTTTTATTTCATATTGTAACCGAGTAATCTGATCGGAGATCTATGAGCCTCAGGGGACTCCAGTAGTGGACATTCTACGGCTTATGGAAGTCTTGTTCCTGGGGCTTAAACTACCTATGTGGATTATCTATACATAGTACAAAACAAAGTCGCTTCCCGCCGTCTTTCCCTATGTATGTATCTATGTACGCTTAGATCTTTTTAACTACGCAACAGATTTCAATGCGGTTTTCAATAGACAGAGTGTTTCAGAGAAAGGTTTATGAGCAAAAAAATTTGTAGGTAAGGGTGTAAAGTAGGTGTACGCGAACAAAGTCGCGGGTTCACTAGTTCACTATGAATCCAAGTAATTACCGACATTCAATGTGGTTCCCGCGAGCACGGCTCTGGAACGTTATAACTGAATTTTCCGAATAACAATATAAAATCTCTTGAGATTTCTTAGGCGATACTTTCCTGCACAACGTTTCTAAGAACCTGAAGGGCACATGTCCCGTAAATTGTCCCATGAATATCTTATATGACAATTACTCAAACTTTCTTAATTTAGGCCAAATGCTTAGGTGTGTGTTGCTGTAGGTAAAGCAGAAGGATTACAATTTCATTTTCATGAATTCTGATTAGATTACAATGCAATATAAGTGCCTCGTATCATTTACAAACGGTCTGTTGTAAATAAACACGCTACGTAGTACCATTTACACGTACTCCTAAGCGTGAAACGTACTATGTACAGTAGGTTTTATTTGTAAAATTGATTTTAATTAAGCATAATAAATTTAATTTTTTATTTGACAAGAGTGAAGGTTCTGCCTTGGGCCAGCAAGTGGTAGGCTCAGACCAAGTAAGAAATATTATTAGGTCTGAGGGAGTCGGTGTGGGTCCAACTTGTAAGCGAGAGATGATACATCTAACCGATGCTCTTACGATGAGGGCAAACATCGTGATGACACCTGAACATTCAGACGCCTGAATGTGTAACCATGATCCATTCTGGCAGGTTTCCCTGGTAACAGGATCACTGAAATCAGATTGTAGACGATCCATTGTAATTACCTGATCATGATCAATTCGGACTCCAGGCCCGCGTGCGCGAGAGCACAACCGGGATATAACGCCAAGATGATGATAATGATTTGGTCTGAGGTCGTAGGTGATAAGTCGCTTTTTCACGTACCTACGTATGCACTTTATCTAATTCTAAGCAAACACAAAACGAAACTGAATCTGGCATGACGCGTCATGCGGAAACAATTGGAAACACATGATCGTAGCTAAAGAAACAGGCAACTAACTTCTAAAATATATTAACCTGCTTACATTATCTGGCATGGATCAGAATGGATTGAGTCTTATTTCGAAACTGTTTACGTCTTGCCTGAAAGTTTTATTCGCTAAAAGTAAAACGGTGTGACGTAAATTCGTTATATATTGGCTAAACTACGATTTCGGAAATACATTCATTCGATTCGAGTTCGTAAAATAAGTTTTCAAATGAAAAATATTTATCATAACTAGCTTTTATCGCGTGGGATAGTACTCATCGAGAACATTCCAAAGAGCCCACACACGATGGGATTATCTTGTAGCGTTGAGTAGCCCCTATGGCCGCCTTTCGTCATCATCATCAGACCTTGAATATTAAATAGGGGTATAATAATCATGAAGCCATTCCAAAAAGCCCAAAAACGAAGATGTTATCTTATTGTGTTCATTAGTTCCTGTGACCACCTTCCTGTGGCATTGTCCAAGTTACATAGCTCTATTGAACGCCGGGCTGGCCGTGTGGTGTAGAATAGCACAACCCCTTACACTCATGGGTGTCGTACAAGGCGACTAATGTTTTAAAGGAAAAAATCTTAGTCTCCGTAGGCTGGAAAATGGGCAGCAGCGTTTTCCATTGTTATATTTATAATACTACGATCTCCAACCCGCCTGCCAAGCGTGGAGATTACGGCATTAACCTTATCTTTCGTGGGATAGGCCCTTAGTCCTGCTGTGGACTGTTTATGAGGTGTGATGTTGATGATGAACGTCGGGAAGTGGGTCATAGCAATATTTGCAATATTTGACCCCAACACACAAACATTGCATAAGTTAAATGAAAGCTTGTAATAACTATAGTCCGAGAAGTTTAAGCTGGTGTTCCAAAGGCGATGCTTAATACATATGAAATATTTCGTCTGTATACGAAAAACAGTACTATCGAAATTTGTTCATTTTTTGCCATGCGACGACTGTGCACGTTTTCTGCGCGCTGTACCTCAAATGCTAATGAATTTTGGTTATCCGCGTCGCGCAAGTTTTATAATCCAATGTCCATACAGATTTCACAAAATAATAATAAATAATAATGAACATAGTAGAACAATTCACATAGCACCATCTAGGCCCAAAGTAATCAAAGCTTGTGTTATGGGTGCTAAGATGACACAGATAAACTACTTAGGTATATTAGTTCAAATTCGTCATTTCAATTTCTACTCGGCCGGGAATCGAATCCGGGACCTTTGCGTGGCAGACCGGCTTGTTAACCAACTGAACCACTCAGGTCGTCAAAATAAAGATCAAAATGTATCCAGCGGTGCAGAAACCCACACTGAGTTAGTCTCTGAAACATTTGTCAGCAGCAGGTTCAAGCAGTTGGCGGTCTGACAATCGATGCCCGGTGCTATTGTACCTCCTAAAAGTAAAGGAGGTCCGGACAACCTAGCCTATATGACCAATACCGTTGAGCCATATATCATTAGAAAGAATTTTACATTTTCTACAACATTTACTATGACGACAACTTTCGAATCGCTGTGGGAAAAAAGTTATGGCCAATTAAAGGACACTTCATTTTGTACTGGAAAATTCGGCCTTTGTCGGAAAAAATTACCATAACTTTTTTCTTTCAGCGACTTGAGAGTTATCGCCACGGTAAAAGTTGTAGAAAATAAAAAATCCTTTCTAATGACATATTGCTCAACGTTATTGGTCATATAGGCTGGGGTCCATACATTTCTGCCGGTCCATTTCTAGTAAAGGACTAGTCGAGTTGAGATTAGCTTTACTTTACATGTGATAATTTTGTGAGGATTTAGTGAAAATAAGTTTTCAGTTAGGTACCAGTATAGAATACTAGACATTTTTTGTTTCAATTTAAATTTTACTTCAATACTGTCTTATGTTTTTGTTATAACAATACCTTCTATGTTCATCAAAAAAGCAGGGAAATGGTTATTATTGCGACCAATAAAAACGACCAATAACTAGCATACTACATATGACGTATCTAAACGAAGTCTTCTTCGTAGGAAGGATAAAAGAATGAAACGTTTTTTTCGCCTCCTGTAAAATAAGTTTTTTGTTATTTAGGAGGTATTCCTTTATCCTCAACGATATTCGCATCGTGTACATAAATCAAATTGGAAATTTGCCTTGGAAAATATTTATAGCCCAAAATTAGATTCCAACGTATTAAGATTTAAACTTTCTCATTAGGAATTCTGCAAAAGGATTTAATTCTGATGTTGTGGCTACTTACAATTGTTTGTTGTACAAATTGGATTACGAGTTGAAGTGAATGGCTGCCAGTCAACTTGTTAGCCTACCTTCCTGCTGGTCTATTTATTGTAGATTCGAACCCCGTGGACAAAAAATAATTGTGTGGAGTGTGAATATTTTAGGGATTAGACCATTTTTTTAATGTAAGGACATTAGAAATTAAATTAAATTCTTCTGAAATAAATTATTATAACCTAAAGTAATACGTATTGGGAAAACAACGTGAATTAATCTGCACTTTCAGGCGACTGAATGATACAATGTGGTCAGGTTCCCCTGGTAGCAGGGTCATGGAGGTCAGACGTTAGTCGCTCCACTGTAATTACCTGATCTGCCAAATCTTGGAAGGCGGACCCCGGCCCTTCGTGGGCGAGAGCAACCGGGACATTAACGCCAAGATGATGAAGTCGTGACCAAAAGCTAGTAATATACACAAGCATCTCTATTTATCATCTCATCGACTCCATCTCTGGCTCTCAGTGAAACAGACTCCCATAATAGCATTACGTATTAGCATACTATTCACGTATATATGTGGAGAACTAGGCTGTATCGCGATGTAGCCTTTGACAAGTCTACATATTAAATGATTTAAAAAGGTGGTAAAAAGAAGATGCACGACGACAAGACAAGACTAAAGACGTATATTTGTTGTAAGACGAATAAAATACTAACTTCATTGAGTTACAACTGCTTTTTATCAGAATCTCATTCCCCAGACTACCTACTTAGTATAGATACAGCAACAGCTCCTACCCATGCATTTGCCCAAATCAGCGCCAGTTTCGCGAGTGAAAACAAACAAGCACTAAACACAACCATCTACATTTTGCGAGCGAGTACGCTGCTAATGAAATATTTGTAAGCAAATGTTACTGTGTGACGCAAATGCTAAGTGTTCACCTCCCTTCGTAGTAGATATGTATATAGTACGTACATACTACGAAGATGTACGTACTACGTACATTTTACGTATCTTTATCAGTAAGTTGAGTGGAGTTACGTGAATAAGTTGGTGAACTCTTTGCTGTAGTTTTTGAGTTGCGTAGTACCACTTCTTAACTGTAATGACTGTGTGTGTTGACTACCTAAGTGGTTCAGTTGGTTAACATCCCGGTTTGCCACGCATAGGTCACGGGTACAATTATCGGCAGAAAAAGAAAATCAGAATTTTAGTCTGACGGATCTGTGTGTTGTATAAAACATAAAATATATTTAAAATATATATAGGTTAGTAGTTTATCAGTTTTCTGGCGCCCATAATACAAGTTTTGCTGACTTTGAGGCTAGATGGCGCTGTGTGAATCGTCCAAGCATATTTTGTTTTCAATTGAGTCCGACTTTTTGTTTTGGGCAGAGGATAAGCTTGGCTATCCAAACAGAAAATTTTGTTCACTGTGAAAAAGTTACCTCTACTTCTTCTAATACGTGATATAGTAAGTTAACTCTTGCTTATCGACTTGACTTATTTTGATAAAATAAATGTCGATGTATTTCAAAGGTTTATTGATGATAATTAGATCATAATTGGACCCAACAGGTGGCGCTGCAATCGGGTAGGAGAACATCTGAAAGGACCGCTGGTAAAGTAATAAAATAAAGACGTAAATAGGCGGCGGTAACCACTTGCCATCAGGAGGCCCACTTGCCTGTTTGTCTGTTAAATAACGTTAAAAGAGAAATCCCTGTTACCTGAGTCTGCAAAAAACTCAGTCATTCCCTGTAAATTCACTGAAAACCAGCGCTCCTGTTCACGCCGGGGCATTATGCTGAGTGAGGTCCTTTTTACACAAACACCACCACAACACATTATCTACTACACTACAAATTAAACAAATATCAGATAGGTATTTACATCGGCACTGTGTAATTTATGTTCTGCTTATAATTGTATTCTTTTTATGTCTTTATGTTTTCTTGTATCTTTTTCAATGTTGTGGTGTTGTTGTTCGTGTTAATAAATGCTCTTTATTTCTTTCTTCCTTTCTAAATCTCACCCAGTAAATTATTTAGTGCCTTCAGGGCAATCTTATTAGAATATTTCCAGGTTCCAGAGATTAGATTACCATTTCGCCTTTACGATTTTTTAATTCCACTCTGTCAAAACCGCTGCTCAAATTAGCACCTACTAATGACTCGCCTCGGTGGAAAGTTTCCACAATTTGTCACTCGCTTAAGTGAATTAAAAGGATGTCGTCAGCAGAATATTCGTGACGTTTTTATTTCGTAACAAACCTTAGTAGGTACCAACTCAATCTATCAAGTTACTATGTGGTATTGTACTTACGTTAAATTGATTCTGTTGAAAATTTGAACTACCCACCTATGTGAAAAGAAAATAAGCTATCCTACGAACATACGCTAGTGGTACCTTTAGAAAACCTTTAAACTCGTGCCTTTAGTCCGTAATTTTATCGATCACAGTTCATTTTTGATCTTTTAATCTATTTCGTCGTGGGTTTCACCACACATATATTTTGAACAGACTTCATGACGGTTTGTTCGTCCATCGTGTAACCATGTTTTCACACCAAACATCGCCTTGTAGGTATCAGTGCACAGACATTACTCTAAAAATCCTTTTTTCTGACAGCTACATAAATGTTAATACGATACGTTGTACCCACTTCGCAATAAATAAATAAATAAATAATAAAAAAATATTCATGGACAAATTCACACAGCGCCATCTAGCCCCAAACTAAGCAAAGCTTGTGCTATGGGTGCTAGATAACTGATAAACTACCTAAATACTTTTAAATACATACTTATTATACATAGAACACCCAGACCCGTAACAGAAATTCAAATTCATCATTTCAATTTCTGCCCGGCCGGGAATCGAACCCGGGACCTCTTGCGTGGCAGACCGGCATGTTGACCATTGAACCACTCAGGTCGTCAAATCTTTGTAATGAAAAGGTATTTTGTTGTAAGCACGTAGGTCGTCGTATTAAGTAAGGTTGCCTAACTTTTGAAAATTGTCATTAAGTCAAAAGCCTTCTTGAAAGCAATAAAACGTTAAAGTACAATCCTTTTATCCTTTTAGCGTGAAAAGTCAAAAACAAGTCAGGAGCAGACCTTAAGACGCGCAAATTACATTCGCCCACATTCTAATTTAAGTCTCTCGGGTGTGAAAATGAAATTACCTCTAAGCGTACATATTACCTATTATGTTGCCATTGCGCTGAAACAAAACAAACTCAAATTTTCTGACTTAATCGAGAAATCTAAGTTATAATGATTATTAGAATGTTATGATGAAGATTATAATGGATTAAAAAAAAGTGTCTCGATAATACCTAAGTAAGTAGTTTAGTTTAGTTTAGTTTTTATTTATTTCTCAAAGATATAATTTTCACATTAAATTATTACATAAAATATAAAAGTATGTATCGAGATTTTTTATAAAAATACCCTACTGTGTGTGTGTGTGTGTGTGTGTGTGTCATCTCACCTATTGCACAAGCAAGGCCTCGACAGCATCATAGTCTTTGCCTTCTAGCCATTGCGTTAAACTTGTCTTAACCTCACGTGTTATTTTTTCATATATGTTTACGTCTCTATTTATGAGGTTGTACAAATAGGCTGAGCGTATAATATTGATGTAATCATAATATTTATTCAAATGAAATTTTTATATCACCGACGAAAATCTAAATTAAAAAATTATATTTACATATAAAAACTTGTCCCGTCCCTTGTAGAAGGAATTGTTCCTAAAATAATGGCAGCATTGCCTCGCTGTATCGCGAGACTGATCCTATGGCCAGTCGGTGGATATAATAGTGCTCTGGTGTTTCCTCTGTCGAGGGAGGCTCGAGAAATATATAAATTGGGTAGGGCTGCTTTAATGTGATCAAGCTCCCTAAATAAATATTTAAAAATAGGTCCAGGGATGTAACGGTGTAATTTAAACTACCACAACGACCCAATCCAACATTGACTGCACGTGGTACCTTGGCACGGGGGAACCCTTTTTTACGTGGAGAAAATCCATATACGGATAACTACTCGCTAACACATATTCTCTGTGCCAACGAGATCATGGCAGACGTACGAGGCTCTGAACCAGACGGGTGATGGGTCTGATGGCAGTCGCCATGCATAAAAAGCACAATCTTTTTATTAAAGATTCTGGTGGGAAACCACTTTCCTAGTAGACGAGCGAATCCTGGCTGTTAGATTTACCGCTAGCCACTGAGCCCGGATTTACCACTATGATTAAGACGGTAATGCCGTAGAATGTGAAAGGTAAAAATAGTACGTTATCGTAATAACCGACAGAAAAAGTCGGATAACCCCTGACTAAGTTTACTTAACCTCACATGTTTTCTAAACTATAGAACCGATTTTATTGGAAACAAAGAAAAAATGCAATGCAATGGAAGATAAAATGCATTTTGGAGGGTAGAACTTCAGAAATCAGTGAATGAGTAATGTGTCACTTCCCTCTCTCTCTCACACACAAACACACACACATACAGACGCACAGACAGATGATTAGAATAGTTAAAAACGTCATTTTTTTTGTAATGGTAACTTTTATTAATAATTTACTTCTACAGAGTAAGAATCTGTTATTGGCTTTCTGTTATTTACGAATATCTGATGTAAAAGTTTTAAGAGCTGTTGATTCCCTGACAAATAAAAAATAAAAAAAAAGGTTAGAACCATCTCGATTAAGATATTCAAATAGAGGAAACCGCCATCTGTTCGGGAGTTACGATGCCACAGACACATACAGAACACCACAGATACACACGTACAACACCCCTCTTCCTTCATCAGGGGTTAATAAAATAAGCGTGTGATGATGATGACGTGAATGATATCACAGAGCGCTCACTACGGACATGTTTTGTGCTTCACATTTTTTTTTAATCTATAGAAATTAAATAGCCAAAGAAACCCACAAACCTCCATCAACATTCCGATTTAATAAACAGCGCTAATATATGAGGTGTCCAATAAAATCGTAAGACGCTTAATAATAGTAATTCATGAAGGAGATTGCACATAAACGGCTGGGCATTTTCCTAAAATTAGCGGATCACGTTAATGCCCTATCGTGATGCGAGATGGCAGCGGGGCTCCCTTATATCACCCCTATATCACCCTTATGTCACCCCTTACCACCTTTGGCCGCCATAATACTAATCCATCGTCGTAAAATGATATTTATCAAGGGTTGGGCCATGAAAATTGCTAGTAATTGTACGCCAAATTAAAGGACAGGACCCTTAAAATGGGGCCCTTATACAAGCGTGGGTACGCCTCCCAGAAGGAGGACCGACGACCTGGTAAAATCGCAGGTACCAGCTGGATGCGGAAGGCATAGGACCGGCCTTTGTGGAGATCTCTGGGGGTCGCCTATGCCCAGCAATCGGCGTCTTTCGGCTAATATGATGATGATTATGACCCTAAAAGTACAAAAATGTAGGAATGTAAACACTCCAAATGAATAGCTTGATAGGTAATTGATATTTCATTCTGAACACTTATTACCTCATCCACGCTATTTCTATAGTTGTTATTGAAGTTTTATAATCTAGAATTCGATTGCAATCATAGATAAGCAACAGTTTTAAGAACAACTCTAGTGATTGTCGTATTGCTTAAATGCTCAGAATAAAGCATGCTGTCGAAGTTGTTACCATATATTTGATAGCTGGCACTTTTAAATTTTGGCACCTTCATAAGTAGGTACCTCTTTTTTGTGTGGGCCACGAGTTTTCGTCTGTGTTGGTTTTAGTACTCGCGTACTCTTCAATAGTTGTAAAAATTTAAGAAAAATCAGCTCCATTCCCGTAACACTCCCGCATTACGCCTTGTGCGGTGCCACCTTTAAAGTATTGCGTAAAATAATAGACATCAGGGGGCAGGCGCTCCAGCGGACTGTTTGGTCCACCAAACTGAAGGCAGACACCGGTATCTTGAGCGCGAGAGTGCAATCGGAATACAAACGTCAAGATGATGATGATGATGATGATGATGAGTTAGAAGAGTTTTTAGCTTTATTTAATCTGCTGGATACTGAACGGTCAAAAATAATATATTTTGGCAGAAAATAATATGATATATTGAGAAGCCTTTTATTTCGACGCTCCTACGGCATAAATGTATCAAATACTTATCTCCCTGCTACAATATTTTACATTGCATATCTAGTTTATACTTATCTAGTCATCGGCAAAAGTAGATATTGCGGAAAACCGCAATGATAGATACTCTAATGTCCCGTTTATATTTCGCCGCTTACAAACCGGACAGAAACAGAAAACTTGCAGTCTACCCAATTGGACTGACTTTGCGGGTGCGGTACAATGACTATGCGGACAATGTATAGCTGTAATACATAGTTTACCGGAGCGTCAGCAATCCAAATATTCTCGAATGTAAGTACAGGAAGCAAATACATTGTTCCACACTATTTTACAGGGTTTCCGAAGCCCGATGCACTAACACTAACTCCTAGTATATTCTACAATATAGATAGCTTGGACGTTAACGCTAACGTCCCGCAAGGCTCGGTGCTGTCTCCAACTATGTTTCTCCATGATGTGCTCTTCATTGTCGGCATTTGCTATGCGGATGACAGTACCTGCTCGAGACGCCTTTTATACGGATCGTGCCAATATCCCTCGTTCCGTAGTGGAGGAAAGTCGCGAACTACTTGTGTACTTTTGTAATCGAGAGTACTCTATCAAGAATCTCCGATTGGGGTTGACTAAATCTAGTCCAATTAAGCCCCACAAAGACACAAAGCTCCATTTGTAGTTGCTCCACAGTTCCAGGACTCACTGCTTACCATCTCATACATATAATATGTGTTGACATCTCTAGTGACGTCCAGTTTCACAGTCATTTGTAAGAAAAGGTCAAGCTCGCATCTAAAAAACTGAATGTGCTTAATAGACGGAAGCATTGACATACCAACTTAGTTCTTGTGACTCCAAGTGGTGTTGAGCCGCTAAGTCAGCGGAGGAATTTCGCCTCTCTTTGTGTGTTCTATCGCTTGTACAACCATGTTTGTTCGGAGGAATTGTTTGACATGATGCCCACAGCTATATTCTATCATCACACCGCTTGCCATCTACAGTTCGTCCTCACACTTTGGAGCCAAATTGATCGCGAACGGTGCTGTTTAAAAGGAACTTTCTCCCACGCACACTAAGGTTGTGAATGAATCAAGAAAGGGTTAGCAGCGCGTGGGTAATGCCCTTGGTATTGAAAACATTCAGAGGCTGCGGTGATTGCTTATCATCAGGCAGACCATAAGCTTATTTGCCACCTCAGTTCTATAAAAAAAGTTTGCGTAGCAACCGAAATCTCGGGAGTGACGCGATCATTCCAAAGTCCCTGGCCAAGCCATAATTATTAAGCTGCTCAGTTGCGCCGTGCCGGCAGTTCAGTTTTTAATACTACACGGGCGATACCTGTAAGAATCCGAGGAGACTTACAATAGAGTTCTAGTGTTTTAGTGTGGTCTTGATTCCTGCCAGTTCAATAAGGTTCATGTGTTAACATCTATCGAAACGAGTCCCCGTAACAACACCTACCTACTCTCTTAACAAGTATGCAGAGTAAAATCGCTATGAATCTACGCTTCCGTGGTGTAATTTACTATTATTTAAAATTTATAGATAATAGGTTATAGCACTTTTTGCCATGGTATTTACGGCTCTATGGCCATCCATAGAGACCTCATGTTCTATTATCCAATGCGTATTACACACTTTCAGTTTTGACTGTTAGTTTTAACTGTCAGATTTTTAACAAACGCCATGCGCGTACTTTTAGAACTTATAGCACAATCATGATACTGTGGGAGCTGGGAACCGTAACACATTTCCTGAATTTGTAAAATAAAAGGTTCTTAATTATTCACTTGACATTGTTGGATACCTATAGAGATAGATCGACTTTTGATGAAAATGAGACTAATCTGGAAGTACTTAGTAATCTAGATGTCTGCAAGACTAGAGTGAACAAGGTAGACAAACATGCTCCATCATCGGCCGCATCGTCACTTACCACCAGGTGAGATGGCGGTCAAATGCCTGGCTAGTCTAATTATTAAAAAACGTATGGTAAATAAATAATTTTTAAATCGGTTTATAAATTCAATTAGAGTTCAGAATCGCTCGCTTCGAGTCAAACGATTTTCAATTTGGATTTTCGACATGGAAAATTCAACATTTTTTTATTTACATTGGCAACAGCGAAAGCGAACGGTTCAAAAAAGGGAAAATAAGCGTCATCCATCAAAATATAGATTTTTTCATGCCGAAAATCAAAATTGAAAATCGATTCGATGCTAGCGATTCAAAAATAGAACTGAGGTAACAAACATTGAAAAAATAACAAGAAATATACAACCGAATTGAGAACCTCTTTAAAGTGGGTTAAAAAAGATTATCGCTGTTACTGTCTATAACGCGGTTAAAAAAGGTTTCTGGATATGCACGTGCTTGTAGGCACATCATACATGCGTCAGAGGCACGTTGTAGTAGAAAATACATTTCACATGCAGACGTGATACGCTTTATTTTTTCCTAATGAATGTCCTGTCCATAGTCAACTACGTCATGGGCATATGTTCTATAACAATATTATGGGTATCTCTACGTAGCGTATACAAAAAATAAGTTTTCTGGCACCTACAACACAAGCTTTGCTTACTTTGGAGTGTTCTCCTCTCTCATGAATCAATCTAAATTTCAATTTATTTCGCATTCCATGCGTTATTTCTGTAATGTTATAATAACAATAAGAATCATCATGGACCCGGATTGGGCACAGCAAATTGATAGAGAGGAGTGACTGGGTTGGCTTAGTTGATTCAAGATTAATAACTCTGCCTTTTGGTAAAAACTGCATGAAAATGTTTTACCGTTCAGTCGTTTTTGTTAATCGGTGAACAGACAGACTGACGCGGCGTGGGACTTATTTTTTAATATATTCATCATCGTCATCATCATCTCGGCGTCATGTCCCTTCTTGGCCCACTTCGCTCGGTCTTCGACATCCTTAGTGGTGAGCTTGTTGGCACATATGTCATTCTTGACGACGTCAAGCCATCGCTTCATGGGCCGACATCTCCTTCCCGTGCCTGGCGGAGGTGGCATGGCCAGACAATTTTGTTCCCCATGCATTTTGCCGGTCTCCGCAAGAAGTGGCCATACCATCGAAGGCAGCACTCTTGCAGCTTATCTGCGATGTCACGGACGCCAAGGCTACCCTGAATGTAGGCGTTCTAACGCGATCCTTTCGTGAAACTCCACACATGCACCGCAGCATCTTCATTTCCGTAATTTTTAATATATTGTTGTGATTAAATTCATTAGTGAATAGTAATTGGCTTTCTTGCATTGACTTCATATCATCATGTAAATATCATGTTTTTTTATGTGTAACATCTTTACTCTTGCTTTCGGGAGTAATAAAACCATTTTGGCGTTAATGTTCCGGTTATGCTCTCGCGCACGCGGGCGCCGGGTCCGCCTTGACCATGATCAGGATTTGGCAGATCAGATATTTACAATGGAGCGACTGCCATCTGATCTTCGGAACCCTGTCATAAGGGGAACCTGACCAGATTGGATCATGGTTACACATTCAGTCGCCTGAAATTGCAGGTTTCATCACAATGTTTTCCTTCACTTCGGTTAGTATTCAATTAATTAAGTTCAAAATTCAATTCAATTAAAGTACATGGCCGTAGTGGGATTCGAACCCTATACCTTTCGTTTACGAGTCGTATACCGTAACCATTCGGCCACGACGCTCTTACGCTTTACGCTCGCTTTCGGAAGTAATTTCGTGAAATGCAATGGAAGTTGTCAAAACAGGAAGTTGGAGAAGCGCGTTGACCAATGCTCATTAGGTTTGTTCCGCCGTCAAAACTTGGTACTTCCCGTTGACTTAGAATCTTGATATTTGGCAAGAAGCGAGATCATATAGCAAAAGTAAGGAGAGTAATCCAAAAACTCCTACTAAACAGTACAGTAGTCGCATATAGGGTACATAGGCTCGATCGTTTTGATTTTTCAATAGAACCGAAAAGAAACGATGAGCTTTGAATGAAATCGTATAACTTCAACGTAGGTAGGCAATATTAACAATAACTTATTATGGATGACGATTTACCGCGTTTCGTTGCGGCATTGTTTTTTCCAGCTTAGATATAATAATACAATGTTCGTCGCTCAAAGTGTTGGTAATTATAATTTTTTTTTGACTGAATGCTCTAATATTGATAATTTTTGTTTGGAAACTTCAGTATATCTACAGAATATTAAAACTAGGATATCGAAACAACATTTAAAAGTGAGAAATAGTTACGTTATTATTCGATGTAGCACCTTTAATACGGATCACAACTTCGAATCTGTCCCGAAGAATACGTTAGCTGCACGAATGCACTCTGATAGTATTTTGTCCCATTCTTGTCAAAGAATGATCTTTAAGGCATTGACCATCTCATATTGTATGCCATGTAGCTTTAAGTCCGCCTTTGTACTGTAATGTGCATGAAGTTTTAAATAAATGAATAAATAAATAATATTGTTAAGGTTATACTTTGGCCTCACAAATGGAGTATAATTTGGAAAAATCCATTGGGCTTAGGTCCGGGGAAAATTGTCCGTTGTTATGAAGACGAAGCTGGAAACTGGAAGCTTGTAACAAAAACCGGATTAAAGAATTTTATAATAATAAAAAATAATCAAAAATCGTGGACTAATTCACACAGCGCCATTTAGCCCCAAATTAAGTAAAGCTTGTACTATGGTGCTAGTTAACTGATATACTACTTTTATACTATTTTAAATACATACTTATTATACATAGAACACCCAGACCCGTAACAGAAATTAAAATTTATCATTTAAATTTCTGCCCGGCCGGGAATCGAACCCGGGACCTTACGTGGCTGTCTGGCATGTGGCATTGAACCACTCAGATCGTCAAATATTAAACAAAGCATCGTTTAAAATCATTTCACGATATATTTGTTGATTTATCTCTACGCCATGTTCAATGAAAATGAGTGGAGAGCGTCCTGTGGCAGTTCCCGCAGCTCAAACTATAAAAAAACATACACGTTCTATGATCGATCGTTTTATTTTTTTATATATTGTAGAACCGTAAATATGTTTTCATTGAAAAATACCAAATCTAGCCAGTCACATTCGTGCAGCGTGTGATGTTTTCTCATATAGGCTCAATGCTGTTGCCCGCGCTATGGGTGGCTACATCGAACAATAATAAGATAATTATTAAAAAGAATTATTTTTGTTATTAGACTAGCCGGCATTTGACCGCCATCTCACCGGATGGTAAGTGAGGATGCGGCCGAAGATGAAGTATGCCTGTCTAGGAGAAGCCTATTCACTCTAGCCTGGAAGGCGTCCAAATTATAATGATCAGGGAACACACTCGCAGGCAACGTATTCCATTCCTTAGGCGCACGCATTATAAAGGGTGAACCAAAGCGACTTGTGCGGATAGCTGGAAAATCCACGACATAAGGATGAAGCGCTCGCCCGGAGCGCGTCTCTTGATGGCGGAAAGGGGCCGGCGAAATGAGGTTTTTCGATATACTGAAGTTTTTGAATGGGGTAAATAGGAATTTACTAATTTAGTTAATGTATGAATCGTAGATGTTATGGGCGACAGTTACCGTTTACCATCAAATGGGCTGACTGCTCGTTTGTTAAAATAATGCGTAATGCGTTTCATAAAATAAAATATATAAATGATTCAGCGTTTGTAATTGGCAACACTTCGAGAGCATGCCCCTGTACTTAGGTAATTTTTGTAGTTCCAGTGATAACTACAAAAATCTAATCTAAATAAAAAAGTTCTATCTTTATGTATTAACTCGTTTGTGACTGACACTCGCTTTCAGAAACGTTAGGTCACATGAGTTCTCAGTTTTTTTTTTTTTTGCGCCTATCGCAAAGGAAATGGGCACCCTCCGGTACAGCGGTTGGGAGGGAGGAGGTGAACTCTTATGAGTACCAGGCGGCCGGCCGTACTGGTTATGCACGATTCGCCAAAAAAAAGACCGAACAAACACCCCCTGGGAGCAACTGTAGCCGGGAAGGCCTTTCAGGTTTCATCGGATGCGACACCCCGTAGGGACGGGGTGCGCTAAGCGTCACTCCTTACGGAGCGTACACTGGAGAAATTATAGCGTGACCCCTGAAGTTCTCACAGTGCACGCCAACTTACCTACTGGGTTCCAACTGACATTAGGTACTATACGTGACACTCGGCAGTATGCGTCCGTGCGTTAAATGAACGATATTGACCAAACATAGAGCCAAAATAAATGCAGTGCGGTCACTTGGCAATTAGCTGTTAGCTGCGTCCGTCAGAATTAACGAAATTGACCAATCATAAAGCCATACGTTCACTATACAGACGAACACTGTGAGAACGCATGGTTACAGAAGTAGGTATTGTTGACTCCGGTCCTATTAGATAACTACAATTACATCATCCATAGGGGTTTACTTGATATTGGCTAACTAAATCGCCTCTATAATTCATTTATTCCCGGTCGTGCCCACTGGGAATGTACCCACTGGGTTCACTGGGCACGACTATGGATGGCTAAAATTAAACAAAACGGGGCACGCCACGTGGCCATACACGTGCCATTCAATTCTTTTCACGCACTGCCGAACACGGGATTTAAATCGATAAAAAGTAGGAAGGTACCTTCTCTAGTTGTGGTTCACAGTTCACATTCATGATCATCTGCGTATTTGTGCGGAATTAATTAGACCTTAGAGTCAAAATTTATAACAATTTTAACAGTAAGTAATGCTCGTTGAAAGGTTTGTGTAGGTTGGTGTAAGAAAAATACATTTACAACTATCTACTGAAGTTATAAGGTACACCTTATAACTTTAATTATACTACAAAAAAAATAAAAAAAACTCCGATTAAGAGTAAAAAGCCAAAACGACAACATCTCTACATAGGTAGAATAAAACAAAGTCGCTTCCCGCCGACTGTCTCTCTGTATGTAGGTACGCTTAGATCTTTTAAACTACGAAACTTATTTTAATGCGGTTTTCCGAGAGTTTCTTCCGGAAGGTTTTATGTAGGTATAATACCGAAAAAACCTTAGCAAAGACAGAGCGGGTCGCTAGTTCCAAAATAATCCCCAAACATGGTTGTCGCTCGGTTTGCAACGTTTAGCGCCATCTGTCCAAAAAGTGGCGTACTTCGTCGCGTTTCAGTGTCTCCAATCCTAGAACAGCCGAATCCACAGGTGGTTTCATCATGCTACACGCAATGTTGCTAATTTAGGTTATTCACTTACGAGGTCGCCTCCCGTCTATCAACGAGTATAACTTTGCCCATTAAAAGTTTTGCTTATATAATTGACGAGGTAGTTTGCAGAGCTGTGAATGTAGCTGATGTAGGAAATAAGGCAAAACGAGCGACTGTAACGTGCACAGAGCAGAAAAAGCTCTCAGCCGTGAAGGTAACTAACTTTTCAATCTATGAACTAAACCCGTAGCCTTGAATTGTAATATCAATGGTCAGAAAAGCCTTCGATAAGAAATCGGGTTTTAAACACAGCGTAGCGGACAACCCACGAAAGCCGTTTACTAAGGAAGGCATTCAAAAAACTTAGGAGCACCAGTTGACCACAACACTAGCTCTAAGAGCAACACTTTCTCCTAAACGTCTATGCTTTTTTTATGGAAATTCTTGGTTTTTATTTCAGTAACAATACATACAATACGATAATACTTATACCTTAACTAAAACAACGTTATTAAAAGATAAAACGAATTACCTAATGAAATCGAAAATACAACGTTAAACGTTACAACAAATTAAAATAAAAACAGTACCATCACAAAAATAAAACAGAATCCAAATCGCTGCCTTGCAGGAGTGTACCCCGGATGCTAGCGGCATTACCTCTTTGAATGGCTAGACTCAAGCTTTACCAGAGGTACGCGCCAGCCCGTGGATCACCGGTCGTCTCCACCAGGCGGTCAGATAGGTCCTCAAATATTTTGATTTATATACCTACCTACTAATGACAGAAAGCTTATTACTTATTATGTTATCGGGTTTATTACAACGGTTAGTACTATTTTTACCTCGATATTTCGATACAGGTGCATGATAGTGAATAACCACGAAAGTCTTAAAACCGATATTAGAAACCTTATTATTTAAAAAAAAACGCTCAGCGTTCGCATAGTCACCGCACAGCAATCGTGTCGCACCAGCACAGTCGTCGTGCACCCGCAGAGTCACTGCGGCGTGTGCGCGCCAATAGGCGCAGACTGCACGTTTAGTTTCCGGTTGCCACGCGGTTACTATGCGGGCACGATACGCGGGTACGCGTTTTCTGCCCGGTTTTTAGGCGGTGACGTATAAACGGGCCCTAACAGTCCACTGCTGGACTAGAGCCTCCTCTACTTTAGAGGATTAACGACATAAATGGAATGAAGGTTCTCCACTTGCTTAATTTTGCTACTAGATCGGGGGCGCTCATTCTGATGGACATAGGTATAAGTAAAAGTAATGGAAATGTTTAAAAAGTTTCATTTTCACGGAAATGTGAAAAGTATCCCCGCAGAGAATTCCGGGACATTTCAATTTGAGAAAATACGAAAATAACGAGGACAGTTCAGTACATAAGATCCTTGCATTTGGTAAGAAATTTATTTGCACCACAAAACGTTTTCTGAGACAATTTTTGAGAAGAGCGTCTCAGAGGTGCAGTTTGGAATATCTTATTCAAGTGAAATGTCAGAAGTTAGAAATGAAACAGTAAACCTGCTTAAGTAGTTGGCATTTCTATTTCATAAATTTCCACGTAAACATCCTTCTCTTTATGAATAAGAAATAAATTGATCTCTGGGCTACGAGCTCGCGCAAGTCAATAGGTAAATTAAATTATTGAGGGACTACACCTACCCTACACCTACTACCCTACAAATATCCTACACCTACTCGTATTTTACCCTACCTACCCTTTTCTTCTTAATAAACCTTTCTCTTAAACTACTCTATCTATTGTTGAAAATATGTTTCGTAGTTTAAAAGATCTAAGCATACATAGATACCGTTCTACTAACATAATTTTTAGGATTTTTTTATTTGATCTCGTTTTATAAATAAATTTAACATTGCAGAATACATATGATATACTCAAAATAGGTAACAAAATATAAATATAATCTGAAGATATCCGCACATATTTCACAGTTCACATTCATTCATATGACTGGTAACGGGGTTACGCAGCTGGAATTTTAGGCACATTTGGCAGGAGGCTGTTCGTGGTGGCCTATTTAGTTGACAGTGTAGGTACATAAGGTAAAAACTGTTAAATTTAAATTTAAAATTAAATTTTTTTTTATAGAAAAAAAAAATGTACCAATAAAAAAAAATCTTAATATATTATTTTATTAAGTACATTATTTTAGCATTTTATTCAATTTAAAAAGGAAGATGTTTCCAAATCAAAATACGTTTCATTATTACACTCCCCAATGGCATTCATTTCGTTCATACGTGACCGGTACTGAGTTCTGAGGTACCGATTCTGTGACGTCATTCCACAGAATTAGATCAAAATGGCGGCGTTCGATTGGAAATCGACGGTACCGCTTGAGCAGCTGGGGTCTGAAGTTACTAGAACAAACACTTTTTTGTTATTGGATACGGGAACAAAATGATGTATACTAGGGGGTCACTTTACTCTGCAGCTGACTGTATGAGTATAGGGTACTCAAGACCGGGTAGTTGTTTCGGGCGGGATAGAGCAAAATTGCAATTTGACTGTCTTTCCCACGTGGGATAAAAGCGAGAGATGTATGTATGAAGGTATCGATTATATTATAATTGAAAATGAGTTAACTCAATAATCTCCCAATACTGCCAGAGACATTAGTTACGATAAACCTAAATCGGTATGCTATTAAAATAAAGATAAGTTTATACCAAGCATAATAAATCATTCTCATGAATTTATGACATCGTAAATACATGCGATCAACGTGTATGTTTGCATAATTTATACAAACCGGATAACCGGGATGTAGGTAACCAGAGTTTCCTCCAGAGTTCTGGCTCCGGATATCTGTCGTAGAAATAGGCGGATTAATCAAAGATTAGGTTTAGGTTTTCTGCCAAAATTCTACGTTATATCATTGGCTGATTGACGACGATTACTTTTGCGGTGCATTTTACAACTTGGCAAATCATACTAAAAAATTTATAAAGAAAAGATTCATACTTTTATTTACCATTAAGATTGCAAACAAGTTTACGGCCTGCCTAATGGTAAGCAGCCACCGCAGCCTTTGGTCGTTTGCAATACTTTTGTTATAAAAGTTTGGGTCACTAACAAAATAGTTTTTTTTGTGCCATGTTGTACACGGGCATACTAACGTTATGTGGGTGGAGCGTCGGTGGCCGAGCGGTTACAGTATCCGACTCGTAAGCCAGAGGTCCCGGGTTCGAATCCCGCTCCGGCCATGTACCAATGACTGTTTTCTGAGTTATGTACATTAGTGGAATACTAACCGACTCTTACGGTGAGGGAAAACATCGTGATGAAACCTGCACATTCAGGCGACTGGATGTGTAACCATGATCCAATCTGGTCAGGTTCCCCTGGTAGCAGGGTCATGGAGGTCAGATGGCAGTCGCTCCACTGTAATTACCTGACCTGCCAAATCCTGGATCATGGTCAAGGCGGACCCCGGACCCTCGTTCTCGAGAGCACAACCGGGACATTAACGCCAAGATGATGATGATGATACTGACGTTTTGTGGGTCTCCTAAACATCCACAATTGCTACAAAGTAGAATTTTTCTTGTACTCGAAAACCTACGGCGCCCTTACAGTCTATAAAGTTTAAAATGAATTACAGTCATTATATCGTTGCCATACTTAATTTTACGCATGTTATGTCGGTTCGCAAAGCATAATGCACCATATTAAACATAACACTGGTTTAAGCATGTCACGGTGTTCGCTTTCCATTATATTGTTGTGGGTTACCTGTTATAATGCATGACAGCGTATACATCTCCCTCCGTAGGAGTCTGTACGTTTTAATTATGGTGAAGATTAGGGTTGTTAACTTTTTTAAGACTAAGTATAGTATTTTCGTATTCAGAAGCTATAAAAATATCGTAGATTGGGAATTAATGATAAAATATATAGTATATTTAATCAAATATTTGTCTTAGATGATCTTGAGGAACTTTTTAAGCTCAAGGAACGCTTTATAATTATTATTACAATCTAATTCTAAATTAAAAATCACCATTTATGATACTCAGCTTTTATGATAAGTATCAGAAAGTACTCGTAGTTAGCTGGTCCAGGATGGTGTTTATGGAGTTATTTTTGAAATGTTAAAATTTAAATTCAGGACGCATTCCGTTTTGCGGTATGTGATACTGAAAAGTGACTTTGCTTATAAAATATAGTAGTTTCGACTACCATGTTAAAATTTAAAAATAATAATAGGCAGACACCTAAAAGAGTAGGAACCTGTATTATGTAGTAGGGTCGGCAACCCTAGTTAAGATCCTCGGTGACGTTGAATAGATCAGAAGGTAGATGAACGTAATTAAAAATGTACTTCCTCTGAGCACATTTTTTTCTGCAAAATTAGGTTGGTAGTTACATGGTTTGTTTTTACTATAAACCTAATATTCATCGTCATCATCATATCAGCCAGAAGACGCCCACTGCTGGGCATAACCCAATATTAATTTGGCGTAATTGGTAATGTGGACCCCGGGCCCTCGTGTGCGAGAGCAGAACCATATTAATGCCATGATGATGATGATGATTTAGTTCACAACGACATCCTTCTGAAAAAGTTTGCGCTATTCGGATTTACGCCAAAGCTACTCAATTTCTTTGCTAGCTACCTTAGTAACCGCATGCAGTACGTTTGTGTAGATGGCTTTCAATCCAGCGAATATTTTACTCGCTCTGGGGTAAGCCAGGGTAGTACTTTGGGACCCACTCTGTTTCTTATCATGGTCAATGATCTTCCAAGGGTTCTAAGAATAGCAAAAAGCCTATTATTTGCCGATGACCTAAAATTATTTCTGCGAATTAGAGACCGAACTGACGTAGCAGCTTTGCAGTGCGATATAGATGCAGTGGCGGAGTGGAGTGAAGTAAATAGACTGCCGTTTAACACCTCCAAGTGTAAGGTGATAACGTTTTCGTCGTCTCGCGATCCTAAATGTGCTCTATATTATCTTCCTAATGCTCAGTTGGAGAGAGTTTGGGAAATTAAAGATCTCGGGCTAAATCTAGACGTAAGGCTGAATTTCCATACCCATATCACAAATATGTGCAAAAGAGCTAATAAAACTCTGGGTTTTATTATGCGTACGGCATCGCAGTTTGCTGACATCAGAGTGGCCCAAGTACTGTATAACGCATACGTACGTAGCATGATAGAGTATGGAGCTATCTTATGGGATCCATGTGAAGCCAAGTATACTATGATGATAGAACGTATACAACGTAAGTTTGCACGATGGTTATATAAGAAGCGGTTTGGTTACTACCCGTACTTATATCCCTCTGCATTTGTATCGGGCATGGTGGGTTTGGAAACTCTGCAATCGAGACGGAAGGTAACGCTCCTAATGCACTATTACTTACTGCTCAATAGCAGGGTGGACAATCCACGTGTGCTAGAGCGGATTGGCCTGGTGGTGGGGAACGTAGCGCCGCCTGATAGCGCTGCCGTACGCGCGCACGCGCCGCGGAATGCAGACCCCTACAATGCGCGCTCGCGTCCTCCTCGGCGATTTGATATCAAAGCACGACGTCGATATCTTTGCTGATGGACTGCGTAAATTTTCTCGTGCTATAAATATTTTTATTAATAACGCCTAGATTATTATTAAATTGTCAATGTGTGTATATTTTAATGTATTTAATTTATTGTATTAGTTTAATTAATAATTTATATTATGAATACATTTATATAATTTATCTTTGTTATGCAATATGAATTATGTTTTCAAATTTTAAATGTAAACGCTTTGGATTATGTCTGTAAGTTTGCATTTATTTTAAATAAATAAATAAATAAATAAATAAATGATAAGGTAAGGTGGCCGCCAATATTTCGCGAAGTTTTCGAGGCAACGACCCATTGATGGAATGTACCATCAAGGTAGTGACATCGAGGAAATGATCGTCTAGGCATCGTCATTCGAGGTAAACTATTTAACTCGTGGAAAACTGTAGATAAACCCACCTGGCCGGGTGTTATGTCCCAGGACAGGAATCCACATTGGCGGCTATCTTATCTATTCCGCTAAAGTGGGATGGGGATTTTGAGGTCCCAATTCAACCTCACCCGCTTGTAGTCCTCTTGCTCACAGATGGACGATTTTCCCCTATGGGGTTGTGCAGGCCAGATAAAACAAAAAACCATAAAATAATTTACTAATGAACTCTCAGCCAACTAGATGGTAGTTTTCTACAAATTACGAGAAATTTTAATGAGATTTCAATTTCAGTCAATCTGAAGGTCGCTACTAGTAGAGCGGACCCTGGCTGAGGCCGTAAATTACCACTAAGACTATGATGATGATACGTGTTGTTGATGAGTTCTGAAACGGGAAAATATTTGTTATTTGATACATTTTGTTCGGATCAATCGTTTTATTATTCTTTCACTATTATGAAACTGGCATGCACTACCTCTGCTTAGTTTTTTTCAGTTTGCAGTATTAAATTAAAACACAACAACATACAACCTTAACCCCATAACTAAATACTATATTTACAGATAGAAAACCTCTTCCAGGGCATACCCACTACTACTACTAATAAAACTACAAAGTTTTAATATAAAATTTAGTCCGGGGTTCAGGTGGGAAATTGCACTGTTTGTCGGCTTCATAATATGCCTCATAGGCCGAAACTGAAACTGAAGTTTATAAACATTCAAATTTTTAAACTTTACCTCACACAAATTTTTTGTGCAGCAGATATATTCGAAGCGCTTTAAAATTTTGTCCATCACTAAATACGGGGTGAAAGAATTTATGAAATTTTGGTTGCCCGCCTCTAAAATCCTGGTACACGTTGGTCTGCTATCAAATAGGCAAATGCTAAGTGCCTTTACAGCCAAAACCAGCAAGAACTGTATTACCTAAATGTTCTTTGAATCTATATTCTGTACAAGTGGACCTGGTGCGACTTAGTTCGCATATACCTACTTTACCCCTACCTACCTTTTTTTCTTATTTATAAACTTTCCTCTTGAATCACTCTATCTATTATTGAAAACCGAATTAAAATTCGTTGCGTGTTTAAGAGATCTAAGCGTACATAGATACATAGGGACAGACGTCGGGAAGCGATTTTGTTATATTCTACGTATAGATAAAATATTTGTAAAAGCCATTGCAAAAACAATTGACCAAAACTCTATTGAGCCAAGTTTCCATCAAACTCCTTACCATAATGAAAGCTTTTCATCGTGAACGTATTTTCCTTTCATTTCGGTTTCACTCAAGTATTCAATGCAGTGGAGTTTCAAAAGTTCTCCAAAGTCAATCAAAATTTGGCTTTAAGTTCATGCGAGCATAATTTGAGATAAATTAGAAGGCTTTGCCACACTATATGGAAGTAAGCAGTAGCGATGAGTCGCAATATCTATATGAAACAATGGAGGCAATAGAACTCATCCTTTATGCCCCTATTATGATTGTAAAAAATGGGACACCACCAACTGTCACGTCCGCTCAATCGAATTCATTACAAACGTAGGAGTATCAGTTGTTGCTTTTTATAGGGTATTGGTCCTTGCCAACCAATATATAAGGGTCAATGGCCATATTGGCGTTAATGTCCCAATTAAACTCTGGCCATCATGGCCAAGGCGGGTGTGGGTGCGAAAGTACAACCGGGACATTGACGCCAAGATGATTAATATAATTTTTCATGCTCACGCGCGCCATGGCCCGGGCCCGTGTTGACCATGATCCAGGATATGGCAGATCAGGTAATTACAGTGAAGCGACTGTCATCTGACTTCCATGACCCCGTCAACTGACCAGTTTAAATCACGGTTACACATTCAGTGGCCTGAATGTACAGCTTTCTGCACGATGTTTTCCCTCACCGTATATAAGAGCATCGTTTAGTGTTCAACTAATATACATAACTTAGAAAAGAGTCATTTCTACGAACCGGGTACCTGTCGCTATCAAGTCGGACACCTTAACCACTAGGCCACCGACGCTCCTTACCGCTTGTTACTTCCTATTGTTAAAAAAATAATAGTTACAGCAGTAGTTACTCTTTGTCCAATCATAGATATCACATCGTATCAGACCCTACAATACAATCTGTTACAATACATATGTTACAAGATACGGTATCAGTATAAGCGATAATGTATATGAATGAATCACGCATTGGCCCATACAATATAAATTGTGAATCAAATGTATAGCAGCTGATAAGATAGCATGCTGTTAGAAAAATGTACTTGGTATAGTTTCGGAATTAAGTTTGGTATGATATGTGTGTTTCTAATAAGTTTGATTAATTATAGTAAGAAGAGAATATCCTTCCCCTCAAATCAAATCAAATCAAAATGTATTTATGGAGTAGGACATTAAATATCTCTTTCAATCGTCAAAAAGGAGACCAAAAGTAGGAAGGAAACACATAGTGACATGTTGGCCGCCCCAGGACCGCAGCACATTCACCCTACGCTGACGCCTCTTCGCATCCTGTTCCTTATTGCTGAGGGTCGTGAATCCCCCAATTATTACTCTACCTATAGTATAATAGTAGTATATATACTCTCCACCAGCATCTGTCCTTAGCATCATGGAGTGCATCATGCAGCTTTACATTGAGCTTTAAGCGAATTTGCTCGGACCATCTAGTAGGCTGCGACCTCACGGCCGTCTGCCGTCGATCTTGCCTGTCACGATAAGCTTCTCGAGTTGATGTCTATCTTTATGGGCTATATGGCCAAAAAATTTCAGGATCCTTCGCAGGCATTTGGTGGAAAGCCTAGTCTTGACATTCAGCTCATGGAGAATAGACTTATTTGTGCCGTATGCAGTCCACGGAATCTGCAGCATCTTCCTCCAGCACCACATCTCGAAGGCGTCAATGTGGTCACGATCAGCCTTTTTTATTGTCCATGTTTCCGAATCGTGAAATATGGAGCGAAATATGTTGTTAAGAGAAGTTAATCTACGCTTTTTACATAGATTCTTACACTTGCCATCCTAGAGTTTTGGACCCTGAACCTGTAGAATTCAGTTTAGCAAGAGGGGTAAGAAAGAAGATACTAAGGATTGTTCTGACCTCTAATATACACATACCTTCCTTATTATATCCACTTTTATCTATACAGCAGCTTATCTATTTATACACCATTTATACACCAACTGTATATCTATAACTGTACATCTACTATTCCTCTTTCTTCTTACATTTTTACTCTTTCCTATATAAAAAACGTCGTTTCCAAATTATTTAAATTTTTACGTGGACAATATTGTGCAATATTGTACTTATACTCGTATCTAGCATTATCTCAACAAGGAAAAACATTCTAGTATTTATGTTTAAAAAATTCTGTCATTCACCTAGCAACTTGACTTTTATAAAACGGAGATGTTTCCTAGCCCGTATCATGACAGTTAAATCCGGATTACTCGGCAAATCTTTCCAAATCCTCTGCGGTACGGCGACCAAATCCGCGAGCCAGATAAAATGACAGTCCTTTTAGGCATGAGTTCATCAGTTGATTTGAAAAGAATCCGAGATTACGTAAGTACGAAGTATAAAGTAGCCTGTTTCATAACAAGAACGTAACGAAATAATAAGAACTAATGACTTACTATTGCATAAAATCTAACAAAAATAAACAGTCTAATTAATTTTGTAAATGTGCCGGATGTTTGTTACCCAATGACGCATAAAATGCTGCATATGGATGAAATTTAGCGAACTTGGTTTAGTTGGCTCTAGAGAGAGTATGAGCACCTGGACCCTCCTGCCCCAGCATTTCCACGTCAAACGGCGCAAATAGGTGATCTCCGCTGAGGCCAGCATATTTGTACCGTTTGACGTTTTCAGCCGAGGCGGTAGCGGAACCAGCATTGACACTCGTGGATGGAACATGAGAAGATGCAAGGGTATCGACGCAGGTTGCGTCCCAAAGACCGACGCATCTTCCAAGGCACGAGTGTCATAATTATTTTTTCTGGAATGCTCGTTGGGACGACGAGGAAGATGTTCATCAAAATTACGTCTAAAAAGAGTTTCCGCGGGATAATGGCATAATATCCGAATTTAACGCGGACGAAGTCGCGGGAAAAATATTAAAAGCTTCCAACAATCCTATTTCTTACCTACTTAATGGAATGAGAAGCCCATGGGCAAGTATTGCTTGGCGGCAGAACTAGATTGATAAAGCTGTGTTTACCCCGGGATCTTGGCTTGTCGGTGTCCTACCCAATAAATCTTTTTTTTATAGTAGTAAATGGTTCCCGTGGGACAGATTACCGAGCATGCGTACCTGGGGGTAAAAGCTAGGCACAATATAAACAAAAGCATTAAGAAACCTTTTGCTTCACCTATATGATTCATTGTTCAGATTCTAGCTACTATATGAAAATGTCCACTGCATGAAAATGTCCACTTTAAAATACTTTACCGATACGATCCCCTGTAGGGGATATGTATATGTACTAATATGTATATTAGTTTATGGTTTTGGAATATTCTCCTTAGCCTTGAAATACCAACTACAACTAAATGATGGAAAGTGATTTAGAGCCTCCCCCATGAAATGGGAAGTTATTGCCATAATCTCTACACTTGGCAGGCGGGTGGAAGACCGCAGTGTTATACATACCTATATCAATGGAAAACGCTGCTGCCATTTTCCAGCCTACGGAGACGCTAGATCTTTTGCCTTAAAAACATTAACCGCCTTGTACGACACTCACGAGTGTAACAGGTTGGTGCTATTCTCTGCCGGACACCACACGGCATCGGTCTATGTTCATTATCAAACGTCGAACGCTTATCAATACCAACGAAACCCTACAAAATTATGGACGAAACCGTCACGGAGTCTGTTCAAAATATTTATCTTTCACAAACATTCCAATGCGATGGAGCGTCCCGTTGCGTAACACACCATTATAAATCATCCGGCCCAGTCAGAAATAGTGTCGTGTTTATGCCACTCAGCTGGAGTCGATTCAAAGTCACCGGATCACGCGGTGTAGCGCGACCATGGTGTTGGACCGGTAAGGGATAGACGCCGCTTTTATGATACCGCAGGGGACCTATTTTTGAACCGCTCGCATTCGCGCTAGCACTCGCGTCCGCTACCTGTCTCTTTCACATTCGTGGTACTTTACTAGAAATAGAAAAGACAGGCATTAGTCTTATATTGTCTCCCTCTTGATTCACTGCGGCCTTTTAACCCCCGACGTTAAAAGAGGAGTGTATAAGTTTGACGTGTGTATTTGTGAAGATATAACGATGCGTATCTGTGGATCTGTATGTCTGTCTGCGGCTTCGCATCTACCAAGCCGTTGAACCGATTTCGATGCGGTTTTCTTGATTTAAAAGCGAGTTTAATCGAGATGGTTCATTCATCATCATCATCATCTTGGCGTTAAATCCTAGTTGCGCTCCCGCATAATACGCGGTGGTCCGGTTTCCGGCTATCGAGATGGTTCATTGTTTCATTTAAATCGGTTCAGTAGTTTAGGAAATACATATTTGAGCTCTTTGATGTCATAAAATTTAAACGACCCGAATATCTCCATGAAAAGCTGCTGTGGCGTGACTTGGGATCTCGCTCATCTCGGGCGGGTGGGTACTTACGTATTGGTACCGCATAAGCACCGAACAACAGCATTTAGGGGTTTCCGTTATTACTATAAAGCTATACTGATTCAATCGATATTTTACAATCTGTTGAAGTACTGTAAAGTTTCTTTTATCATTATCAATGTCGTATATTTATTTATTACATGAAGTGTGTAGGTACATATTTATTAAACTTATATAGGTATTTAATCAACAACCAATAAAAAATTAAAAAATTGTGTTAATGTTAAATTTGACGATATCTTTAATATGATCAGCCAGAAGACGCCCACTGCTGGGCATAGGCCTCCCCGAGAGATTTCCACAAAGGCCGGTCCTGTGCCTTCCGCATCCAGCTGGTACCTGTGATCCTTATCATCGGTGCACCTTGTGGGAGGCCTACCCACGCTGCGTCTTCCGTCTTCCGGTGGTGGATAATATGATGCATGGGCTTTTCTAAAAACCAGCGCTCTGACAGGCATGAGCCCTCAGGCATTATGCTGAGATTGGTCCATCTCGGTTTCTGCAGCATCACTGGCTGATCTTACGTAATTTTTAATTATTATAATTTACTGTACTCACCTTAGGTTAAGAACGTAATGTGGAACCGAATAAAGTGCTGTCTATGTCACTCTAATTACCTGATCTGCCAAATCCTGGATCATAGTCAAGGCGGACCCCTACTCGTAAGCGAGAGGTATCGGGTTCGAATTCTACTGCGGCTATGTACCAATGACTCTTTCTGAGTTATGTACATTCGTTGAATACTAACCAATGCTCTTACGGTGAAGGAAAACATCGAAATGAATACTACACATTCAGGCGACTGAATGTGTAACTATGATCCAATCTGGTCAGGTTCCCCTGGTACAGTATTTATGGTGATGGAAGGTAAACTGACAATAATATGCGACGTGTATCCCGCTGCCTGGTCGGCGTCGCAACCACCACTTACGAGTTGTTTACTCGCGGTTCATTCTGTTTATGCAACTTTTATAGGAAAGTATGGCCTGGGATATCCTGGGCAACATTACACTTGTTTTCACTTGGATATCAATATAGTGTTTAAAACAACACACTCAAGCGTATCAGTAAGTACGGTCATAGAAACTGAATAATTGCTTTGAAAAAAAAGACAGGTGCTTTACGTGTGTGTAACATCTTGGTTCCCTAATGGTTGATCTGATTTTGATGTGGTTCCCTGAATTTAGAAGCCAGTCTTAGCTTTATTTACATCTTTATTTACAGCTATAATTGTTGATATTATTACAACTTGTCATATATATTTGTAGTTATTGCCAAATAAAAGCTATGTCTATGTCTATGTCTATGTCTATTTCATCAAAATCGGTTACATAGTTTAAGAATTAGGTACTTGAATATGATGCAAACTTTGTCAGAGATTTTCCGACCTCTATCGACTAGATTATTCGTTTACAGTGACAAGATTGTTCACAGCGTTCAGGGGCCCTATTTTGGAACCCTTTCTTTCCTTAGTATTCCCTAATTGATTATACAAGAGCTCGAAGAAGACTTGCCTCCTTAAAAACATAACAGAAATTGTTATCCATAATTTATAATGTTATTGCTATAGCCGAAAACTTGTTAATGGCTCATTAATATCCTTATTAGTATGTATACCATAGTATGCTTATTGCTGCTGTAAGTTTTCTGAATAAACAAATAAAATAACAGAAAGTAAAAGCAAGATTAGTGCTTGTGGATTAATTATTAACGTTATAATTTTATTTATTATTATTTATTAATTAGGCTTATAAAAATGTACGCGTGTACGAGTAATCATCTTTCCGTTAATGTCCCGGTTGGGATCTCGCGCGAGGGCCCGGGATCCGCCCTGATCATGACTCTGGATTTGGCTGATTAGATAATAACAGTTTAGCGACTGCCATCTGACCTCCGTGACCCTGCTATCAAAGGAACCTGAACAGATTAGATCATGATTACACATTCACTCGCCTGAATGTGCAGGTTTCATCACGATGATTTCCCTCACCATAAGAGCATCGGTTAGCACTCAACTAAAGTACATAACTGAGAAAAGAGTCATTGGTACATGGCCACAGTGGGATTCGTACCCGGTACCTCTCGTTTACCACTCCGCCACCGACGCTAAACACCGTGCACGTGTACGAGTATTAACCATAAATAAATAACCACAAAGCTACCCTAATCACTACAAAGCCAGAATAATAGGCATCGTTTGATCCCAACCGTCGAAACAATATCTTCATTTATCCCGTTGTCACCAATCCCTCTGAGCACGTCTGATAAACTACAATCCCATTCGAAACTTGATTTCTGAGAATTCCCCGTATTCTTTCAAATCACGTTCTATGATATCGATATCATAGTCACGTCTCCGAAGAGCTAGGAGAACTCGGAACTAAGCTTTGTCAATAACATACTCCGCACAGAAAAGTTTCTAGTATTTACACAGGAAATCGCTTTCAAGAATGGAATATGGTTCCGTCTAAGTTTTTTTATGAATATATCGAGTTATATAGATTATGGAATTTAGAAATGGAACACATTTTTTTGGATGTTTTTGTTTAAGTATCTGCTTAAATGCGTTTGACAAATTGGTGCAAGCGGCCCTTAAACATAGATAATCACTTACTTACTAGAGTATTTATTATTTTTGTAACTAATTACAAGCTACATACCTATAAATTTTAGTCTTCACAATTTGTTACAGGATTTACGTTGAAATTTAAGCTATACAGCTTTGATGCGAAAATTTCAACGTTTTAACAAAAAATTATTCAAATATTTGTTAAATTGTGCCTTAAAAATTGACAGTATCTAGATGCCTGACATCCAACTAACGAACGGGCATCGCGCTCCTTTTCACTTTCTCGTGTGCCTTTTCAAAAAAGGTAATCCTGTCCTAGCCTATTTCTTCTTTTTTGCGGTAAAAATAGAAATGATGGATTTTATGATACCTTTCGGCGCTTTTGATATTTTTTATGAAAGGAACACTGTCAACCTCATTATGCCGTTAGCTTGCGGGGGTTTTAGCGGTTTCCAAGCACCAAAATGAATCACGAATTCATTTCGTTTTCAGCTACATCTGGTTGGTTATGGAATTTTGCCCTTTATCTTTTATTGTTTTTTAAGATACAGTCGCGCTTTAAGTACATTACCAGTTTTTAAAAAAATCTTTTGTAGCTACTGCCATAAGCTACTGCCATATACCTACTGGATATTAGAATTTCGCTAAAAGAAGGGCATATTAGCTGTTTCTTTGACACCAATAACTAATTCTTAAACTGCAGGTTTTTTATTTATTAAATAAAAATTGCTTCAATGAATTTCCATAGTTTGCCTTATAAATTAAAAGTAAAATATTTTTTGATAATACAGCCTCAAAATTTTATTTTTAAATTAATAAGTATTCATTATTAATGTAGGGATACAAAAAATTTAAAAAATATTGCACATACCGTTAACTTTTTTAAGTCAGAATATTATTGTGACATTTAAAGGGAAAACTGACAAAATTATTTTGAATTGTAAAAAAAATAACTACAAGCGTTTTCGATATTAAGTATTAAGACCGCGCAGTCGAGGAAACTAAATGTATAGAAAGTTGACATAATTTATGTTTCCAATTGATATTATCCGACGTATGTTTGTCATTAGTGTCATCATTCTATGTATCTCGTAATAAGGCAATGCGGCGAAGATCGTCTATCGGGTAGGACCGTCTAGTAAGAATTACCACTAATTCTGAACAATTACGAGGATGGCAACACAATCTAAGAAAAAACAAAGGTATTTTAGTTCCAAATAACTGACACAGCTGGCGGTACGTGTCGCACAAAGAGAAAAACCGACTTTTTTAATTTAGTTCAGTTGGCAACTATCATTCAAGGTGCACCACGTTCCTGAAAAAAAATACGTAAAAGTGTTTGTTGGGATTATTTTCTAGATACATGCAAGTAAGTTTATTCTTTATTAATGTATTGATTAAATTATTATATTGGAATACAATGAAACACAAATTTTTCACGAACTTATTATTTGTGAAAAAAACTATCCTCAAAATGTAGTAGTGGGGAAGTCCGTCTAGAATTTGAAGGATAAGAACGGCATATGCCGATCTTTGCCGTTTTCAGAAGTCGTAAACCTTTATGTCAAAGGGTAGTAGGTAGGTAGGTAGTTTTATAACATAATCATAAAAAAAATATATATTAATATTGGCGTTAATGTCCAGGTTGTGCTCTTGCGCAACCTCAAACCTGGTCTCAAACGCAAACGCGATAGTAAAGTAAAATCGACGCGAAACTTACTCTCAGCCTTCAGGTTAAGGAAACGATATATTAATTTTTAATTATAGAATTTTTAATATAATAATACTTATTTTTGTTACTTGTGATTTTATTTTTATTGAATAATTTATTACTAACGATGCCAAAACAAATGCCAAGATTAATCGCATTAAGTAGTAGACATCTGTATAAATAGGTATACCTACTAACAATAATTTTGATTTAAATATTTTATTGTTGTTGAATTTGTGTTGTTAAGATTATTTACTTTATGACCACCTAACAAAGCTGTTTAAATAGATAGGTTTCTATTTAATAATTACTTACTTTATTCAAAGAACACTAAACTGGTCTGAATTAGTCTCTGCCATAAAATAATTATTTTGGTTAATATGTATGTCTTTTGATAAAATGCTATATGTTTTTATGAGTAATTAGACTAGGTAGATTTTGAAATTTATATTTCGAGGCATATTTACTTGCTAACTTTTGTAACTTGTGATGTTTTAATGTGTTTTAAGATGTCAAAACAAATGCCAATATTAGGTGTTATCTTTATTTAGATCTTGTACCTACTTTAAAGAATTGATTTTCATCTTTTTGTTCTTGTAAGGTAGCTATCTCATGGGTACCTCTTTCCTTTTATCATTTGAATCTGTGTAATGCCGGTTGCAATACGTACCTGTATTTTTTTTATAATTTCGACTTTATGTAAGTAATAAAATCTTACTATGACACGTATTCTTTTTTTATAATGAAATGTTTTCTACCCCTGAATGGCGAGGACTTGCACGGCAAACGCTTTACTTTCCGAAATAAGCCATTTGAAACGTTATTCTTAAGGTATTAGGATACAAAATCATTGGACATTATAATTCACACACATACATACACTTAAAAATTACTTAAGCTGTCTATGTGTATGTAAATTCGCCATTAGACGGTCTTATCCGACGTGGGAGCAAAATCCGTCAATTGCGCTGTGTTTTCAAAACTAGTGGTTATTTCATAAACCTATGGTTTCTATGTACCTTTGACATGATTATTTAGCAATCAACTAAATATTTAATCATCTCGTTTAATAAAACTTAACTTCAAGCTAATAGAATAGCCAAAATAAATACATTTTGTGATTTTTTTAAAGAAATATTCTAGTCTTCGCCCCATTGACCTTAATACGAACAAATTAAGAAGACATCTAAACTGCTAAATATTCCTTACTTCGTACAAGCATTGGTTAAGTAGATACATGCACAGCTCACCTGACAATATAAGTATTATTTTCTTACGTTATAAGTATGAAATTGATCCACGTGGACGACGCGGGCAAAACCTAAGTACTAACTAAATTATTCGTCTGAATACGAAATAGTACTTGCTATCCATAGACATTTAGTTTTCACTTTTTTTCAGAAGCCGTGTCCCACTGCAGGTTAACCAACTTTTTCCAATTAGGTTTAAAAAAAATTACTATGTTACTATTAAAATTAGTCTTAGAAAAAAAAGTTTGTTTACGCTATAAAATTTGTCCATCTACCTGCGATGCCACAAATTCAACTTGACGTATTATCGAAACTCGGACGCACCAAATTCTTAATCGCATTCAAGCCTGTGATAAACTAAAATCTCATACAAAATGACGAACGTGTTTATGAATTTAGTGCAAGCCGGTCTAAATCTCATCTGATGGTATGTTGAGAGACGCTGCTGGAAAATTATTTTCTAGAAACAGGCTCTTCTATTCTGGGCCTCGAGTCCGCTTATTTACTTGCCTCGAACTGTAATTGGATTGTTATTCAATTATAATTCAATCGACCCATTAGTAAATTAGCGGACTTGAGACCCTGTTCTTGAATAAGGAGTTCAGAATTTCATAGAAAAGTAATGTGGATACTTAAACAGCACTTTCTCAGATTCACATCGTACGCAGCGCCCTACTACACAACCACCAATACAGATTAAAAATGTGCTTCCACTAGTGTTGTAAAAAACTCGAGTCTGGGAATGTGAAATTATAAACTCGACTCAATTTTGCAGGACTCAATGACCTAAGCACTCACGAGTTTAGAGCAGAGCCGAGTCGAGCGCGAGTCATCAGAGCACGGACTCGAGTCTAAGAAAGAACTCGAGTCGTAAACATAACTCGAGTTTAGTACAAAATCGAGTTCGAACACTTAACTCGACCCGACTATTAATACTAAATGTGGTGACTACACCATAGCAAATTATACTACAGTTTAACAAACCATACCATATCACCTCTCATAAGGTACTGTAGACTCGAGCGGAGCTCGTTACATGAACAAACTCGGGCCCACATTAGACTCGAGCAATTATCACGAACTCGAGTCTTTTCGGACACTCGAGCAGCAGAGTCTCTGTTATAATGAGTCTAGTCGCAAGTTTATGAGTCGAGTCTTAAAGTACAGACGACCTGAGTGCTGCCACGCAGAGGTTCCGGGTTCGATTCCCGGCCGGGTAGAATATGAAATGTTGCATTTTAATTTCTGATACGGGTCTGGGTGTTGTATAAAAAGTATGTATTAAAAAAATTATAAGTAGTTTATCAATTTCTTGGCACCCATAACACAAGCTTCGCTTACTTTGGGGCTAGATGGCGCTGTGTGCAATTATTCAAGCATATTTATTTATTTATTATATGGATCTGCTAAATCATGGATCATAGTCAAGGCGGACCCCGGGCCCTCGTGCACAACCAGGACATTAACACCCATATGATTTTTTTTCTATTATTTTAATTACATTATAAACTCCCAGACTCGAGTGTTTTCCCAACACTAGCTTTCACTCCACTAAATTGCAGTAAGCAATTAGCAAGGCGCATCCAATACAGGAAATCGAAGCCGCAACGCTCCGACGCGGACAGCGCTTCGGCAATTGCTTCAATGGACAATCTTTACACAATACAGGTGATATCATTATCCCGGTTGATACACAGGATATAGGTGATACCATTATTCAGGTTGATGCACAGGATATATGACCTGGTGACCTGTAACACAGGTTTCCCTAGCTGAGGCACACACAATATAGCTGATATCATTGTTCCGGGTGATACACAGGACATATAACCTGGTGACCTGCACCTAGTTGCATATCAAATTATGTAAACGTGATTGTGGAGAAATAATTTTAATTACAACTCAAAAATAAAATTTCAATTTTGAATTTTGAAAAAAAGATTTGACCTACCTAATATGTAATATGCGGAATCTATCAAGAAATCGCATGAGAAAAACATCCGCATGCTCAAACACTACCTGGTTTTAGGACAGTCGGGGAAAAACAGTTTTTAATAGAATTTTTAACTGCGGGCCCAAACGTCTGAGATAAATCTATAATTATAATTACGACTCCTCGTCTACTAAGTGATCCATGATTGGTCAATTTTGTTTATTTTGACGGACGCATAGTGCCCTTTGGCCGATCGACACTCAACTGTTGTCAATTGAAACCCTATGCGTTCGGGAGAACTATTAGACCTCATAGTAACGTTGCTGAATATGGATAAAAATCTCGTTGAACGCTACGTCGAGTTTGTCGCGGCGACGCTAACAACGCTAACGGCGACGTTCAGAATTCCCATTGTTAACCATACGTGTACACACGTTTATTTTTATAAATCAAGTTTTAAAAAAGTTGATAAAATGCATCTTGTCCGCTTCTGCTCTGTTATCTCCGCGCATCTTCTCTCCCGCCCTGTAATTTCTCATACGTAGAGAAAGCTATGAAGCTTTAAGTCCGCCTTTGTACGTAACAGTGCATGAAGTTTTGAATAAATAAATAAATCTTCGCTTTGGTGAAGTCCGGGCCTAACTATGATTAGTAAAGACAGATTTGAAGAACAACAAATTTTTATTCAATAATTTTTTTATGTTTCTCGAAAATATTAAAAAAGAAAGGGTATTACACTTACACAAGACATCCACGTTTCACGTATCGTTAGTCCAGTTGTAAGGAAATCCCGATACACTCTCAGCGAATTCAAAAGAGGAATATGAAGAGATAATCCTTTGTTGGACGAGTCCAGTGCTCAATAGGCTTACGCAAGGGGTCGCCATTGAATAGGCATGTAAGATACCACAAGTCATTTTCTGAGAACATTTGACCTCACTAAGGGTTGCCCCGGGCCGATTGATCGGAGGTTTAACATTGCTAATCACGTCAATAATAATAATAATAATAAATCGTTTATTCCTGACTAGACAGCACAATATAGCATAAAGGTTTTTCGAAAAAATATATATTACACAATTGAGACATAAAATTACAAAGACATAATATTCAATTAATTAAAACAAACAAAAGATTCAATTAATTAATTAAACAAACACAACCTAAATAATGGCCGTGTGGTGTTCGGCAGAGTAGAATAGCACCAACGCCTTACGCTCGTGGGTGTCGTAAATGGCGACTCAAGTTTTCGAGGCAAAAGATTCTCCGTTGGCCGAAAAATGGATAGCAGCGTTTTACATTGTTATATTTATAATACTGCGATCTCAAACCTGCCTGCCTGAGAATATGGCAATAACCTCCCCTTTCGTGGGAGAGGCCCTAAGTCAGTGGACTGTTACGGACTGTTATGAAAAACCTAAATAATTAGAAAAGCCCATTAAAATAAAACTGTCGACTAGGCATTGCCGTGTTGTGGCACCTCCAGTCAACAAAAGGACCTCACTCAGCATGAGCCGGGGGGCCGAGACCCCGTTACCGTAATAACATTTTAAAATCCGCATATACCGCTTTGGCTTCAGCTTTTTAATGCATACAGCTAATGGAACGCTTTAGATAAGTGAACACTTTATTACTCATTTGGAACGCTTTACCTGCTAGAGTGTTCAGTATTAACTGGCCTCCTTCAAGGCCAGAGTGTTCTGCCTATGGCCATATCATCGCTTCCCATTAGGTGAGATGGCGGTCAAGTGCCCGACTAGTTCATTATAATAAAAAATCTTTACAATATGTGGTTAGCGAAAAGCTAAGCTTATTTTTACATCATCATCATATCAGCTGAAAGGCAGGCATAGGCGTCCCCAGAGATCTCCACAAAGGCCAGTCCTGTGCCGTCCGCAGCCAGCTGGTCTGCGACCTGTGATCTTTATCAGGTCATCGGTCCACCTTGTGGGAGGCCTACCCACGCTGCATTACATAATAGTTATTTACCAAGGTTAAGAAAAATCTGAAACTAGGTACCTTTAATAAACAAAAATAAAAGCTAAACTTAACCTAACTAATAAGCTAAGCTTCCAGAATTCTTTGCACAATTTATACCGAGGGCTTTCCTAAGTCCCCGGTAATTGAGGAGTCACGGTGTTGTTTTGAGAAATGGAAGTTTGTTGTGACTTTTTTCTCATTTTTATTTGTTTCGTAGTTACATACTAGATCTTTCAATACATTTGATTTAAAGATTTTTTATTCATTCATTAATTTCATTTCATTCATTCATAGTTTAGTAATCAAATAAAAATTATCAATAATGAAGTACATTAAATATAAATAATCATTAATTATGTCAAGATATTCATACATATCAGATACAAAATAAAAAATGTCATTTACGTAAATACTAATTAGAATGTAAAACGTTTAATAAGTAGGTATCTAACTCATGAGGCGCTGCCACCAAATAACCAGTTAGAGACTACACAGCAGCGCCTCACGTATGAAAACTCGCTGTTTTTGCTCATCCCTATAGAAGATTTGACCTCGTAAAGTTGGGAATAAAGTATTACGATAATACCAGAGCCTGGGGCTTGCCTATCGGGATATCGCCTTTGTGGATAGACCAATGGACCAAAAATGGGATCAGTCCGCAGTTTGCTGTGTCATCGAGTACGCTATTGCCGTCGGCTAGCGTCGGATTGTAGTTTACATAAGTGGTAGGTTTACTACCCGAAGATAACATTTTTACTTCGACAACCCAATAAGAACTTTATGTTGGAACTTGTGTTATCGTTGGGTGTGGAAGATGCCTGTCAATAGAACAAAACCGATTTTAAAAATTCTGTCACTATTGGAAACGAACTGCGTGCGGGTAAAATCCGCGAGGAACAGCTAGTGTAGGTAAGTAGGTACAATAAATATTATTTACCTAAATAGTAGTGACATGTACACAGAAGCACACATACTACATTTCTCATTTACAGGTATCGGCCATAAATCGGCGTCTGGAACTACGTGTTACTGCGAGTGCGTTCCCTGGTCATTATAATCTACACGCCTTCAAGGCAAGAGTGAATAGGCTGTTCCTGGACAGCATTTCGCCCGCATCATCAATTACCACCAGGTGAGATCGCGGTCTGTCGATTGGACAGAGCCAGTTGACGAGACTGAAAACGGATCACGGCAGAGTTGTTTCGAAGAAGTCCGAGGTTTTGAGGGAAGTCGAGAGGTTCTATGGACAGTTATACATGACAACACGGGCATCTGTTACCAGTTTGGCTAAAGACCCCAGAGCCAAGTTGACCCGACACTACACCGAAGATATCCCGGACATCAGCCTGTACGAGATTAGTATGGCTCTCAAACAGCTCAAGAACAACAAGGCACCGGGTGATGATGGAATTACGGTTGAGCTTCTGAAAGCTGGTGGCAAACCTGTGCTTAAGAGCCTTCAGAAGCTGTTCAATTCCGTCATCCTCGAGGGAAAAACGCCGGAAACATGGCACAGAAGTATAGTGATATTGTTCTTCAAGAAAGGTGATAGGCACTCCGCACATGACGCGACAGCCACGCGACAGCCAAGCGACAGCGACGTGACGGACACATGCATTCACTCCGCACACGACGCGAAACTGTCAAGTGACGGTTTACAAAGATCATTTAGCACGTGGCCGAAATCAGAATTAACGCTGCCATCTTGTAAAGCGTCATTTTTGACAGACAGCTGGAGTTGATGTTTGACACTCACGCCCTCATCCAAATGCCAAATGATCCTTATAACTGTGATGCATTGAGGAAAGAAAAAGCTCCTTTTAAGAGGAGAGAGCACAATGTCAAATAATGCGTGTAACAGATGTGCACAAACTAGAAGAACTATACATAAAATTCCATTGCATCATAGTTTATCTTATCTTATACATACATACACTCCGCAGCACAAAAACGTGTCCAAGTGCTTGTCGCAAATTTATAAAGAAACTATGGGTTATTTATGAGATGTTTAGTCGTGCGTATAGATTTGAAACAACTTGTTTAGTTTATCTACTTTGTGCTATGACTCACTTTTTTTAACAATCGGTGCCAGAACTGTTTTCAACGTTAATCCAAGAGGTAAGTTTAATTTTTTTTATATGTGAGTCTAAGACAAATGTTTTTTATTTGTTAGAATTAAAACACTTTTTATACAAGTTCCCCTATAATTTTTTTTTTATTGTCACTTACTGATACCCAAATTGGTCAGGCGGTCTTCATAACCAATTTGGGGCCAATTATCAGCATATTATTTGCACTTTAAGAGGTGCCCGTCACAATGAACGGTCACAGGTTGGTACTATAACTAAAACCTTTAAGTGCGTCCGGGCTCACAGCACACTGTATTATCAGTTTACCTGCTTTACATTTATATTCAGTATCTGAGATGTATAATGATGAGAGCGTTGGTGGCCTAATGGTTAAGGGGTAAGACACGTACCCCGAGAAACCGGGATCGAATAGCAGTGCCGCTATGTACCAATGCTCTTTATAAGTTATATACATCAGTTAAATACTGACCAGTGTCCTTGCGGTGAGGGAAACATCGTGATGAAATCCGCATGTTCAAGTCCCATAAGCCAATCTGGTCAGGTTCCCCTGTTAACAGAGTCACCGTGGTCAGATGACAGTCGCTCCACTATAATCGCCTGATCTGATAAATCATGGATCGAGACGGACCCCGGGCCCTTGCGCGCGAGACCACAACCGGGACATTATCGTCAAGATGACCACCCGAGATGTATGGTTCATTTTAAATTGTCATTGAAGGATCGGTATTTTGTTTATGTTCAGAGGCCCACGCTGATGTAGTCGCGGGCAACAGGTAGTATATAATAATAATATGGATAAACGGCTGTCAATCGGCACGCTCATGGCCT
This sequence comes from Blastobasis adustella, assembly GCA_907269095.1. Classification (NCBI taxonomy): domain Eukaryota; kingdom Metazoa; phylum Arthropoda; class Insecta; order Lepidoptera; family Blastobasidae; genus Blastobasis; species Blastobasis adustella. The sequence continues at coordinate 13,565,399 of OU026131.1, forward strand.
ATCACATGACCGCCACAGAAACCATAACCAATTATCCTGTCCTCTGGTTTTATTCGTCATTGCTGGGGGGCTATTTGTCATATAAAAATCTTACACTACTCTAATTTTGTAGACGCTATGGCCGTAGATAATAATGTAGATGACGTAGTGTAGAGTTATCTAATGTCAAATTCAGTGTGCAACTGAGTTAGACAATGGTCCCCCCGTCCCCCGTCATGCTACATTATGAACTAGTGTTGAGACGAACTTTCAGTTTTGGCTCTAAATTGGAGTTTATATAGAAAATGTATCGTTCAAGGAAAAATTTATATAATAATAGTAATGTGTCTCAGTACCCTGTCACGACTATTTTTGAAATCTAATGTACTTTCGGCATACCATTGTCTCACGAACCGTTCAACCAAGCCGAGCAAACCAGGTGTCTGGTAATAGAGTCACTCGGCGGCCTTCCACCAACAGTAAGTACTAGATAATAATTTTGATACCTAACTTACGTCAGTCATTTGGGCCGAAAATTTCTAATTTTCCTCGTTAAAGTCTAAATATCTCGGAACTGAAAATCAGTTTGCGAAAATATAAAGTACCTTGTAATTTTCAGAATTAAATCTCTCTTATAGCACTATAATTGTGTGTACCAGAAGCACCTACGAAATATTATAACACCGTTCACTTAGTGTAGTGAGTAATAATTTGACGAATAGGCACACACCAGCGCGAAGAAATAACCTGGGTTCGATTTTGTACCCAGGATAGTGAATGTACGAAATGTCGGCCTGTTGTTGTACTGCCCGCTATTTTGATTACAAAAATTTCACAAGTCCCGGGTTGATGTTTTGCATTTGTGGCAATATGCGTGTTTCATATTTTACGTAATTAATTGTAAAAAGTCGCAATACGCAATAAAATTCCGAGTTGGTATTTTGCGCTGGTGGTATTGTGCGCCTAATACGGTCCATCGTTTGAGACTAAAATCAAAGAAATCGGCTGAGAACTTAGATAATAGCAATGATTAGAAGATCCCCCAACCCCCCAAATCGATTCTAATCGAGCGTACCGCTAGCTTCAAACTGTTATGACTAGAAAACTAAAGGTCTTAGAACACTAGTTGCTAAAGAGAAATGATAGCACTCCCCGAGATCTACATTTCGGATGACAGCTGTCAAACTTAAAATAGTTATAACTCGGAAACTAGTGGCCCTAGAACACTACTTGCTAAAGGGAAATGATAGTACTCGTCGAGATCTACATTTCGGATGTCAAAATTAAAATAGTTGTTACTCAGAAACTAGTGGTCCTAGAATACTAGTTTCTAAAGAGAAATGGTAGTACTCGTCGAGATCTACATTTCGGATGACAGCTGTCAAACTTAAAACAGTAACAATAACTCGGCAACTGAAGGTTCTAGAATACTAATTTCTAAAGAGAAATGATAGTACTCGTCGAGATCTACATTTCGGATGACAGCTGTTAAACTTAAAACAGTTATAACTCGGAAACTAAAGGTCCAAGAACACTAGTTGCTCTAGGGAAATGATAGTACTCGTCGAGATCTACATTTCGGATGACAGCTATCCATCGTGAAAAGTGTAATAACTTGGAAACTTTTGATCTCAGAACTCTTGTTCCTGAAGAGTAATGATAGATCTGTGCCAATATGTCCATGATTCCATGTTTAAAGGAGTGTAATAAAAAATAACAATATATTTAATGTATAATATAAGAAGTATGTGTGGGGTCATCATCATTGATAAAATGAGGAGTAATGTGATAAAAGTTCGTAAGGATGATGTGATGATTAGGATTGAAAGAAGTATGCTGAGATGGTTTTAACACGTGGAGAGGATGGCAGAAAAACAGCATACGAATAGTATCTATCGTATTAATGTGAATGGAAGGGTCGAAAGAGCGCCCAAGAAGGACATTATATTGATCAACTAAATGACCAGCTCCAATAAGGGCAGGTCAGGAGTACCCTCAACCGGCGTAAATGCATGAAAAGATTTATGAATGTGGAAGAAGCAAAAGAGGTGTGTTAGGATCGTAGCTTGGGCACTCGATAGTCTCTGCCTACCCCTATGGGACACGGGCGTGAGTGTTGTATGAATGTAATAATAGTACCTATACATATATATTTAGGTTTACTTAATGAAAATTTAAAAGCACGCGGGAAAGATTTTCATATCAGAAGTACCTTATTTCACACTACATAATATTTAATCAATGAGGGTCTTACATTTGTATACCAGCTTTCTAGTTTTTAGCTTCAATCAAACAAAAACTGGAACATCCCTTAGAGACACGTATGCAGTGAGTGTCATGTCAGTGTCAAGTTGCATGTCGTTACGATGTCGTTAGCGTGCGATGTGCGCAGACTAAATATATTATTTTTTTCTCACACGCGACATGCATCCGACGTGTAGGACGCATGTCGCGTCATGTGCGGAGTGCCATAAGGCTCTCTTGAAGAACTTCAGACCAATATCGCTGCTGACCCATGTGTATAAGCTGTTTTCGAGAGTCATTTAGAATCGTCTCGCACGCAGGTTTGATAACTTCCAGCCTCCCGAACAAGCCGGATTCCGAAAAGGTTTTAGTACCATAGACCATACACACGCTGCGGCAGGTTATACAGAAGACCGAAGAGTATAACCGGCCATTTTGCTTGGCGTTTGTCGACTATAAGAAAGCTTTCGATACGATCGAAACTTGGGCGGTGCCAAATTGACTATCGATATATCGAAGCACTGAACTGCTTGTACGAAAACGCCACTATGTCAGTTCGTCTCCAGTATAAGACCACAGAACCTATTCAGCTGCAGCTAGGTGTTAGACAAGGTGATGTCATGTCACCGAAGTTGTTCACCGCTGCACTGGAGGATATCTTTAGGCTTCTGGACTGGGACGGACTTGGCATCAATATTAACGGCGAGTACCTCACACACCTCAGATTTGCTGCCGATATCGTAGTCATGGCTGAAACCTTGGAAGACTTGGGCAAAATGCTCGATGACCTCTGTAGTGCCTCTCAACAAATAGGTCTTAAAATAAACATGAACAAGACGAAAATTATGTCGAATGTCCATGTTGTGCCTACTCCAGTGACAGTTGGAGGCATTCCACTTGAAGTTGTTGACGACTATACATACCTAGGACAAATAGTCCAGCTAGGTAGGTCCAACTTCGAGAAAGAGGTCAATCGACGAATCCAACTCGGTTAGGCAGCATTCGGGAAGCTACGCCATATATTTTCATCCCAATTACCGCAATGTCTCAAGACGAAGGTCTTTGACCAATGTGTGTTGCCAGTGATGACTTACGTGTGAACTGAAACGTGGCCGCTCACTGTGGGCCTTATAAGAAAGCTCACTATTACCCAAAGGGCAATGGAAAGAGCTATGCTCGGAGTCTCTTTGCGAGATCGAATCAGAAATGAGGAGATCCGCAAGCGAACCAAGGTCACCGACATAGCTCTAAGAATTGCCAGACTGAAGTGGCAGTGGGCAGGGCACATAGCTCGAAGAAAGTTCTCGAGTGGTGACCACGTGCCGGAAGACGCAGCGTGGGTAGGCCTTCCACAAGGTGGACTGACGACCTGGTAAAGATCGCAGGTACCAGTTGGATGTGGAAAGCACAGGTCCGGCCTTGGTGGAGATTCTGGGGGAGGCCTATGCCCAGCAGTGGGCGTCTTCTGGCTGATATGATGATGATGATGGTGGAGATCGCGGTCAAATGCCTGGCTACTCTAAATAAATAAATATATTGCACATCTGTTAGTTTCGGCTTCGTATTTACAGACGTGCGACAGAGACGACGCTCAACGAAGCCGAATTAGCCGAGATGAAACAGATATTCGGTTACTATCCGGTATCAGGCCTTAATTTACTGTCGACAGGGTAGTAAAAAATGTATGAAAAGTCCATAAAAGTGATTTTGCTCATCGGAAACACCTTCCTTCTCTGACACAGTCGGGTAAAAAGTCGTCTCAAAAACCATAAATATTCATCGAAGGTCTGTTGATTATGTGCTCATACATGAGGATTCCTTGAGCACTTGTTTTCGATAAAAGCTGTCAGTGAAAGTGCGTCCATCGCCACATCATCTAGAAGGCGAATATTATTTTCAATATTGGATTTCAGTCAACAAGTCGTAAGAGCATTATGGCGCGCAGTAAACCATTGTGCGTCGGCATCCGCAGATTAAAACTGTGGGGTGATTGTGGATATATTTTTCTTGTACTCAGTGATAGAGCAGACACCCGTGATCGAAAGTGGCAACTGTCGCTCTTACATTTCACATAATATACTCGTAAATGCAGAACCGCGTAACAAAAATGTGCCACTGCCATACTCTTTTTAACCCCAACACTGCCATAAACTTAATCCGGTGGCCAAAACTGGAACTGTGGCACTTCATTTTGAAATGTATTTAAACTGACATGTCAAATCAATGCCAAACTACCGGGTGCCCACCAATGTCACCGGGTCAGATAAGATTGTGGCACTGTACTTATTATACCACAACCAAACGATAACGATGGAAATACATAGTTGCACTACAGATAGCCCACGGTATTTACTTGTTTCTGAGAATCTTCCGAGAAACGGTGAGCCTTGACACACGTCTTTTGCAATAGTGATAAGTAGGTACATAAGGGGATTTGAGTGTGACACTAATCCGTCAAAAGGGAGACTTGTCTAGGATTTGAGCCACTTATGGGACTAAATCTCGACTGTGATGTGCGTAAATTTCTTTTTGTTTAGTTACGGATTTATTTAATCGTATGGCATTAATACCCGAGTAAGTATTTGGTTCAACAGTGCCTATGTTGAAAAGGTCGACGTCCAGTTACGAAGATCTGGCACTATCCAGTCCACTCCTAACCAATGGCTACCAACTCTAAGTCACATCACACCTTCACATTACGGAGAGAACTTCCATAGTGTCCCATGTGGTAGACGGCTATTGAATGGGAATATTCTTTCCCAATACATTGTTGGCTACAAATTATTACTACTATGAAATGGGACAACAGGACGATTCAATACAAATAAGTATCTATACATACGTATAATTCTTGTATTCCTGGTAAAATGGGGTTACTTTAATGTCCTGGGGCTACATCGATTACTCACTTTTCTCTATTAATCAAGTGTTATTTTAATGCAAACAAAGTAGGCCACACATATGACTACCCCGACAAAAAGCAATACTGTAAATCAGCCATCTTTCTCTTAGCACTTATCAGAGAAAGGTGAGTGGCACTTATCAGAGAAAGGTGAGTGATCAATGAACCCCAGGCTATCAAAGTAACCCATTTACATTTGGAGAGATAGGTAGATTGTGACTTGTGTCAGATGGTCAAAGACTATTTGCTATTGCGTAAGTACGCTGTGCATTATTTTTTTTATGTATGCGAAATATCTGAACCAAATAAAGGAGCCACCGTTGTCCAGGACATCTGCAACCTAAGGGCAGCGGATGCTGTGCTGGCCTTTGCGGTACCTGTATACATGCCTTTATGTATGATAATGATAATTTATAATTTAAATAAACGTTGCAAGTCTTCAAATCAACAGTGAATAGGTATCTTCTAGGCACGCGTTCCATGAAGTGAGTTGAGGTCAAATGCAAGCCAGTTGATAATATAAAAAAATCAGCCATAGTTGTGTCAGTAAGGAACTAGTAGGTACTTGCCCGGTTTTCTAAGAAAATACGCAACATAAACAGTTACGTAAATTTGGGTCGCAACTGAGTTCTGTAAGTTCTGGCCAGTAATGACGAATTCGTGTTTGCAACCCTTGTTCGAAATAACAGTTACTGTCAACAGCATTTGGTGGCGCTTTATAAATGGCCCAGATATCGTGATGTATACTGACAGCCTAAATGGCTGTAAATTTTACATTTAGCGGACTAAACCTGCCTTTCACTGGAATTCAAATGCGATAAACTGAATGCTTTTGTGTGTTTTACCTGTCAGTAGTTAAATTACTTTGTGTCTTAACATAACGAAGTTGTCTGGAAGATATTACTATAGTGATTTGTATCGTATTGTATTGAAATTGTGGAAAACGTTTCAAAGTGTATGGATAGGATGAGACAGCACAAGAACGGTTCCCTGAATCGATAGCTGGATTCACTTCTGAACTTCAGCTGGTTTGTAGATTCGTTGGATTCCCGGTAGAGTATTCAAGTCCGCAAAAAATTGTTTCGGCCCGCAGACCAAAACCAGACCGGGCCGAAATGCCTGTTGCACTAAAATTAATATTTCTTCTCAGGCGGTGACGGGGTTTGACAGCCACCAAGGATTACACCACGGGAACGGGTCCGGAATGTAATACACTCTAATTTTACGCGGATGAAATTGCGGGCAAAACTAGTATAATGGAACCACTAAAAATCCAAATTGACTGACAGTAGTAAAAATTGTAGAATGTGGATATGGCAATAATCTGGGGATAACCTGTCCTTGTCATTCCTTGTCGGTCCTTCTTGCAAACATTCAGATATTTGGCTTGAATTTGTACTTTTAGTTTGACAAAATTATTAATTATGCTGAAAATTATCACTCTCACTTCCTTATTAAATGTTTTGCCCATTATTTAATAATATTTTTATAACTCACGAAAATAAACAATCCTACAAAAATCAAATTCTTTGTTATGACTTTTATGAATGACGTTCAATTACTTATGAAAAACTTGTCATAAGTAGCCATACAGAGATTTTTATTTAATTTTCTTTAATAAGTGATTCGTACTTAGCGTGGTCTTATTATAGTACCCTAGTATAGAAACGCCTTTATGTTTACAAAGGCTCCATTGGGTCATCAGCCGACTAAACTGCAACTAAAGAGTACTTAAAGTTATACAAAATCGTACAGACACTTTTGGGTCAAGTTTCATTCATTTCTAAAACGCTTTGCTCTTGTCGGTGTAGCTATCGCCATTTCTCTCTCTTTCCTCTAATATTATTTACATAACATTGTTATTTCCATAACATTGTTGTTCACCGAAAACATGTTATTTATTTATAATTCACAAGTCAATCAATCCAGTCCAGTGGTTCCGGAGAAATTCGCGTTTAGAAGGAAAGGTCCGATCAAATTGAACAGAAATGACTTTGACATGACGTATACTTTTCACGTGGATTGCGAAAAGTATAAATTTTTTATGAACTCCTCCAAGTATGATTCTATTTTGTTACATTTTTTATGGAACTTACAGTCCCTTGCGGATATCACCCACGTTCTGTTCAAAACTCTGATAACAAGCGACTATCCCGTGGGATCTTGTTAGTTTCCTGGATGTAAATACATATGATACTCCGCAAGGAAGTAACTTCCTGTTTGGAAAACAGTCCACAGTATACAAACTTTTGCTTTCAGTAATATTAGTAGATAGCTATAGAAGTATGGATCAGAATCTAGACTAGATTTACGATAGGTACTGGCTAGATGGCTGGATTGTAGAGGGAGAATAATGGATAGTGGATGGGCGTTAAAAACAACATTTTTTCTGTTGAAGTTCGCATTTTTATCTTATTTATTTATTTATTATTTATTAAATCTTCATGCACAAAATAGTACAGTGGCGGACTTAAAGCTAAAATAGCCTTATCTACCAGTCAACCAGGAGATGATGGATAAAGAAAAAGGTAGGCGGTGCAAGAGAAGCTACTAGACAAAAAGAAGGAGGGGAACCGTTTATGCAACTATAACCAAACCAGAGATAATGTTCAGATAAATAGATAGATAACTAAAAATAAATTAATATAAATAAACGTAGTGAGTGGGTAATATAGCAAGAATAGATAACCATATAAATACTATACGAGTAAAGGGGAAAGAAGCTCAGTCAAACAAGGGGGAGATAGGAGACAAATTCGTGAGCCCCAACACTAAAGATCCTTCAGATAATGCTCACGAACAGCTTTCTTAAATGGGTATTTGCTGGAAAGCAATCTAAGATCGGGAGGGAGATCATTCCAGAGCCTTACAGCCCTCAGTACAAAAGAATTGGAGATAAAACCCGTACGGTGGAGAGGAAGATTTAATAAAAGGTTACTCGAGGAGCGAAGGTCACGGTCGTGGGTGTCAGAAAGAAACTTGAATTTAGTTTTAAGGTAGTTGGGGATGGCCGGATCGAATAAGATGGAATGAAGTAGAGATAGCATTCTTAAATTGCGGCGTTGGCGGATGGGGAGCCACTTAAGCTTGGCACGAAATTCGGAAATGTGATCGTACTTGCGCAGGCCGAAAATGAACCTGATGCAGTTGTTCCGAAGACGTTCCAGCTTAAGAAGGAGCTCTTGATTAATGTCAGAGCAACATACGTCAGCATAGTCAATAATGGGTAAAATTAGGGACTGCACAAGTAAGATTTTAGTAGCAGGAGGAAGAAAGAATTTAAACCTGTAGAGAGAGCAAAGAGTCCCAGTTACCCTCCTGCTAACCTCAGTCACGTGGGCTGACCAGCTAAAAGTACTATCAATGAGGAGCCCCAAATCTTTTACCTGGGGAGAATAAGGGACAACCACACCGTTGAAATGGATTGGAGGAACCCGGGAAATGTCGAGGCGTTTAATTTGATACGGGCTACCCAGAATAATGGCTTGGCACTTAGAGGAATTAACAGAGATACCGAATTTGGAAGCCCAATTCTGGACAGCATCAAGATCTTTAACAAGAGCAGACACCGCATTCGAAATATTAGCAGCCTCCGAGTCCGCATATACCTGCAAATCGTCAGCATACAGGTGATACGAGCAGCTGAGACAACGAATAAGTTGGTTTATAAAAATTGAAAAAAGAAGGGGGGAGAGGATACCACCCTGCGGGACACCCGTCTCAAGGTTGCACCAGCTAGACGTTAACCCATCAGCCGTAACTGCCTGTTGACGACCGCGAAGATACGACGTGAACCAATCAATAACCGAGGACGAGACACCGAGATGTGATAAGACAGCCAGCAAGATGTCATGATCGACGTTGTTAAAGGCATTAGAAAAATCAATTAATACAAGGATTGACAATTTAGTGTTCTCCATACTCTCCCTTACATCTTCAGTAACCTTAAGTAGAGCAGTAGCCGTACTATGTCCAGGTCGGAAACCGGACTGGAACGGACTTATGAGATCATTGGAGAGCACAAAGGACGACAATTGTTTGTGGACAATGGCCTCGAGAATTTTTGACAGATAGGGTAGAATTGATATTGGTCTAAGATGAATTAACGAAGTAGGAGAGGAGATTTTGGGCAGTGGAATGACCATTGCCTTACGCCAAAGATTAGGAAAGGAGGAAGTAGAGAGTGAAAAGTTAATAATATGCGTTAATATTGAAAGGACTGAATTAAAAATGTGAAAAATCATATCTCTGCTCACCTCATCGCATCCTATCGCCTTAGATTGAACGGATGTCAGAGTTTTCCTGACCTCATCCTCAGAGACCGCACAAAATTCAAAGGACTGAACTGAAGGCTTAGGTAGAGAAGCAACAAAATCAATAGTATCTGCCTTAATGTCCCTATCTAATTGAGGTGTAACAGAAAAATGACGATTTAGGACGTCAGGACAAAAAGGCAGCCTCTGCTCCGGAGCTCGTGGCTTGCCAACACCAACCGTCTTGAGAAACTTCCATATATTAGCGGTCGAGGAATCAGTCAGGCTTTTATGGAAGTAACGGCGTTTCTCGTTTCTAACAATTTTATTGGTCAAATTGCGTGCGTATTTATATGATGACCAGTTCGCCTCAGTACGATCCACTTTAAACTTACGAAAGGCCTATTGTACCTATGATCAGAAAACACACTCGCAGGTAATGAGTTCCATTCCTTAGCCGTACGCATTATAAAGGTATTAAAAATAAATGTCATAAAGGGACCAAGTTCAAAAAAGGTGCAAGGATAGATCCCAAATTTAATAGGAATTTAAGTTATTTATCAATCCGGTCAGAGGCTTTTGATCGATCACATTTACTGGAGTAAAATATCTATCCTAAATTTCTTGAAGCACAATAAAAAGTAAATTGGTATGTTGTTTGTCTAGGCAATTGCTTCACGTAGGTACTCTTTTGCGAATAGATTACAAAATAAGCTAGGATGCCCAAGACCGTGCGAAGTGGAGCAGAATGAGGCGAATTGCGGACCCTGGCAGAAGCCGGGACTATCTGTTTGGAAGATGATCATGATGACGAAATTACATAAGCATTTGATGATGACGATGCTTATGAATTAGGTACCGTCCACGTCCCTAAAGGTTCTTGCAGAACGCTAGGCAGAATCGATAGCCGTAACAAGAGCGTTTACGAAAAAAAAGTTGGCGTTGCAAGTTGCAACGAACAAAAGCTTCGTTTTCTTGCCAAACGAGGACTTCCAGTTGACGTAAGTATTAAAGAAAAACGGATCCAACTCCAAGGGCTAGTGCGTAAGCGACCATAGATATACCGGCCGCATACATTTCCTAAATATGTTTCCGAATACCAATTTCAAACTCGACCAATCAATGTCCACGACAGTTGTAATTGGGGATTCTGATTGATCGTGTTTAAAAATCGTATCAGGGGGTCTAAAAAGGCCACTTTCGCATTTCATATGATTCATATCATATCAATTTGTGACAAACTTATCTAGAGCGTCGCTGTTGTTGAAATTGACATGACAATTCAAAATGGCGTCGCTAAGTTTCTGTTTTGGTCACAGGATCAGATAAATTTGTGGCACACGAATATGAATCGTAATATGAAATGCGAATATGGCCTTTTTAGACCCCAGGAAAACGATTGTGCAGCCAGTAGTTTCTCAGATTCCGATTCCGCCTTTATCAAACGGAAAAGATCTACTTTTGCACGAACACGAAGATCTCTTCAACAACGAACGGAAATTAATACTCGTATCTGACATCAAAGTGGCATTGCTGTACCCTTAAAGGGTACCGACATTCGTATAATTTTAGCAATGTGTGCCTACGTTACGTTGACTGTTTTTAATCATTCATAATATTTTCCTCATTCCGCGAAACCAGGATTTGAAGTGAAAACATTTCGTGAAAAGCATTCTTTATTTGGATTCAGAGCTGCTGGAGATTGCGCAATATTTTGCGTTTAATGAAAATCTCGAATGTGTATTATTGAATGACATATACCTATCTACCTCTGTGTAAATACGAAATTCAAAAGAGTAATTTACTGAACTCAGCAGCGTACAGGGCGGAAATTTGAACGCCACCTGCAGAGAAAGTAGTCTAAATACTGATGATAGGAAAATTTACTCAAAGGAAGCATTTCTTAATTTTTTAAATAAACAAACCTGCAAACTTTCAAAATTTTTTGAAAATAACACCTTATACTTTTATGGCATGAATCGATACATTCAAACATAAGAATCCAATCTTTCATACAAACACGGCGAATTAAATGAAAGAAAACCATTTAAATCTAAATTCAAAATATAAAGCACTTTTATCTACACTCATAGGCGTAATGATCCAATTACATATTCGAAATCAGTCGTTTATAATCAATTACGTTTCATTTTTCAAACAAGTTAATAAAATTTAAAAAAAATATTTAATGATACAGCATTTCCCGTACTATTTTCATTACTGTCATAAAATGATTTTTTAATCATTATGCAATACTTTTTTATTTTTTAAGTTTTGGCGGTCGCCCGGGCGTGGCGATATGTAAATATGACATTATCAAATTCTAAATTCAAATTTTCCGGTGTATGTTTGTAGTTGTGTATTTTCCCGCTAACAGAATATTTTTTCTAATTATTGTATTTCGTGTTTAGGAATGTTTTTTCCTGTTTGAAGCAAGTGGCGTGAATTTCCCGCCACTTGATATCCTCGACGCGTAGGTACAACAGAACTGATTCGCAGCTTACTTTCATCAAAGTTGAGAAAATAATAGTACTATTACTGAATAGTCTAGCCAAGGTAAGCCAAGTAAACATTTAGAAACATACGTTGTGGGAGCATTATTTGTAGCCATTAGTAGCCGGTTCGATTCCCGGGTGTGGCTAGCGTATTTTCAAAAATCTTTTAGGGCAATTTTATTTATTTAAAAAGTAAAGGATGTTTTCACTTTGAAAACATTACTTATGTTTAGTATTCAGAGCACTTTCCTCCAGGTGGTGCTGAAAAATTCCACCTGTATAATGCACATCGGCTAGCTTCGTCTAGCGACGTCTTTCGTAGGCGTTTTAGTAAATAGGTACGAAGCCAAAATTTGTCGAAATGCATTACTCGCTTGTCGCTGACTAATTACATCATTGTATCACCCAATTTTTTTGCTGATAGAACGGCCTCTCAAGAACATCACTCGAATGAAGTGCTAGAGATGGGTGACGTCACTATTTTTTATTTTTTTTATATTATACAAGACGAAGCATGCCCATCTTGGAACAGCCTATTCACTCTAGCCTTGAAGGCATCCAGATTATATTGATCAGGCAACACACTCGCAGGCAACGCGTTCCATTCCTTAGCCGTACGCATTATAAAGGTCGAGTCAAAGCGGTTTTTGCGGATAGATTTAAGATCCACGACATAAGAATGAAGCGCTCGCCCGGATCGCGTCTCCCGATGGCGGAAAGGGGCCGGCGGAATGAGGTCGAGCAACTGCTTCGCACACTCTCCGAAATGTAACCTGTAGAAGACCGACAGACGCGCAACCCTACTGCGATGTTCGATTCTCTGTAGCCTAGCCTCAACCAACCGCGGGTCACAAATTATCTTCTTTGCACGTTTTTCCACCAAATCCAAAGCCGCCAGTTGATATTTGGCTGATTTATCCCAGAGGTGGCAGCAGTACTCCATGCAGGATTGCACTTGTACTTGATAGAAGTAACCTTCCTGTACCTGTAGTAAACCTGACCGCCTAACCTTCGAGAGGATAGCATAGAATAGAATAAAATAGAATATCGTTTATTTCATACTTCATGCACACACAGACAACTTAAACCTAGAGGCTATATAAGTACAAGCATTGTATAGAGGTAGACTGTTATTAATTAACTATGTAGGCGTAATGTAGCCGCATGTGTGTGCTGCAGCACAAAAGGGTAGCTCAGCACAGTGTTGCCTGGGATAGCAACACACTGGTATTCTGCCAAAATCCGAGAGGATTGGATATGATTTGATAGGTATTTATTGTAGATTTTGTATTAACGATCTGTTCCTGCAAAAAGCGAGTGTAACTGCAAAACACAAAAATAAGTATGTAAGAAAATATTAATTATTGTATTAAATAAAATAGATAAAGAGTTGTAATAAGCCAAATAAGAAAATAATACTTAAAGCACATTATTTTCTTTACGGGATAAAGTGTGAGCTTAATAAGTATGTAGGTAAAATATATTATGTACCATGCATGGATATTTTCAACAGAGATGAACAAATTAAAATAAAAGGAAACCGCATGTTTCGCTACCGCAAGAAGTGTTCAGGGATACCCTCCTTCTGTATTCTTAAAAGATTATGTTTATAATGTTTTTTAAAAGTATACTTACCAAGTTATTTGCTGCAGTCTTTGCTTTGGATTCGATGTACTGACCGAACTTAAGATTTGCAGATAGCTCAACGCCAAGAAGCTGTAGGTTGTCGGTAATTTCCACGGGAACATCCTGAAAAGTTGGAGTTAAATGGAATGGACTCCTTTTGGCGGAAAACAAACACGCCTGTGTTGGTTGCGTTGAACGCCACCAGATTGGCTTCACCCCAATCAGAGACTGCCTTGAGAGCTTTGTCCAAACGATCAACCATGAACTAGTATCGGCGGCATGTTATTATTGTCCTAACATGCCGCCGATTGGGAAACATCTGATGAAAAGACAGTGACGTCCCCTTACAATATTTAATCTCTCCTTATTGTCGTGTGTCCTAATGTTATGACGTGATTTTGATTCATAGTTCCTTCGTAAAAAGTTACAGTGACACTCTTCATCATCATCATCATCACAGCCCGTAACAGTCCACTGCAGGACTTAGGGCCTCTCCCACGAAAGGGGAGGATATTGCCATAATCTCCACGCTTGGCAGGCGGGTTGGAGATCGCAGTGTTTAAATGCTGCTGCCCATTTTCCAGACTACGGAGACTCTAGATCTTTTGTCTCGAAAACATTAGTCGCCTTGTACGACACCCATGAATGTAAGGGGTTGGTGCTATTCTACTCTGCCGGACACCACACGGCCACTACCATGGAGTTATTCAACACCCATCTCTAGCATTTATTTCGGTTTGATCGATGTACGACACAAACGCAATTCTACATATTCGCGATTCTACACAATATGTATTTCGCACAACTGACATTCTACACATTATTTATTCCACACAGTCTTCAATTATACACAAACGCGTTTCTTCCTGTTCGCAATTCTACACAATATGAATTCCACACAACTGCAGTCATTCAACAGATTCGCTATTCCACATATTCGTTCCATATTTTTAACCATCTCATAATCTTGGCGTTAATGTGCCGGTTGTCCTCTCGCTCACGAGGTCTGCATTGACCATGATCCAGGATTGGCAGATCAAGTAATTACAGTGGAGCGACTGCCATCTGACCTGCTACCACGGGAACCTGAACAAATTGGATCATGGTTACCTACACATTCGGTTACCTGAATGAGCAGGATTCATCATAATGTTTGCCTTCACTCTAAGTACATCGGTTTGTATTCATCTAATGAACATAACTCAGAAAAGAGTCATTGGTACATGGCGGCAGTGGGATTCAAACCTGGGCCCTCTCGCTTACGAGTCGGATACTATATATAACCACTAGGCCATGTGCACCCATGCTTTTAGGGGCAGGTGGCCCGTTCGTGTATTGTTAATTTAAAACTAACAGACCAAACTGGAACGCGTTGCTCATAGAAGTCTTATAATAACTCTGGTCCTAAATCTGATCCAACCAACCTGGTTAACGCTTAGGACCCTGGACTGCCATTTACACATTCGTCAACGGTTGAGAATGGTTTTATTGTAACCTAAGCGTAGAACTAGACCACGGCCTAAGTTTAGTGGACCTAGTAAAGGTTGACCAAGGCCAACTCTGTTCAACCAACCTGTTCAACGCTGGGCACCCTGAGGCTGGTTGTATTGTAACATACGCTTAGAACTAGACCAGGGCCTAAGTTTAGTGGACCTAGTATCGACCAATATCAACCCAGTCAACCAACAAAGCATTTGACCAGGTTTGTTAAAAAGGGTTGACGATGGTCAACCTTGACTGGTTCCACTAAACTTAAGTTCAGGTCTAAGTCAGCCAATCCCAGGTCCTATGCGTTGACGAATATGTGGAATAGCGAATCTGTTGAATGGCTGCAGTTGTGCGAAATCCATATTGTGTAGAATCGCGAATAGGTAGAATTGCGTTTGTGTTGTACATTGATCAATCCTTTATTTCGAGTGAAATTCGTTAGCAAAAAAATCAGGTAACATGCATGTTTATTTATATTATTAAATCATTTATTGTACACAAGATTGTTACAAAACTATGTGACAGAATCTATCAGACACAACAGGCCAACTTATAGTAAGTAGGAGGAGTTGTGTAGGTATTATTCTACTCATTATTCCACGTGACACCGTATATTGAAAGACAAAGCAAAGGTGTACTATATGCAGCTTGGTGAACGCACAAATTATGCTAATACCTTCACGTTAGTCCCCGGGATCCAACCCTGCGCCAACAACTTTAAATTAAATTCTATACATAGGTAGGTAATTAATCCCACGAAACATCAAAGATCGGGCTGCATACTTTTTCAAAACTTTTATTTTATCCAATATAAACTCGGGCTGGATTGAGAAATTCTGTTATCGATTACAGAAAGGTTGAACTTACTACGTAAAAGTCAAACGGGCAAAAAGATAACTTCGTTGCTCGGATACTATAAGGATATTGGTAGTGTACTTTATCCCCAACGCAAACGGTGAGGGAAAACATCGTGATGAAACCTGCACACTCAGGCGACTGAATGTGTAACCATAAACCATTATAATCTAGACGCCTTCAAAGCTAGAGTGAATAGGGTGTTCCTAGACAGGCATGCTCCATCATCGGCCATCAATCCAATTATTAAAAAAACTAGTCAGGTTCCCCTAATAACAGAGTCCTGAGAGAGACCTGATAATTTAACCCAAGATATCTGTTGCGTTATAGTTTCGTGGTTTAGGAGTTGGCAGATACATATACAGACAGGGAGACGAGGACCGTGACTTTGTTTTATACTGTGTAAGGATGCAATCAAGTGGAACAATTTGGTATTTGCCTACCCCTACGGAGGAAGGCCTGACAGTATTATGTAGATAAGGCATATATACACATGTATATATCTACATAGGTAACCCATAGGCAGAGACTATCGACCACAAACTACGATCCTGACACACCTCTCGCCTCTTTCACATTCATACATTTTTTTATACATTAACGCCGGTTGAAGGTACTCCTGCCCTGCCCTTTTTGGAGCAGATCATTATTCTGATCAGTATATATCCTTTTCGGGCGTCCTCTATCGACCCTCCCATGCACATTCGCACGATAGATACCTTTCGTGAGCCGTTTTTCATCAATCCTCTCCATAAGTCCAAACCAGCATTCCTCATTTTATCACTTAAGACGACTACATATACTCCGTAGAGATCGCATTTCCACCGCATTTATTTGCCTTTCATGTTTATTTTGCCATTCCCAACATTCACTTCCAAACATAAGCTCTGGTACCAGCACGCCATTGTGTATAGCCATTCGTGCCTTTTGTGTAACCGTTTGGCTACACACCAGCGCACCGCTATTATGTACTATTTAAAATAACAATAGGACGGACACTAACTTTTCAAGAAGGAACGACGTTATAAAATCCCGTCATAACAAGGACATCGTATGTCCTTGTTCATCATTACCGTGAAGGGGCGTCATCAATGCCTTTTCATCAGTAGTTTTCCTTTTGGCCGCATGTAAGAACAACAATTAATGTAGCTCAAAAATATACTAGTGACGTTATTTAGATTTAGTAGAAGTTCCTCAACAGTCCATCCTATTATCATTTTAATCGCATAGCATGATGTATTTTTATGATCCCGGATCAGATGCAGTACGTAAGCGCTCTCAGATGACATACATGTACCAACAGTTAGTTATAAAATTGATAATAATAAAATATGCTGATAAGAAATCCAGATTATTTGATTCGTGTTTACGACTAGCAATAAAGTCATTAATGCTATCAATTATCTACCTATCGAAAATAGACAAAAAAATGCTACTTAGCTAGACTATAAAACTAAAAACTGTAGCTGCTGTCATTTGTCTCATACCTACTACAACATAAAGTGGTGCGAAGGTTATTTTGGGTTATGACAGTTTTTATTTTTGGTTTGTATCGGCTAACAATAAACTAGAAACTTTCCTGTGATGTCATATTTTTATTTTATCTATAAATAAAAAAGTAATCATCTTGGCGTTAATGACCCGGTTATCCTCTCGCGCATGAGGGCCCGGGGTCCGCCTTGACCATGATCCAGGATTTGGCAAAGTAGATAATTACAGTGGAGCGACTGCGACAAATTGGATCATGGTTACACATTAACTCGGCTGAATGTGTAGGTTTCATCACAGTGTTTTCCCTCACCGTAAAAGCATCGGTTAGTATTCAACCAATTTTTCAATGATATTCTTGATTAAGTTTAGTATTAAAAGATAGTGTTGTAATTAAATAGACAGTAATCTATAGTTAGACAAATAATAAATCAAGCTTACGTGTAGACGGCGTGGCATAAGAATTTTTCAACTTACTTACGATTTGAAATTGCACATACATTTTGAAAACGCACTACAAAATATAGCGGCATCACTTTGACAATGACCTAGCAACAGCGACAACTGTCCGGAGAATAATGTCGCGGCAACCAGCATGCATCGGTTGATCGCGAGTTTATCTAACCTACTTTACGCTTATCGATTTACAGTCCTCTTTAATAGAAAACACTCAATTGTCGCCAGTACCAATGCAACAGTCCAAAAATTACCGTAAACATCTGGTATCACCCAGTATCAGCTGCATCGAAACAAGATTCAGTCTTACTCAGAACTTTGACGTGAACGCACGACTTCGAGGGCGGTCGAACTCGCTGACGAGAGCGCGCGAAAACGTCCTTCTGCGAGCGAAAGTTTATTTTAAAAATTAGAACGTGCATTTGAATATCGAACAGTTGCCAGTTGCGAATCCAGTGTGTCGTGTCCAAGGGATTTTAAGTTCGAACTCTTCTTGTTAAGTTGAAAACTCTTTGGATAGTTTTGTTTTCTTTTTTGTTTTAAATATTGTTTGATTGAAGTTTTGTGGACTGTGGACTTTTCGACATCTCTGCTGACGTGGATTTTTCTTCTTCAAACGAAGTTGAAGATGAGTTGGTGAGTATTTATCTCAATAAATAAATCTTTATTGATCAGACCATTTAAAATTCATTCTAAATATTGTAAGTAAAACATACTTAAACAACTATGTTAGTATTACAACTATTTAGGTGGGCGTTATTTATATCTTAATTATTATTTAAAATACCACACTATTTCAACATAATGCTCACCGCCCGCCTGATGAAGTGTCCAATGATGGACGAATCGTATATTTCGCTAACGGATTTCAGGATACTAAAACTGGTTTTCCAGCGTCACACTATTTAAATTTGGAAAATGTATTGCCAAACCTCCGTATTGCCGGCCCAAATAATTGGGAATTCGGGAGCCCACGCTCTTACGAAATAATTAAATATTTCATACTAACGGACGCGCCATATAGACACTTTATTAAGTGTTTAATGAAAGGTCGGGGGCGTTTATGAAACATCCAATTTAACAAGAATTTAATTCCCCACGTACTGGGCCTTGGGGGAAAATTATTAGCTAATATAACTTGCAAGAGAGAATTTCACGAACGCGTAAGTAACCCTTTTGCCTTTTTTCGTAAGCTACTAACTTAAAGCATAGTGCATTTTGTTATGTTGAAATACTGACTAACTCGAAATGTTTACAAATCATTTGCAGATAGTTGGAATCAGTACAGATTTTTGTGTGATTAGAAATAATATTTTGATATATTTATATTCATATTCATATTCATTTATTTATAGTATTAAATATACATCGTCATTTCAGTTATCAATAGAATAAAATTAACACATATCGTTAATTTCAATATTGAAATATTAAGATTTAATTTTAAAACATTTATTAGAACAATAAATAATCATCAAAATTTAATAATTAGATTAATGATAATAATTATGTCATTATATTAATTTAATAAAATATTATAAACAATTAATTCAAAATGTCATGTTAATTCAAATCAGTAATTTAGGGTAAGGGATTCCATTAATTGCTGACATACTATTGCAGCTGGATGTTTTTTTTAATAATTTTTCTTCATTCGATATTTCTACTACGCTCCAATCTAGATAATTAAAAATAAATTAAAAGGAAAACCTATTAAAATTAGGTAAGTAGCAGAAATATTTATGGTTATCTGAAACGAGGTTGACCGAGGTCTTTCGCTGCGGAATCTGAGACTTACTAATTTAATTTATTTAATTTGTCTAATATTTTGTATATATGTATGTATTGTATATATGTATCTATATATGTATATATTTTTTTAGGTATATGGTATATATGTAGAAATTTATCGATAGTATAGTCTAGTTTTAATAATAAAATATTTATGTACGTAATTATTTATTATTATTGTGCACATCTTAAACTGCTTCCAGTCATCACATTCTCTTTGCTGTAGGCCTGCTGGAAGAAATTTCTTTTTAGAAATAAGTAGTGCCTTTTGTGTCATGTATATATTTGCCATGTCTCTGATACCATTTTTGTGTGCAATAAACTATTAAATAAATAAATAAAATAAATTATCTTCAACTAGGTTTAAACTAGGTGTACCTATTAAAGTGAGTGAATTCAATTCAATTTATTTATTCATTCATCAAAAATACAGACAGGCAAATGTATAAACAAATGCTTTACATCGGTTTCTCCTCAGCTCCAGTTTTTACCACCTGTATCCCCTCTACGACTTTCAAAACGTAGCGTAAAATAATCGACAAAAAACAGGTGCTTGTATAACACCTGGAAGACAGCAATGGCCTAGAAAGATGGAAAAACAGCTTTTATTTGTTTCAAGGTAGGTCCAAAGTAGGTTCTAGGTAGTGTTATATACAATTTTTTATTACTACTACTCCACTGCGGTTTATTTAGTCATATTTACAAGACAACATTCGGTCTTGCAAGTCACATTCTATAACCTGAACCAGGATAAGAACATCTAGGTACAAATAGTTTCAAATCTACAAGGCGTCGCTGTACTTAGATATGGCAAGGAGGACATGGCGTAGTCATAAGCCTGGCTCAGATATGCAGTGCAAATTCAATTATTTTCCACTTAGGAATTCAGTCACATGTAGGCCACATGGGAATCACGTTCCTAGCCAAAGCAAGCACGAAGCATTTCATCTTTCTTTGCGAAGTGACAACGCACCTGCGGCTTGGCATTTTTGTTACATGAAACATATATTTTGTAAATGCAATATCTATCGTAGGTGTTACGGGCGACAGTTGCCGCTCAACTTTTGAATTTTTCCGTGGTATAAAAATCTAAATTATTAATTGAATTGAAAAATAGTATGTAGTAGAGTTTGAGTTTATCGATGTTTAAATTCTTATTATTAAAAAGAAACGATTAAATGTCAAAATTTATACCTAAATGTGGGTGGAAATATTGCTTTTAGCGTGAATTCGATTCATCGTCGTCAAATCGAATCAAATCAAATCAAATCATTTATTCAGACATCATAGGTGAATAAAGGTGGTCTTATATAATAGTGGCTCCATGATGTGCCTCTTGGCATACTAAAT
This sequence comes from Blastobasis adustella, assembly GCA_907269095.1. Classification (NCBI taxonomy): domain Eukaryota; kingdom Metazoa; phylum Arthropoda; class Insecta; order Lepidoptera; family Blastobasidae; genus Blastobasis; species Blastobasis adustella. The sequence goes on from OU026131.1 coordinate 13,586,326, forward strand.
ATTAGTTACATTTCATTAAACTAATTAAAAATTCAATAAATTATTGTCATTTAAAATTAAAACAATTAAACGTCAGCCACTAAGAAAATAAAAAAAATAAAAAAAATCAATAAATCGATGTCAACGGGCATTCCACAAAATTTGTGTCACGAAAGATGTGTACTGTTGAAAGCTTTATACTCCTAAAGTTTACAAGTTAGTTAGTTACGTCGTTGTGAATATCCATCTGGGAACAATATAAAAATTGATGTTTGACCCTCTATCGCTTAAATAAAAAATTGAAAATATTAAGGGCAGTTGACGAAAATGGCGAGCGGCGAATCTGAAAGTCGATTATTTCTACTTCGCAGCCATCTACGTATTCCGGCCCGCTTAAAAAATGTTCAAATGTAATTCCGATGGACGAATCGAATTCACGAAAAAATTGCGATAGCATCCTGATTTCTAGGCGCCCCAATTTTTTATCTGACGTCACTTTTGTATGCCATATTCATTTTTATGACAAAGGTACCTATTTGTAAAATAATAATATTCACTAGTTAGCCTAATGTTGTCTGATTGAGTTTTATTGTTATCGGATTTGCTATTTCAAATAAATTTAAATAAAGCAGGTATGAAAAATACAGTTTCCAGCATATTCGCCATACAAAACTGCAATCGCTTAGATCGTTTTTTTTTAAGTTTAATTGGTAGAGCTCAGCTTTATTAAAACTGATGTACTTTCTAGATATTGTAACGATCCAGGACGGGCAAATGAATAAAACATGGTGATCCACAAAGTAAGCCTAAATTAAATGTAAATAGTGAATCAAATTCGGATTACCAACAAGCAATTTCATTTTATTTGCATTAACCTACAACCAAAAGTAAAGATACCCATTTAGATTTGCCATAATGGAAGTTAATGGGAGGCAGTAAGGTAAATCTGGGCCCTAATTTTGTGTGGCCAATATTATTTCTATGTTTAAATTTTAGTTTATTTTGGGAATTAAAACATCGATAACAAGACTATTGGAAGGGATTTTCAAACTTTAAGTACCTACTTCGATTTTCTTATACGAAATCTATACGGAGTGTAATCATTAAGTGTGCTCAGGCGATGATTCCATAAATAGGTATAAAAGATATCGAAAATCTATAAACTGATATCATAGAATATTATAAATTTCTAGAGAGGTTTTAGTTTACCTGTTTTGAGAGATATCAAAAACGGATGTCGTTATCTAATGAGCAAAGTTGACGGCAATGGCCTTTTTAAAACAAAAATAACGTATAATTATACGAACCCTAGAAACATACGTAAAAGATAATCTTGCGTAAAATTTACGCAAATCTTTTATATTAACCTTTTTTATAAATTATTTATTTATATGAATAAATCAGTCACTTTTATATTTTTACATATAATACAAAATAACAAAAGCCAGAACTTCTTTGTTTCAGAATTATATAGAAAAATACAAATTTTAAAGTTCTTGAATATTCAACAAAACCAAAAGAAAGAAGCTGTGCGGGTTCTCACGAATTAGCGCGTCTTTACTTTTTTCTAAAAAAGTTGCCAGGATACTCCTTTGCCCAAATTTTGACTGTTTTTGCTTTTAGTCAGAATGTCTACTAAAATATAAAAACGATCACTAAAATAACAAAATTATCAGACACAAACTCAAATCTTAAAAGTCACTTAAAATATTATCATGCGTCATTTTGACTCACGTGGTCAATATATTTTAAAAATGGTGACACTCACCTCAGTAATGAGTCAACCCCGCCGAAGGTACAATTGAAGAGCATAAGTGCATGACCACCTTAAGAATCATATTCCTTTGCAGTACCGTGCAGTTGTTAAACGGTGCTTTATGAATTGTTAAATGAATGCAATTTTTATTTATTTTACAAAAATACCCTAGAAGTAAAGGATACGGAAAGTCCTTTGGGCATAAGGGACAGCCTAATACTCTCTTCTTTTAGAAAACTGGTTTTGGCTAAAGATGCACCAAATGCCGTGAATGTTGCTGTAACGGCAAAGGAAAATTTCCTTGAAGTGGTAATGCACTTGCTCTTGTACTGTACAAGAAATGAAAGAGGTGCCCGAAACGTACAGCGACGAAATTTAGAAAGATATAGCATATTTCACGCATACTATCTTTCTAGGGTTAACATTAAATACTCGTACACATTTAATACACAGGATCCATTCTTTGTTGTTTCCTGCACATGTCATGATTACATAAATATCAGTAAATTTAAACTGATAAATTAAGGTTAACTGAAGCCTCGCGCCTTTTCACGAATTATTTATAAAAGGTTTTTAATGCACCTTTATTCACTCTGGCGAGCATAGTTTCGACATCAGCTTAAAAGCTTTTGATAAGTCTTAATAATGGCACACTCATTGATTACATCCTGTATCTATCTATATGTGTATGTGTGTGTGTCAACTTGATCATCATTATTTTAAAATTTAAGTTAACGTTCACTTAAAAATATTCCACAATGATTTTAGTTTTATCAATATTTTATTAACCTTTCAAAGGTCATAGATATTAAACTTAAGCATACATGTCGCTTATTGATATAACATTATCATTAATGAAATAATTGCAATGCTCGATAATGTAATTGGCAAATGGCTTTCAACTTGGCTAATAGCATCAATCCCCAGTGGCGTTCTGTGTTGGATCAGCCGTGACCACATTGGGTTTATGATATTAGCTATGTACGTGCCTGTACATTGACACCTAAGTTACCTAATGAATTTATTACCTTGACTTAGTGTTCTCATAGAAGTTCGTGGCAAATTACCGGGCGAAACAATAAATCACATCAACAGTTGAAATCTTAGTCCACTACTGGATTTATGCCTCCTCCTCCACGTTACAAACAAAATCATCGTCAATGCTTAAATTGATCAGGGACCAGTCGTAAATGACCTTCATCTTGAAGCGGTTTCTGGATGCACATACCTGGGGAAAATACAGTTAGCTAGAAGTAATTGTGAGAGGGAGGCAAAGAGGAGAATTCAGCTTAGCTGAGGCAGCTTTCAGGAGAACTTATGTAGAATTATATCTGCCTATAGGGCTAGCATAAGAGTGCTCGCGACATAGCTCGCGACGCGAGAAAGCCTTTACTTCCTTCTCTCAATACTATGACGAAATAGATAACCGTGCTGAAGAAGAACATTTTCAACTGATTTGAACTTAACATACATTCAAGAGTGAATAGATATCTTCTAGGCACGCATGCGACATCTTAAACCTCATCGTCGCTTTCCATCAGGTGAGTTGAGGTCAAATGCAAGACTATTGACAATAAAAAAAACCTGCAATGACCTATGTATGGCGCTGATACGCTTACAGGCTGGTTCACCAGTTCAAGGCCGCTTAGCGTGCTATTGGCTTGCAATACTTGAAGTCTCACTGAAGGATATAAATTCGTAACGAACGAAGTAATCCAACTGAGACGCCAGAATACCGACATAGCCGATAAACATAAAAAACCCACAGAGGTACCTACCACTCTGATAATGATGATGACAAATATTATTAATATGAACTTTAGTGTCCGGCTAATGACGATAAAAGGTTTTTGTTTACCATTCATCATCAATGCTTTTCGCATCTATATGTTTGTTCCATAGAATACGAAATAATAAGCAGTAGATAATACATCCGTGAATAATAATAAAAAATAATCATCTTGACGTTAATTTATTAAATTTATTCATTTATTTCAGGCAACTGAAGCCCATATTTATAAATACACAAATAACTGAAACAAAACTCTAAGACAAAGTTAATGTTCGGGCTTTGCTCTCGCGCTCGGGGGCCCGGGTTCCGCCTTAACCATGATCCAGGATTTGGTAGATCAGATAATTACAGTGGGAGGGACTACCATCTGACCGCCGTGACCCTACCAGGGTAACCTGACCAGATTGGATGATGGTTAATAATTCAGTCGCCTAAATGGGTAGGTTTCATCATGATGTTTTCCCTCACAGTAAGTGTATCGGTTAGCATTCAACTATTGAACATAACTCAAACAACAGTCATTGGTACTTGGCCGCAGAGGGATTCGAACACGGTACCTCTCGATTACGAGTCTGGTACCTAAACCATTAGGCCTCCGACGCTCCTATATCCATGAATCCGGTGCAGTAAATCCATGATTTTACCTACGCTACGGATTTTCACCCTTGTAAAGGGATTCCTGAAACAGTTTCGATGTTTTATTTATAAATAGCGACCCGCCTCAGATTCGCACAGGTAGTAATCTTAACCAATTATAGACCTAAACCATCCTCAAGAATTACTCTATCTATTGGTGAAAACCGCATGGAAAGACGATCAGTAGTGTTTGAGTTTATCGCGAACACACAGACTCGGCGTTAGACTTTGTTTTATAATAAGTAATGAAGATACTTCCACCGCTACAAGCGATCTCTTCCAGGCCCCGCTTAACAAATACATACCAGACAAATATGTTTCATTGTTCCTTTCTTTCATGGAAATTGTTATCCATTATTTATACTGTTATTGCTACAGGCGGAAACTTGTTAATGGCTCATGAATATCCTTATTATGAAGTATACCATATTTTTATTGTTACTGTTAATTTTACGAATAAACTAAGATCAAATAATACATTTTAAACAGCATTCTTGCTTTCCCAAATGACCTAATTTAAAAGCAAACAGCAAAAGGAAGTGAGGGTAGTAGAAAAAGAAAACCTCGTGCGGGTACTCGTACAAGTCGTAAAACACCTCCAGTGGACACAGATTGATAGTAATGGGGCACGTTACCCCCCGCGACGTGTCATGGGCTAGGGGTCACCACAAGAAACAAATAACAACTGCAAAACTTGTAGCGGCTGTTTTCATGTATTTGTGTACAATAAAATGCATTATCTCGTTTTCACGACTACCGCTGAACAGATTTCGATAAAATTTGGATGAAAAATTAAATCTAAACAAGTAACATTTCTGTGGATAAAGAACATACGCCTTAATAGATACCTTTTTATGTCCAAAAATCAATCTAAAGTGGCTTGTGATAGGGGATGAATGTTTGTATTTGGAACGCACAGAGTTTTTTCAAGGATATTAAATTGGTCCACGCGGACGAAGTTGCAGCAAAAAATAGTAAAACCTATAAAAAATGTACAAAACATAAAACACATGGGTACATAGGTACATAGTTTGGAAAAATTAAGAATACAGTCTGTCTTTGTGCCTTCAAACATATTTAGGTAAATTAGAATCTAAAATAACTTCTAATTAAATCATCCTCCTTCATTTACCAATTTATCGATACCATTTTTCGTTTTTTTCAAAGTTTCGATGTCGTGACAGGCAGAACCTGTTAATGTAGGTAGATATATTGTGACGTCTCACGAAGTGAAAAATTATTTCAAAAACTTTTTGCCGAACTGAAACTTCATTATTATTGTACGGTACTTCGTACCAAGTTTGCGGCTATTTTAGGGAAAGCTTTTACTGGTCAAAGGTACATTAATACATAACGTCACGGTTTTTTCCTGCAGAGGTAGACAGAGACTTTGTTCCACTTGCCACGGTCCTGAACTGCTGACAAAGTCTCTCGCTGCTTCCACATTCTCTACGTCTTTATATGTATAATATGCCGATAGGCGTAGGGTACTCCTTCCTTATTTCCTTTCTTATAATGTAATCTTCTTTATAACCTTCTTTATAATATAACCCTTCGTCTCCTTTTATTCATCCAGCAAACCAACTCAGCATACTTTTCTCTATCCTAGTCGCGGTGTATTTCTTCTTTCACTCCAGCACGTGTTCCCTTATTACTTATACTATTTATTTATACCGATAATTGCTATAATTTATTTTACACACATAGTTACACTACAATATGTTACTTAAAACTACCATTTAGAAATCTAAATAAAAATGTTACACAAAAAAATTACGTTGCATGCTGGCGACGTTCACTCGTGAATGACCAAACTAATACGTTCTCCGAGGTACGCGCCAGTACATGGGTCTCCGGTTGCCTCTATTAACCGGGGAGACACCCCTTTGAACACATACTATTTCACATTGTATCTTTCATTCCCTTGGTGAAGCGAGGTTTACTAATAAGATCTTTCAACAGTCTCGGGGTATTCGGCGAATTTCGCAATCGGTTTCCACTACTAACAAAAACTGGATAACTCTGATCGCGATATATCATCAGACTCTATGCTAATATTTGGGAAGTTGCACCTCATTAATGGGATCGTTGTTTTACCGTGCACCCTTCTTCTTTGCGGGTCTTGGCAGAATATCAGTATGTTGCTCTCCCAAGCAACACTGTGGTGAACCATGACGTTTTTGCGTTACTGCAGCATACACATGCGGCGTTAGTTAGTAATTAGTTAGTCCGTAGTTAGAAATATATTCGTCGATCTTAATTTATATTTTGTAATATTCCAATAAGTTTCTTTTTTGTGTTACTTGTAAGTTGTATGTGCCATAAAAATTTTCTGTTCTATTTAACTCTATACCAGTTTCGGAGCTCATTGGCATCCCGTGACGTCATTTCTCTTTCATTGATACTCCTTCATGATAAATGAGCTTAAATCTTATAACAAAATCAAAACACTGGCGTGAAGTGAATTACTGCCTGTTTTCCGAGCGATCGCGTCCTAAAAAGGAGGGTAAAGGTTTCCCTTCCGCCCTTTCGTAGGCAATTATGGCCCCAGTGGATTCCGTTAAATATTCTTAATTAACTGATAAGCTATTAATGTAGGTAAGGGAAATTTTCGCTAATCAAGCCACGATTTTGCGTCCGAAATGTTCTGTGTTATCCAGTGCTTAGCTATAGATAGCTGTCTTTTCGTGGGTGACGTAGAAGGAAACTATTATTTTACATATAGTAGACTTTCTAGGATACAGGTGGTGTACGGTGCAAACACCGTGCATTCGGCGCGCTGCCGAGTCAGCGCTTTAGTTTATCCTATTTATAAGCTAGATTACGTATTGTTAAGTTAATTGTCCACTACACACCAAAAAGTGTACATCTCAGACGTACCACTATTAAATCAATTCAGTGTTCAAACTAAGGTGTGTTATTACTACCAACCTCAAGCAACCAAAATCACCATCATCTAAAGACTGTACGGCCACCATAAACCGTACAGGTGGAAATGAATTTCAGTAGAAGAAAATGTAAGTACAGGTTCTTGCTATTAAAATTATCCAAAATGTTTAACGACTAATAAATTAGATATTAAATTTAATCTAACTTGGCCTCATTGATATTTTATCTGGATACCGTGTAAACAAAATTATTCATAAACGATCATTATCCACCAGCTGGCCCGAATGGCAACTTTATCAATTATATTGATTGTATTCTCATTACAATACGTTATTTTAGTACCTTTAGTACCTGTACTGAATAAATTATTTCAAGTTCAGTAGAAATAAAATGTGACTGGGACGTGATTTTCGGACTAAGGGAAAATTAGGGAAACAATACGTGCTCTTATAATTGTCTGGCTTATATTTATTCCTTTACAAAAGCAATGAATTGGGAGAGTGGATCATTAGTTATGCTTCAGATGATTTCAGTAATTTCTTATGGGCTACGTGTTTTGAGCGTCTTATGTATTTAGGTTGAGTATTATTAATGATTACCCATATTACGGGCTAAGAATATTTAACGTTAGGTTACGTAAATATAAGAATAAGAACATCTATTACAACAAAACACCACGACACAACACAAATAAACAAAGTTAAAAATAATACAAAAAACAAGAAAAAACATTGTCTTACGTACGTAAGCACATACACCATCTGCAGTAAAATGAAACAAAACACGTACATAAATACGCGCACACCAATATTGATTCCCATGGCGCTGTCAATGTAGCGGCGGCCAGTGCAAAAGGATCCCACACAGCTTATACTGTGAATCGCGAGGCGCGTCTCACAGCGCTGGTTTTCTGTTATGGTGGTATGGTGTGTGGTAAGTATTGTCTCTTTACGTGAGTTACAGATTTAAAGGCGTTTTCTCGCCACATGAAGACAGTTTGTCAGTCGGATACATCAGAGGTTATACAAGGCGCGCTAAAATTGCGTACCCCTGAGCGGCTGCAGAAATAGTAGGTATTGTGTCTATCTCGAACAGTACATGCGTAAGCGCTCTAAGAGACATTTAGACATTAGACATTGATTTATTGATAAAATAATTTACAGGTCATTTAAATTAATTGCACTTATACTCATTTCATAATAATTTCTTCAATTTAACAATCATGATCATATCGTAATATTAACAAATATCATAAAAATAATTATAGCAATCCATCAATAATTAAACATAAATAATCATAATTCCTTAACAAGTCATTAATTAAATAAATAATAATATTCATAATGTCAATATTAATATAGTAAAATCGCTGGTCAATAGTAAAAAAAATAAGACAAAAGAAAAATGCCATTTAATTACTGATGTACAGCCATGTCACAAGCATCTATTTAAACACAGTCAACTTATGGTCCAAAAATTCAGCAAGTGAGTAGACCATAGTCCCAAGCGGACGTATTCAATTTCTACACGAAATGGAATTAAGTGTCGCCGTTTTGAAATGTAACTTTGTTGTCAACAACAGCGACGCCGTCACCGGTTCAGATAAGTTTGTGATACTGTACAGTTTACCAACATCAAAACGCGAATCCATAGATAGCGCCAAGAAGTAGAGGTATGGTGAAATAGACCAATTGGCTAAGATTCCTTAAGATAAGAGTTTCCTAGTTAGGTAATGCTATAATAGGACCACGATAAGTCCGAATCGACTGACAGTAATGTGGGGATAATCTGTCCTTGTCAGTCCTTCTTTTAAACATTCAGATATTTTGCTTCAGCTTGTACTTTTAGTTTGACTCAATTATTAATCATGCTAAAAATTATCACTCTCACTTCCATTTTAATTGTTTTGCCTTTTTACTTTTTGCCTTTTAATTATTTAATAATATTTTTCATAACTCACGAAAATAAACAATCCTACAGAAATCAAATTGTTTGTTATGACTTTTATGAATGACGTTCTATTACTTTTAAAAAACTTGTCATAAGTTGCCCTACAGAGATTTTTACTTTATTTTTTTGAAAAGTGATTCTGACTTAGCGTGGTCTTATTATAAAATCGAGTTTAATGAAAACGGTCGTTACTCACTTAGGATAGGATAGTCTAATTCACGTCCTACTTTACTCTAATTAGGAGAAGCCTAAATTTTCGCATAGTCACTCTTTCAGGCAATAAAATTTATATCTAAAATATTGTGTGCTGACTTATTTACTCACGTAGGCTAGGATGCACGTTTTACTTTAATTAGGACAAGACCCTAATATTTCGCAGCCACTAGTTCAGCCAATAAACGTCAACAAATAGAAATAAGTAATAGACGGATAAATTGCGAAAACTACTCCGCGATACCGGCCATTTAATCAAGATTTACGGGTCGCTATTTCAAAGCACCGACACATTTATTGGGCTCACGGCTAGTTCTGTAAATAAAGTTGTTAATTTTGGATGCAATAACGTCAAGCTATCAATCAAATATATTACTTTTCGAATGTCGACAGAGGATTTTCGGCTCTATTTGCAAGGATATTAACTTCTTTCTTTTCCCTTCACAATGTTAAATATTTTATCATTTGGACTTTGTTGTAGGTATGTATCCGCGTGATCAGTCTAGCCGTCAGCGGTATAAGTTGTGTATATTGTCTATAATTATGTTTTAGCTACGTATTGAAATGATGAATGATGAAAACAACATTAAACTAGCCAAATATTTTATCAAAGCTTCTTCCATTTACGTGATTGTCATTGAGGCACACCTCCGGTGACAGAAAATGGACGTTCACATTTTCTATTTTACCTACTGCTCTAGTATATAGAAGTCCTTGGTCCTTAGTACCAACCTATATTTTTATCACTGCGCTCCTTAACCCGCGCTGCGATGGCCAAAGTCTTTAGTCTTGGATAATCGTACAAACATACATACCTACATAAAATCACGCCCTTTTTCCCGTAGGGGTTGGCAGAGACCGCACTGTTCCACTTGCTACCGTCCTGACAAACCTCTCTCACTTTTTCCACATTCATTAACCTCGTAATTATACAATTTCGTCGCAACCGTAGCTTATTCAATAACCCTGTATTGCCGTAGCTAATTCAATACCGTGTTATTAGCAACCAAATTTTCCTATAGAAAGCACGTCTGAACATTACTTCACATAATGACGACGTATGTACAAAGGCAATAGAGGGCGTTTGGCTCGTTTGCAACGAAACTGTATCATTTAACTACCAGCAATTTCATGTTAATTAAAATGTAGTTGTAAGGTTCAGATAGTTTACTAGGGTAGTAATCTCGTCGTTGTTACTTATTCCGAACAAGATGTGTACATGCGACTGGGCTTGCTTGCAGAAACTCTCTATTAGTACCATTACCTAAAGGTATTTAGACGTTAGTTGTCTAACTTAGGCCTATTTAGGTATGTATAGATCTACCACAAGAATAACGAGGGATGCTTACAGTTTTTCTTTTAATTGGAAGTAGAGAAAAGCATTTTAAGAGCATATTCTGGCGTAGGTGAGATCTGCACAATTTATCCCAAGTTTATGCAAATTTGGTTTCTATACTAATGACAGAAAGCTTATTTTATTATTTGTAAACAATAGTACAGTGGCCGCATAGTCCCCGCATGCTAATCGTGTCGCTACCACACAGTCACCGCGTCGTGAGATCGCCAATAAGGTAGACTACACGTTTTTTGTCCGGTTTCTACGCGATGACTATGCGGGTACGACGTGTAAATGGGCCCAGTGTTAACTATATCTTACAGTAGGTATTTAGCGATTGTAGGGGTCTAGATGTAGTAGACTGCACAAGCTCAAATGATCACATTGGGCACTTTTGAGAGTGGTGCTACTTGGGGAGGGCTATTCGAGTAGTCATTGTCGTTATATGACGATGTCTAATGACTTATGCGGATTGTTTTGGTTGTGTTGCTGGTTTTTCTTGTCCCATTTCTTTGACGTTAAGATATTTACTACCCTCATTGACGAAGCATTATTGCATTCTGTTGACGGTTGTATTAGTATTTAATTACATTGACATTTATTATTGACTTTAATTTAACATGACATGTATTTATTGCTGAATTATCTTATTGATTTGTAATTTTTTATATATTTTGCATGTAAATAAAAATATGTAACTAGAAAACATCCACTGTGTAGCGATAGTAGACGTTTAGAAGACCCACTAAAAGTTGGTCTACCCATGCACAACCTGGCACTAAAAATATATTCTAAGTGATCCAAACTTCCACTTATCGTAGCGATAGTACTAACATATCCTCTTGTGTGGGTTCTAGCAGTAAAAAAGCGATCAGCCTCCCACCGTACCAGTATCATTCATAGTCATCAGTCACACAAGTACCAGGATAACATCATGGCTGCTCGCTTAACTCACCAACTCCACTATTTTTTATTAGTTTATTAACAGAGAACTCGCCCCGGTTTTGTCTCCATTTGCGATCAAAATTTCCCCAGATAGGCAATTTCCGACGCTGAATGAATTCCCAATTTCGGTTAAGGGGTCCGAAGGTTTCGTTCCCAGTGTTTTTTTATTCATAACTCGTAAACGAACTTAGCTTTTGAACTTTTAATTGGTGTATCACAAAGTACTGCATTTCGGCGGGTCTCGAAGAAATTACTATCTATACATAGTATACTATAACAAAGTCGCTTCCCGCCGTCTGTATGTACGCTTAGATTTTTTAAACTACGCAACGGACTACGCATGCGGTTTTCAACAATAAAGAGTTATTCAAGAGGAAGGTTTGTAAGGAAGAAAAGAGGATAATAGTAGGAGGAAATTTATAATATATGTCTTAAATTGATAGCAGAACACCAAAAAAGTGTCAAACTCACTGCTGTAAAACTGTATGGAAATAAATACATAAACTCAATTATATTCAATTGAACTATTCGCAAATTAGCGGTCTGCTCTTTTATTGTGATAAATATAGGAGGTTACAACCAATTGACGTGGAAGACGTGAAGAGACCTACGTCCAGTACTGTGCGTCTAGTGCCTTTATTATATCCTAGACCTATATAGGTAAATCTATATACCTATATCATAATAAACGCCACATCAAGCACTTTACCGTAATGGTCGCAAACAGAGTACCGGGCAAATAAAACAGTCGAAGGCATCGGCAAACAATAAATGATAGGTGTCATCGGATACGTCAATAACCCACAGAGTTATTTGCTATGTCCCAATTTCAGGCGGTGTTGACATAAACCCTGTTATCACTACACTATGTTCGCCAAGTCCCTTCTAACTGAAGTTGGCACTACATCGTTGCGATAAACTGTATCGGTTACAGAATAAGAGTTATTTTGGCTTGGCTGAGGGCTGCAATGGTAGGGCTTTTTATATGAGAAACGGCATGAACTCATTGTGGCCACGACAACGGAAAACCAATAAAATGGACTTTCAGTTTTATTAAATTTGTGTTAACAGACAGACGGTGAAGTCCTACTTTTATTTCATTTAAGGTTCAAGACGCTATTTAATTTGATTGGGTCTAAATTTTAGACTGTCTCGATGAAGACTGAGAGCTAAGCTTATTTGAAGATATTTCAAATAAGCACAAAATTAATGGATGTTAAAAAGATACTCCGGACTAGCAATCATTTTATTAGCAAAAATTTATCATCCTTTTGGGACGAAATAGCAATAAATTTATATAACGAAATTAATTGCAAACTCCACTATTTCTGAGTCGGAGGTCAAGATCCACTTTGGGTCGCTGAGCTAGCGCAGTAAGTAAGTAAAAGACCACTAAATTTTACAGTTTTTATTAAAGATGAAACGGGGTTTCGGTTACTATCCGGTATACGGCTTATCCGGCCTTAATGTACTATCCTGCTGGATACCGGACAGTGCATTAATATTCGTATCAAATAGATTTCGTTTGTCGAGAAAAATATTCATATTCATATTCATTTATTCATAGTAATAATCATACATCGTCATTTAAAATAGTTTCATGGGTAGAATTACTAATAATTAATGTCAATGTTAAAATACAATTAATTAAAATAATAAAAATTCTAAAATAGTATTCAATACGAGCCACTTGAAAATCTTTAAAAATTTAATTCAACACTAACTGTTTAAGTACAAACACAAATAAATTTCAAATGTTAGGTACATAATTAATTAGCGCTATATTCGTAAAGCTAGTGTCGTCCACTAATTGATTAATTAGAAACATAAGTTCGCACTTATCACACTCGAGTTCATTACTCCAATGCTAAGAATTCTAATTGCGTATTTAATGTAGGTACCTATGTGCAGATGTTTCGCCTATCTTTATCGAAACAATTAAATTAATTGAATGGCCATTTAACTATCTAACTTATTGCGTATATTAATTTCAGGGTGTTAATTAATGTCAACTAGTTTGAGCACGCGTCTTTGACTTGATACCACCAAAAATAATTGTCTCCCATAATAATAATAATAATTATCTTGTCTAAATATAATATCTTACCGTCGTAATTACATCAAAAAGACGTGGTCCTTAACCAATTTCCCTTAATGGTACCCTCAAACCGCGTAACTCGAAACTATGATTGCAGTTCCAACATTAAAGCTCGCTACGGTAAGTTTAACCATAGCTCACTTAATTATTACAAAGCTTTGAGAATCGAATCCGAGGGAATTGTTGGGAGCCGGTTTATTGTTCATCTAAACGGAATGCAAATAATGGCCTAATTCTCGCGCTGTGACATCTCGAATTCGAAATTTTTTTCTAGCCACATATCTCCATTAATAATGACATTGAAATGTCTATTGCAGCCAAAACTATTTTCTCAACTACCTTTGGCAGTCGTTTATTGTCGAAGATCTATTTCAGTGACGTTTTAATACAGTTTCTGGGCTACAGAAAATGTCGAATTTGACATGGCATTACCCGAGAATCGCCCCCCAGGTAGCAAAGAACGTAGGCGGATGTAGGTCCTACTTCCGCATTATAAGCAATTACTGTAGCCGTACCGTAGCATGTTTGCTATACGCACTGCCGACCCCGTAACACTTAACTTTGCTTTACTTTCAGTACCACAAGTGCCACTAGAAGTACAGCTTCAACTTGCAAGCTAGCATCTAGCTGAAGAGCGCACGCGCGTTCATGTCCATCTTGCCCGACCGTCTAACTTGAACGGTTTAACATCACCATCTCACTCGCTCAAATCGTAACTGAGCGAGATGGCGATTTATGGAGCCTTCAATAATTGCTGCTCGAATTATTTAAGCGGTAGTGCCCGATGGACATAAACTCACGCGCGCACTGTAGATCGAATGTAAAATAATGAATTCGATTGTATATTTCCGCCTGCCAACCTTTGAGATTATGGAGAACCCTCCAGTCTGAAAAGAAGGGATATGACCAAAACTATAACCGCCAGGCGAGGCATACAAATACCGCTCATAAAATATCCTATACTATTACTTATCCACGGTAAAGCCTGCTCTATATTTTGTCGGGATCCCTGTACCGGGGTATAAATGTATTGCTGCTATGCTTTGTATTGATCCAGGATTGTACCCTTCTTGTTTACGAGATCCAGGTTCCTTCTAAATCAGTTATGCTGTTCCTAAGGTTGGAATATCAATAAGTCTATCTTTTGAAGGGTGAAAACTAATATTCAGTTGATTGCTTCATAACCTTTAAATTTCAACCCGTTAAAGGAAAAAAATTATACCGATGCTTTTTGATGACCGAAAGTCTAAATTTTGTCTGTCGGTTGCCTACCTACAATAAAAAAATGATTTCTCTCTAGAAAATACTAGAAGTGATTCAATATGAAGATTTCAAAGAAGTTTATTTAGGTAAATTGGTTTGGTTCGTTTCCAGTTTGGCAACGAATGGGTAAATATTGTTCCCGTCTAATTGACACATTGCAAACAGATTCAAATCTGTTATTTCGGTCTAAAATCTTTTATAACGACGAAGGTCAATACGATTGATCAATCACATATTTCAAGCTTACATATTTTTTATTTTACTTTTTCTACTACTAAGAAACAAACGAGCAAACAACCCACCTGTATGGAATATTATTTTAAGGAGCTTTGTCCGAAGACCATGTCACTCTATTATACAAGTCAACAAATACAACATAATTTAAGTTATAAAACACATAAAGAACACAAAAAAATTCTTCTTGACATTCCAAGCCTAAGCTTTGTCCTCTCTAGATAAAGGAAAAGCCTATAAGCATCCCACCAAAAAGCAATTAATATGCAAAAATTGCTATAAGTTGTCACTGCCTGTCGACGAACAGACTGGCGTAAGCGAGTTCTTGAGTGGAGACCGCGACTCGACAAGCGTGGTGTGAGACGCCCTCCGGCCAGATAGAGTGACGATTTGAGAAATAATAATAACGGGTGGATGCTGGATGCGGCAAGCTGAGGACAGGATGCATTGGCGCTAATTGGGAGAAGCCTATGATTACAGAGGACTAATATAGGCTGATGATGAAATTGTAACTGTGATGCCGCATGCGACCGTATGTTATGACATGATCTTCCATCAGCGGTATTTCGGCATTTATACTATATTAAAACCTTCAAAAAGAAAGCCTTCACCTCTCTCAAACATCGGCAACGCATTCGGAACCTCCTAGATCTCAAGTTCGCTAATTTACTAATGGTTCGATTGAATTGTTTAATTGTAGCAGAATACCAAAAACGCGAAAAACTGCCATTTAGCTGTTATTGCGATCCAATTACAATTCAATCGTATTGCAGGTGTCCATGGGTGGCAGTGATCTTTCCATCAGAGGCCTTATCGTTGATTGTACATCGCCTTGATTTATACGATCCAAGTCCTATCAATGCGAATTAGTCAGTATTATTTTCCCTTTCGTATAGGTGCACCTCCTTCTGTTCATTATTTCTCTTTCTCTTTCGTATGGAAGCCATAGACAATACCGCGGACTAATTCGTCGATCCGATCTCGATGCAGTGCTATCATAGTCAATTAAGCCACAAGTGATCTGCTTGCTCCCTTCATTTTGCAAGCTTTTATTTAGGTACTTTCACATGTCCCCACGTTTGTGCATAATAAAATCTTGCAAGTTAAATTTGTTTCCGACTGAGCTGATGTGATTATGGAAATGGAAGGTGGTCATAATAACTTCTAAACTATGTATGATAAACCCATTGAGTTTGGGCTCGTTTGATTAGTCTGGACAAGTACTGTGACTGATCATAGAGAACGCGCGGTAAAAGCTTGCCATGAAAAAAAACTTGTTAAAAAAGCCTCATGCCTGTAATGGCGCTGACTACCTAATCTTTCCACCGGAGCAACAATGACCTTGTTTCTTGACGGTAAAAATAGATACCAGTGGTACCACCCATACAGGCGGACACCTCGATCTGAACAGTCCTACTAGCAGCAGTATGGAGTCCTATAACCGTTTTATCCAATTTTGATGAAATTGTGTAGATAAATATCAAAGATATTTGGGTCAAATAGTCATCAGAAATATTATCCCCTCGGGTTCCCCACCCGTGTAAAGCTCGGATTCCTGTAATAATTCGATAAATAATTAGGTTTGCTTGGGTTTTAGTTTGGCCTTGAATCTTAGAAAATATCAAATTTCAATTATCATCGTGATCCGTTCATTTCAATTTAATATAAAAATTAGGTTTTGTATGGGTATTGTAGGTACATACACCCACTCAGCCGCAAGTTATGTTTTATTTTTCTTTCATTATTGTTTTTAATATAATTTATTATACTCTATTGTGAAATGGTATGGATTGTAGAGGAAGATCTGGCGATCTGTTTGTCAAATCTACTACAGATGTCAGTCCTCTCACAGTCTGTGTGTTAATTACATCAACAGCTCATACAACAGTCCACTGCTGGACTAGAGCCTCCTCCCCATCAGTGGAGGATATCATAACCTTCACGCTTGGTAGGCAGGTTGGAGAAACGCTACCGAGGTCCTGGTTAGCTTCTAAGACAGTCGCCTTTAACTATACTCAAAGTTGAACGGGTTCATGCAATATTCTACTCTGACACCACTCATATTGAGTACTTCTTTAGTTAAGTATTTAACAATTTATCATTCGTAAATACAAAGACTCACACCCTTTTCCCATAGCAGGCAGACACCACATTGTTCCACTTACGAGGGTCCTGACAATGTTCTACATTTGATAAACACCTATAGTTTTTTTATGCCTCTTTACTACTGGAAGTTGATTGGCAATTCAGAAAACTTCGTTTCCACCCATTTTGCTGAATGTACATGATGTTATGTACATGTGCATGTACATAACATCATGCCTTTTTAAGGCAGGCAGAGACCACATCGTTCATCATGCACTTACTCACATCGTTCCTGTTAGATCTCTCTTGCATCTTCCACATTCACCTGTAAACTCACTTGTTAAAACGATACAATAATTATAAAACGCCAATATTTGGATCATTCCCGTTGCCCCCAAATATACCTATATCTTTCACACTCGTCGTAGCTTACCACGAGTGTAAAAGAGATAGGTAGGTAGATTTGGGGGACAACACGAATGATAGCATTATTTCACGTCCCAAAGTCAAAGACTCTAAAGGAATTTCCTTAGATAGAGCGTATTCAATTCGGTTCATTGCTACTGTAATGAATGCGTAAATCGATAAGATTGTTTTGGGTTTTGTCCTTGTCATTGTTTATATTGTGAGTTGTTTTTGGTCGCTGTCTGTCAAATTTAGTTCCTTTATCATCCGCGAGCAATGTAGATAACATTTTCTACACAATTTCTACTCTGAATATTCTTAGAAATCAAGAAATCAACGACTACAGTCTATACATAGATATTAGACATGGAGCCTCGAACTCTACAAATGACTCAATATCATATAAAAAGCTATATATTAAGTTGACCAAGGCCACAAAATTTGACAATAACAGTGGTTATGGAAGGATATTTGACAGTTTATAGCCGGTCCTTTTGGACACGTAATATGCACCATTAAAAAAAGAAACAAAATATATATTGTTACTTCAGCTGTGAGTAGGCTCCTTTGTCTTGTCCAATTTCTTTGGTGCTATGAATGGGAAAGAAAATGACTTCCCTCGAAATTGACCTAGTGAGAAAATAACTTGAAACGAACATAACGTTATTCTAAATTGATTTTTCAAGAAAATGACTTTCGTCGCCAAAATAAAAGTGTGTTGTTAGTGATTCGGTCTTCTCTTACTTGGCAACGGATGAATAGATTGACGTGATTTATGATATTAGATATTATGTAGCATAAGCCTATATAATTTATGGGACGTATTACGTAACATAATTTTTAACTCCGGATTTACATTAGTTATCCATGGACATAATTCAGAGCTGATATAGTCTGGGATAAAAGCTAGTTCTTCATCAAGGTATCGTAATAGATTTCTACGAATTACATTTTGCTCAGTCATCAAAATCTTGTTGAGAGCACAACCAGGACATTAGTATCAAGATGATTATATTTTTTATCAAATAATTGTTGCTAACCTGAGAATTATTTATGCTAATGGTGGAACATTTGGCGACAGCTATTGAATTTTATTAATTAAAAACAGATAAAAATTTGTCTTCATTTTTTTTATTGAATATCTTTTACTAGTCCCGTAATCGCGTTGTTGCTGTTAGGACTGGGGCCCTATTTTGGAAACCACTCGCCTAATATAGCTTGTCTTTTCTATCTCTAGTAACTTACCACGAGCTTACCAGAGCTCGCGTGGATTCGAGCAGTTTCAAAAATAGGGCCCTTGTAATACCTCGTATGTTGGTTAGACATATTTACTTGCTACCCATGAGCTTAGTTCAGTTAAATATTGATAGACCATATCGCTTTGTGTAGTAGAATTACTTCGAGTATACATACTAAATGAATCAAGTAAGTACTTCAATCGTCGATCAATTTGTTGCCCGTCTATTTCTAAAGTGACAATAATCAAACAATACGATAAATACCTACCAATACGATATAAACGACTGGAATCGATGGCCAAACAGTTACGGTATCCGACTCGTAAGGAGAGGAATACTAACCGATGATCTAACGGTGAGGGAAAACATCGTGATGAAACCTGCACATTAAGGCGACTGAATGTGTAACCATGATCCAATCTAGTCAGATTCCCCTGGTAGTAGGGTCACGAAGGTCAGACGGCAGTCGCTTCACTGTAACTACCTGATCTGCCAAATCCTGGATCATTGTCAAAGCGGACCCCGGGCCCTCGTGCGCCTGAGCAAATCGGGACATTAACGCCAAGATGATATATAATATACGAGTATATGTCAAAACACGAAATCAATTTCAATTTAAAAGATAATGCGATCCTATGTTATCTAATATCATCCTTGAGACTGAAACTTCAATCCCAGCGCATAGATTTACAGAGTTCTTTCTTTCTCAGAGACATAAAATCCGACCGATTATAGAAGACAGATAAATGCGGCGAGTACCTTCTATTTGAGATCCTTTCTATTTTTATAGCTTTATAAGATAAATTTCTGAATTGAGAGCGGGTTTCAGAAAAGAGCTTTTCAGAATAGAATAAATGCACTGTGTTCTGGTTACATTGCAAGATAGCTTTCTTGGACGTATCGTATATCACATCACAGCAAGGTCCACCGCTCCTCTACAACATAGCGAGCATTTGTTGCGTAATCTTTTTTTTTTTACTTGATTCGAGAATTTCAGTTAATGCAATATTATATTATTAAAAGCTCTTAACAGTTTCACAACAGTAAGCCCCTAACTGTACATACATATAAATTGGGTTGGGGTTGGCTGGAAGAAATCCCATTGTGGGATAAGCCCGCCTTTGCTTTGTAAAATTTCATTTTTCGCATTTTGTATTTAATTGTTATGCAATAAAGAGTTTACATACATACATACATACATAAAGCTCAAGCTTCTGTCCCACAGGTGGGTAGGCAGAGACTATGAACCGCCACTCTGCTCTATCCTGCCACAACTCCCTAGCCTCGCATTATCCACAACTCTTTTCGTACATCTTCTTTTATTCTTGCCACCTCGGACCGCAACTCTACAAACCCTACATGTTGGTTAGAAAGAATGGATTGGCCGTATCTTAAATTAAAACGTAGCTCTATCAGTGACAATGATCCATTGCAGTGCAGAGTGAATTATAGGACTGCGCTAGCTTGGTCCGTCTAACGAAAAGACGACCGTTTCGACGTATAGTACCAGATGAAAGGCTATTTTCTGTTCACCAAACAGTGTAGAATCGGGAATTCTTTTTCCCATGCCGTAACTAGTGAGGAAAGAGAGGAATCGGGAAAATAATTCCCATTTCATTACCTGTGAGGAATGGGGAAAAATTTGGTATCGTTGAGTGATGAAAAATTGTTAAAAATGGTATAAAGGGGTCATCAAGTGGTAGTGAAAATGGCAGCGAGATACACGTACTGATCCCATCTCGTGGGGTAAGACAAGGAGATGATGATGGTAATACTGTACCCACTACAATTCAAAGTTCACTCTAACACCGAAAACTGAACTTGCTCGACACTCGACACATTATCAATAAACAAATTCAATATACTTAAGTATTTATAGGTTCGATTCCTAGCTGAGCAGAAATTGAAATGAATTTTAATTCCTGTTACAGTTCAGGGTGTTATAATAATATATATAATAAGTATGTATTTAAAAGTATACAATTAATTCATCGGTTATCTAGCAGCCCTAACACAAGCATTGCTTATCTTGGGGACTAGATGGCGTTGTGTGAATTGTCCAAGCACATGTATTTATTTTTTATTCATTATCTTTCCCAAAAAATCCGATGAAACAAAATTCCTCTCAACGTTTACCATATTAAGGTCGCATTAATCGAGATCATATTTTTCAATATTCCGGTGATAAATTCACGCGTACTCCTCAATATTTCATGCGAGTTAATGTCAGATAAATCAACGTTCTAGGGGCTCGGGGCCTCCCAACTGCAATAAAGGAGACGAGAACGATTTATCGATTTGGTGATCGATCCCTGCGGCTCCACAGCGTTTTTTGTTCGGAGGAATGGACTTTGTAGCTTTTAAGACTGACAAACGAATAAATAGGATATATCTTTGTCTTTGATGCTATAATCCAAACTATGCGATTTTATAATAGAAATGCCAAAGGATTTTTATAGGTATACACACTCTGTCTGTTTTTACAGCAGCCACAGCCACATATATACTTATCTATTTATTACAGAGAAAGTCCAAGATAAGATTATATACCCATGTGGATTTATCCCCTCATTGTAATGTATAACCTACTGTACCATTTATAAAGTTTGATTTTGGTTTGGTTACAGCGTGAGAATTACTTAGAATTTATGGCAAAGGGTTTATGCATTCCACCGACACCGACAACTATAATGTTTTATCTCATAGAGGTAATGAGCGATAAACATCAATTCTCAGAAACTTTAGCATTTATGAGAGACTCTGTCTAAAAAGTAAAGCGACTTGGGAAATTAAAAGAGTCATTAAAACAATAAGTAAGCAACCTGATTTCGAATAATCAATATCTTTCAGCTACTATATATCATCTTTTAGCTACTATCTTGTTGTATAAATGCAGGCGGACGTCCTTATTATTCAATCAGTGTTAATCACTTGTTGATTTCGATCAATCTCATAATTTCCCAAGACGCTTCACTTCTTGACAGCGTCTACCTTCTGATTTACTAATAGAAATAAATTTTGCTCAACATATTGAAATCGCAATTCACACAATTTTGGGGCACGTGCACAATGAAAAGGCTTGATATTAATAAAGTTCAGTTTCACGACGTGCCCCATCGTAACGTTGGCAAGCGGCTGTGAAGCCTGTACATTTCCAAGAGTTTATTGCACGGACGACATTCGCATCAGCGTATACGTAATCGCCCGCTTTAATTGCACTGCATTAAATATTCTGCTATAAAACCTCTGTAGGTATTCTAACTCTATGGATAAAGCGCCTACAGATCGTTCATCGCTGTCCCCTGCCAAGAATCAATAAGGACCAATCATCCCTTGCAAATTCCTTTGGCAGGGTATTGGATATACTCTGGGGGGAACCACACGCGATGAATTCGACAAGTTTAGGTTTACAAAATTTCAATGGTATTTAGTAAGTGAGTCAGTAAGTAAAAGCTCTTTATTGCACACACACAAGTAAAATATACATGTGGGAGAACGTGTATAGAAATTAAACAAAGAAATATGAATAATAAATCTATGTATATTATTACCAATAATATAATAAATGGACAGCAACAGATGGAGAGGACATATTTTAGTAGCTTAAGTGATGTACTTAGATTTAGCAAAATACAGACAAGTTGACAATCATTAACTGTTATTTCTATAGAAATAACAAAATAGAACATAGAAATAATATGCGTTATACGGTTAAGCAAGATTACCTGAGGAAGACAGTTCAGAGCACTGGTGGTGCCGTGCCCGCAGTCGGACAACGTCTGACCTGTCGAGAGCGATGGCCGCCTTTTTATAGACTGCGGTGTACCCGCATGTGTTGTTTTTAATTTAAGAACATTACCTTCATTTTATAAAAATGAAGATAAATACAATAATAATATTATTTCCCACACGGCCATACTGACGAGCAGCCTAATTGGCTTGCGATACACTATCTCAAAATTACAATTAAAAGAAAATGTA
Source organism: Blastobasis adustella (assembly GCA_907269095.1). Taxonomy (NCBI): domain Eukaryota; kingdom Metazoa; phylum Arthropoda; class Insecta; order Lepidoptera; family Blastobasidae; genus Blastobasis; species Blastobasis adustella. The sequence continues at coordinate 13,609,126 of OU026131.1, forward strand.
TGTGTAACATCAAAAATCAATGCTTAAAGAATACTTAGGGTCGAATTATATCATGAATAGTTACATTACGACAATTTACTAAAAACATTATGAATTTACATCAACTAGCATCAATGTAAAATCCAATCAAATTATCCTTGTAGGAAACACTGATTAGGTCTCATGATCACAATTCAATTTGTTAAACGTGACCGAAATCATACTTTTTATCCTATTTACTTAAGGAAAACCAACAGCAATGATTACAATATAAAATAATACCAGTATTATTTTATATTAGCACAGAGCCAATTACAGGCTTCCACCGATAAAAACAGGATAATTTAATACATACTTAACTAAAAGTCAAGCATACCGAACAGTCTACAAAACTTTACGATTTCAAATTTAAACTAAAATATACCTACAATACTAGAAAGTAATGCAACAATAGTCAACTTCATAATAACATTGTTTGAAAAATGCCACAACGCGTCGAAGTAATAGTTGAGTATGCGGTCTCTCGCTGACTCACAACTTGTGTTAAATAAATCAAGATTAATTCTCCTGGATAAAACATTAAAATTATTCATTGCTCACGATAGAAAGCTGTTCCTTCTGTAGTTGGTAGAATACGCCAAATTGCATGGCAATGGCCAAATCACATGAGCCATATAAACACCAAATCACATGGTACTAATGGTCAAATTACAGGTACCTGAATGCCAATCCTCACGGCAGTGGCCAACTCTCATGGCAGGGGCCAACTCCTACGGCAGTCGCCAAAACACATGGCAATGGTCAAATAACATGACCCCAAATGCTAATTGTCGAGGCAGTGGCCAAATCACCTGGCCCACAATTAAATGCCAAATCACAGGGCAATGGTCAAATCAAATGACCCGCATATCGCATTAAATACATCGTTATAACATCGTTGGCCATCGATATATTGTACAGCACAATTCGTCGGAGCACCGATGAACGAAGAACGAAGGTCCCTTGATGATTCATTATGCAACACTCCCATTTATGCATTTATGGAGAACGGCCATGTGACGTGAGGCAATAAATCAAGACTTCTTCTCCCATTAATGGATGAGCAGCTAGTTCCACGTCCTGACCACAGCCGCGAGCCGAATATGATGTCATTACAGTATTTCCAGCTATCTGCAAGGCGGTGCTTCGATTAACGTATTTTAGTCAACATGATGTCTAGGCTCAAGCCCGTCTACACACGCCCTCGTGTGTTATCTGAAACTAAAATACCACAGCACAGTACCATGTTCGCTTGATCATTCCTGACCCTATGGTTGTAAAAGACTATACTAGCTCTCCTCTTATCATTCTAAACTCAAAACAATATTCCTTAACTCGTGGAAATACAAATCGAAATCAATAAACATTGCTAACGCTTCCTCTCAGTGACGTTGATTCGTCGTACTTTTGTAATCCGTAGGTACTTATAGACTCTAGTAGTACCTTTGTAATACATAGAAGCTAGTACAGTACTGGCCGTACTCTTGTATGTAGATAAACTACTGGTAGACTATACAGTATCTCAATATGAAATTGCTAAAATCGTAAAATAGTAAATTTAACAAGCTTTACTTTACTAAGCCCACTTTACTTTATCAGCTCGTGGTCAGTCCTTCGACCAAATCTATTCAGTACATCGTATACAGACTATCGCAAGTAATGCAGTCCATCTGCCATCACAACACGTGATAATAAACATGTAAGCTACACAACAAGTAATCGTTCTAGACCCAAACAAACATTCACCGTGTCATCTCCACGAAAATAACATTATCTCTACCGCCCAACATCAAAATTGAATCAGGATTTTACCAATGAACAGCTTCTAGGCATCAAAGTCACAAAATTCAATTACTGAGTCGTTAATCGTTAATAATGTACCCAAAATAAACATCTAAGAACATGTCACCTCTGTTATTGCAAGGTGTCTGTATCTACAAATACAATCACACAGAGCTATCCCGGTTGCTCTACCCGAACTTACAATAAAAATTTCAAATTTATAGTTATCCATCAGTCGTCATCTGTGATCAACCTGATGATCATTGCCGTGATCATCCATTAGGTAGGATTTCCAATCCCCGTGATTACATACTAGCCAACTCTAGGGCTTTTCATCGGAATCACATTTTATTAAAGAAATTACACTCTACTCTTGTACCCTAGACAAAACAATTGACTAGTCTCCATATTGTTTGTATTTGATTCTTCGTAAATCATGTAGGAACTTTCCACACCAACCTAAACAACTATACTGCCAGTAGTATGCAAATTCCCAGCGCTGCAACTTCTAAATACAATAATATTATTATTTCCCACATACATAACAGAAAAAAGTGAACAAGCGTTCATATGCGCGCAAAGGCGGCATTATCGCTTTAAGCGATTTCTTCTAAACATCCTTTGGGAAGAGGTAAGATATCACAGTATCTCATAGTAGTGCAAAAGCAAATTAAGGGAAAAACTAAAACTTGTGCTTACACACATCATAAATATAAAAAGGGAACACTATAATAATAATATATTTATTAAATGGATAAATACAAATCTATACAATATACATATTTTTGTATATACAATACAAGAACCATAATTATTGCAAACAAATGGTTTTAAATGAAAATATTAGTGTACCTTCTTTTTGAACAGTTTTTGAGAGAGTATTTATTATATTTAATATCCAGACGAAGTATAATGCTCAATCAATCGTAGCGGATAAACCATTATCGGCCCTTTTGTTTGTATTTGCATTTAGAATAAATTAAGTTTGCTATCGCGGTTGCAGAGCGTCGGTGGCCGAGCGGTTACAGTATCCGACTCGTAAGCCAGAGGTCCCGGGTTCGAATCCCGCTCCGGCCATGTACCAATGACTGTTTTCTGAGTTACGTACATTAGTTGAATACTAACTAACCGATGCTCTTACGGTGAGGGAAAACATCGTGATGAAACCTGCACATTCAGGCGACTGGATGTGTAACCATGATCCAATCTAGTCAGGTTCCCCTGGTAGCAGGGTCATGGAGGTCAGATGGCAGTCGCTCCACTGTAATTACCTGACTTGCCAAATCCTGGATCATGGTCAAGGCGGACCCCGGGCCCTCGTGCGCGAGAGCATAACCGGGACATTAACGCCAATATGTTCTTTTTTTTAAGTTTGCTTTCGCGGCTCGCGTTCGAGGAATATTCACTTTGCTCTTTAATAGTGCGTTTTATCCCAGCTTCAAATAAATCCAGAAAACATAAAATAACTGGCCGAAAGGATTGTATTTCGTCTTTTGACGGTTCTATAAATAAAGCTTCATGAAAAATATTCCAGCGTCTCAGCGACCCAATCTTTGGAATCAATTCTTCCAATTATTCTATTTCGGTTTGACAAGAACCTTACGAAAGGTTTCAGGATTAACAGACAAACGCAATACGGGGGCTTTGATATATATGCTAATACTATCAAGAGGCAAAACAACTAAAAATAAAATTAATTTGAATATCAGGGCTAATAACACTTGTTTTCGGAAACGAAAGCTAACATTGAGCAGTCATAGAGCCATATTGAACGCAGTGCATTCACTTAGCAAAGAGCACTGTGAGAACACACAGTTTTGCACACTATAGTTCGTGTTAATTGGTTTGGCAATTGCGGACATTGATCTCTCGGTCAGAACAAATTTGTAAGTCATCACAGCGAAAGCTATAATTTTAATTATTATGTAAATACATGTCGTATTCGTTACAATACAATGAACTATACCAGTTTATAACAGTTTTCATATATTTTTCATGAGATAAGGCCGGTTCTTGACAGAGAGGTCAAGGCACGCTATAGCCAACACATCTGGCATGAACTGGGTATAGTTTACTTAGACCAGTATTATTTGAATACGGATGTAAGTCCAACGAGGATCAGTCACGAATTACTGTGAAGAAATTTTAACGGCATCTCTTAAATCAGTGACAAAGCTCACGCCGCGAGAGAGCGTTTGTTTCCTTCTCTCAATACTAAGATGAAAGAGATAGCAATACCTCTGTCGCGCCTTCTCTCGCTTATCGCGCACGAGAGCAACTTGTGCTAGCCCTACAGGGAAGATATATGCGCTAGAACAATGTGATATTGGCATGTCTGATGACGTCATTCGATTTACCCGGGTAAACCTTACATAACACGTAAAAATAAAGCACATATTTAATTGCGCTTGACATTCCCTTCAAACTCATGTAACTCAGGCATGTGTATGTGTGAATAAATAAATAAATTTCTTCTTTTCAGCCATTTTCAACCTCTAGGATGTAGGCCTCATTTATATACTTAGCGGCGGCAAATATGGTTCCCTAGATCAGGGGTATTTTTTGCGCCGTTTGGGGTAGAAACTTTGAAAAATGTGTTCCAAGAGATATCTACCCGGTTAATAGAGGCAACTGGATACCCACGTGCTGGCGCGTACCTCGGGTGACGTATTAGTTTGGCCATTCAACGAGGTAACGCCGCGAACGCTCCCGTTGGCAGCGATCTAAAAAAAAAATTATTTTGTATTTTTCTTTTGTAACACTTTTGTTCAGATTTCTAAATGGTAGTTTTAAGTTTGTACATATTGTAGTGTAACTTAAAAATTTTTTTACTGAGTTTCATATTTTTTTACAATTAAAATGCGTTCAAATTTTATCAATAAATCTATAAAATTCTACCATATGATTGAGCATAAGGAGCCTGATATTAGTCGCTATAAAACGACAGCAGGCAATGCATTAGTCGGCCGATATGACGAATCTACTGTACCGGTCCCCACACCGCAAACAATGAACAACAACCGCGGCTACTGTAACAACAAAATTAATCTCAATTGAAATTAGAAGCGCTGCCAATTACCCATAACGTGTCGCGCTGGAAATAACCCGCGGCCATTAGTCGATCAGATATCGCAAATTGAATTGCTTTCGGAACAATTCTATTGTACGTTACCAAGTTAAGTAAGTAAGTGATTTGTACGACGCCAACTCAACTCAACATTTTGACAATTCCCATTCATTTCCCATCTGCCCCTCGAAGTTTCGAAACAATTGCTCATGCTTCTTCGACCACAACTCAAGATCCTACTCAGAGTCAAAGTCAAGCTGTCAATGAATGATAAATATGGCGTCACTAACTTTAGCTCATGGGTTATTGGGTGGCAGCGTCATGCGTCTCTTGTAGTAGTCATTTGAGATACGCACCTACTTCTTGATATCCCAATTATACTTACGTAAATGTCATTTTTTATTTTGTTATTGATATTTATGAAGTGTAGAATGGCGTCCGTATTTTTTCAGGTGCGTGATAATTACCCAGTCAAATTATGTATAAAGAAAAAAACATACATCCTCGTATGTATATATGGGGTTATATTCGTTATAGTTAATTATTTATACTCTTGATTGCCTACATCATAAAGTGAATTTAAGAAATAACGGTTTCAAACAATGTACTTATGCCCGATTTTAACGCCACAGCGCGAACCCATGAAGAGGCTATTCCTAGCCAAGCCTTCGGCCGAATCGTCACTTACCACCAGGTGAGATAGCGGGTCTAATAGGCATTAGACCCGCTATCTCACCTGCTAGTTCTTCTAATAAAAATAAAACTAAGGGACTCAAGTGTCAATAAAATGGGTGCTATTTTGTACCCTGTTAGACACCACACGAAGTTAGAAATATTTTGATAAAAATACTAAACGTTATCTCACAAACAACAGACGACAAACATTCTAGTAACAGCTAAAACACTCCATATCTTGCAACAAGATAAACTGATAGTTCTGATACTGAACATGATAACTACGTAGAACGTAAAACATCTCATTCAATCCGCGTAACGTCTGTGGTAATATTTGCAGTTCACAAATCCTGTTATCGAATATTTGTCTACACAAATACGACCAACGAAAGTTACTTAATATCGTTGGATAAGAAGATAGAATACATGATTGTCGTTTGATGAAAAGAGGTGGAAGGCGTAGCGCATTCGAATTAGAGCCGCCCGACTGTAGAAATACCTCAACCTTACAGAATACCGCAGCCAAACAATAATCTTGGCGTGAATGTCCCGGTTGTGCTCTCGCGCACGAGGGCCCGGGTTCAGCCTTGACCATGATCCAGGATTTGGCAGATCACGTAATTACAGTTGAGCGATTACCATCTGACCTCCGTAACCCTGCTACCAGGGGAACCTGACCGGATTGGATCATGGTTACACATTCAGTCACCAAAATAGGTAGGTTCCATCACGATGTTTTTGTCGCCGTAAGAGCAACGGTTAGTGTTTAAATTATGTACATAAGTAAGAAAAGAGTCGTGGGTACATGGGCGGCAGATTCGAACTCGGTACCTCTTGCAAGTCGGATACTTTTACTAACGATTTTATAGTGGGGGATGGGGGATGGGGACGTTAAGGATGCATGCAAGGATGAGGTAATATAATCTTATTACCTTGCAGTGAAAACGCACCTGAGGTGCATCGTTATCGTAGATGTTATCGGCAACAGTACAGCCTTCCACCAGGACGGTCTGATGTACCCATCACTGAGTAGTTTACAAAGTATTTCTGAACAGAGAATACGAAAAAAAATATTACAAAGGAAAAATTATAAATTTCTAAAAAATATTGATTTATTAATTAAAAAGGCCTGCGGGCAAAGATGACTTCTTTCCTAAGTGGCTTTAGGCGCAAATGTAATGTTTTTCTTAAAGTGATAGGTAATACACTTATGGTCTAGTGTTATACCTACATAGAAACGTGCACCCACATCTGTGTACGTGTCTCTAGCCCACCTATTTAAGATTATGCCGTAGTGGTACAATATCCAAAATGGTCCATAGCCCAAATGGGTCAAAGTAATCGTCCAGAGTATCCGCTCCTATACGGTACTCAAATAAATGAGGAGCTGGCGATCAAAAGAGTTTAATTACATGAAATTAAATTTTACAGGAGCAGCAAAAACTGAAATGCAACTTTCAACAAACTTTTAGGCCATTTTGATTCTAAATGAGTTGAGGTTCGTATTCAGCGCTCCTTAAACCGTCGTGTTAAGAAAAATGTTTTGACTAGAAGTGAATTTATACCGTTTTGTTGTACAGCTC